>OZ010799.1:112112967-113362967 GCA_963932465.1 Maratus speciosus
GTGCGAATGATTGTGTTTTTGTATATATGTGTTTGTGAGAGAAGACTAAACAAAAATGTCCATTTTTTTTTTTTTTTTTTTTAAGTTTTATAGATTAACCTCAACCCGAAAAAAAAAAAAAAAAAAAGCGAATAAATTGTGAATAATTACATAAAGTTGTACTTTTTTATGACGATAAAAATGGCCCTTTAATTATGTGCATGCATTGATTTTTTTTTTTTTTTTTTTTTTGCTACATTTTCTTATTTGTGGTTTCAAAAATTTCGGATTAGAATCGAATTATTCCTAAACCCGGAAGAACAACCTTTCCCTCTCTGAAGCTTTCAAACGAACCCCCCCCCCCCCCCCCCCCCCCAAAAAAAAAAAAAAAAATAAATAAATAAATAAATAAAAAATATAGTGGTCTTTGTACTTATTAATGATCTAAAAGTGCAAATTATCTCCTGGAACTCCCTATTGCCCCTACCAACTTCCCCCGAGCTCCAAAGATCCCTGACGGGGAAAAATGTCTGATTCAACTATGTTATTACGAAATGCACTTCTTTAACGTTTAAATGTACTGAAAATTGCTATTTAAATTGACATTTCGTATAGTATTCTCGACATTTATGCCTTTTTTCCCTTCCTCCTCTTTCTGGGGAGAGATTAGATAGATATGTGAGTGTTATCACCAAACGTATTACTTTTATTTGCAACACCGTCAGCAATTCCTTAGATTTTTCTTCTTTGAAAAACAGTGAACAAGTTCATCGCCGATTTTCGCTGAACAATCTAAGTCGATAAACCAACCATCTTCGCGTATTTCTATCGTCAGCCGAAGATATTAAACAGACTTTGAGGATCGGAAAGGAAAATTTCTCTCTCTGTGTAAATATTAATATTTCTGCCTTTCAACGGTATTGATCTTGAATCAACTTGACGATGAAAAGACGAGACAAACGTTTTGCACGGTAATACAAATTTAAAACATTGGAAACAAAGCTGTCTTTTATTTTACAAAAACGTCTTTTTACAGTCTTTTTAATTTATTTTTCGGTATTTGAATGAACATCGTACTTTTCCTATGTGTGCGGAAAAAATAAGATGTTAAGTGTGTGATACGATGTTGTGAGAATGACTGTGTTTTTCTATATATGTGTTTATTGGAGGAGACTTCCCGACAACAAGCTAGTATGACTAAGGATCGACTGAAACCAAAGTTCGGTAATATTCTTATTTTCGGCCGAAAAGGAAAATGGCCAAAATTTTTTGACAAGTTATATAGAGTAACACCTACCCGAAAAAAAAAAGTGAATAAATTGTGAATAATTACATAAAATTTTACTTTTTTTATGAAGATAAAAATGGCCCTTTACTTGAGCACATTAATTGAAATTTCTTTTTTGGCTACATTTTCTTATTTGTGGTTTCAAAAATTTCGGATTAGAATGAAATTATTCCTAAGCGCGGAAGGAACAATCTTTCCCACTCGGAAACTTTCAAATCCCCCCCCCCCCCATACACACACACACATACACACCTCCCAAAAATAATAAAATAAAATAATAAATAAGTAAATAAAAAAATTGTGGGCTTTGTAATTATTAATGATCTAAAAGTGCAAATTACCTCCTGATTGTCCTTACCATCTCCGCCAAGCTGCGAGATCGCTGCCGTGTGAAAAATGTCTGATTCAACACTGGAATTACGAAATGCACTTCTCTAACGTTTAAACCTTTCCGGGGCGGAGTAATTGTGTTTGTGAAATGGTGGACTGACACCGGAATTTACAAACGAATTAATTAGAAAATAAAAATTTGCTTATTTTACCGTACTTTATAGAAGAAAAATTTTAATTAAATATTCCTGGTTCCAGTACTCTTAAAAGTAGGTGTCCTTTTTTTGTGCACACCACCCGCTAAATGGTTAAATGTCCTGAACATTTGCTATTTAAATTAACATTTCGTATAGTATTCTCGCCATTTATGCCTTTTTTTCCTTCCTTCCTCTTTCTGTGGAGAGATTAGATAGATATGTCAATGTTATTATCACCACCCGCTAAAGGGTTAAATGTCCTGAACATTTGCTATTTAAATTAACATTTCGTATAGTATTCTCGCCATTTATGCCTTTTTTTCCTTCCTTCCTCTTTCTGTGGAGAGATTAGATAGATATGTCAATGTTATTATCAAATGTATTTCTTTTTATTTGCCACTTCGTCAGCAGTTTCTTAGATTTTTCTTCTTTGAAATACAGTGAACAAGTTCATCGCCGATTTTTGCTGAACAATCTAAGTCGATAAACCAACCATCTTCGTGTATTTCTATCGTCAGCCAAAGATATTAAACAGACTTTGAGGATCGGAAAGGGAAATTCTCTCTCTCTGTGTAAATATTAATATTTCTTCCTTTCAATGGTATTGATCTTGAATGAACGTGACGATGAAAAGACGAGACAAACGTTTTGCACGGTAAAACAAATTTAAGACATGGGAAACAACGTTGTCTTTTATTTTACACAAACGTCTTTTTACAGTCCTTCTTATTTTTAGTTATTTGAGTGATCATCTTATTTTCCCCATGCACGTGGAAAAAAATAAGATGTTGAGTGTGTGATACGATGTTGTGTGAATGATTGTGTTTTTTCATATATGCAGTAGCGCCAACTTTTCAAAAATATTGGGTGGGTTCAAAAAGTTTTGAGTAAATAAAATTAAATTTAAAAAATCAAAAAACCCGAAGCGAACTAATTGTCTCTCATCAATGTGAAATTATTTGTTATATTACTTACCAATTTTTTTGATTGACTTGTATTTATGACTTTTAAGTTGTGTTTAATTGTTAGTTCCTATCTGTAAACACTGTTTTGATAAGACTTATAGATGTCTATGAAGGTTAGAGTTGCTGTAAAGCTAGAGATCCTACCTACACAACTTCCAGGTTGAGAATATTTAAACGGACTTTTGACTGTAAAATAGTCAATGAAACATTGTTTTCATTTTGAAAGATCTATCCAATGATATGCCACTCAATAGGGTGCGTAAAAAAAATTTTCGTCTCTACCGCCCTTTTGTATTTTACGGCCGCCATTTTGAATTTATAAAAACAAAACCTCGCCTATAACCATCGGTCGGTTAAGACGAATCAGCAGAGACCTCATTCATTAAAATCCATCCAGCCGTTGGGATGTTTTGAGGGTATAAAGAAATCCACATACCCAGATACGCGTCAAACACATAACCCTTCTTGGCATTCGGATAAAAAACACATATAATTTCCCCACGTTAGTGTGTATGTGTGTGGAGAGAGAGCGGGGCGGATGACTAATAATTCAAAATTAAATTGTTTTTTTTTTCTAAGCAAATTTTTAAATTATTGTAATTTTATGAATAATTTTAATAAATAATATTTTTATAAGTTTTTCCTTATAAATACATTAATATTTATTTTAAATAACATTCGAATTGCTAACTATTGAAAGTGCAAAAAACTAAATGTCAAGAAAAGCATACATTTTAGTCACCAGCTGCTTTATCAATTCAAGCCATGAAAACTGATAGCAAAATAGCCAGAAAATTTGTTTTTGTGAGAAATTTAATTATACATCCGATGAATGGATTTTCAGTTTTCCTGTAAGTCTAATTGGTGTCCTTAGTATTTTTTCCAACAAAACTATTTTGAGAACGTTAATAAAACCAAATACAGTCAAGCCCCGATTTAACGAATTGCGATTTAACAAATTTCTCGATTTAGCGAATTTTTTTATGGTCCCGACGAAAATGGAACAGAAATACTTCGATTTAACGAATAATTTTCTATGTAAAAAAAATAAAATTTGAAGATTTTTTCTAATATTTATAAAAGATTTCCAATATCCCTGATTGTAATTTTTTCTGAATCTGTATCTTGTGATTCAGAAATATTTACATGCGAAAATGTACATTATAGCGAGGTTATTAATAGCAGTAGTAGTGGATCGGCTGAAGACGATGAAACAGAGATGAAGCATTCAACATTCAAAGAAGCTGTCTGCAGTTTGGATACTTTGAAACGGTATTTGATGGCTCATAATGTTGAGGACACTGTTTTCACAGCTTCAGGAAAAAATTGACAAAGAAGTTTGGAATACAAAATCGAAAGAAAGCAAACATACATACATACATACATCTACACAATATATCTTATAATTTAGCTATAATATTTGAATAAATAAATTTTTTTTTAATTATGATGATTGTGATGGGATTGTGACATATGGACAGATTATTAATTTGACAAGAATAACTTAAGGTATTAGTTCTACGAGAAATAACTTAATTTAAGAAATAATTTTTTTACAGAAAATGATTAAAAAAATGTGATCCACATCCCATATCTGGCCCTACAAAATCGCTGACTGAACACATTTCCTGTTTGTAGGTATAATGTTCTTCTGACAGTCAGAGATGTTGACAGGAAATATTTGCTTTTTCGATGTCTTAATTTGTATGGAATTATTGAGATTCTTATGCGATTATCAGTGGGAAATTTCTTAACACCCTGTTTTATTATATTATTCATAAATCTCGAAAGCATAAAGCTATTATATACCATTTTTCTAAAAGTTTTTAATTGCGCAATGTTTCAGTGCATTATGGCTTTGGATCATTATCAGTGACTTGCAACCCACGCGTCTTAGTTGGTTACACCCAATAATTATCAGTTCCTATCTCTGCTTGGAGTACCCCACCTGCTCTGTAGAACAAGTGTGTGAGCTACAAGAGCCCATGCATTTGCGTTTTTTTTTTTCTTTTTTCGCTTTTAACGGTATATCTACAGTAAATAATTTCTTATCACGAAAATTTACTGCAAATTATTCTGTCTTACTGTGCTTTAAAATGTTGCGCCAAAAAGGAAAAATCTTTTCTAATAAAAATATTTTCTTTTGATTTTAGAGTTTTATAAATTGTGTCGGAAAGGAAAACTGTCGATTTTGTACGTATATAGCATATTTCGAAACGATAAAGTTAGATACAAAATTCTTTAAGTCATTTTTAACTTATATGTAAGTTAAAAGTGATGTGTTATTAAATTATTTTCCATAAAAAAGTCCTTTTTTATTTTTTATAGTTATTTTGCAAATATATGTTAGACAAGTATCACACTGTTAGATTGTCGGAAAAAATTCACTGCATAAAATTAGATTTATCCAACTTGCTATATGTTTCTTCCAGTCTTGAAATTGTATTTGGCTGACTTTCTTCCGTCTCGTGCATTTCTATTGGTCGATACAACTTTGTCTCTAATCCTTACTTATTTTCTATAATAATCCTGTACTTTTCCATGAAATAGTCAATGAATGACATTGAAAACATTCATTTAACACTTTCTGAAATCGATCTTTAGGAATGAAAACAAGTTAAAATGTCCGAAAATGTCTGTATTTAATATGACTTTCTAAAACTATTCCATTATCCAAAATTTGCTAAAAAAGGTTGTTTGGGCTTTATTCCGTCTCTGGCATTTCTATTGGTTGAATGACATTAAAAACATTCATTCAACACTTTCTGAAATCGAGCGTTAAGAATGACTAAAAATTCCACTGTCCAAATGTTTGGAATAATACGTAAACACACACCTCTAGATCAGAAATCTAAAACTTCTTGAAAAGTGGGGGGGGGGGGGGGGGTAATATTTTCTGAATCCATGGTTGTATATTTTAACTAATATTGTATCAAACTGGTACTACTGTAGAAACTTTTTTTGAAAAATCCAATTAGTTGCATATAAATGACTAATTTTGAAAGGATTTTCGTATTAATATGTAAATTATTTATAATAAGTCATTTTTAGAAAGTTTAATATCATCCTTCGGTGGAAAGGATTTCATATAATTAATGCAATTACAATAACTTCATACAAAATTATTTATAAAGTACTAAAATGGATCTTCATGCTCTGACTTATTATGAAGTTTCGTTAATAGAATATAGATGTAAGCACTACCGTTGCAGGCATTTGCAATAACTACGAATCAATACAGTATGCTTATTGACTGAATTAACTGTTTCACAGTACAGAGTTACACAAAGCTAGAAGGCGCATGTGTTTTGGAGATTTACGGACACGGAATAGGTATTTGTGTTAGATTACAAGTAGTATTAACAGGAACTCATACTGCGCTTGTGCATTGACGATTAAATACAAAGTATTAAATAATAACTATTTAATAATTATGCAAATATATGATGTAGAATCATATATATTGTTAATTAATTTACTCAAAATGATTTCACAATGAATTTGATTTGTTTCTACTACTTTTAAGTTCAACAATAAAATATTATGACACCATAAAGTTATTTACTTAATGTTAAAGTAACTCTTTATCGGGTACAATGTTACCAATAAGAGTTTGGGTAATCGAATTTTGGAAAGTTTGTATTTTAATGAAGTGAGAATTAATGAAATTCTTAGTTTAGATATTTTTTTCTTAGTGTTAGTTTTTAATTACAACTAATTTCCTTAGAGTTTTAAAAATGAATTGAAAAATTTTATAATTTTATATTCATAAATGAATATTAATTAAAACTGTAAGGGAAGCAGTGATATTTATTACAAATGCCAATTAAAAAAGAATTCTAACCACGAAAATAAATCATTAAATAATTATAAAATAGATTTCAAATAAGCTCTGAAAATTTAAGCTGATACGCAAATATTTACCACAAAAAAGAAAAAAAAGGAGATAATAATGAAAGGTATACAATTAAATTAATTAAAAAGTGAACTAAAATTCTTATTCCTAGTTTTTTGTATCTTCTTGAACATTTTTGAATGACGAATCATAACATGAATAAACAAGAAAGAAAAATCATGCGTCAAGCATCGATTATGAAGCACTTTCCAATACTTCCAGAATACATTAAAATAGCAATTAAAGCCTTTGTGCAGGAATATTAAAAAGCAGTAAACCAACGTTTAAATGTACAAATAATGCGTGAAAAGCAGCAAACAGCTGTTTCGAGTCTACAGCGAGATTCTTCTTCATTGCAAGATAGGGAAAAAGAACAGCGTGCTAGAAAAAGCAAGGCTGAGCAAAATGATAGACAGAGACGCGCTGCCTTATATACCCTATGCGGGTAGCGAAAGCGCCAGAAACAACCAATTAGAAAGAAGCAGTGGAAACGACTGGTGGACAAGTAGCGACATCTACCGGAGAAGGAGAGAAAAAGAAACCAAAAAAGAGGAAATTAAATTAATGCTTTCCAAATACTTGGAAAATCTGGAGTACTAGATAAATTATTGACTAAAGAGTGAGAATTTTTAATGATGTGGTAAGCTTCCCAAAAATCAAGATCAAGGTTAGAAGAACATTTTTGGATAAAGGTGGCTGAGGAAAAATCGAACCTATGTTGAGCAATAGAAGAACGTTTGAGCTCCTGATTTTTAACATAACCTTCATGCTCTTTTAAACAGAGCATGTTTAAAAGAGCATGAAGGTTATGTTCCAGTCGTTTCCACTGCTTCTCTCTCATTGGTTGTTTCTGGCGCTTTCGCTACCCGCATAGGGTATATAAGGCAGCGCGTCTCTGTCTATCATTTTGCTCAGCCTTGCTTTTTCTAGCACGCTGTTCTTTTTTTCTATCTTGGACTGAAGAAGAATCTCGCTGTAGATTCGAAACAGCTGTTTGCTGCTTTTCACGCATTATTTGTGCATTTTAAACGTTGGTTTACTGCTTTTTAACTTTCAGAATACTTTAACAAAACTTTTTCGTTTAATAAGTTAAAGAATATCCGCAAGAAAACATTTTAGAAAACGCATAACACATTTGAAAACCAGATTTCAACAATTACAGCACATAACCGGGAAAGTAATAAAATTCTTTTGTGCAGCTCTGCATATGATCTATAATTTTGTATATTTTCTACTCAGCACGCTAAAATTTAGTTCAGTTATAAACAACATAACGCAATTTAAAATTCCCTATTAGCAATTTCTACCTATAGGCGGAAACGTACTTGAATACTTTTGTACAGCCCTGTATATTAGGTAAGGATTTTTATACACGCCACACATTAAGCTGAAATTTAATTGAAGCAAAAAACACATTTAAAACTGCTGAAATCATACACTTCCAGGAATTGCTGACGATATGCAGTCATTTATCCAGTTTTTAGCTTAGCCCTGTATATGATTTCATTCATATACTACAAACATCTTCCAGTATACTAAATGTAGTTGATCTTTAAAATTAATAACTCAAATTAAATAACACCTTCAAACAATTCACATTCATTCCCAGCAGTGCTTACAAATTATTTTGTGCAGTCCTGTATATGATCTATAGAATTTATATACACCACGTAGTGTACAGAAAGTTGGTTAAACTTTACTCGCATACCATAACAGAAAACACGCTTCCAACAATCATCCCTAATAGACAATACTTCAGATACAGTATTGTATCTGAAACCTTTTATGTGTCCCTCTGAATGAACACCAAATGTGATGCACATTATATTCTACTGCAAGCATATTGTAGTGAACCTCAGTAATGTACAGTAGAGCCCCGATTATCCGCGAAGCGATTTTTCTTTTTCTTTTTTTTCTTTCTTTCCTTTTTTTTTTTTTTTTTTTTTTAAGCCAACAACAAGGAAAATACAATAAGCCCTACTAATAAATATAAACAGATTAATTCGTGTATTCGAAAGTAATAGAAGAATATTTCTAGTTTCGGTTGCCACGTTTAAAATACAGTAGAACTCCGCTAATCTGAACTAATTGGGACCGGTGCGTGTTCGGATTACAAAAAATTCGAATTACCCCGCAGAAAAACTTATGTTAAGGAAAGTACAATTTAGAATAAAGAAAGGGTGTTTCCAAAGCAAGAAGCAAAAACAAGTGACTGATTTTTTTTAAAAAGGTTTAACACAACACTTTTTGTACAGTATGTATGGCATTGTTTCTTGTTTACTGTTTTTATTTTAGTGCTTTAGACGTAAAGCAAATGTTTCTGCTCTACTGTGCATATATATGTGATTTAAAAGTTTTATCATGTTTTTTGTACACTAAAACTTATTTTTTATTTTGAATTTTTTTTTTTTCGTGTTTGCACCTCATTTTCAGGTTTTTTCGGATTATCCGCGATTTTTGTTATCCGCGGTGCCCTTGCCACCCAATTCCGCGGATAATCGGGGCTCTACTGTATATCAATTTCAAGTCTGAAATAGTGCAACATAACTAAAATACGCTGCGAACCATTTCACACCGTAGATAACGGAACCTTGTGTGTGACCCTGTAAATGAACGATAAATGCATTGCAGCCTATATTCTGCAAAAAGCATGTATTAGTGCACCTCAAAAATTCATATCAATTTCATTATGTTTGTAACAGAGTAACGTCATTAAGGGCAGTTGGAAGTAAAATTTTTGAAAAAAGTCGTTTTTTTATTCTTTTAATATTTTGAGTCCTTTATTTTCCCCCTTTTGAATGCTATATTGATTTTGTTTCTAAGACAACAAGAATTTAAAGAAATTTAAGTAATTCAGTTTAACATCATACATAAACATTACATGCGTAAACTTTAAACAGAATTTTCTCAAAATGTTGCTTTTTGAACTTCGATGTACCTTTTTATAGAAACTACTACACATTATTATTTGAAATCTTGACAGAATATTTCTCACATATCTCTGATCAATCTGAAGTGAACTTTTGTTATAAACGTTTGTACAAAATTTTTATAAAAAAGATTTTCTTGTAGTTTTTTGTTATTTAAAAGTGGTTTTTATTACACATTTTTTTAAAAAAATAACTAAAGCATATCCGTTTATAAAGTTGACTTCACTTTATTAGGAATTATTCATATTATGTATATAAAAAATTTCAAGTGAATATATTTGGTAGTTTCTTAGAAAAGGTACATTAATTTAACATGGTAGGTATAGGGACTTCCAACTGCCCTTAAAATACGCCATAAACTCTTTTTTTCATAGACCATAATGTAACGGAATACTTTTGAGTTTTTCTGTACGCGTATTGTATGTGCTAAAGATAACATATTGTATAGCAACCATCTTCCAATGCACCACATTAATGTACATAAATTTCATTACGTTTAAAATTAAGTAACACTATTAACCCCTTCGCGACGAGATCCCTTTTGCTTTATTTTTAATCTTTTACCACCGGTTTTTCAAAACAGAAACTTTTCTGTAATTGAATCGCAAAAATGCTCTGATTAAATAAGGTAGATTTTACAATAATAAAATAACTGGTGGGAATAATAAAAGATTCTGAGAACCTTAAGTGGCACGTGTACAGGTCGCTCGTCCCCAAAGGGTTGAAATAGACTGCAAATAATTTTTCCCCACAGACCATAATGTAACGGAATAGGTTTGAGTGCCCCTGTATAAATGAACCATAATGCTACGCACTTCATTTTTAATACCGAAAATTGCCGTGTCAAATCTCGATTACATGTTAATCCGACTAAATTTACGCGAGTTAGATCACAAACATACGGCAGACAGACAAATCGATGTCATAAACACTTTGCAACTATGTTGGAGAGTGTTAAAAACACGAAGTGACAAAGCAACTGCCCGATCTCGCATATCGTCTGAATGAAGGTTTAATTTTCTGTACAACTGTGTGAGTATTTTTTTCAAAGACGTCACCATTTAAACTGCCATTTTTGTGCTGAGCTTGCTTGATTTTTTACGAATTTATACCATTAAATTCGAACTTTGTGTTCGATTTGCTTGTAGTGCACTGGATTCGTGAAATTATTGGATTCGTGAAAATTTTCGAATTCCGGTTTTCGACGGATTTACACGTTATAGGGGTCAGAGATTCCGAAAAACATGTTTTTACAAAATGTCTGTCTGCGTGTCTGTGTGTGATACAAATTTTGTGGGCGCTCTATCTCAAGAACTAATGCACGGAATTTAATAAAAATTTACATTCAGTTAGTCCCTGTTATAAATTGGTGCTGATTAGTTTTTGGTGAAATCGCTCAACAGGTGGCGCTGCTCTGCATTTTTTACGATTTCCGCAATGGCTCTATCTCAAGAACTAATGCACGGATTTTCATAAAACTTCAGATTCAGTTAGTCCTTGCTATGAGTTGATGTTTACTATGTTTTGGCGCAAATCGCTCAGCAGGTGGCGCTGCTATGCAGAATTTTTTATGATTTCCACCATAGCTCTACTCAAAAACTAATGTACGGATTTTCACGAAACTTCAGATTCAGTTAGAAGTCGACATAAGTTGTTGCTGATTAGATTTTGGTGTAAATCATCTAACCGGCGCTGCGTTTTTCAGGAAGTATTAACATGTATGAGATAGAAGAAAGTTTTGGGATTGCCACATCCGATTAGTTTTTATTTTATTCGTAACAAGGAATTCGTTTTTTCGCCTTAGAAAGTTTTTTAGAGTTTTCCTTCTGTAACAGCATGCAAAGATTGGGTAGTGTATCACCAAATATCTACGTTTACCTTGTTAATATTTTCCCTTATCCTTTAAATAGTGTTGATTTTGTTTCCATAAATTTAATCATACTTACGTTAGAAACTGCATGCATTAAGTTGGAAATACCATTTGAAATATCACCGAAACCCGAGGTAAACATGGAAAAGAAGCCGACAGAATAATTTTTATCAGCCCAAAAAACTGTTTTGGGGGATTTACGTATTAATCGTGCCTTGAAGATAGATCGCCAAAAATGATTGTCAATTGCCACTCTTGTTTACCGTTGCCAATCACGTTCAAAACAGTAAACATTGTTAAAAATAATAAATAATACAAAAATAAACTGAATTAAAATAAATAAGCTATAATAAATATATAACAATCTGTAAACTATAATATATATATAAATGTTAGATTATTCTAACATTGAAAGGTTTTACTAGTTGAAATGAAGTAACTGGCCGTCATGATATTAGTAGTGGATCACGTCTAGCAGTAATAGGTAAGTTGTCAGAACAGGTAAAGTCGATCCTGTCGACTTGTATTACGAAAATACTGGAAATCCTCTCGTTACGACATTGACTTTATATGATGATTCGGAAATGGAGATAACTTCGAAACGATAGTAATTGAAGAATCAATCTGAAAGTTGTGCATTAGGATAAGCTAAAAAGAACGTCTCTGTAATAGATCAACATGGTTGTTCGAAAGTTGTTTCAGCCAACGAGTGAAAGCCATGGAACGCATTTATCCAGTGTAGTTTCTCCAGAATGATTGAGACAAACGTAAAGTCAACTCAGGATTTTATTTTAACATCTTTAGGCGACACAGTTTCCACCAAGATATTCAGCCATCGCTTCATCGTAGTAATTTAGGAGGTAAGCAAAGTTAGAGATAATAGAATACATCGGACGGTGACCAGGGGGTTATATGACAAAAGGAAAAACGACCAAAATCTGCGAAAACACAGCGAGCATCGGCTTTTTGTGCCTCTAGCGTAGTAATACAAATATGACGTATGTCGCGCTCTCAACCAATTAATAATTAAGAATAGCACGCCATGGAAAGAGTGCTGACAGAGCGAGTGGATGGATTTGAAGGTAAAAAGGACAACCCCGGAATATGCGCGGGAAAGTAAAATTCTCGGAAGGGAAAATAAAATGGTTGCTAAAAAAACATCCTAGAAGAAAAAGATCAGTAATAGAACATTTAATTTAAGGATACTAAAAGCGTAATATTTAAGTAAATTAGACAAGTGAGACATTAAATTAAAGGGAATTTAACAGAATTAACGATAGAGATTATTTAAGAATAAGGATTTGGTGAATATAAAGTAGTAATTTTGAATAAGATAAGGAAATCGCGGAATTAAAACTATTAATGTAACATATGTCTTGGCAGGAATAATACGAAGTACCCCACCCCCACCTTTTTTTTTTTATTCGAAACAAACTCGACTCTTCAACCCAAAATGAAAGGAAATTGTTATATTTGAATGTAAGTATATATATATATATATATATATATATATATATATAGAGAGAGAGAGAGAGAGAGAAATAGTCTAGTTTACAATTACATTTGTAATATTAATGTTTTCTTTTATGGTGAAATTCGACAACTTTTTAAGTGTTGCTCTATGTTGATTTATTATCTTAATTTAATAGTAATTAAAAATAATAGTAAGCCAAATTAAGCTTGCGCACGAAGAATTGCGCTAGATGAAAAATTGCAATGTTAATTCTTTTGGCGCCGTTATATTAAGTATATCAATCAACAAAGTAGTGAGTAGTAAAAAAAATAATTAAAACTGTCATATCCTGTTTTAAAACATTTTAACTTTCCTCCGGAGTAAAAAAAAATCTTCATCATTATTCTTTTTTTTCTTCTAGTCTACGCACAGCCTCCCAATCCTCTCTTCAATTTTTATCTCTTTTAAATGTCAGCCTTTTTTGCTCCTGCTTATGCTTTTAAAAATTAAGAAAATCACTTATTTTATTACTCTTTTTTTTTTTGGCGTGTGTCTGTATTAGAGATGAGTATGACTCCGACTTGATTTATTTTTATATACCATTCTTCGAACTTAGGTTCTAAGTAACAATTTTATTTATTCTCAAATAGAACTTTAATAAAAGAAAATAACCCTTGCTATTCGAGAAACAAGATTATATTCTAACTTTCTCAAAGTATTTTAAAATACTCATCTACATCATAATAGTTATCTTCATCATGAATACTTATCAAAATAATGTAATATCAACTTACTGTAATATAAACTGTAGTTTATCAAATACTTTGTACTAATACTTTAGTACTAATACTTAGTATTAACACGTTACTAAATTTTACTAGTACTAATAAACTTTACTATACTAAATTTTACTGATACTAGTACTGATAAACTAATACCAATAAACTAATTACTACACTAATATTTCATTAATACTTTAGGACTAATACTACTAATATTAGTAATAGTATAATATTAATATTAGTACTAGTATTAGTACTAATGGTAGTAATACTACTAATACTTTTGTACTAATACTTAGTATTAACACGTTACTAAATTTGACTAGTACTAATAAACTTTACTATACTAAATTTTACTAATACTATAGGTCAAAATTAACATTTTTACCCACTGGCCACTGCACTGATTTTTTTCACTGGCCAGTAACAAAGTTATGTACGCTCTATACAAAATTGTGTTTTTTTCTAACTATCAACATTATAATTTACTAATATATATTACTTACCATTTGATATGATTACACTCAACTGAAAAATTTTATTTTTACTATTAATTGCAAGGAAATAAATTCACAGGAAATTTTCAGAAAGGTTACAGCAGAGGGGATCCCATACCCCCTCGGCACTAACTAATATGCATTTTTCTGCGACCATTTAACGAATTTCGCGATCTTTTGACGAAATTCACGTTTTTTCGTGACCTTTTGCAAAATCTGCGTTTTTTCGCGATCTTTTGACGAAATCTGCGTTTTTTCCTCGATCTTTTCACAAAATTGCGTTTTTTTGTAATCTCTTAACGAAATTTGTGTGTTTTTTTCGCCATTCTTTGAAAATATTTGCATTTGTTTCAAGATTTTTTGACGAAATTTACGTTTTTTCCTCGATCTTTTCACGAAATTTGCTTTTTCTCCGCGATCTTTTCACGAAATTTGCGTTTTTTCCCGCGATCTTTTTTCGAAATTTGTTTGTTCCGCGATCCTTTGACGAATTTTGCGTTTTATCCGCGATCTTTTCACGAATTTTGCGTTTTATCAGCGACTTTTTCACGAATTTTGCGTTTTTTCCGCGATCTTTTCACGAAATTTGCGTTTTTCCGCCATACTTTGAAGAATTTTGTGATTCTTTTTCGCGATTCTTTGTCGAAATTTGCGTTTTTTCCGCGATCTTTTCACGAAATTTGTGTTTTTTCCGCGATTTTTTGACGAAATTTGCGTTTTTCCACGATCCTGTCACGAAAGTTGCGTTTTCTCCGCGATCTTTTCACGAAATCCACGTTTTTTCATGATTCTTTGACGGAATTGGTGATTTTTTTCTACGAACGAATGACGAAATTGATTTTTTTCGGAGACCATATCGAAATTAGCGATATTTTTATGCCCGAATATTCGGACTGATGACCGTTTTTTTTTTTTTTTTTTTTTCAGAACCGAATGCCTTAAATTTTCGGAAAATTCGAGACAGAATCACTCCTGCTACTTTCTTTTCTTACGTTCGGGAGAATCAGCAATTTGGACGCCGTAAATTCCGAACGAATTTCACCCCTTTCCGCCCTGGCATCGATCTTTCAACCATCGCGTTTGGCGAGTGGTGCCCATTGATGGTTGGTTGATTTTTGACGACCGATTATCGACACTAGGGATATAGGCCAGATGGGGGAGTGCCCTTCGTGGGGGGTCTTTCTATGGGAACCTAATCCGTATTTACGCATGGAAATCCATGGCTCGAAGAAAACCACGAAAACTCCGAACGATTAGGCCGACGGGCGCGATTTGGATAGAACCCAGCACCTCCCGTCTACTAGCTTCGAGAACAGAACTTCTCAGCCACTGATGGGGCCCGGTGCCCATTGAGTTTGGCGAGTGAGGACAATAAAGTTAATCGCCACGTTTTAAGTGTTACTCAACGCTTGGCGAGTGGCGAGTGCTAATTTTGTGCTATAACTAATACTGATACTAGTACTGATAACTAGTACTGATAAACTAATACTAATAAACTAATTACTACACTAATATTTTATTAATACTTTAGAACTAACACTAATAATATTAGTAATAGTATAATATTAATATTAGTACTAGTATTAGTACTAATGGTAGTAATACTACTAATACTTTTGTACTAATACTTACTAGTAATACTTTAGTACTAATACTTACTAGTAATACTTTAGTACTAATACTTACTAGTAATACTTTTGTGCTAATACTTAATCCTAATGCCTTAGTACTAATACTCTATCAATCACTTAGTCATATTGAACAATTATAATGTCATAAAATAAAAATATTTGAGTTGTTCTTTCCTTTAAATTGTTCTGGTAAGTGTTTGTTTATAATTGCCTGTATTCTAGCATGTTAAAATACATCATTTTGAATAACCTTGTATATTGAAAATTCGGTTCAATTTATCAATTACGCTTTATTTTATTTTTATTTATTTATTTTTATTTTTTGCTAAAATAACATTATCCTTAAATAAAAATGTTTTAGAGGATCAGGATTAGTTATAAATCTTAAATGTTCATGTAAATATTTACTATCTACTTCAATATTTCATTATCTTGACTATGCATAATGCATAGCCATATTTCGTAATCTCTTTCAGGAGTCCCATTTAAATTAACAATGTATTTTTGAGACAGCCCGTGTTGCCATAACCTTGATGGAAATTCTTAATTTAATTCTGTTAATTTTGCACAGCTTTGAAAATTCTGAGTGGCTAACAAGCGATTATTTCGTTTTAAATCCAAGATTTAAACATTGCTCGGAAGTTGTTCAGTTTTAATGCTTCCTCGCATAAAATGATATTTAATGTTTAAAAAAGACTGTACAAGTTTATTGTCATTATAAAACAACAAAGTTGTGTTGTAGATAATAAATCAGAAAGCTTTGTAATGCTCATTTTATTAAAGACTTTAAGAAAAGACTGGTCTTCAGTTTAATCTTTTATGCTCCGACGGGACTTTTAAGTCCCATTAACCCCTTCTCTGTCGGGTTTTTTTTTTTTTTTTTTTTTTTTTTAATTGCTGAAAATTACTATAGGTTCTATCCTCAATTGGAAAATGTAAAATATTTTAGTTTGTAACCAATTTTTGTTTGACCATTGGTTAAAAAAAAAAAAAAAAAAAAAAATCAAAATGTCACTGAACACCAGTTTTTCCTGCAATGCACTCAAGTTTAAAAAAAAAAAAAAAAAAAAAAGTCTGAAACTATATTTATCAAATCTATTTGAAGTATAAACACAAAGTTGACAACATTTCGCCAAATTTGGCAAAATCTTGCCAACATTGATTTTCTGAACAGCTTTTTACATAAAATTTACACACATAAAAGATTTTCTCGTGTTATAACATTAGATAAATATCTGCATAAAAAGAATTATGATACCTATATATAATAATTTTTAATAAGTCAGAGCTCTCATCTTTTGTCTGAGAGATGTTATAATCACTTCCCTCAGAAGAATCATTCTCTGAATCCACCATATAAACCATTTTGACATGGAACAATAACTAACGAACGCCGATATTACAGCAAATTCGAAAACAATAGAACTAGTAGAACCAATTCTTAGCACTATGCAGAAATACAAAAAACGATCCCAGAATATACCGACGTGCAAGTTGCGACAAATTCATTTTCAAGTATGAAAATGTTCTTAGCATCGCATGACATGCGAGGCCGACCGTATCTGAACAAAAACGCCGGACGTATGACATACGACGCCGATAGAGAAGGGGTTAAATAAAATAAAATATAAACTTTATTTAATTCGTCTACAAATAAAAGTATGTGGTACTTTTCACACAAAATACTTTGCTGGATTACATTCAGTAGGCACAGTCGAAGCTAAATATTTTTTAATACGGTTATTTTCTCAACCATTTACATGGATTTAGCTTTTCTCCTATTAAAAAATGTTTTACAAAAATTTCAACTACGAAGCACTTCTCAGTTACAGATGGGATCACAATGCATTAACGAAGAGGTATCAATAAGTTTTTGGCCCTCACATAGAAATAATTGACTAACATATGAAATTGCTACATTGTATGAGTCCTTTTCTATATAGTCACCGCGCACAGTAATGCATTTCTACAACCGGTATTTCAAAAAGTGAGGGAAGGATGTATTCCAGGAGGCGCGATAGTAGACACCAAGGGGGGGGGGGGGGCATTTTTTTAAAACTTTTGCTGGCCCCCACATTTGACATATTATGGGAAAGGCCTGTGACCACTTATTCATGTTATGCACCCCCTCCCCCCCCGAGCCCTTCCCCACAAATTTGCCCTCAGAGGGGCATGAATGGTGCCCACAAAATTTAGAAAAGTGTCCCTCCGGACGGCAAATTGGGGGGGGGGGGGTCTCAGGATATGCATAACATGAATAAGTAGTCAATCGCACACCAATTCTAATCAGAAATTTTCTTTATAATTGTAACAATGCTGAAGGTACGGGAGTGATATTTTTAAGAATCTGATTAACTGGTTAATAGTCTTTGTGTAAAATTTTATGATATCCAGGTACTTGCAGAAATCGCACATAATTCAGTCAACTGCACGTAATGTCGTACGTTACTGTGCGCACTGTTATCTACATTACAAAATGTAGAGCATGTAGATCAGTGTAGAGACCTGCATCTTTTCGGGTAACACGATTTTCTTCAAATCCGAGCCCAGTACACTGCCCCCTCCCCCCCCCCCCCAAAAAAAAAAAAAAGTTGATTTTACAGTATAATACTGGCAGCTGAGGTGCCAGTTTATAACCGTAAAATAAACAGTAATATACCTTCGTATAAATGAATTAAACCATATATTACTGCTTAACGGTATATTATATGCTAATTTTACTATTTATTACTGTTAAACTACTGTTAAACTTTTTTCTTTTTTTTTGTCGAGGTACGGATTAACTTTGTTTCGGTTTCAGATTGGCTCTTGTGGGTCGGATTCGGGGATGACCCGACTTTTTAAAAAAATCTAATATTTTGTCAGATGAAAGAACTATATATTTCAACGTTAATGATGAACATTCTGAAAATTTGAACATTAGTGATGTCCATTTATCAACATAAAAGATAAAATTGATATTAGATATATAATTGTAGACCATTTTCCATAATTGTATTAAAATAAAGATTATTTCTTCCATTTCTTCCTTTAAATTTAATAAATATTTTGGTTTCTGAGGTTTCTAAAGATAAAGAACGCTTTTCGGAATCGTGGAACCGTATATGTACAAGGCGCATCAGTGCTGCATTATTTAGTGTTTTAAATGCATCAGTGCTGCGTTAAAAATCGTTGACTGTGCAAAACTGCCAAATGTGTGGAACGATTCTAACATTAGTAACTGAAAAAACACTTGGAATGTTCTTCTTTATTTTCATATATCACTTATTATAATATGTAATCAGATATAAATTTCCAACTGAGCGAAAAATATCCGGACCAGGATTCGAACCAGGGATCTCTTGGCTGAAGCCGTCAATGCTCTACCATCTGAGCTATCCCGGACGAATCTAGTGGAGCTTTTTCACATAGTTAAGCTTATTGATTATAGCATCTGGTCTGAAATTTGGTTCAGCTCAACAGAATAAATCGCTGGTAATGGAACTCCAGAAATCGCTGGATATGTAATTACACTAGATTAATTTTAACACAAGTTAAAAATGTGTAATAGTTTTGAAAAATATAAATTTTTTAAATCCGGTCATTCATTTGTGCTAACCCTGCATATTTTCGTTCGTGGTTATTACTTCCTTCTGTGTTCGATAGAAGAAAGTATTGTAATCGAAATTTTTTTCGACTTCCGGTTTTCGATGGATTTGCACGTTTTAGGGGTCAGAGATCCTAAAAAACATGTTTATACAAAATGTCTGTATGTTCGTGTGTCCGTATGTCGCCATTGTACCATCGAAAAGTGTATGAAGTTATGCATAGAATTGAACCGATTTTTTTTTTTTTTTTTTTTTTTTTTTTTTTTTTTTTTTAAAGTTTGTGGCTATGGCAAGCAGGTCCTCCATTAATTTGGAAAAAATCCGTCGGCAGGGGGCGCTGTAATAGCGATTTTTGTGTCATTTTGAATATTGTACCATCGAAAAGTGTATGAAGTTATGCATAGAATTGAACCTTTTTTTTTTTAAGTTTGTGCCTATGGCAAGCAGGTCCTCCATTAATTTGGAAAAAATCCGTCGGTAGGGAACGCTGTAATAGCGTTTTTTGTGGCATTTTGAATATTGTACCATCGAAAAGTGTATGAAGTTATGCATAGACTTGAACCAAATTTTTTGCGTATGGTTTTTTGGCCATAGCAAGAAAGTCCTCCCTGAATTTGGAAATATTCCGTCTAAAGAGGGCACTATAATAGCAATTTTTGTGTAATTTTCTTTCGAAGTTGATATAGTATTGAACTAAAATAAATGAAATATTGACATTTGTAACATTTTGAAATATTAAAATATATGAGATAGAAGAAAGTTTTGGGATTGGCACATTCAACTAGTATTATATTCTCGTGAAATAAGAAACATTCGTCTTTTTTACAGTGTCTAACCCGAACAGAAACTTTTAATTTAACCGTGTTAATTATTCGCGGTTCGTAAGAACAAAAGGGTCGATTGTTTTATTTTAAAAATACAGTAGCATTATCAGGTTGGAAATTATTCTTTTTATTAATTGTATTCTTAAATAAATTGATGTTTAAATAAATAATCTCCCTCGTGCTACTTAACGCTTACCAAGACTGTAAAATTACATTGTATATTTAAAGTTCAAAAAGTTACTAATATAGAAACGCGAATAAACTTACTGAAGAGCATGTACTTGAAATATAGTTAAAAATCTGAGAGTAGTTTTTTGAAATGGAATAGTATTTTTGAATAAATTTTAACAAAGTTGAACGACCAAACATTTTAAAAGGGCATATTATAATGCATGTGCAATTGGAGAATAAGCTCTTTATTTCATTATTTTTATTTAACAATTTTAATAACAAAATCAAACCTGTCTCCTCCAGGCATTGTGATATACATTTTGTGAT
The DNA here is from genome assembly GCA_963932465.1 of Maratus speciosus. Taxonomy (NCBI): domain Eukaryota; kingdom Metazoa; phylum Arthropoda; class Arachnida; order Araneae; family Salticidae; genus Maratus; species Maratus speciosus. The sequence continues at coordinate 112,133,694 of OZ010799.1, forward strand.
GGGATAATTATGAGAAATCTTATTAAAATACTCATGCTGGATTCACCGCCGAAAATGATTTTAGGGGTGAGTTTATCAAAGCTGAACCGAGAAGAGGAAATGTCAAAAGACATTTGCCTTGGGCGTCATTCATGTTTAGATTTGCTGTTTAGTGTAGCATAAATTTTAAATTGAATCATTTTGGAAGTAATTTGTCATTTTGAAAATTACTGTTTGTCAAAAATAATTCATATTATCTCCCAACAGCTTGTTTTGCTGATAGATTTGAAGTCAACTCCACGATTAAATCATATTTTAATTCAATTATGGGAAAATACTCTACAATTATATGCCTAATATTAATTTATGTTGAAAAAGGAACATAAATATATTCATTAATATTCAAATATATAGTTTTTTTTTTTTTTATCTGAAAAAAATATTCTAGATTTTTTGGAAAATCGGGTCATCCCACACCTGATCCTCAAGAATCAAATCCCGAGCCTAACGCGAGTGAAGACGAAAAAAATTCACGCCAACCCAACCCGGATCGGAATTTGTTAAAGTCTAGTTACCTGACCCAATGCAGGACCAAACACTGGACGCTCCATATATTCTAAGGTAGATTTAAAGTTCAAAGGATTAATAATATTTAAACACGAATAAAGTTTCGATAAACTTATTGAAGAGCATGTACTTGAATTATAGTTAAATGTTTGAGAGTAGTTTGTTGAATTTGAATAGTGTTTTTGTATAAATTTTAACAAAGTTGAATGACGAAATATTTTAAAAGGCATATTATACTGCAAGTACAATTGACAAAAAACTCCTTATTTCATTATTTATATTTAGGGAAAACTTGGGATACTTGACCCAATTGTTAGTTTTGGATTGATAATTATTTTTTTACGTTACTGATGGGTGTGTAAATGCAGTCTATATATACTTAATGAAGTATTACACAATATTTATTATTATTATTCCGAAATATTAATTATAAAAGGTAGAAAAATATGAATATTCAAAACTTTCAATTTGGGTCAAGTATCCCAATGTATAGGGATACTTGACCCACCCATTAGGGATACTTGACCCAAGTCAGAGATTTGAGAGTATGATTAAAAATAATAAACAAAACACTTTTACATAAGAGCAAAATTAATATTAAGGTTAATAATTTTTTTACTTTTGTCAAATAAAATTAATACTTTTAATTTTTAGTACATAGGCCTAACATTAATGTACCCAATTTTAATTTTTATTGCAGAAAGTTCAAAATAATAGCAATCTGAAACTGCATTCTGTGCCTAAACAAGTTCCAGAATAAGAAAATAACAATTTATTCAACTCCAAATGTAAAGTCATATTTAAACACAAAACATGTAATTCTATCATTTATGTCGAAAACTCAGGTGGATGAAGAGTAGCTTCTATTTGGTCTGGATTAACTTATGATATATCATTCATTTCAAGCCATTTAAATCAAGTACCATCCATTCTTCTTGCAAACTGAATAGCAAGCCTGCCAGAATTGATTTCAAGAACCTCCATCAAATCTTCTTATAATCCGTTTCCCGCAATATTTGACAAGAACTCAGTCATTTACTTATAATATTTATATTATTTACTTATAATACTTATATTTATATGTTTATAATATTTAATATTATAATATTTTTAATTCATAAATAAAACATGCTAAATGTATTTGAATAGTACTAATTTCAATCTTGGGTCAAGTATCCCTAGGTGACTTGGGTCAAGTATCCCTAGTTGCATATTTACTACATAACCCTAAAATGCAGCCATTTGCTAATGAGAAGATTAATGTTATTATATATTTTGCTGTCATTAAAAGCATGTACAAAACAAATGACCAATTAAAAGAGTCTTACCTTTAAACAGAAAAAAATTATAACATCAAAGTTTACAGAACAAAAAATTTACTTTTGGAGCATGAAAATGTATTTTGTCGGATAGTTTAAAAACTTACGGAATGATTCAGTTATTATTTTCAACATGTGGTCAGCTAACTGAAAGAAAGAAAGTGTTGCCACTTCCAGCTTACAAAACTTTCCCAATTCTGAGAAAAAGGCCTTGGGTCAAGTATCCCAAGTTCCCCCTAATAATTTGAAATTCAAAAATCAAACCTGTCTCCTCCAGGCATTGTGATTTACATTTGTGATGCGATAATTCTGAGCAACCTTATTAAAATACTCATGCTGGATTCACCGCCGAAAATGATTTTAGGGGTGGGTTATCAAAGCTGAACCGAGAAGAGGAAATGTCAAAAGACATTTGCCTTGGGCGTCATTCATGTTTAGATTTGTTGTTTAGTGTAGCATAAATTTTAAATTGAATCATTTTGGAAGTAATTTGTCATTTTGAAAATTACTTTTTGTCAAAAATAATTTATATTATCTCCCAATAGCTTGTTTTGCTGATAGATATAAGTCGACTCCACAATTAAATCATATTTTAATTCAATTATGGGGAAAGAAGTCTAGAATTATATGTCTAATATCAATTTATGTTGAAAAGGGAACATAAATGTATTCATTAATATTCAAAAATATAGTTTTTTTTTTACCTGAAAATTTTTTTTTTATAGATTTTTTGGAAAATCCGGTCATCCCACATCCGACCCTCAAGAGTCAAATTCCCGACCCTAACTGGAAATAATTAAAGTCAACCCGACTCGGACCGAATTCTGTTAACCCTTTCGAGGCGGTGTCCTTAAAAAAAGGGCACCTAATTTTAATTCCAAAACTGACAAACGGCACCAAGAATATTTAATGAAAAATTTCGTATTATAATGTACGTGAAAATAAGCAAGTTCGTATTTTCTAATAAATTCTTTTATAAATTCCGGTGTCAGTCCATTATATCATCAGTTTATAAGCAGAATTACTCCGCGCCGGTAAGGGTTAAAGTATTGTTTGTTAGCCGTCCCATTTCAGGATTGTACACTGGACCATATGTTGTCCATGATGTCTATATGTTGTAATTTAGATTTCAAGCACAAAAAATTGATAATATAGAAAACGAATAAAGTTTCTATAAAATCATTGAAGAGCATGTAACTTGAATTAGTTAAAAGTTTGAGAGTAGTTTGATGATTTTGAATAGAATTTTTAAATAAATTTTAGCAAAGTTGAATGTCGAAACATTTTCAAATGGCATATTATAATGTAAGTACAATTAAACAAAAAACTCCTTATTTCATTATTTCTATTCAACTATTTTAAATTCCGATAATTATGAGCAACCTTATTAAGATACTCATGCTGGATTCACCGCCGAAAATGATTTTAGGGGTGAGTTATCAAAGCTGAACCGAGAAGAGGAGATGTCAAAGGACATTTGCCTTGGGCGTCATTCATGTTTAGATTTGCTGCTTAGTGTAGCATACATTTTAAAGTGAGTCATTTTGGAAGTAATTTGTCATTTTGAAAATTACTGTTTGTGAAAAATAATTCAAATTATCTCTGAACAGTTTGTTTTGCTGATAGATTCGAAGACAAACCACGATAAATCCTATTTCAATACAATTATGGAAAAATAGTCTGCAATTATATGCCTAATGCCAATTTATATTGAAAAAGGAACATAAATGTATTCACTGATATTCAAATATATAGTTTTCTATAAATCTGAAAAAAAAATCTATATATATTTTTTTTATTGGGTCGTACCACACCCAAATCTCAATAATCATATCCTTACCCAAACGCTACGAACGACGAAAAAATTAGCCTCAACCCGCTTCGGATCGGATTTGGTTAAATTTTGGTTACCGGACGGACCCAATGCAGGATTGTACTCTAAACGCTCCTCCATATGTTGTAATGTAGGTTTAAAACTAATAGAATCGGAGAATTAATAATATAGAAACACTAAAAAAGTTTTGATAAACTTATTGAAGAGCATGTGCTTGAATTATAGTTAAAAACCTGAGATTTTGAATAATATTTAAAAAAAAAAAAATTAACAAAGTTGAACAACGAAACATTTTAAAAGGGCATTTTATAATGTAAGCACAATTGTAGAAAACTCCTTATTTCATTATTTTTATTTAACAATTTTATGAGGGTTGTTCAATAATTATTGTGCCGAGTGTGTATAAAATATTTGTTTAGAATTTAGATTTCAAGTACAAAATATCGATGATATAGAAACACGAATAAAGTTTCGATAAACTCATTAAAGAGAATGTAAGTTGAATTAGTTAAAAGTTTGAGAGCAGTTTGTTGGTTTTGAATAGAATTTTTGAACAAATTTTAGCAAAGTTGAATGTCGAAACATTTTAAAAGGGCATATTATAATGCAAGTACAATTGACAAAAAACTTCTTATTTACTTATTTTTATTTAACAATTTTAATAACAAAATCAAACCTGTCTCCTCCAGGCATTGTGATTTACATTTGTGATGCGATAATTATGAGCAACCTTATTAAGATACTCATGCTGGATTCACCGCTGAAAATGATTTTAGGGGTGAGTTTATCAAAGCTGAACCGAGAAGAGGAGATGTCAAAGGACATTTGCCTTGGGCGTCATTCATGTTTAGATTTGTTGTTTAGTGTAGCATACATTTTAAATTGAGTCATTTTGGAAGTAAGTTGTCATTTTAAAAATTACTGTTTGAAATAATGAAAAATAATGAAAATTATATCCCAACAGTTTGTTTTGCCGATAGATTTTGAAGACACATCCTCAATTAAACCGTATTTTAATACAATTGTGGGAAAATAGCCTGCAATTATATGTCTAATATCAATTTTATGTTAAAAAATAAATAGAAATTTTCTCATTAATATTTAAATATATATAGTTTTTTTAAGAGTTTTTAGAGTTATATATAGTTTTTGAAAAATTGGATCAACCCGAAGCAATTGAAGTCAATCTGACCATTGACGAAAAATGTTAGCGTCCACCCGGCCTGTTTCGAGTCGTGTTCGGGTAAAATCGGGTTACTCAACCCAATGCATACTCTACACTGTATGCTCTATATTTCTTAATGGTATGAGTGTGTGTGTGTGTGTGTGGGGGGGGGGGGGATAAGTTTGTTAAAATAGTAATTGGTTTAAAGGGTCAACAACACTTGCGGAATCCTATGGAAATACGCTGATATTGAATTAAAATATTCTCGATAACTACTGAATAGATTTTCATATTTTTTTAGACAGTTTTGACAGTAACTAAACTATAAATCGATCGTTAAACAATCGAGACCCATGCTAACTTAACCTTTTGTAAAGGAAAATTTTTGGAACTGCGTGAATTGAGGTCGTAAAATTAATCTTGATATTTAATATAAATTTTGAATGCTTATAAAAAAGTGCGTTTAAAAAAAAAAGATTGTGTTTACTTTTATTAAACTTGTGATCGGAGTTTCGGAGTTAGTGAAAGACTCGGAAGAAAAAAAAGCTGCCGCTAGTCCAATTATGATTATAGATCATAAACATATTATGGAAACATATACTGTCAAGAATTGTATGTTTCCAAAATAATTAAACCTCTAATTCGATTATATTAACATAGATGTCAACCTCCCAGTAATTTTCTGTAATATGTGAATTAATCGGTTTCAGATCAATTAATCAGAAGAAAATGGATGGTAAAAGACTGACGGTAAAGTTGGGTAAAAAGATAATCGAAAACGAAACAGTGGATGTCTTATGAGGCAAATAGGCAGGGATTTGATTATTCCTGAATCAACTGTGCGTTATGCTTTGAAAACTTTCGTTGCAACCGGATATATACAGCCAAAAAACAGTACCAGTCGCCCATCAACAACAACGGCCGCAGAAGATCGAATGTTGCATCGGGTGGTAATGAACAGAAAACCAAGAACGGTGACAGAAACCGCATCCCTATGACAAGACAGCATAGGGATGAAAATGACTGTCGAAAATGACTACGAAAAGATATCATAAAATTGGCTTTAAATCTTACAAAAGCAACCGCAAGTTTATGTTAACTCCTGCTCAAAAAAAGAAACATTTTCTGTGCATTCTGGGCTACTTAAAATGGGCAGATCAGCAATGGGAAGTGTTACAAGGTCGGATTAATCCCCTTTTCCAGTTTTGTATGAAAATACTTTTCGTCGGGTCGTAAGGCAAGCAAATGAAGCTTAAACTCCAAATGCGCAAGCAAATGAAGTTTTAAACCCAAAATGCATCAAACGAGATAACGAATTTCCGTCATATCTTCAAATTTGGGGGGTGTTTTGTTTATTCTAGTGTCGGCCAAATGAGGCCATATGACGGGACTATCGATGCACAACGTTATCGGAACATATTTCAGAATCAGTTGTTGCCTTCAATTCAATAACCTGGCCTTTAATCGGGTTATCTTTTTCAAGACTTAGCCAAACCGCATGCAGCTAGGACAACAAAAATCTGGCTTCAACAAAATGGTATTCCTGTGCTAGATTGGATTCCGAATTCACTGGACAACAATCCTATAGAATATTTGTGGCGGTACTTAAAGAAGGAAGTTCGAAAAGGAAACCACGAGACAATCAGCGCTTGAAAATAATTCTTCGTGAAGAATGGCAAAAAATTTCGATTTCTGAATACCAACGTGTGATGATGTGATAAAAAACCTGCGAAGAAATGGATTTCATTGATCACAAAGTTTGTGTCTTCCAGTTTCATCATGTAATAATAAAATGTATCATTTTCATAAAAAAATAATTTACATAAAATATTTTGAGTTATTTTTTTAATTTTATCATTAAAAAAGAATCGATAAACTAATGCGCGAAAAATTAGGGTCACGGGTAAAGTACATAGTACTTTTTTATTTTCGAAATGTCTCGTATGAATCCAAAATTTCGTCTTGATCAGTGCACAAGGCATGGGGTTAAATAATCATTTCAAGTGCATACTTTATTAAATAATTAAAACCACAAGGAGTTAAGCATTGATAAGAGAAACATCCGAATTATAGCTTTAAATCTTATTGTATTATTTATGACATCGCCTCTTAAGGCTGAGCGCTGTTTCTAAACTTGTGATCTCAGTTTCGGGATCAATGAAAGGTCTCATAATGAAACTGAGAAGAGAAAGAAGCGACCGCCCGTCGAAATTAGGATTTGTTTGTTTCATTTTGATTTTTTTCTTCTATTCACCCCCTTTTTTTTATCTTATTTAACATTAATGTGTATGTCTGGCGAAAGATGAGCCATACGACCGTCGCCGTTTGATGATAATGTTATCTTTCACCACTTCTCGCGTCTAGATTTTGCGAATTTATTTTGGATGTATATTTTTCCTTCTTCCTCTTTATAAAAAGAGTTTTTATGGTTCTGTGACTTAATGCTGTTGATGAATGGCGAAATTATATGTGGTAGGTCTTGAGGTTATTACTGCAGGTAAAAAAGGCGGGAGTTTCTCACTTGTATATTGATTTTATATAACAACCCCTTTTCGTGCGTTATACTTGCCTATCATCAGTGATATTGAAATACAGAAAAATAAAATATTATTAGCAACAGAAAAGGGATATTTAATAAAGACTCACCACCTTTAAAATTGGATAATTGATTGACTATTGTAAATATAAAAATAGTGTAAGTGACAAATTTATATAAAATTTATGAGCTAACTAATAAAGTAATTTTAACAATAGTTTACATGTATGTCATTAAACGGCATTACCAAGTCTCAAATACTAAAAATGCTCAAATTAACTACAAAATTTTAAGTACAAAACATTTTTTTTTTCGCGCTTCAATAGCTAAATGTAATGAATAGTAAAAACTCAAAAAATTTGATGCAGCTTCACATTTTATTTTGAGCACTTTAAGACAATGCATTGCACGAAATTTTATTATTGCACTCTTAAGACAATGCAGCGCTATCTACTGATGTATAATGTAACTATTTTTAACATTACTATACATAAAGTTTATGAATTATGAATTGCCTGATAAACATGTCACTTATTGTTATAGCTAATGAATTATTGAATTTAAAAATTAAGGAGTTCTTTATATTCTCCGTGTATTAAAGACTCCCGTATGAAGAAGAGTACATTTTCTCTGTGAATGTGAATCAAAAATGGAAAAAATGACTCGGTTCCTTGGCTCATATTCGATGTATTGCACAATTTTTTTCGAAAATGATACAATTAAAAAATTTTTATTTCCGAGATATTAATAGAAATTTATCACAAATGTACTTCTCCATTGAATATCTTAAAATCGGACTGAATAAGAACATTTTAATATTTTTTTTGCACATTACTTTTAACAACTCTACTATCTACGAATCTTCAGACAACCAGCTGGAACGTAATTTATATTGAAGTAAAATGATCTCCTTTTAATTCTTGATAAAAAATTTTGATTAAAAATGAGTCTTCATCCTTGAAAAAGTTTTTTTCTTTTTCTGAAAAACTTCATTTTTGTTTTAAGTAAATTCAGACATAAGCGCGCAAAATGTTTTATCCCTAAAATGCAGAAGAACGATTGATTTCATCAATGAATTATATGAAATATTTTGCGTGTTCTTTTACTGAAAACTTGAGAGTTTTGGTCATGGTTTTTAGGTGCGTTCGTAATTATATATATACGAAGCACCTATAGTCGTCGTCTGGTCTGTCCGACTGTCTATCTGTCCGCCTGTCCGCATATAACAGCGCAAATACTACCCAACTGAAAGATTTAAAATTTAATATATAGAATCGTTGCAGAATTTTGTCGAGTTATTTAAAATTTTATGAAAATCAACTCAAAACTTAAAAATATATTAATAAAAGTTTTCTTCATAATCAGTGACCCGGAGCCGAAAAATTTTTGATGCTCCAGCTCCGCTCCTAGAGAAAATACTGTGGGTCCGGCTCTGAGGGAATTCAAAAACATTCGAATAATAACAACTCTTCTCTTCGAATCAGTCATATATCACATCAATTCAAATTAAATAAAGAGCAGAACAATTTTATCTATTCATGATAAATCAACAGAACGATTTTTACTCATTCAAAGTAAATCAGCACTCAAATAATTAAAACCACGAAGAATTGAATATTAAGATATTTATTTTTACCAGGCAATCCTGGTTCAGATCACTTATAGCGGTGATCGCTCGCTTCAGACTTTAAATTACATCTACCTTAATAAACAAACTGAAAAATAGTAAAGTAAAAAATAGGGTTACCATAATTCTTGGCGGTGATTAATTTTCGCCAAGTCAAACAGAAAGAAAGGGGGGTTTTAACTGGCTCCGACTTCGCGCTTTTGAGTTGCAGATTTTAATTTACATGTTTAATTTTTTGCTCACGAATACTTTCTACCTTCATTAAAGATCTGACAAAATGAATTTTTCTTCTCATCAAACTTGAAATGCTTGTTCAGAAAATATGACATCTGTTAGCTTTTGCTTTTAAAATAGAAAGTTTGGTGTAATTTTAAACACAAAAATCTTAAATTTCTTCTACACTTTTCAAACAGCCAAAATTGTACAACTACACATGTAAACAACAGGCGGCCGTATTTGTTTTCAAATAGTGTTGTCACTTAGTTCAAGTAGAAAGTAGAAGTAAAGTAGTGTTACCATGTTTTGAGAAGTTTTCCTTCTCTTATAATAATAATAATAATAATAACCTAAAAAATGATATCTAATTAAAATTCTGAATAATGATGCAATTAAAATATTTTAAGCCTAGAAATTTAAAAAACTGAAAAAAAAAAGATTTAAAAGAATATTAAAAACTAAAAGAGCCCTGGAGCTGGGGAAAATTTAGAGCTCCAGCTCCAGGGAAATCATAGCTCCGGAGCGTTCCGGCTTCGGGCTCCAGCTCCAACTCCGGGTCCCTGTTCATAATATTAAATCATATCATGCGTAATTAATTCAATATCCCAGGATAGGTAATGATTCTAGGTTGCCATGGTGATTATTTCCTATTTAAGATGGAGTCATATTATTTCCGTATTACTGAATTTAATATATAGAATCCTAATAAATTTTGTCTTCATGCATTTTTGCATAAGAGTGCAACAGCTATTGTACCAAGATCTGAATATTTATAAAACTAGTTATAATACGAACCATTTGCCACATTTGACATACGATTTCCGACTTGTTTTATATTGGATTTCTTTATACCCTCGAAACATCCCAACAGCTGGATGGATTTTAATGAATGAGGTCTCTATCGATTCGTCTTAACCGTCCGATGGTTATAGGCTAGATTTTTGTTTTTATAAATTCAAAATGGCGACCGTGAAATATAAAATGGCAGTAGACACGAAAAAAAAAATATTTTACGCACCCTATTGAGTGACATATCATTGGATAGGTCTTTCAAAATGAAGACGATGTTTTATTGACTATTTTACAGTCAAAAGCTCCGTTTAAATATTACACAACCTGGACGTTGTGTAGGTAGGATCTCTAACTTTACTGCCACTCTAATCATCACAGACATCTATAGGCCTCATCAAAACGGTGTTTATAGATAGGAACTAACAATTAAACGCAACTGAAAAGTCATCAATACAAGTAAATAAAAAAAAATAGGTAAATATAAACAATAATTTCACATTGATGAGAAATAATTAATTAGTTCGCTTTTTACGCAGTCGGGTTTTTTGATTTTTTAAATTTAATTTTTACTTGTGACATAAACGAAAACTATATTCCCAGAGAGCGCATTAAATTCATTTTCAATAAAAGTGTTCTTTGTCTAAGATCATCTTACGAAACACGTTTTTATTATCTACAAATAAATCTTTAGATATTTTAATCGAAAATTATTAATCTGAATTATATCAAGAATGCTTTTATGCATTCTGTCAGATTTGAACTGAATATGTTATATAACCATTTCTGCCTGAGTGTTGAATTTCAGTACATTTGGAAACGTAATATTTGTCGTGCATGGATATTTCCCGGCGGCTGTGTTAAGGTAGATGTATAGAGTTTGACAGTTGTGTTTAGAAGCTAATGTTGGTTTGATAACAGCGTAATTCATACTTAAGTACGTCCTTTACTCAGCTTATGCATTTTAGTGGATGCTTAATATATCAAAGTATCTATTCATGATCTTATGTGGAGGTTTTAATTAGTGGTTGATTACAACCTTATATAGTAAATGTGCATTAGTTAATACTCGAAACAGCATAACTAGGCTTGAATAAATTTAAACCATAACACATAATTTGTGAATTGCGAGGAATTTAAATTACAGTAGAACCTCGATTATTTGAAGTAATTGGGACCGACCATCTTTCGGACAATCGAAATTTTCGGATAATCGAGAATGCTTCAATTTTAAGATTAAGGAGAAATATGTGTGCTATTTCTTATTATGGTACCAAGTGCTTGGTAAAAATAAAGCAGTAGACAAATAGAAACAACATTATATTACCTTAGCTTTAATTTTGAAATTAAGTACCTTTTACATGTTTCGCAAGGGTTTGAAACAATGTTTTGTTTGTCGCATTCGGTTGCCTTTGTTTTGAAGCTCTATCACAAAGTTTTTAAATATTAGTTCGCCAGTATCAGAGTCTTTCTGCTGCTCCAGCCAAGCCAAACCTTTTGCAAAACATTCAAAAGCTTCAGAATCGCTGATTTGTTCATTTTCTTCGTTCGTTTCACTCCGTAGCTTACGGGAACTCAAGTTAAATTCAAAGGAATTCTACGAAAGGGGATGGAATATATTTATGTGTTCTAGTGGTTCGGAAAGGACCGCTTGCACGCCAAGAATATGATAGTTTAAAAAAAAAAAAAGCTTTAAAAATGGATTTCGGTTAACCGAGACTTTCGGTTAAAAGTGTTTCGGATAAAAGAGGTTCTAATGTATTAGGAAAACTAAATTAATTTGATTAAGGCTCATTTTGATGGAATCTATGAAATAATATTACATCACAAATATCACAAATAACATTTTTAGGACTATCTTTGTTTAATAACAACACAAAGAGCAAACTCTCTGATCGCCATGTTACTTCACACATTTTTTTCTCTACTCAGTTCACTTTACATTTCAATCGAGGAGAATTCGCGACGCCCTCTTACGGGACTTGTAAATTCTCAATTTTCAACAATAAAAAATTCTGTTCTGGTCATATTTATTAACTAGATTCTCAATTTATAATTTTATGAAGAGGATTTTTAGATTCGTCTTACTTTGTCCAAACAAAACACAAAATTGTATTAAGAGACCACACTAGTCACGAGAAGAAAGGCATACGCTAATGTTAAAAGGGCTGGTCACTCAGCTTTGTAATTCTCCTCCGTAATGTTAAATCTATGGACTTTGATGCATTCGTATATTTAAAATATCTTCTCGGAAAATTCATATTTTTAACATATTTTTTCTGTGTACTCTTTTAAGGATGTCTCTTTTTTTTTCTTAGTTTTCAAAATATTTCTGAAATTTATGCTGAATTTAATATTTTATGTGTTAAAAGCGGGCGAACTGTGAGAAAGATTTTAACACTTCCTATAAAATTAAGTCTATACTTTAGAAATATTTTGAGAACTGAGAAAAAAAGAGACATCTTTTAGAAAGTATACACAAAAAGTAGAAGTCAAAAATATTAATTTCCTGAGGAGATATTTTAAATATACGAATGCATCAAATGCCCATAGACTTTACATTAGTGAGGGGGGAATCGGAAGCTGAGTGACCAGCCCCCTTAAGACTATGGGGGGCGTTATTTTAAAATTTATCGCTAGGATTTTAATATTTCTGAATGATTATTTTGCATAGGATAGCTGAGGACGATCTACAAAAATATTAAAATCAAAGCCATAAATTTGAATGTAACGCCTCCATAGGATTAACGTTAGCGTTCTCGTTTCTTCGCGTGACTGAAGTAGCCTCTTAACCAATCGTTACTCTGTTGTGTTGTATTATCTTCCATCACACGCATGTTTATAAGTGAAAAGTATGAACTCAGTTTTAGATTTAACAATAACAACAAAAGTTTATTGAAATCAATAAGGAAATGCGCGGCGAAGGTGACGTGTAAAAATAATCAACTGTATCGTCAGGTTTAAGAGGCTACTTCAGTCAGGCGAAAATCACCGTTCGCTAATGTTAATCCAATGTGAATATTTTTTAAAGATATCTCGTTTGCATTATATTTTTAAATGATTTTTTTTTCATTGGATAGCTGAGATCGATTTCTATATCGTCCGTTTTTTACTTTTTCGTTTTTCTTTTCAGATATTTTAGGACGCTTTCTCTTTCGGAACTGGTTTCGAAAGTGAAAGCATCCTCATACAAAAAAAAAAAAAAAAAAAAAAAAAATCTGCAAACAAAATCGAAAAAGTAAAAAATGACTTTTATCGACATCAGATATCTAATGCAAAAAAATCATTTAAAAATATTGAAATCAAACGAGATATTTTAAAAAGTTCCTTCCATAGGATTAGCATCATTAGCGAGCGGGTCTTTTCGCGTCGAGAAATCGGGGAAGGGGGGGGGGGGGGAGGATAAGTGGTAGATCTTTTATTTAATAACCGCCAAATTTTTACCGGAACTTCAGAACCTTGTTTAGGTATAGATTAGTACTGAAAAACAATGTATAATCTATACAGAATGTTAGAATTTGAAATATGTTATTAGATTTATTTCCTTCTTAAAGCTTATGAAGTTTCAGCTGGGTAGTTTATAGTAAAGAACTTCTAACATGAAAAAAGAAAACACACTTTCGTTTATTTTACAACATGAAAGTGAAGACTAAAACAGCATGTTAAGGTAGAATGAAGCTGAAGCGACGAACAAAATCATTGATCCACCGACTTCATCGTGGTGAAAAGTTGCGAGTCCAACCGCCATGATGCCGTAGAATAATTTGTTGTCGTCCGGAATGTAAATGAAGATTTTCAGATCTTCATATTTTTTTCAGTTGATTGGATGTTCGACATTGTAAATTTTTTCCGTGAAGAATGTCGTACCAGCTGTTGTATTTTTACTAGGAAACATACCAGTCCTATATCTTCCTCTAATGACTGGTTCTTGTTTGCTTCTTACTATTCACGTGTACAGCGAAGTTTGGAGATACATTAGAGTACAAATGTAATTTTGCCATTTTTTGGTCTTCATTTCCCGCCTTTAGGCTCTTGTCCCTGCAGGCGAAGCTAATACTAAACCTATGGGGAGGTTATTTTCTAATATCGCATTTGCATTTCGACATTTTTAAATATTTTTTTTTTTTTTTTTTTTGCATTGGATAGCTGAGGTCCATCTTTACATCGCTACTTTTCACTTTTTCGATTTTGATTGTAGATATTTTTTTATGAAGTAACTTTCACTTTCGAAATCAGTTAGGAAAATGAAAGTGTCATTCTAAAAGATACCTGCAACCAAAATCGAAAAAGAAAGGAGCGATGTAGAAATGGACCTCAGCTATCCAATGCACAAAAAAAAAAAAAAATGCGAACGAGATATTAGAAAATAACCTCCCCAAAGGTTTAGCATTAGCTTGCTATTATCTTCGCCTGCAGGGACAAGAGCCTTAAACCTGACGTTTGCAGTAAACGAAGCTCGAAATAATGATAATAATAATAATTAGGCCATTTAATCTTCTGACTGCCCAGCAAAAGGACAAAATTGTATGTTGTTTTCTCAGTAATTTTTTTAATGAAAAAAAAAATCCAACATGATATAAAAAAAAACTTAATTACGTATATGAATATATTTCTTGAGAGTATTAATTATTACTCAATGTTTTAACCCTTAAATGCCTGATTTTTCGAAAATCATTGTAATAATGTTTTTCGGCTTTCATTTTTTAAATAAATCATGGGAAAAATACTTTTAAAAAATCATATTTTGTTTTTAAGTATGGTTTACGGCTAAAAAACAGTCTGTTACTAATCGGCAATACTGGTCTTTAATTGAAAAAATAATTTTCCTTGATAAAATTCTATAGTATAACACACAAGGATTTTAGGAACTATAATAAGAAATAAATTTTATTTGCTCACTGCAGAACAAAATAGTGCATTTCGCAAGCTTCCAAACAAAACAAAAATAACAAGTAGCACATCAACTGAAAAAATAAATCTATCTTTATTCTTAAACAGCACAAGTGTTGCCATCTACATATTGAAAATCAATTTAATAATATTTTCAGAATGTATTTTATTGGCAACATTAGCCATTATAGCTTCAATATTATTCTAACAGTATTTTAGAGCCTAAATTGGATATGTTGCCGAAAAGCAACACCTGGCATTTAAGGGTTAAAACTACCGTATATCTTTAGAATTATATTAATTTAAATAATTCTTCTATTGCAATGAAACCTACAGCTTAGTGAACGGATATCTCGGTTTACGACGCTGAGGAGGTTGCAATTATAAGATATTGTAATGAAATGTAGAAAAATGTAATCGAATTTCAATACTACTTGTATTTAAATAAAGA
Organism: Maratus speciosus; assembly: GCA_963932465.1. NCBI lineage: Eukaryota > Metazoa > Arthropoda > Arachnida > Araneae > Salticidae > Maratus > Maratus speciosus. Next base: position 112,149,067 of record OZ010799.1, read on the forward strand.
CAAATGGGTACATACTGATTCATATTAAAATGTATATTTAGATTTTTTTTTCATTTGAAACAATATTTTAGCTGTTCTTTTAAAAAATCTGCTACACGCGAACCTTTGCTATACCTGTATCTTGGTGCCAGGTTATTTTATATACTATTCGGCTCCATTTATCTGTTTATAGTATAGCTGTTTTTCTTTAAAAATTGATTAAGAGTTACCTTCAGTCTCAGTGCATTTCTGTTTTTGTGAATGTGTTCAATTATTAAATTGTTAATATCAACCCTCTATTAACACACCCCACGAACTACAGAGTTCTGGCTCAGTGCAGCGGCCTGTTAGAAAATCGTCGTTAGCACCTAGTTAATTCAATTCTAACGTCTTAACACTAGAACCGCCGTAGCGGCCATTTTGACCGCTACCAAATAATAATATTTTGATTATCACCAGAAATTTCTTTCTAAAATAAGTTTATAATGTACCTCGGAGAAATAAGTTAAATAAATATGTTAAGTAATTTCAATTAAAATTTCCGGTGTAAAATATTTTTATAACACTTCAGTAAAATTTCCGGCGGTTCTAGTGTTAAAGTGATCAGTGACCTTTATTAGGGCTTACAAAAAGAGGGTATTCGAAATTAAATTAAAAAACCTCTCTTATTAACCTCAAAAGAAGTAAAACAAAACATACAGAAATTTAAGCTCACCTGTCAGGTCAGCTGCCCCCGACTGTGATTTATGAAGGAAAATACTAATTTGTAAATAAATATTAATTCATTTCCCAGTGCATTATTCAATATACGTAATGAAAATTAATTGCATACATCTCTTTATAAATCTCAGTTACCTTCCATTATTTTAAAATGTTCATCAAATTAATGTCCTAAAGAAATGGAAAATATTCGACGGCTTTGGAAAATTATCAGGAGATCGCTCGCATTTCGAGATTTGATATCTTGTTATTTTTGTCTTTTATAATAATTTACATTTAAATGAAAGCTTTAAAATTAATGCATTCTCGCATTGTTTAAATCATTATTTAATGGCATTGTGATATTAAGAACTGTTTTCTAAATTAAAAGTTTAATTAATTTTCTCTTTTTTTTCTTTTAGGTAAGACGAATTTCATAGAATGAATGTATGGTAATTATTTAATTATTCAAATTTTGATTTAATAAATGGCTGTTTATTATTTTACAAAAATATTTTAAATTGAAAGTTTTGCCATTTTCGAAATTAATTACCTGCTGTGATTTAGAAATAAGTCACGAATTTATATAATTTAAAAGTTAAATGCTATAAAAACCTCCAAAAATAGAGCCACACATGACTAAAAAAATATGTTTTTAGGCAGGTTCCCGTCTTTGCAGGCACATCATCTTTTGTTGTTGTATTACTGAAAAAAAATGGGCTCTCCAAATTGAATTAAAAATGCTCAATTTTAAATAAGTAACATACTCTAAATAGCTCCGATCCAAATACAGTCGAAGCTCGTTATAACGACCCCTCGCGTGCCGAAGATGAGGGTCGTTATAGTGGAAGATCGCTATAACGAAAGTGAACGAAAAAAAACCTCTAATCATGTGCATGAAAATTAAGGTTTCAAAGGAAATTTTATAATACAACATTATCCTCCTGAGACCCCAGCAAATATAATGCATATATTTTTTTTAAATATGAGTTTTTTTCAACAAATAGGCATAAAAAATGATGTTTTTAAAGAAATAATAAATTTCGATTTTTTAATTTTGTTTTACAGCCCATCCATCTAAATGGACAGGGATGTAGTGGAGGGTATACGCCGTATACCCTCTGGATTTTTTTAAGGAACACCGTATACCCTCTGTTTCTCAAGAAAGCTATAGTATATGTACGCTAGGTTATACCCTCTGCCTTGAGCGTATACCCTCTGCTTAGAACGTATGCCCTCTGTTTTTTTTACGACTACACCCCTGTAAATGGATGTACAGGCCATAACTCGCTTTAAAATAAGTTAAAAAATGCTAAAAGTATGGGAAAGAATAGAATTTACTATGAAGAACATAAGGCAAGTATTAACATCTGCTTTCAAAATTGCAAAAAAAAAAAAAAAAAAAAAAAAAAAAAAAAAAAAAAATAGTTTAAACAAATTAAAATAACATAAAAACGAAACTTACCAGCAGAACGTAGAATTCCAACTTGACTCATTTATTACGCCATTTTGTAAACAAAGTAGTTACCGTTGCCAAAAGCTGAATGTTGATTTTTGATTCATACATTACCATGCCAAACTGGTTTTAGATTGCTACAATGAAATTTAACGCAATACAAGGAGAAAGCAAAACATCCATTTAAATGGGTGCCAGTTGTCAGGAGGTTATTACTAAATTCTGTTTACTTTCGTACCAAATAAACATTGGCAATGGATAATTATAAAAGTCAATTTTAGAGAATGTTTACCTATTTCTAAAATAAAATTTAAAGTAAATGTTAAATCACACACGCAAAAAAAAAAAAAAGTTACTTACGTATTGACATTTATTTTCTACAAAAATAATTCGAAACAGTTGTTTATTTTTTGTGCATTTGATATTTTCTTTAAACAAAATTTTCCATCTCAGTTAGAGATTAGTAATTTTGTGTATTTTCTTGCCTTTAAAAAAATGTTTTAAAGCATCATTTTAAGACATTTTACAATAGACATCACCGCACGGTGAGCAATGAGTTCTTGGAGAAAGAAAATGGCAATCTTTTTTTGGGAAAAAAATCTGGACGAAAGGTCAATTCGGTCACTGTATTGGGAAATAAGCTGCTGGCCGGACGTTATATTGAATGTAAAAATAACATATCATAAAGGAGATATATTTCGGGACATTTTGCATAGGTCGTTATAATGGAACGGTCGGCATAATGGGCGGTCGTTATAACGAGCGTCGATTGTATACTCAAAATTGAGAAGCACATGCACTAATTTTTGATTCCATGGTTGTGTTAAAATATGAATCGTTATGTACTGCCTCCTGAACCTACAAATTAAAGTAAAAATGGACTGACATTTATTTTCCACTAAAAATTATTAACAAGAAACTTTTAGTTGATTATTTATTAAGAAATATAGCAAATTTTACTATCAAGATACCCAAATCGAATATTTTTATGACAAGAGCATTATTTTCAAGCACTTTTAAATTGTTTAAAAATACTTTGTATAATTTAATATTTTCATTAATAAGCATCTTTTATGCCACCATGAATGAAATAAACCATTACAGAGTGCAAAATTATTGTTTGGTTTGTGAACATGTGATAGTACAAAATTGAGAAAGCATAGGTTCATTTTTGATCCAAACATACTCAATTCAATGTGAGTACATCGATTTACTCATTTTTAATTTAATATTTACATTAATACACATCTTGTATTTCCTCATGAATGAAATAAACCATTACAGAGTGCAAAATTATCGTTTTGTTTGAGTTTGATAACATGTGGCGGTACAAAATTGAGAAAGCATAGGTTCATTTTTGATCCAAACATACTCAATTCAATATAAGTACATCAATTTACTCATTTTTGAGTACTTTATTTTTTTCAGTGATTGTAATTGTTTTCACTCGGACCATGACACTTTTCCGTTTAAGAGGTTAAATGAAAGTGTCTCACGCGAAAACATCCGTTCGCTAACGTTAATCTTATGATAGAAATTTTTATAAATATCTCATTTGCGTTTCAATGTGTTTTAAAGGATTTGTTTTTGCATTGGATAGCTGAGGTCGATCTCTGCAGAGTCCGTTTTTTGTTTTTTCATTTTCGTTTATAGGTTTTTTTTTTTAATTATGATAATTTCACTTACGGAACCGGTTTCGGAAGTGAAAATGTCCTCATTAAAAAAAAAAAAAAAACCTGCAAGCAAAATCGGAGAAATAAAGAACGGCCTTTGTAGGGATTGACCTCAGTTATCCAGTGCGCAAAGAAAAAAAAATATTGAAATGCAAACAAGATATTGAAAAAAATTCTCTCATAGGATTAACGTTAGCGACCTGGTGTTTTCACATAAGTGAAGTATCTCTTTAACCCTTTCGCGGGCGGTGTCCTTAAAAAAGGACTCCTAATTTTCATTTTATTGGCACCCAAAATATTTCATTAAAGTTTTCCTTTTATAACGTACTTAAAAAATGAGCGAAGTTCGTATTTTCTAACAAATTCGTTTATAAAATCTGGTGTCAGTCCATTATTTCATCAGTTAGTAAACAAATTTATTCTGCGCCGGTAAGGGTTAAGGGAGATATCTGTTATACACACGTTCCGCGTTTAGCAATGATTTTACTGCAGTTAAGACATGCGGGTCATTCTACGGGCAACATTACTTTTGAGCGTAATTTTTTACTTTTCAATAAATAAATTTAACACTAAAAATCTTATATTATATCCGTACTTCATCTTTCACCTCTTTTGAAAGCAATTTGGGAAACATATTTTGAAAATCCAATTTCAGCAATCAACATCTATAGTCATAAAAATATCCAAATTCTTTTTCGAACCCTTATATAATCTATTGATCTGTATACATACTACATAGTATGCAAAAATTTAGTTCATTTAAGAAACCTACAATACAGTTGAAACTCTATAATACAGTTGATGAACTCTACAATACAGTTGAAAATTTCCCAGGATTTATACACAACAACTAATATGCAAAAATTAGTTAAATTAAAAAACACATACTACAATTGAAATCACGCTTCCAACAATTTTCACTCATAGACTCTGTTACCGAATTCTTTTTTTGTCCCTGTAAATCGAACGATAAATGATATGCCTAATATAGTCTATAATAAGCATCTTGTAGTGCACCTAAGTGATGTATATGAATTTTAATATGTTTGAAATAGTGCAACATCCTTAAAATACACCGCAAACGATTTTTTCCAAGGACCATAATGTAACGGAATCTTCGAGTGCCCCTCCCTGTAAACGAACTATAAATGCTACACATTTTATTTTCAATATCGAACGTCCCATGGTAAACCTTAATAACATATGCCAATTACATGGAAATCCGAGTACATTTATAGGAGTTACTGTTCGAAAAGACAGATGGACAGACAAGCAGGCAGGTGGACAGACTAACCCAGTGCTGAATTCAGGAGGTGGCCTTGGGGGGACAACCCTCCCGGAAGATTTGAGATTTTGTGTTTTTAATAGTCAAGAAATGCAATCCCCCCCCCCGCCCCCCCCCCGCGTGAACTCTATAATTTCCTTCGACTGGAGCTACCGAAATCCCTCCCGAAGAAAAATGTCTGAATTCAACACTGAAGCAAATAATACTGGAAAGTATTAAAAAAAAAAACTTCTAAAGGCAAAAATGAATCAGATTCGTTGTATTTATTTTTATGATATAGTTTCTTCTTTTAACAAAATTTAATTACTTTTGTATATTGAAAAATAAATAGAAGTAAAAAGTTTTTGCATTTTGTTAAATTTTATGTAATTAATTCTTAACAAAAGCAGATCTATATTCTTAATTAAATAAAAAAAAAAAATTCCAGTTTCTTTCAGTGTAAGAACTTTATATACTTGCTGTTTGTAAATTATTGAATTGTAATCCAATTAGTGTTATTAAATAGAAACAAGGTTATTGAAAATATTTAAAACTACTTAAAACGGATTTCGCTCGAAGCGGTATTTCTGTGCGCATACTTTTTAAAACCTGCATTACTTGCTGCTAAATTATAATCATATTTCCTTTTGTAAATTATTTCTGAAGTATATTTTTATGTTGAATAAGATGAAAATGCATCTGTTTAATTAACATAACTCATATAAGAGAGAATTTTAAGAAAAACGTTTTCTCGTGATTAAATAAATACAGTGTGCAGAGAAGTAAGTTTAAGAATTACACTTAAGTATTAGTGTGGAATTTTCCCAAAACTTATTATTCTTATCGTATGCTTTTATTTTACAAAAATAATGTAATAAATTGAAAATTTTACCATATTCGAAATTAATTACCTGCTTTGAATTAGATATAATAGGTCTCGAATTTTTATAACTTCTAAAGTTAAATGCTATAAACCTTCAAAAACGGAACCACAAGAGACTGAAAAAACAGGGGTTTAGGAAGATTTCCGTCTTTGCAGGCACATAGTCTCTCGTCTCGGACCACAGCATTTTTCTCACGCGAAAACATCCGCTCGCTAACGTTAATCATATGAGAGAAAAAATTTTTAAATATCTCGTGTACATTTCAATATTTATAAATGATTTTTGCATTGGATAGCTGAGGTCGTTCGCTACAAAGGCCGTTTTTTTTTTTTTTTTTTTTTTTTTTTTTTTACTTTTACTTTTTCGATTTTATTTATAGGGTTTTTATTTTCTAATTAGGTTACTTTCATTATCGGAACCGGTTTCGAAAGTGAAAGTGTCCTCATAAAAATAAACCTGCAAACAAAATTGGGAAAATAAAAAACGGCCTTTGTAGAGAGCTATCCAATAGGGGAAAAAAAAACTGAAATGTAAATGATATATTTAAAAAAAATTTCTCCCATAGGATTAAGTTTAGCGAGCAAGTGTTTTCACGTGCGTGAAGTAGCCCCGCCCCTTAAGGGAGATTTATGTTGTATTATTTTTATTAGGGCCGGACGATATCAGAAATTTAACATCGCAATATATCAATGAGTTGATATTGGTGATATATCGCGATAACTACCTTAAATTGTGAAAAATAGAAATCTAATTTCGAAACATAAATGGTATAACAGCAGCAATTTAAGTAAAAACAGATGTAGAGAAAAACGAATCAATGTCTCATACTTATATGTTCACAAAGCATCATTGAAATAAGTTATAATAAAATTGTATGCAAGGCGAATATTTCTCTCTGGAATAATTTCCATGCATTAATATAAGTAATAATATTTATACAAAAAAATATTTTAAAAAGAAACCAATGTTTGATATCTGTTTACACTTATACCATTTGTTTCAAAGTATTTTCTTTTAAAATTAGTACGTTAATTTGAATTCACTTTGTTTTGAAAACAAAGTGGCGTATTTGCATAAATAAACAAAATTTAGTTATTAAGATATTCTCTGATGATGAGCTTGGAAGGTTTGAAAGTACTAAGAAGTTTTAAATAAAATGCATATTTTAAACTTGTAACATCTTTTTCATTATTTTAGTCGCCTTTTAAGTAAGGTTGTGGACCTGTTTAATGTTCTCACATTATATGTTTTATGCTATAAAACCTTCAAAAAAGGAACCATAAGAAACTGGAAAAACACGGTTTTAAGAAGGTTACCGTCTTTGCAGGCACATCATCTCTTGTTGTTCTGTTATAATTATTTTCACTCGAATCATGGCATTTTTGTTGCGCGAAAACATCCGTTCGAAAACGTTAATCCTATGAGAGAATATATTTTTTAAATATCTCGTTTGCATTTAATATTTTTAAATGATTTTTTTTTTTGCATTGGATATAGCTGAGGTCGATCTCTACAAAGGCCGGTTTTTTTTTTTTTTTTTTACTTTTTCGATTTTGTTTATAGGTTTTTTTCTAATTAGGTTACTGTCATTTTCGGAATCGGTTTCGAAAGGGAAAGTGTCCTCATAAAAAAAAAAAAAAAAAAAAAAAAAAAAAAAAAAAAAAATATACAAACAAAATCGAAAAAATAAAAAAATGGCTTTTGTAGAGATCAACCTCAGCTATCCAATGAACAACAACAATAAAAATAAAAATAAAAAATAAGAAATGCAAACGATAGGACTAAGTTTAGCGAGCGACTGTTTTCACGTGCGTGAGTAGCCCTTAAGGGAGATTTCTGTTATATTATTCTTATATCCATTCATCATCAAATACAATTCTCATATCTTTAAATAAATTAAAAATTTGTTTCAATCCAATTTCTTACAGTATTAAGAACTTTATATACTTGCTGTTTGTAAATTATTCAATTGTAATCCAATTAATGTTATTAAACAGAAACAAGGATATTGGAAATATTTGAAACTACTTAAAACGGATTTCGCTGGAAGCGGTATATCTGCGTGCATACTTTTCGAAACCTGTATTACTTGCTGCTAAATTATAATCATATTTCCTTTTGTAAATTATTTATGAAGTATATTTTTATGTTGAATAAGATGAAAATGCTTCTGCTTAATTAACATCACTCATATAGCAGAAAATTTTAAGAAAAACTCTTTCTCGTGATTAAATAAATACAATGAGTTTCAGAATTACTCGTAAGTATTAGTGTGGATTTTTCCTAAAACTTATTAATCTTATTGTATGCTTAGGAAATTCTTCGTTAATTATTTTTGGTCGCTTCCAATTAAGTATTTTTGTTGTATTTCTTTCCTGTAGTGAACTTTTACATTTAATTTTATACTGCTTCCTCTGACTGGATTTGTGTGAAAGTTTTCCTTTTTAATTAGCTGTTTTCACAGTGTAATATGTTTAAATCTACATGGAACACTAGTATTTAATGTTGGCGTATCTTTATACAGAGTGATTCATAAAGATGGAACCAATGCATAAAGGGGAGGAGAGGATTGTACTTTGTGGCAATGTATTAAAAAGAGAGAAACAACGTATTTAAAACACAAATGTAAATAATTTTAAAAAGCATATAGCTATTTCGAAGCGGCTGTTTGTGAACTTGGTTTTTCATTTCGTCTTGGACGGTCGGGATGTGAGGTGCGCCTTTTTGGCTGTATCTCTCTCCCCCCCCCCCTCTTTTATGCCACATTTTATTTTATCTTTTATTTATAAGCACTGATGATGAGGCCTTAGAGGCTTCGAAATAGCTATATGCTTTTTAAAATTATTTACATTTGTGTTTTAAATACGTTGTTTCTCTCTTTTTAAAATGAAACCAATAGCCCATTTCCTTAAATATTGCACCTAGAGACATACGGGAAGGACCAATTGAGTTTTTTCCACTGTATAGTGCCTTCTCACAGGCAGGGCTCTCGCTGCCGCTCGCCATTGCGCCAAATTGCGACAAAATGCTTAATTTGGCGAATAAACAAATAGATTCGCCAAATTTCGAGTGCTCAATTTCTGCTCTTTTTAAACATGTGCCAGTACAGCCCACATTCTTATCCGCATTACTGAACGATTATGGTCACTTTTCATGTTCAATCACACCGTGCTATTTACATTATTCTATTTATAGAGATATTGAATCAACACCAATTCAATCTCGCAACAGCCAAAGATACAGAAAGGATTATGCGTATTTCTGTATTGTCAGTTGATCACTATCTATGCATTGGCATCGCGCCGGTAAAAACGTAAACAAAATTACTTGCAACAAGCACCAAATAGAGAAACGTTTTGCTGGAATGCGCATTTGAAATTAGTCGTACATTACTGTACTATTTATTGGTTGTGTGCAAAGTATCAGTGTCGGGTCAATCTTTTCTATTTGTTAGAGTAGAAATCTCATAGCAATTTTTTAGTGTATATTTTCATAACGGTAAATCAAAGATCGTTGCTTTTTTACATTATTATTTAGACTGCTAAAAGAATGTCTGAAACATTTACACATTGAGGAGATATTCGGAATGTACTTATTTTTAACAGCTTCTGTAGCGGATAGTCGAATTTCTATTTTATAAGCAATTGCAAGAAATTAGGTTGTTTCGAAAAATACTGAGAAAAAGAGATACAATAAGGGGCTTCATTTGGTTACTGTTTTTTCATTTGGCTACTGTTTTTTATTTCTTATTCGCCAAATCGCGAATGTTGGTCAAAACCCAGCGAGAACACTGCGTCACAGGAACTGGGCGAAACAGTCGTTACAGTTGCTAGTAGTATCGTCTGTGGCTTTGAAGCGGAAGACTACATATTTGTCTAGTTCTGATCTCATTTTGTTGTTTTTTCGCATTTTTGATTTTAGACAAGTGTACAATTTCTTGATTATAGCTAAATAATATGTAGTGTTATAATTATTTTCTGTTATGATGTTTGATTAGTGTGGAATAACCTTTTAAATTATGTGTATTTGAAAACGCTAAGTCATGTAGATTAGATGCTAGCTACAGTTTTTGTAACCACAGTTTTTAAAATGTTAAAATAATTAAGTAAAATAATCAAAATTAAGAAAATTTAATAAATGATTAAAATATTAAAAGTAAAGATCAAGTGAATAATTAATAATGCATATTTAAATAGGCATAATAATGATGAGATACATTTTTCTTCCATTATTCAATAAAACTCGCTTCATAAAGGTACACTAATTAATAATTTACATTGAAATTATAAGATAATGAAGTTTGATTTCATGTTTAGCCAGACTTAATAATCAAAGATTGATACATAAATGTATTTGGTAAAAAGATCGTGATCACCACTGATATCAGCACAATCTTGAATTTTTCCAGAAATAAATTTATACTATACTGCAGAACCCCTTTTATCCGAAACTCTTTTAATCGAAACTCTCGGTTAACCGAAATCCATTTTTAAAGCTTGTATACTATCACATTCCTTTTGTGCAAAATCCATTTTGAAAGCCTTTTTTTTTTGTTTTAACTATCTTATTCCTTGTGTGCAAGCGGTCCTTTTCGAACTACGAGTACATATAAATGCAGGGTGTTTATAAAATCCCAGACCTATTTTGATGTTTAATAACTCATAAAATAATAAAGATAGATTAAAATTAATAACATAGTGGTTAGATAGGCTGAAAAAGTTTCATGACCCTTGTCAATGAACTTCCACGTGTGCCCCCTTCATCGCACGGAGAATATCAAGTCGATAGTCAGTTTCACGCCAGGAAGCGGCAAGCATGTCGGCATCCACAGAGGCTATTGCGGTTGTAATTCTGGCTTTTAAGTCATCAATGTTCGACACAATGTTGGAAAACTTCGTATTTCCACAACTAGAAGAGCTTCAGCCAGATGTCATTTTGCAACAAGATGGTGCACCACCTCACTGGGGTACCATCGTTCGTACTTCTTTGAATGACCATTTTCCAGGAAGATAGATTGGGCGAGGAGGTCCAATTCCTTGGCCACCCAGATCACCTGATATAACGCCGCTGGGCTTTTTCCTTTGGGGATTTGAAAAGGATAGTGTTTACAGGAGGAGAATGTCGAACATTGATGACTTAAAAGCCAGAATTACAACCGCAATAGCCTCTGTGGATGCCGACATGCTTGCCGCTACCTGGCGTGAAATTGACTATCGACTTGATATTCTCCGTGCGACGAAGGGGGCACACGTGGAAGTTCATTGACAAGGGTCATGAAACTTTTTGAGTCTATCTAACCATTTATGTTATTAATTTCAATCTATCTTTATTATTTTATGAGTTATTAAACATCAAAGTGGGTCCGGGACCATTAAAAACACCCTGTATTTTCGATCCCCTTTCTTAGAGTTCCTTTGAATTTAACTTGAGCTTCCGTGAGTTACGGAGCGGAACGGAGAAAACGAACAAATTAGCAATTCTGAAATTTTTGAATGTTTTGCAAAAGGTTTGGCATGGCTGCAGCAACAGAAAGACTGTGATACTGGTGAACTAATAATATTAAAAAATTCCGTGATAGAGCTTCAAAGCAAAGGCAATCGAAAGTATGACAAACAAAACATTTTTTCAAACCCTTGTGTTATATGTAAAAGCTACTTGATTTCAAAATTAAAATTCAGGTTATTTATTCTTGTTTCTATTTTGCTATTGCTTTATTTTTTATTAAGCATTTGTTACCATAGTAACAAATATTGCATATATTTCTCCTTAATCTTAAAATTTAAGCCTTCTCGATTATCCGAAAATTTCGATTTTCCGAAAGAGGGTCGGTCTCGATTACTCCGGATAGTCGAGGTTCTATTGTACTTAATTCCTGATAAAGCATGAATTCCGCCATATTAACTAGAAATACATATTAAAATGTGTACAAAATGATATAGAAATAAAAAAGTCTTGAATTTTACTCCTACATTATAACTGAAAGTTTCTTTGTTTACGTCTGCAATGATGTCTGGATTTTAGGCGTTTGCTGATTTTAGGGTTGCGGATTTCTGGTCATTGATTTGCTTACATTTTAAAAACATAATTTAAATGTTATTATAATGCAATCGAAATTATAATGAATGCTTACAATACAGTAGAATATTAAAATAATTAAGTAATAAACAAAAATTATAAAAATTAAGATTATTTAAAAAATGATTACATTATTATATTATAAGCAAATGTCAAGTAAATAATAATGTATAATTAAATATGCACCATAAAAAGATACATTTTTCTTGAATATTTCAATGCAACTTGCCTCATAAAGGTAACCTACTAATTCACATCACAATCATAAAATAAGAAAGTTTTGTTTCAGGTTTAACCAGATTTCATAACCAAAAATGCTTGTTGATACATAATTATATTTGTTAAAAAACATTGTGATTATCAAGGGTATCAGCAATATCTTGAATTTTTTCTGAAATAATTTTTTACTTCCTTCATGAAAAAGGCAATGTTCATATCTCAGTCATATTCCTGAGAATTGCATATTAAAATAGGTACAGAATGATGTAAAAATGAAAAAGTCTGTAATTTTGCCCCTAAATCTGAACTGAAAGTTTTATTGTTTACTCCTGGGATGGTGTGCGGATTTTAGGCACTTTCGGATTTTAGGGTTGCGGATTTGAGGGAGTCTACTGTATAAATAATGTTAGTATATTAATTTAAGAAATTGTTCTTTTTATTAATGTTTTTATTAGCATTATCGTGGGATACATACGAAACATATTAGTTTAATTTTATGTTTCGGATTAATTTGGAAAATCATTTCTCAGTCTTTCAATTAAATCTTTTTATGTAAGGGGAAAAAAAATCTAATGAATGAATGTTTTTCAGCATCTACATGAAACACTAGTACTTAAAACCGATGTTATTAAAGCATATTAATTTAAGAAATTACTCTTCATCTAAGTTTTTAAAAACTCATTAGCTTCATATTTTTTTGTAAAACCTATAAACTACCTTGGCTTCTTGCCATATGAACACGGCTGGTTTATGTTTCATTATTACAGAAAATTGCTCTTGAAAAGTGGAACTTTAAATTTTTCCTTATTTTTGAATTTACTCATCTCTCCTTTACTGTAGCGTTAAATTAGTTAATTGGGGTCATTTTAGCGAGATAATTGCGCTCACCAATTAAGCTTTCAATTAGTTTTCTTAAACAGATGAGAGGGACATACATTTTCGTGGAAAAGATGCTAAAATGGTCTGGGGTCATTTGTTTTCTTGTTGGATTCGGCGCCTATATATCTCCATAAGTATGTCAAGGATTTATTTCTCTTTGTAGGCGAAAAATAGACAATTTCTGTAACTATTTAAAAATAAGTGTAAAAATAAAAACTATTTAAAACAAGATAGAAAAAATCATGCATCAAGCATCGATTATGAAACACTTTCCAACACATTCAGAATAATGTAACAAAACTTCACCGTTATCCCTGTATATGATACATAGATTTATATCTGTAAACTACATGCATGCAAAAATTTAGTTCAGTTAGGAAATACATACCACAGATAAAAATTTCCCTTCAGCAGTTTCCACTAATAAGGAGAATGGTACGTGAATTTTTTTGTGCATCCCTGTATACGAGGCATAGAATTTATACAAAAATAGTAACATGCAAAAAGTTGGTTAAATTTAAAAGTGCTTACCGTAATTGAAAACGCACTTTCCTCAGTTATTGCTCAAAGACTTTTGTGTGTCCCTGTAAATGAACGATAAATTCTATGAACGCCCTATTCTAAAGTAATCATCTTGTAGTGAAATTCAGTGATTTATATCAATTTCAATACATTTGCTTAATGTTATTAAAACACACTGCAAACGATTTTTCCCCATTGACCCTAATGAAACATAATTCTTTTGAGTGCCCTTGTAAGTGAACTAGTAACGCTATGCATTTCCTATTGAATACCAAACATGCCATGTCAAACATCATTAACATATATCAACTGCATGAAAATCCGAGTATATTTACGAGAGTTAGAGCCTAGACAATACGCATCTTGTAGCGCACCCAAGTGATGTATATCAATTTCAATATGTTTGAAATAGCGTAACATCATTGAAATACACTGCAAATGATTTTCTCTATGGACTATAATCCAACGGAATTCTTTTGAGTGCCTGTGTAAACGAACTATAAATGCTAAACATTTTATTTTCAATATCAAACGTTCCATGGCAAACCTCGATAACGTATATGTCAGTTACATGGACAATCACATTATTATACTTTTAAATGCTCTTTATTGCATTTTCATGTTAAATATCGCCTGAAAGTTTCTTTGCAAAAGAAAGGAGGGTTGGTCGTAATACGGCGACTATTACCGCGACTCGCAGGCATCATCAATCACCGGGTTTCCATTCATTTAATATTGTAGCGGGCTGTGCGATGTTTCTATGGCAATACCCTCTTCTGGTGCGCCAATAAACTCTCATTTCATTATCTGCACCATCTATTCTGTCATATAAATCACCGACGCTAAAATTGGTAGCAAAAATATGACGCTCCCTGCGGAACAATTTGATTACGTCGACGTCGAAATCTACGTTAGTTTACTAGTAGATGGCTCCAACCACGTACATGGGTGTAGTCCATGAGTTAATAAAGGTCTGACCAGCTTTTCTTTATCTTCCCTCTATGAATTAAGAGCTTAACATTTTGTTGTTGTTGTTGTTTTTGAAGTGATGTAAAAATATGAGAAAGGGTACTGAAATTCGAATTTTGGTTAGTTTAAAAAAAATCTAAATCAAACCACATGGTTTAATTGCTTACTTAGAAGAAATGGTAACTAGCAATAATTTTAAATTATACCATTTAATCTTACATTTTATTACGTTTAATTAAAATTTTCTTCTTACAAGGAAGCAAAGCAATTATATAAATATGCCATGTCATTTTAGTTTTTAAAAAAACATTTTATAGAAATTCAAGAAAATACTTTCAACTTATTAAAATATTTTTAATCCAACACTATTTGTCTTGATATTTTTCTTATTGTTCTAAAATTGTATTATTTGTCGCCTCAGTAATGCCTTTTAATTTATTCGAAATAAAATTTCTCATTCTTTTTTTTTTTAAATTTTTATTCTCTTAATAAGGATTTGATATCCTGTATTATTAAAAGGTTTTTTTTTTAGCTTTAGAATTATTGAAATAACTAATATGTTTAAGTTCTCAAATCGAAGTTTCAATTTTTTTTTTCAATTTTACAAAGAGACGTTTGAACTGGGACTAATGATTATTTTTTACTCCCATCTAGATATGAGCTAATTCTATTAACGGTTAGTTAAAATTGAAACAATCTTTTACACTTCTTTTGTTAGTTTTATCTTTCACTTATTTCTTTAATTGAATAACTTTTCAAAGATAAGATATTTATTAAGAATAAAAAATCTTTTAATTATTTTAATTAAGGTAACATTACCTTTTTCATCAGGGTATTTAGGTGTTTAAAGTAATTGTTTTCATTTCATTCTTTCTGAGCAGCTTTTAGCAAAGGATATTTTTCTTTATTTAATAAAGAAATTTCGAAATTTTAAAAAAATGAATTATGAAAGTTACTGATCTGAATAGATAAACAAGTGTTTTCGGGATATAATAAGTGAGAGGGAAGCATTATAAAATATCGCTATTATCTATTATTTCTTTTTTCTTTGTAGTTCAGGTTATAGATATGTATATGTATATGTATGTATATATATATATATATATAATGATATTTGATTAATTTAATTTTTTATTCAATTTTTAGCCCATTGAGAACTATATCATATCTGGATCATTCTCCCAAAAGTGTACATTTTCAATATAAATTTTTCCCGCAGAAAACTTTTGTTTGTCAAGACAAAACGTTATCATTTTTAGAAACTTACCACTTACTGCAAGTAAAAAATCAGCAATGATGCATCTATATTATATTTATTTTTCTCAAAAACTCAGTTTTTTTATTAACATCATTTACGGAGGTGAGCTTTTTATACTACAGTTATATTTGTGTAATGAGACAAAGTATAAAAAACTATTTATTCTATTAGATATATATCTAAGGAGCAATTCTATATAAGAATGCATAATGAATTTATTTGGAATAAATACAAAAAACACAAATTCATTTCCCATCTGGAGCTTCTTTTCATTACTCATCTTTTATATGTTATTCAATTCATCCTTTTTAAAGTTTTGAAAATATCTTCTTTCGATTTACAGTCATTGTGAATTCTTATCATTTTTCTCTGAACTATACATTTTCAAAATTGAGAGATTCGCGGAGGGGAGGAACATGCTCTAAATATTAACCTACATATTTATATATTATTATTATTATTTTGAGAAATTATTTCTGTTCTTTAAGTCAACATCTGTTGATATAGTTACACAAGCAATATATAAGCATATGTCTTAGTGTTGATGTTGTTGTAGTAGTATTACAGTTCACGGATGTGAGAATCTTCAATAAAGTTGCTTTTTTATAAAACAATCTAACACCTGAGTATAAAAACAAATTTCTGACTTATATTTAATAACAGCAAACATAATGGCTAACTTTAGCATCATGGGAAATAAAATCTGATGATAATTTTGCCATCTATTAACATGAAAATGCAACTTAATGTTTTGTTCAAGGAGGTGAGAATTTATTCTGTGACTCTACTTTTTGTACTCGGAAAACAAACAAAAATACAAAGAAAGTAATTAACTATGCTAAGTTACTTTGCTGTTGAGATAGTAGTAGCTAGAATAATAAGTATTTAGCTATTTCCTTTCAATTAAAAAAGTAATCATTTTCCTTAGTAATATTGGATATGTGACATGACATGGAGGTGAGATTTCACATATTGTGAAATAAGAAATAAAAAATATAAAGTAACTATAAAAAATGTATGCATACAGCACATTTAGTCTTCTTTCATTTTCAATTCAAAACATAAATTAATTCAAAAATATTCATGTCAAATACTAAAGAAGGCTTTGTGACTGGAATTGTACACTTTCTGAGCATCTTTTATTAACATCTTCGGCCCCTGGGTACCCAAATGGAGACCTCTATTATTTTCATTATAAAATCTAAAATGTCTGATTTTTTTACATTTTCAAATAATTTCTTAATAGCTAAATGTTTTTTTGTGTTCATAGCAAACGAATAAATGGCAGCATCTAAGCCGATTCCCACATAAAATAAATGTTATCTTCATCTTAGTTTGCAAAATGCCTAAAAATGCCCAAAAGACAGTATGACCGAGAAAGTGAGAAATTTAAGTATTTAACTTAAATCTTCTTCAATAAAAATTTTTGAGGATTTGTAGATTATTTACTTGTGTAAAGCTCTTAAATTTGTGATTGCGTTAATTTAAGTTAATGCTTATTAAATTTATGTTTTAAGGGAGTTTGTAGTTTTAGATCCATATTTTTTAACCTAAATTAGTAAGCGCCTAAAGGATCAGTTTCAGAAAATATTTTTTTTGTCGTTTACGATGTTATTTTGTTTTGGAAAAACCCAATGAATAAGCATTTGTATTATTATTTTAGCTTCGGAACTGAAGAGGTTAAAGGATATTTTTCTTTATTTAATGAAGAAATTTCGAAATTAACCTTTAACTGATGTTACCGGTCTCACACAGAGCGGTGCTTTGTTTCATAGTTTAACTTGCAAATTTCAGTTTATCTACAAACACTACTGAAACTTTGTTTCGTTTGGAACTATAGCACTAGCACCAGAGACTTTTAAATAGGTTAATTTTAATTATAACACTCCTGTACAAAAAGTTTAGTACAAAAACATCCTATGAGTTTATCGCGACTTTTAGTAGGAGAGCTGTTGAACATTTTTGAGTAGGTATTTGAGGCACCCTGAAAATTTGTGCAACACTTCTTTTGTAATGCCTGAATACAAAATCGAATGTCTGGCTGAAGGATCGTGGCCCAAAACCTGTGCCAGACACGTGTCAAGTGCCATTTTTTGACACTACCCAAAAAAGGTATTTGAGGCACGCTGAGATTGAAACAGAATAATATTTATACTTAGAAAAAAATATTTTGAAAATGACAGACACTTTAGTCGGCACAAAAACTGTGCCAGACACGTGTCAAGTGCCATTTTTTGTCTGGTACAGGTTTTGGTTCCACGATCCTTCAGCCAGACATTCGATTTTGTATTCAGGCATTACAAAAGAAGTGTTGCACAAATTTTCAGGGTGCCTCAAATACCTTCCCTAAAATGTTTAACAGCTCTTGGACTATTTTATTCATCATTCGATGGAGTGGTCTCACAGACCGCTTCACACTAGTTATGTGACAATTTCTGTGACATCAGTTAAAGGTTAAAAATAAAATATGAATTATGAAAGTTACTGATTTGGATAGATAGACAAGTGTTTTTGGGGTATAATAAAAGAAAGGGAAGCATTATAAAATATCGCTATTATCTATATTTCTTTTTTCTTTGTTGTCCAGATTATAGATATGTATATATATAATTTTATCCATGATATTTGATAGATTTATTTTTTTATTCAATTTTTAGCCCATCGAGGACATATCGTATCTATATCACTTCATTAGTACACCTTCTTACAATAATATGAATCGGTATTGTATGTCTTAATAAAATGTTAAACACCTGTCTTTATTATACACCCGCCCCTGAAAAGTAGCGTTATATAGTGATGACTGCAAATTATACCTGTGATAATGTGCATAAATGAATTTAAGAATATGTCACACAATTTCAAATTGGTGAGAGGGAAAAATATTAAATATGAAAATATTTAAAAATCTTCTACCAGTACAGTAAACGATGGAAAATGTTCTAATTATGTTTTTATTAATAAACTATTACTTTTTAAATATTTTTAAAAAATATATATCAGTTAATATACGAGCAATAATAACAAAAAAATTATATTCAACCCGATTTTTAATTCTATGGGATTAGATTATTTTTTTAAAACCATCCGTTAAATTTCTTATTCATGTATTCGTCATCATCTTCAATTTATTTTTAACAATTCAGAATTAAAGAAGACATATTTTCACGTCCAAAAGTTTTTAGGCTGAAAAAAAAAACAACAAAAAAAAAAAAACAATGTGGGAAAAATTGATTTTTTTGTTATTTATATGAAATATAAAATTTTAAACCTTCAAAAGCTAAGCTTGATTAAAGTATAATCAATATTTATTTTATCTAGGCGTAATATTAATATCTAAAAATTTCACAAAATTATCTATTTCCACCGGATTAATTTTTTTTCTGAAAATTTTAATCCTCACAGTTGTCACCCTAAATTTATTTTAAGCTTAAAAATAAATAAAGGATTAAAGTAAGTTTAATTTTTTGTGTTAAGAGCTTTAATTTATCTTTGCTGCTTTTATTAAAAGATAACATATGATCTTCGATTCATCTTTGTCCTTTGTAATTTCATAAATATGCTAAATATAGGGATTTTAACGATTTCTAACATAGTTTAAAAGTGTTTATGAATTCGGTTTGTCTGTGTGGTCATCAGGCCGTTCTCTTACACTCGTAAATATAGTCGGATTACCATGTAATTTTTATAAGTTATTGATGTTTACTACGGATCTTATTTCAATAAATGAAAGTTAAATAAGCAGTATAATAAGTAAAAGTTAAATTTAGAAAATCAAAAAACCCGACTGCGTAAAAAGCGAACTAATTATTTCTCATCAATGTGAAATTGTTTTTTATATTACTTACACATTTTTTTAAATTTACTTGTATTGATGACTTTTAGGTTGTGTTTAATTGTTTGTTCCTATCTATAAACACTGTTTTGATGAGGCCTATAGATGTCTATGAAGGTTAGAGTTGCAATAAAGCTAGAGATCCTACCTTCACAACTTTCAGGTTGTGTATATATAATCGGAGCTTCTGACTGTAAAATAGTCAATGAAACATCGTCTTGATTTTGAAAGACCTATCCAATGATATGCCACTCAATAGGGTGCGTAATATTTTTTTCATCCGTACCGCCATTTTGTATTTTCCGGCCGCCATTTTGAGTTTATAAAAATAAAACCTAGCCTATAACCATCGGACCGTTAAGACGAATCAATAGAGACCTCATTCGTTAAAATCCATTCAGCCGTTGGGATGTTTGGAGGGTATAAAGAAATCCACATAACCAGATACGCGTGAAACACACAACCCTTCTTGGCAGTCGGGTAATAAGCAATTCCACCGCCGCAGAATTCGCGGCCTTCTACATGTCCGTGTAACGTCCCTTTAGCGGAGACTCTTGCGGAAGCCGGACAAATTTAAAATTATTGGTTTTTGGAGGTCGTGAGTGCTTAATAAAAGGCCTTTCTTTTATATAATTGTTCTCAAAAAATTATTTTAATTTAAACTTAATTTCAATTGAAATATATTGTAAGAGAAAATGAAATTCTTCTTACCTTTATGGGCGTAGATGCTGGCTCTTCTGACATTCACAATTATTATAATCACAATATCTTATATCCCGTTAAAAACTGAAAAACGTAATTTTTATTAAAAGAGTGTGCTGATTCGTGAGTAGCCTGAAATGATGGAGACTTGTACTTTAGAAAACCTATCTAAATTTAATATGAATACAGATGATTAATATATGTTGCACAATCTTGAATAAATATATAATGTAATACACAATTTGAAATTTTCTGGGTTAGGAATTGATTGCATTCTTTGAGAGCTGAACATAGCTTCCCATAAAATGAATGCAAGAGAAGAGGACAGAAAGATTACGTCTTTAACACACGGATACTACACCCAGATCTGCTAGAAAAAAGGGTTACATGAGTGTACGCACGGTCTCTTGGATGAGCAGTTTTAATTTACAAAGAAAACCGCTGATCTTAGCAGAAAACTATTGTTCTGGCAGTTCAAATTAGGATATTCTGTTCTTAATGTCTTTCAAAGCTTTTTTGGTGCTGCCCTCTATGAGGAAATAAACGAAAGGTCGGATTATTGAGATGATTTTCAGTTCCTTAGAGTTATTGGGAAAACACTGCTGGATAGTGGTGACACCTGCCGCATATTTCACAAACGAAGAAACACATTTCACAAACGAAAGACGAAACACATTTCTTATTGTTTCCAACAAAAAGGAAAATTGATTAAATTAAAGACATCGAAAATTATTGCTTTACCTCGGTAAAGCTGCTATACTAACTGTAACTTTTTTATATCTTAAATGCATGGCGCTGAAAACAGCCTTTTTTGTTGAAGGATATTGGTAAATTTTTCTAGCTTTGCTTTGTACGGTTTTTTATGAACAATGTAAACATCTTCTATTTTTAAGCATTTTTTTTCTTACTTTTTTCATATTTTATCTTTAAATCAAATTTTTAACTTAATTTCTGTAATCCTTGGATTACCCTTTCATAAATTTTCAGCCTCTCTTATTTTACTTTATTTTTTATTTTTCTTTCTTATATCGTAGTACATTGTGCTACGGTTAGACTTTATTTTCATGGCTCCTCTAGGATGTGTTACACGCATACTCATACACAGGGAGTGGAGTAGCAGTGCTACTGGGTATCCCCTTGAACTGCTATTCTGTTCCCTGTTCTGTCCTTTATTCTCTACAGTGATGCTGTGAATCATTGACACTCTCTTTTATAGTAGTGCTGGCACTACACTCAGGGGCGTAGCTACAAAAATTTTTTCGGGGGGGAGAGTTCAAAATTTTCCCAATTTATAATTCAAAATTTTTCCAACGTGAAACAAATTGCTCTATTTTCTAACTAAAATGATATGTTCAATGTGTGTTTAATGATAATAATACTTATACGCAAGAAAAAAAAAAAAAAAATCCAAAGAAAAATGCTGAAACTAAAAACATAAAAATTATAATTATTGGTTCATTTAATGAAAGTTTTTGCCTTCAATTGTGCACGAGTCATAATCGTAATTCATATGAAAATAGCCTCATATTTTTAGATTTTTGAGAAAGGAACAAAGTTTTGGAGGAAATGTATTAGAGACACTGTTGATGGACAACAGTAGAGAAATTCAGGTCTGGTAGATGTATGATATTTTCGTAGCACAGAGAAACATAATGAGAAATTGAGTCTGGCTGCTTTTTGTATTTCTTTTGAAAGTTTAACTATTTTACTATTACAGAACTCGGAAAAATAGTCAGCAAAACAGTATTTTTTTTTTTTTTAACTTTTTATAAAAAAGAAAAAAGAAAGTGTTTCAAAAATCTACAATTTCCCAACTCTAAGCTCAAATTTCCCAAGTTCACATATATTGGTGGAAAGGCCTCCCCCCCCCCCCCCCCCCATCGCAACGCCTCTGACTGCACTTAGACTTACAGTTACTCTCTTTTCATATGATGTGCTACACAAAAACTCATCTACAGGGCATGGATTTGCTTTGCAAATGGGTAGCCCCTGGAACAATCTGCTTTTCACTGTTCAGGAAAGGTGGGCTCTGAAGCTATCCCACGACCACTGCTGCTTCGAACTTATTATTCGCAGGTATTACAGCAGTACTAAGAAATTGAATACCGTTTCTCATTTATCTGTAAAGACAAAGGATCTTTCAGAATTTCGGCTTTCAATTTATTTTCAAGTCAGGACAATCAGTGAAAGAGCGTCATCGGCGTGCAGTTCATTACAACTCAAGATCCAATCTTTTCATCAAAAACATAAAACGCATCGATGAAAGTTAAAATTCTAGTGCTATATTCACCTTGCGTTTAAGAATTAAAATACATATAAAAGCGCAAATAATTGTACAAAAATTACTTTCAGGTGCATACATATAATATAAAGATATTTAAAATTCTAGTGTTATATTCACCTTGCGTTTAATAATTAAAATACATATAAAAGCGCAAATAATTGTACAAAAAATACTTTCAGGTGCATACATATAATATAAAGATATTTAAAATTCTAGTGCTATATTCACCTTGCGTTTAATAATTAAAATACATATAAAAGCGCAAATAATTGTACAAAAATTACTTTCAAGTGCATACATATAATATAAAGATATTTAAAATTCTAGTGCTATATTCACCTTGCGTTTAATTAATTAAAATACATATAAAAGCGCAAATAATTGTACAAAAATTACTTTCAAGTGCATACATATAATATAAAAATATTTAAAAGCCTAGTGCTATATTCACCTTGCGTTTAATTAATTAAAATACATATAAAAGCGCAAATAATTGTACAAAAATTACTTTCAGGTGCATACATATAATATAAAGATATTTAAAAGCCTAGTGCTATATTCACCTTGCGTTTAATAATTAAAATACATATAAAAGCGCAAATAATTGTATAAAAAATACTTTCAGGTGCATACATATAATATAAAGATATTTAAAATACAAATTAAAAATATCTTAAAATACATTAAAAAAACCCAGAACGTTTTCAACCATTACAAGGCCATCATCAGTAGGATTTAAATGTACATTAAAAAATAAAAAAGGAAAATGCCCAGTGAAACTGATAGCATTGAGGTCGGAGACTATTCACACTAATTGTGTATTATACATTTATTTCAAAAAATAATGCTCCTCGAAAAATAAATTAAAGGGGGATTAGCCCCACCCGTTTCCCCTCTTTATACTTAAGGCTGTTCTCAAATCAAAAAGGACAACTTCCTGACATAAGTTTTAATTAATTTTTGTTCGAAAATGCATGAAACTAGCTGGTGGTGTTGTTCAGAAACTATGTCATCGAGCTGTTTTTTTCCATTTGCAAACGCAATAATCGTTCAGAAAATAATATCAAAGTACACCTTTTGAACTAAACTTCCGCGCGAAAGTAGAAAAATCACTCAAGAGCGGGCGAAAAACGGGGTCGTTCCGTGACTCAATGGGTAATTGATTGATCAAAAAATGGAAAAGAACAGTTCAATTCCAAATGGCTTCCATGGTCAGGCTCTCCAATTTTATATCTTTCCGTTAAAAAATGAATTTGTAAATGTGTCAGAACGTTTTGCGCTTGTTCAGCGGAGCAGTTAAGAACAGCCTTAACCAATGAGCCTCCAAATGTCATTAGGGAAGCGCCTTATCAAAATAAACCGGTATACCAAATTTGAAGCAATCGGATAGAAAAACTCATTTATCTAAATTAAGGGGATTTTAGCCTCCTGTTTCCCCCTTTAGACTTAAACAATGACCCTTCAAATCTAATCAGGGTATCGCCTTATCAGAATTAACCGGTATACCAAATTAGAAGAAAATCTGATAATTCTGCATGAAAAACCCATTTATCTAAGTTAAGGGGGATTAGCCCCCTTTCCCTCCTTTATACTTAACCAATGAACCCCCAAAACTAATCAGGGAAACGCCTGATTAGAATGAACCTAGAAAAAAAAAAATTGAAGCAAATCTGATATTTCTATCGAGAGTTATCGCGTTACATACGTACGTACAGTCGTGGAAAAAAAAAGTAAACACCCCCTACTAACTCCTCAACAAATTATCGTAGAAGAAAGTTACTGGTACCGAACGATTGGAAATAAAGTCTACTTTTAAATGATGTATATAAAATTTGCTTAGGGGCCCATCTACATATTAAAACGAACAATAACTTCATTTTTTCAATGGCAATACCCAATTCTGACAGCATAAATGAACTCTACACCCTTCAATTAGCCTAAAAACAAAATTTTATGAAATTCGTACCATAAGTTTCCGAGAAATTAATTATTTTAAAACGAGCGTATTTTAAGGGCTGTATCCAAATTGAAGTTCGTTACTCGATTGTTAACCGAGAGAGCCCTCGTCTTGATCAAGGCACCTTATGAAGCCTGTTAGATAACAGGACAGCAGAAGAAATTTCAAAATATCTAGTCACTTCTATCATAGTCACTTCTATCCTTAAACCATCATTTTGCCGTTTTTTAAGCATAATTTGAAAACTACTTGGAAGAAAAATGTGAAATTTCGGATTTCCAAAAAGCAGGACTTAATAAATCTAAATCCATCAAAAAAATTGTAGGTTGCAATTCATAATTTCTTCGAATATTAATTTCATAATTCATATCATAAAATTATAAAAATTGCAAATTCAGCATATTTATGTTTGGGCACATTAGCATTATTGCTACACAAAAAATTAGCAAATTAGGAGCATAATTTCAGGAGATATAAATAAAAATATGAAAATGTAATTTAACATTAGAAGCACTAAATTTTGAATATTTATAATTCAAAAACTTATCATTCAAATGACTTGAAATTTGGTTTCTAGGCATAGTTTGAACCGAAGATTTGAAATATCTTGTTAAAATTGGGTATTGCCATTGAAAAAAATGAGGTTCAGGTTCGTTTTAATATGTAGATGGCCCCCTAAGCAAACTTTATATACATCATTTAAAAGTAGACTTTATTTCCAATCGTTTGCGACTTGTAACTTCCGTCTACGATAATTTGTTCAAGAGTTAGTAGGAGGTGTTTATTTTTTTTTTCCACGACTGTACATACATACAGACCCGGCGGGCACATTAGCTCTCGGGCTTTGATGGTGTGTGAGCTAAAAACCATAACGTTTATAACCATTAATAAATTTAATTAATTAATGAAAATAATTAACATTTATTAAATCGAAAATTATTTTTCGTACAAATAATTACCAGGAAGTCATCATAAGAGAATCAATAGAGGTAATTGATAATAAAGATAAAGCTTGTAACGATGCACTATCATACGATATCCATGGAGTATGGGGAGATTTGCTGCATAATAGATGAAAGCTCGTTTCGTTGAAAAATTGAATAACTTTATCTGACGTACAACCTTTAACCACTTCACCGGCGAAGGGTATGGGGAAACAGTGCTTTTACCCCCGAGTTATCTCGGGGCAGCCGGTGAAGTGGTTAAATTACAATGACTTCTTCTAGACGATTCTCGAATAGGAGCAAAGAAAATAATAACAACATTTAAATTCTACTGATGACGGCCTTGTAATGGTTGAAAACGTTCTGGGTTCTTTTTTAAATGTATTTTAAGATATTTTCAATTTCTATTTTAAATATCTTTATATTATATGGATGCACCTGAAAGTGATTTTCTTACAATTATTTGTGCTTTTATAAGTATCTAGCATTTATAGTTCGTAGGGATGCACCGAATAGTGATTTTGGCCGAATGCCGAATACCGAATATTCGGCTAGTCGAATAGTAACTGCTAGACCGAATACCGAATATTCGGCCTGCCGAATAGTAACTATTCGTCCGAATACCGAATATTCGGCTTGTCGAATACTTTTATATTTCAAAGTTTAAAAGCATTAAAATGTTAAATTTTAAAACAATTTTACATAATATTTAAAACAAAACTGATTAAGCTAGGAAGTTTTTAAATGCATCCTAGATTGGTTTCTGGAGTGGGCAATCATTTTCAGAGATTGTAAACGTTGTTCTTAAAATTTTAGCAAGAAAAATATCTTTTACAGGACATTGTTCAATAGTGTTAGCTCTTAAAATCTTAGCAAGAAACAGATTGTTTACTGGACAATGTTGAGGAACTTGCATTTGTACATAATTCCTATGAAAATCCTCATGATTGGTTAATTTTCTTAAATAATATTTAACAAACAGCAAATAAATAATGTAAAAACACTAAATATGATTCTGTTTCTAATTATTCTGAATATCTTTATAAGTTGAGTGTTAAACGTAAAAGTTGTATAAGGTTTTAAAAAATATGTTTTAAAAGTTTTTTAAGTATTCGGTTCGGCCGAATATTTCGATATTCGGTGTAGCGAATAGTTTAATATTCGGCCAAACCGAATATTCGGTAACATGGCCGAATAGGCCGAATACCGAATAGATACCGAATATTCAGTGCATCCCTAATAGTTCGTTTACAGTAACGCACAAAAGAATTCGGTTACAGGACGAACTATGATCCCCGGTAGCAGAAAGTTCGAGACGGGCGGCGGCCGTCGCAGATTTTCTTTTCTCTTTTTCAGATTCTTTTTCATCAAGCCTTTATTTTGCTTCATATTATGTTTGGCTCTATTATTTAATACAAAAAGTTGAGATTATTATTAATAACAATTTATAAAATACCTAAAAACACTACAGGTAAGTGATTGTTTGATTAATTAACGTTTCAATTGTAAAAAATATTTTACCTGCAGATTATTTTTTGTCCCTGAAGTATCTGTCGCAGACACATGGAGAATTTTCTGCTCCGGGGCTATGATCGATTTCATTCTATGAGAATTTCTTAGTAATATTCGGTTAGTTTTGTAAAGTGCTTCATAATCTGTGTCAGCTGCATGACTTTTCGTTGCTGTTTTCTCTTTTAATTTGCTTTGCAAAAAACGAAAAATCACATTTCATGTTATACACAAATGCTTATTCTGATGTACAACAAAATGAAGCAAAATTACCTGTATGCTACATTTATTGATAGCATTCCCTAATGCATTACTTAGTTAATAATCAACTAGTAACGTATAATCAATTACGGATTTAATGGTTCAGGCATAATTAATCATCTGCACGATAATCACGAATATGATTAATAACCATTCCGCCGTGATCGTACGAAATAACATCTACAAATGAAGAAAAATTTTAACTCCTTACCTGTGTCATTAGATTTTTTCCCTCCCGAGTACTATCTGTCTATATTATAAATGACAAACGTGTCCGTCCGTAACGCTGACGTATTTTGACGGTGACAACATCATACTTAAATTTTGCTTTCACTGCAATTTTTTTTAACTTCTGCAGATGGCACATTTTCAATTTTTACACTGGCGAATATGGGGAAAAAATGTGCTATCAAATGCATTTTGTTTGAAAACCGTAATCGTAATTTGTTTGAAAACTGTATCACAATTTATTCATTTCCCACTGTTTTAAAATAATTTTCAAGCATGATTTTTTTAAAAAATGTATCTCTGCCTCGTGCAGACGATTAGGAAAAATAAATCCGTTTGCACTTAAATGAATATAAATTGATGAGCATTTGTTTCCGGCTTGTATTTTCCATATTCAACACCTGGCACGAGCCTATTAGAAAGGTGTCGCTTTTAATAAATTTCAAAATTTTATTTGAATACATAATTGGTATTTTTCATATAAAAGTATTTTTTTGGAAATGTTAGTGGACAATCTAAAATATATGTATTAAATGCAAAAAATCTGTTAGTTTTCAATTAAAAAAATGGTTTTCACTGGAAGTGCGGGTTGGATACCCTAGTTAAAATAACATCAAAACAGAACTAAAACTGGCCTTCATGTAAAAGTTGCACAAATTGAATTGCATTTGAATAATCACAAATAGTGCGATTTTGAGTTTCCCCATCCGTGGCCAACTTCTGTACTGGCTGAGAAAAATGTTGTTTGTAAAGGTGGTGACTTAAGACGAATTTCATGATGTAAGATCACGTGATTTCCGCCGAACCGAATAGCCGAGCTAGCCTTCCTAGGGACGAGGAAAACAACAAACAAGAGTTTTCTCTATACCGATTGGATCACAGCGTGATCTGACGTCATGCATTCGGTCCTAAGGCGGGAGAAACAAACAAGCACTTTCTTGGCCGGTACTGCAGTCGGCCGTGACCGAACTCCGTTCGTGTGACACAAAGAGTTAATATTTTCAACTGACAATTAACAAATAATGAACGTCCATCAGTGATCAAAAATCGGGATGATGACAGAATAAATAGTCTAGGTGACTTAATATCAATTTGACCGTAACCACTCTGTGCTTTTAAAGATCGCTTCAACATAACCACATGGTAATTTATTTTCCCTTTTTTTTTAAGGAAAAGTTTCTTTCAAGTTTTTCTTCTAATAAAGAATAGAAAATATTCCTGTCATGTTTTTGTTAATAAATTGTTAAATTTTGTAAAAGGATGTTTTATAGTAATATCTACGCGGTTTTTAATATTTGGCAATAAGTAAACGGTGACAGCTATTAAAATCATTCTTGCAGAAGAGTAATGCCGTCAGAAATATCTTTACTACGCTTCCTTTTTTAGTTCCAGAAGTCACCGGTAGAGGGCTGTGCTATGCCCAACTGTTAGAAAGCTTAAGGCTGTAGTTTTACCAGGTGTTCGATTTACGTGGTATACCGGATTTTCGAGAGTTTCAAGAACCGCGGGACCACTGCGCGAGGCTCCAGAAGTCCCAATTTCGCATTATGCACAGGTTCTCTTAAATTAATTTTTGTACCATTCTATTCATTTATCTCCGTCGACTGGAACTTAATGACATAAACCTGTGAAAACAGCACCTGTCTATAATGGAATCTTTTTATAAATACCGAAATAAATACTCAAAGACGGAATATTTTTTTGTCCTATCTATTTTTTACTGGCCTTACAGCCCTTTTTTCAGTAAAACTTGTGAAAATGGAACCTGTTTATAACGGAATCCCGACTGAAATGTAAAAATTTCCTACTCCACATGGAAAGATTAGTATGCAATGGAAACCGCTACAAAACTGATATTTTGCTTCCATCTCTAGCGATTTTGCTTTAATAGATTTTACTGTACAGATTATAGTGTGTATTTAATGCAGTAAAACCTACTAAGACGGAATCTCTTGTAAACGGAAAAATCCATTTTAGACATTTTTGTGTTATGAGATGTAACTGTATGCTATTTCTTCCGTGTGACCATAATTGTTTTACGTTTAAGAGAAGAGTCCGTTTTTGACAGCTTCCGTTTTGGTAGGATTGATTAACTATATTTTTAAGTGCCATTTTAGAAGTCATTGTCCCGCGTATTTTGTCGGTTTGCCCCGCTGGTGGAGCTGGCAACATTGCCTGGCTCAAATAATGTATAAAAATGGATCGAAGTTCGCTAAATTTTTACCTTGCATTTTGTTTAGCTGCAGCATCGTCAAATAATTTTTTTTTTTTTTTTTTTTTTTTTGCATTCTGAAATTAGTTTTTTTTTCTTTCTAAACATTATTTGAGTTTGATACAGTACAGCACCCTCTATCGGTGAATTTTAAAAACGTTCAATCCGTTTCAGGAAACCGCATGTCTATTATGATATCAATACAAAAACCCTTAACGGGTTAAAAGTTTGACGCAGCACTTTACTTTATGGCTATATGAATCTGAAATATGGGTCTTAAAAATTCTGATATCAAGTTTTAAGTGACGCTGTGCTATTAAAATGAATTTATATATATTTAATTTTTCTTTTTTGTTGTATTTATTTTTAATCAGTGATACTTTTTCATTCAAGATATGAGTTTTAAAAGATATGATATCAAAATTAAAGTGACGCTGTGATCTGACTTAGATTAGTTAAAAAATTACTTTACACATACTTGTGTTTTGTCTTCTGAAATATATTTAGAAATTGAAACATTTTTTTTTTCAATACGCTATCAAATATGTCATACATTTTCTCAGCTGATGTTATGTATTAAATGTATTTAATTCAATAAATTTATTTATCTTTTGCGTCACGATATCCAGAACCATCCGTAAAACTTGTGTAAACGTTTATTTTGCGTCATAGTATCTAAACTAAGTAAATAGTATGCAAATAGATAGTGTGATGCAAAGAAAACATTTACACAAATTTTACCGATGGTTCTGGATATCGTGACGCAAAAGATAAATAAATTTATTGAATTAAATACATTTAATACATAACATCAGCTGAGAAAATGTATGACATATTTTATAGTGTATTGAAAAAAAAAATGTTTCAATTTCTAAATATATTTCAGAAGACAAAACACAAGTATATGTAAAGTAATTTTTTAACTAATCTAAGTCAGATCACAGCGTCACTTTAATTTTGATATCATATCTTTTAAAACTCATATCTTGAATGAAAAAGTATCACTGATTAAAAATAAATACAACAAAAAAGAAAAATTAAATATATATAAATTCATTTTAATAGCACAGCGTCACTTAAAACTTGATATCAGAATTTTTAAGACCCATATTTCAGATTCATATAGCCATAAAGTAAAGTGCTGCGTCAAACTTTTAACCCGTTAAGGGTTTTTGTATTGATATCATTACTTTTTTGAGGTTTAGGATCAAAAGATTAAAAAAGTACACCTTCATAGATAAAATTGGATTAAATTTTCCTAGAAACAAAATAAACTTAATGAAATACCAAAATTTTAGAAAAAGTGCATGAAAAATAGAATACTTTTAATTCATATCTTGGTACTACTTGCGGATTCGCCCGGAGTCCGCCTTGTTTCTTTGTTGATCATCGCCGATGTTAAATTTATTTATTTGGATTTACTTATTTTATGTTATGTTTGCTGTTGTTTATATTATGTTTGTTGTTGTTATGTTATTAAATTAAGCATAAAGTGATTATAAATGACCAACAAAGAAACAAGATAGCGGACTCCGGGTGAATTTGCAAGTAGTTCCCATATCTTTTTAAACTCATACTTTGAATTTATGAGAGATATGAATGATAAAGCATCAATGATTAAACTTTTATACATCTTTTTAAATTGAACATAATTTTTGCACATGCGATTATAAAAAAATAAAATGATGAAATATATACAGAGATTATAATTAATAGTAGGGATTGACCGAATACCGAATAGTTGATTCGGTATTCGGTGGTTCGGCATGTAAACTGAATATTCGGCTCCGGCCGAATACTTTTAAGTATTCGGCCGAATAATTGCAGATAAGTATTTTTTTAGAATTAGAAGAATTGTCTTTTACTTAGCAGTAGAATAGGCTAAACAATGAGGTTTAATATTATGTGCATGAGTTCAGAATTCAGCTTGCACTACAAAAAACAAGTCAAAGGCCATTTTTTATTTCAAAAAAACCTTTTCCTTCCTAAAATAGTCGACATAGGGGTGAAATCAAAACAACTGCCAACTAGAGAAGAAGAAAAAAGTAAGGAAGATGCATCCCTTATTTAATTTTAATTACTTCTACATTAGTTTTTTTTTTAATTTAAATTTATTTAATATGTATTTTCTTTAATATACACATCAAATAAGTATATTAGAGTTCATATCTGTATATCTAAGGTTATTAAAGAAAATACACACATCCAATAAGTATACTCCAATGCTTATCCTATAGCTTTTATAACCGTTATATCAAAATCGTTCAAATTTGTAATCTTCATCACCACAGTGTTAAAATATTAATCAAAATATAAATATCTATCAATAATTTGATAGAAAATAGTTAAATGTACAAATTGATATGATACTTTTTGTATTTTGAGAACATTCCTATTCAATATGTTTATAATTAGACAGTCAGTAAATCAGCTTATTAACAACATTGTTTCTTTTTATTTGAATGAACTTTTGTTATTCTGGTAGTCCTTATCCTTAATAATAGCCTGCATAGTTTAATACTTTCATAGGTTATTTTTGGGTATTGACTAGTGATAAAATAATAAAAAGTGATGGGTTAATAAATTTGTGAGTAGAAAGTCATTAAATTTTTTATTAATTAGATTTAAGAATAAAAATGTAACTGAATTAAATTATTGAGAATTTCATTTCAATTAAAGTTTATTAAAAAAGCTAGTATATGCAAAAATGCGTATTAAAAATTTTCAAGTATTCGGTCGCCGAATACCGAATATTCGGCGTACACTTCGACCGAAGCTTCGGTATTCGGTATTCGGCAAAATTGCTGCTTCGGTCAATCCCTAATTAATAGCATAGCGTCACTCAAAATTTGATATCATTATTTTTAAGTTCCATATTTAAAATTCTTAGAGAATAAGATAAAGTGCTGCATCACTAACTTTTAACCCATTAAGGGTTTTTGTATTGATACTACTACTTACAGGGATGGGGAATTTTCAGAAAATCTTACCAAACAAAGATTTATTTTATGAGCCAACAAGATACAACGTACAGTTCAAAAACAATGAGAAAACACACAGCAAAAATAGTTTACACTGTTACTAAGAAATTGTTACTATAGTAGTCACTGTAACTAAGAAATTATTAATTGTTATTAAAAAATATATACAACAGAGGAAAGTTTAGTATAAGATAGAACTTAGCACTATCGAAGTAAATTTGAAAAATATAACCAACTATTAAAAAAATGTTTTTGCCAGACCTTATATAGCCTGCAGTATTTTCAAAGATTGCCTAAAAATCCACTCGCCCTGCGAGGAAAGGTACTCGCCAGTGGCAAGCAAAATGATATATTTCCCATTCCTGACTATTTAAAGTGTTTTCAACTGGTTATAATTGCAAAAGAAGATCTTTAACATTATAAAGATTATAGTCTGATAATTTCAAAGAAATGTTAATAGTGTATTAATAATTTTAGTATAATGGCTGTGGTTATTGATAAAAGTTTCAAAACAAGTTATCTGACTGTTCTAGTAAAAGTTGCAAGGTAAGAGTAGTGTAAAATGATCATTGCATTCTTTTAACCAAGCATATACAGCATGGTAATTGTGAAAGTACTTTTGTATTTCAATGACATGTTTTGTAATTGTTTGTGGAGTTATATTGTCACCTAGAAGATTTAACCAATGAGTAGAGCAACCATATGCTTTAAGTATCAGTATCTCTTCATTCTTGCCTCATGTAGTTAAAATAAAATCCTTAAAACCCTGTTTTAAAATACTAGTATAATTTTTGCCAGCAACAAAAATTGTGACAAAAGGTATTTTTGATGTGATGGTCTTTTCCACTTCAGCACAAATTGGCCATCAATGGTTGAAGTTCACAATAATTTTCAGAAACAGATAGGTGAAATTTGTGATATTTACTTTTGCTAAGCAACGTAGATTATAGAAAATTGCAGACAATGGATGCACATATTATTAGTGACATTTTAGATACCGTGTCTTTGCACCATTTAAAAAAATAAAAAGCTAAACGTAACTAGAGATGAAAAAGCTGTATTTTATTTGGCGATAGATAATATTTTTTAATTGCCATGCGGCAGGGTTGGCCTTTTATGACTCATTCGAGACAAACTATTAATAATCTAAAATATTTCTATAGCAACAGTAAAAAAGTCTTAAAGATTCACTAGATGGAACCCGTCAAAACTTGATGGCACCAAACAAAAAAGTCTAACTCTTTAAAATGTTATTTACTGACATAACAACATCAATAAATCTCTCATTATTTGGTACTAATTTCATATAAAATACATTCATATCTACTACGATCATAAAATCCTTATTAGAATCGGTAGATAATAAACTATGTAGTGCATACAAATGCATTTTGTGTGCACTAATGTTAGATAATGACGAAAATGTATTGTACAATATTATCGGTATCATTACATCGGTACAATATTATCGGTACATAGATATCGGTATCATGCTGATCGATGGCAAAGCACTTTTAAGTAGGGATGGGCAATGTCTAGAATTAAATATCATGATAAATCAGCATCTTTACATCATATTCCGATATATCGATTTAGGAAAGTGCCCCCGGGGAGGGGAGGGGAGCAAAGTGGTGGGCGGAGCACTGGAAGTGCATAAAATGATTAAGCAGTCACAGGCCTTTCCAACGATATGTCACATAACGGGTGTCGGCAAAATTTAGGAAAGTGCCCCCCATGGGGGAAAAGTGGTGAGCGGTGCACCGGAGGGCCATAAAATGATTAAGCGGTCACAGGCCTTTGCAACGATATGTCTTATGAGGGGTGATGGCAAAATATACAAAAAGACCCTCCCTCGGAGGGGGGGGGGAGGGACAAGTGGGGAGAGGGACCCTGATGGTGCATAACATGAATAAGCAGTCACAGGCCTTTCCAATGATGTCACATGATGGGTGTCAGCAAAATTTAGAAAAGTGCCCCCCCAGGGGTGTCCAAGTGGTGGGCGATGCACCGGAAGGCCATAAAATGATTAAGCGGTCACTGGCCTTTGCAACGATATGTCACATGAGGGGTGACGGTAAAACTTAGAAAAAAGCCCTCCCGCAAGGGGGGGACAAGTGGGGAGAGGAATGCTGAAGGTGCATAACATGAATAAACGGTCACATGATGAGTGTCGGCAAAATTTAGGAAAGTGCCACCTTGGGGGGCAAAGTGGTGGGCGGAGCACCGGAAATGCATAAAATGATCAAGCGGTCACAGGTCTTTGCAAGATACGTCACATAAGGGGGGGGGGCAAAATTTAGAAAAGGCCCTCCCATGGGGGGGGGGATAGGGATGCTGGAGGGGCATAACATGAATAAGCGGCAACAGGCCATTCCAATGATATGTCACATGAGGGTTCTCGGTAAAATTTAGAAAAGTGCCCCCCAGACGTGGAAGTGGGGGGTGGTCACCGGAGGTGCATAACATGAATAAGTGGTCACAGGCCTTTCCAATGATATGCCACATGAGGGGTCTCGGCCAAAGTTAGAAAAGTGGCCCTGAGGACCCAGCTATATAATTATTATTTCATTTGTCTAATTAAATCCACTGTTGCAAATAAAATGTTATATTTCATTTCTTTATCGTCCTGATTCACACATTGTTCGATAACAAAGAGCAAATATTCATCAACATCGCTGAAATCTAAATACCATAATGAAATGAAAGACATGGTGTCTGAAGCATAAAACGCATATGCTCAGAGATTCAGCTTATACCGTCAATACCATAAATATATATATATATATGTATCATCTGATGTCAGTGATCACACAGAAAACTGCATGTACGATACTTATCACCCACCAAAACGAAATCACATACCATTAGTATCATGAATATGGAACCCGAGGAGTCGGTATTTAATATCACAATTTAGACTGGCAGAAGTCGCACCGTTAATATCAAGAATACTGAAACCGAGGAATTGGTATTTTTAATACCACGGTTTAGACTTGAGAGGAGACACTCCGTTAGTATCATAATAATCGGAACAGACGATTCAGTATTTAATACCACGGTTTAGACTGGGTCGAATCTGAAGAAGTGCTGCTTAATGTTGCGGTTTAATGAAGAACCACGATAATCACGGTTTACATCACGATTATGATATTCATGATATACCGTTTTGTAAGGTTTTTTAATATCGTTATCACAATTACCATTTTATATCAATTTTATCAATATATCGCCCAGCTCTACTTTTAAGTTATTTGCATTAAAGTACATACAGATTTTTACCACAGAAAACAGCGAATGCTTACATGCATAAATATATAAATACATTGGCCCAGAAGCAGAATTTTCTGCGTCAGTCTGCAGCAAACAAAAATTTATCTGTGACCCAATAAGCCTACTATCATAAGAAATAACAGAAACACTTAAAGTAAGCAAAATTTCCATTTATAAAGAATATATATAATATAAGGATACAACAAATACCATAAATCTATAGACTTAAAGCAAATTTCAGCTATTTTTTAAGCCCAGCATTTATTTTTAAGTTAGTGGATTAATCTGCAAGGTTTAAAATAATCTGCAGCGCCCGCTTCCGTGCTGCACTGTTTCTGCTACTGGGTTGATTGGAATATATATATATATATATATATTAAACCCTCCGAGCATCTTGAAGGCATTCCGGCATTTTCATAAAAATGCTTATAAAAATAATTTTAATTAAAATTTTCTTTTCCTGTTTGTTTCTAAAATACACTTCATGCTCCTTTATTTGATAGACATCTTGAAATACAATTCTGCTGAAAATATTTTTGTCTACAACAGATTAAAGTTGTTTTTGGGAAACAGAAAAATATGCTCAAACCGCTCAGAGAGTTAAAATATATCTTAATTTATTTCTGAGTAATATTGTACTGAGTACTGTTTCGGCCAGGTGTCATGAACTGTGCAAATACCGAATTAAAAAAAAAAAAAAAAAAAAAAAAACTTGTGCACACATAAATGCACTCGCATATTAAAGTATAAATTTTTTAAATATAAATCAGTGTTGATTTCACCCCCCCCCCCCCAGAAGATTTGAGATTTTGTGTTTTCAATGGTCAAAAAGTGCAATCCCTCCTGGAGAAAAGTGTCTGAATTCAACACTGATATAAACAATGATTAAAGTGATGACCTGTAATATGCAAAATGCTTAAAAACAAACAGTGTCGATTAATTTTCTTGTTTATACAGTACATACAGTGTTTAGTTTTGCTTGCTACTTTTTCGGCCAGATGTCACGCACTCTGCAAATACACAATTAAAAAAAAAAAAAAAAAAAAAAAAAAAAAAAATCACTGGTGCACACATATGTGCACTTGCATATTAATGTATACATTTTAAAAATATAAACAATCAGTCAAGAAACAGTACAAAGTCTCTTAATTTTTAATCTGCATTACAACAGTTCTTTAATTATGTTAGCTTACTTATCATAGAGTACTTTTTTAAATACACGACTTGATTAAAATGTTTTGCATTACAGTTTAATTGCTACAAACCTACAAACTGGTTTATTTATTTAATAGAAAACTTACCAATTGCTGAATAATGATCACCATCTTTCTGGGAAAAAAATAGTGTAACCAGTTTTGTGCTTCACACACTAATTGAGGAAGCATGTAAAACAATTTACTACACTAACTGAAAGATATCTGCATTAGAGTCCTGCATCAGATCGGGTTACTTGCTTTTACCCGAACCGACTCTAGGTTCGGATCGGATCAATAGTAGATTTTTTGTTGCAGGCCGGGTTCACTTTCATTGTTTCGGTTTGGGTTTTGACTCTAATTGGTCGACCTGAATTTCAAATGATATCCAAAGTATTTTTTCAGGTTGAAGATCTATGTACAGGGGTGGGGAATTTCTA
Organism: Maratus speciosus; assembly: GCA_963932465.1. NCBI lineage: Eukaryota > Metazoa > Arthropoda > Arachnida > Araneae > Salticidae > Maratus > Maratus speciosus. The sequence goes on from OZ010799.1 coordinate 112,186,760, forward strand.
GAAAATCTTACCAGCCAAGGATTTATTTCACCAGCCAGTAAAATGCAATCTACAGTTGAAAATTTTTATGACAAAATTATGCAACTGAAAAATAGTTGGTTACTATTACTATAATGCATTCTCATATTTTTCTTCCCTATAAATTTTAAAAAAATAAACAAGAGATTAAAGTTTAATATAAAATAGAACTTAGTACCATGTTTACATCGCAATAATTAGGAAAGTTGAAAAATATAGCTAACTAATAAAAAAAAAAGTTTTCGGTATATCTCTATAGTTTGCAGTTTTCAAAAACTACCTAAAAATTCACTCGCCCTGTTAGAAAATTCACTCGCCAATGGCGAGTAAAATGATGCATTTCCCTACCCCTGTCTATGTACAATAAGACCTCCATAATGGCTTTTCTTTCAAAAGGCAGACATTTCTATTTAACAAACACTTTTTAATTCCTAAACTTTATATATTTGAACTTTTATATAAGTTTGAATAACAGGCACCTCTCAATTTAAACACATGTAACATGTGTACATAAACTATCAAAAATATGATACATGTGGTTTTTGTGTGTATCAAAAACAAAATATTGATAATATTTTTCATATTTTGAAAATTATTTTTGCAGGTTCGGGTCGTATTGACTTAAAATCAGACATGGTACAGGCTCAGCAAAAAAAAAAAAAAAAGCTGAACTTTCACAGCCTCACAGACTTTTTACGAAATTCGAAATTTTCCGTAACATTTTGAGGAAATTTTCATTTATTCTGCGATCCCTTGACAAAATTAGTCTTTTTCTGCGACCATTTGACGAATCTTACCACAGGAATCTTATTAATGCATGAATTTTGTCTATCATCACTGTAGATTATAAATGTATGTAGAGAAATTTCTAAATCGCTCTTGTGAAGGAAAAGAAAATCAAAAAATTCACAAGTTGGTTACAAGAAATTCTTCAGTTAGTCATGAAGAAAAAAAAAAAATCGATTAATTTGCCCATCTACTGCTTAAAAAATCACAAAATTCATCAATCAGTCACAGATGAAAAAGAAAAATCGACAGTCGGTTGTTAGGGGAAAAATCATAAAATTTGTCAAGTGGTCACATAAAAAACACACAAAAATTGCCAATCGGTAGGAGAAAACATACGATTCATTCATAATTAATATCCATTATGAGGTTTTTAGGTTAAGAAGGAATGTTTTTTTTTCTTTTTCAGAACTGAATGGCTGAAATTTCAGAACAGAATCACCCCTTGCTCTTGAAAATAAAAGTGATGTTCTCAGAAAATCATTGGCAAAAAAATAATCCCCCCCCCCCCCCCCCCTGAAATCATGCCATGTTGGACAGCGCTGATAAAATACATTAAATGTTTTCCCACCAATCAAAACACTCATAATTTTATTGTCAGTGTATGTGAATGAATTCTTACTTTGGAAAAAAGCTTTTTAAAATAGGATTACACATATTATGTATTTTGAAATTTATTTATTCTGACTTTTTGGGAATTAATCGTGAACTTTTCTTTTGATTTAGTAATCTTAATGGTCTTCAGATTTTCAAGTGGAAGCTGTTTAGAAATCTATTGGTATGCATCATATGATAGGGCATAGAGAATGTCACTTTGGTGGTTTTTAACACAAATCGCAACCGTCTGTCAACAAACATTGAAAAAACAATGATAACTTAGTTTAAAATATTTTTTGAGTTATGGGGATCCCACAATAAACAATTTAATTAATTTGTAATTCTGACTTTGAATTTTAAATTTACTTTAGTGAAAGCATTGAAAAATCCATTTATTTGTTCCCATCAGAAACATTATAATCTGTTCTAGCTAAATAGTTTTAAGTTTTTTTAGTACCTTTTTTCGCGAAAAATCAATCGGCAAAATTAAGAACTTCATTTTGTTTAAATTTGTTAATATTTAAAGATATTTTAGTTAAAACATTGTGATTAAACATTCATTGTAAGATATCTGCTTTAAAAATTTATATTTGTCTCAGCCTTTCCAAGTATTAAAATTTTCAGGCTTAATTTAACATATAATTTTTTATTAATGATTCAATTGTTAAAATTATCATTTTAGTTACATTTTCTAAAGAGTCAAGAACATATTTTTTGTTACTCGATATCTAATCAAAACGAAAGTTTAAGTTACTGCTGGATATTAAAACATTCCTATCGTAATCGATATGTAAACAAAAGTTTTCAGAAATTTCTGTTGCCCTTTTCAGAAGAAGCTATTCAACTATGAAGCCATAAGGTATTATAAAAATAATTATTGATGCTGGATATTAAAACATTAATAGATATTTCAAGAGAAAATAAAAGGTTCGTAATATCTACAAAACGATAGCGTGGTTAGGTTAAATCGGCAGAAAATAAAAAAGGACACATTAAATTTAAGTGAATCAAAAGAAAAGTTAAAAATGGAATCGTAAATCAGATTAAAAAACAAATAATAAATTAACAAAATACCTAATAAAGTGTAATCCAATAATTATTTATGCAAAGCAATGAGAAATAGCAATGGTTGAGTTGAGTCACAAGTCGAAAACCTCGAGTCACGATCATAAACAAAAAATTAAAAATAATTTTTTTTGAAAATTGAAAAAGAATGATAAATAACAATTATATTGAATACATATAATTAAAAATAAAATTCTCCTTTTTTAAAAATGAATCTAAATATTTTTTCGACAAAAAGCAGTAATATGGAATAATAATTTCTTCATAACAAAAGAGAAAGATAATATCAATCGAAATTTCATTTAATATATTTAATATTTTAAAACACATAATAATTAACATTTAAAATTTTAATATTTAAAAAAAAAAAAAGATTTACTGCCTACATTCAGATTGTTAACTCAACTTAGAATACCTAAAATGACTTTGCAAATCTTCTGATTTTATATTTTATACTCACAGCAGATGGATTAAGACTCCTCCTACATACGAAGTGACGTCAAACCTATTCACCAATCACAGACGAGAAAAGTAAAAAAAGCGATTTTTTAAAATAACGATTTTTAAAATAAAACGAGTTTTCCCAGAAAAAAGAAAAGTGTTATTCACCTCGTATTAATCAGATTTATATTATAATATCAATTTGAAGAAAATCGTTAGAAGCGTTTTCGAGATTTTCATATTAGGAACTTCCTCGATAATCATACCAACGTTTTCACTTTAAAAATGGCTATTTAAATCTCAAAATATACTGCACGTAGAAATGTAAAAATTTCAGTACACGATTAGACTGCAGATATAAGACTGTTCTAGAAAATTCAGAACAATAGGACCTATATCTGCTGAGTTATTAAAAGGCGGCTTTTCGCGTTTTCTTTGATCTCAAGTTAGCTGTATATATAGAGTTCCGCCATCTACGAATTCTACGATACGATACGATACGATTTTAACGATACGATACGATACGATTTTAGGCTTAAGGCTGCGTCACTCGGAATATTACCGTCTTCCATGATTAATAATAAAAATATATATTTTTAAAACTTCAATCCAGTTTATACTTCTGCGAGATTATTTTTTTAAACTATGGATTATCTTTCTAATTTATTTATTCATAGTCTTGAATTTATTTTAAATAATCCTGAATTAAATTAGCACTTATGTACCTTATTTTTTGTCATTAGTTACTTTCAAAAATTTCACCCTCTGAAAAAGCTGATTTTGTTATTATTTACATAAAGCATAAAATTCCAACACTTCAAATGCTGAGCTTGATTAAAGTATAATAAATATTTCTGCCAGCTAAGCGTAATTTTAAAATCTAAAGGTATCGCTTTATATTTCCATAGGATTATTTTTCCTTTTTTGGTATTTTTATTGTAATCTGCTTATTAACGTAGCTGCCATACAGGATTTATGTTCAGCTTACGAAAAAGGAGTAGGGAATAAAAAAGATTAAAATAAATTTTTAATTCCTTATTTTCCGGTATTAAGAGCTGTAATTTTTCATTCCTATAATTAATATTAAAGAAAAACTCGGAATTTTGATTTGTGAATGTGCCTTTTGAAAATATTAAATAGGCATTTATTTTTTCAAAGTTTTGTGATATCAGGAATAGGCATATTTCAGGAAAAAGGAATTATGAATAAATGCACAATTATCATCAACAAATGTGAATATATAAATTATAAAGGAACTATTTAAATTGAAGGATAAACCATTGTAAATATCTTTGAAATAGATATTTATAACAAGTGCGACAAGGAATTGAAAATACAGTAAACGTTGGAAAAATATAAATATTTGTGGAACCAAGGCAGAATCATCAGGCCCAAATTACCATGATTTCCACAAATAACATGTATGGTTTCGTGTTTTCATTAGCCGTAACAAGCTAAAAAATTATATAATTATTTTTTCTTGAATAAACTAAGGCATGATATTTCAAGTACACTGATACATTAATTAGAGAGGTACGCTAATAATGTGCGCAGCGACTGGTGTATAATTAATAATGAGGAAAAAACGAGTTATAAAAATCATACGCGTTATGAATAGAGTATAATAATCGTGCATAATCAGTGAGGTATGATAATAATCTTGAAAACAATGTCACATTTTTACAATCAATTTTAGAGTCGATGATTTTGGTTACATATAACAGAATAAGTGGTACAGGTAATGAAATTGCCAGTCAGCTGATGTACAAGCGGGGAGGTCTGTCATAGCAACATCATACAGCTAGCTGCAATTTTAAATGAATGGCATCCCGATTGCTGATTATTCCTCCGAATAGGAATAACATAGGTAATCGGATTGCTATTGATTTTACATTGTAGCGATCTGTATGATGTACGTATTACAATTCCCTCCTTCAGATGCGCCAGCTGGCGGTCAGTGTCGGTATCATTTATTCGTGTACCATTTATTCTGTATACCAAAATTATCCACACGTGCATAATGAGAAAAGTATGATAATCGTGCATAATGAGAAAAGTATGATAATCGTGTAGGTAAGTAGGGGCTGGGTATGATAATCGGTCGGTAAGTTGCGAGGTATGATAATTGCATACGTAATGAATGGTGTATTGTAATTATAGTAAGCGAAGTGTTATACTTTTAGAGTAATGAATGCAGATGATTAATAGTGCATGAAGCATAGCATTCCATATCTTTAGAATATTCCATATGTATAAATAGCCACTTTTGAGCAAATATAGTTTTTAGCTCACAGGCTTTGATAGCCTGTGAGCTAATATGCCCGCTGGCTCTGTATGTATGTACGTAACGCGATATCTCTTGATAGAAATATTAGATTTGCTTCAAATTTTGTAAATAGTTTCATTCTGATAAGTCGCTTCTCTAATCCGTTTTGGGTCTTCATTGGTTAAGTACAAAAGGGAGGGGGGACGGGGGCTAACCCCCCCCCCCCTCCCTAATTTAGATAAATGGGTTTTTCCTGCAGAAGTATCCGATTTGCTTCAGATTTGGTATACCGGTTTATTCTGATAAGGCGCTTGCCTGATTAGATTTGGAGATTCATTGGTTAAGTATAAAGGGGGGGGGGCGGGGGTCTAACCCCCCTTACTTTAGATAAATGGGTTTTTCCTGCAGAATTATCCGATTTGTTTCAAATTTGGTATACCGGTTTATTCTGATGAGGCGCTTGTCTGATTAGATTTGGAGTATCGTTGGTTTAGTATACAGGGGTGAACGGGAAGCTAATCCCCCCACTTAATTTATTTACCGCTTTTCTCAAAAAGCGTGAGTTCTATTTTATGAATACTAGACATAGTAAGAGTATAATATACAATTAGTGTGTATAGCCTGTGAGCTCAATGCCATCAGTTTAACTGGGCACTTTTCTTTTTCTTTTTATTGTTTATTCGACTATAATTAACTGTCCAAAACAGCTTATATCTTGATTAAACGTGTAAATAATTAGGTGGCGCATTTTTTTTATTGTAATTTCAGTCTTTCTTTCCAAAAAAGACCTCATTGCTTATTTTATTTTATGTGTGATCATCTTCTATCCGAATCGTATTTCCCTTTTTTGAGCGCCAACAATAAATGCAACATACAGGGTGTTGCCAAATCCGACCTACAAATTCAGATGAATGATAGTAGGCATCAAGAGAATGAAAAATTGCCATGGAACATGGGGTCGCAAACCACTTATTTAGTCACAAATACAGCGTGTATCACTCTAACTGTACTCGGCTTGACGGTCATAATTTTGGAAAAAATAAAAATATTGCAGTAAAAATGTAACGATATGTACCTTTTTTTGTGTGTGAAATGTGGTAACATCGCAAAAAGTTCTGGAAAAACAGGGTGCTCACGCAATCGATGATACCGTATGGACTGATAATCACAGCCCGAAGCACAGTGGAGCTTCAAGTACATACTGCTGGCGAGTATAATGGAAACGTCTACCATTTATTTTTGGTGTTATCATATTTGCAACAAAGGTGAGCATGTTTATAAGTTTCATTATAAAATACTTCAGTTTCCTGAAAATTATTACCGTCAACCGAAGTTTTAGGTTGGGGTAGAACACCCTGTATTTTTGTAGAAATGGGTGGTTTGCGACCCCATGTTCTATGGTATTTTTTCATCCTCTTGATGCTGAATTTGTCGGTCGAATTCGGCAACACCTTGTATAGGCGTATGTGCAATGAAATTTGTCTATGTAAGATTGGTGCATAATTCATTCTTTTATTTGCAAAATCATTATCTTGACAATATTTTTGATAATTATATCAGTCTTTTGCATTCTATCTACATATATATATAAATTTTCTGTACAATTACACCATTTAAACATACGAAATTCACCAAAATTTATGTAATAACCAGTGATAAAGAAAAGAGACCGAAAGCTAGTTAAATAATGTAGAACTATGTATATTAAAATACCATAAATAATTTTTATTATATAGACTATAATAGTTAATTATAATTACTATATTTATAAGAATGTTAATATTATCTGCAAGCTGTGATGATTTGCAACCGTAAGGATTCGCTTTTAACTGTACCATTTAATTAGGCGGGATTTTTGTTGTACTAAAATGGGATACACGTTTGAGATTGTAATATGGTCATAGCAATTCTCTTGCTGGGTATGTCTTAAATTTAAATGTTCCAATTTTTTCATATTGTTCATTATTACGGATTTTGCATTGATTAATAATTTTTTTTTTTTAATTCAATTCATATGGCATGGAAAATTTATACTTTTTGGTGTATAGTCGATAGGGTACATTATGGAATTCAATTTTTAGCTTATTGCTGGATTCTATTACAGAAATCGACTATGTTTTTGCTTATATTTGTTTTCATGTACCCTTGAAAAAGTGAAATGCTATATAAGCTTCCGGCTACATCCATCCATTTGATCTATTATTTGTTTACGATACGTCTTTTAATGGTTCAACAATATTTCGCTGGTTATTTGTATCTTTTGTCTTTAATAGTTATTTTATCAAAATTTGGTGGTTTTTCATATGTTTTATGTGGATTAATCGTCCGCAATGTGCTAGTGAATTAGTGGTATTGTGCTTGATTTTGTATTACAAGTTAAAGGTTCCATCTTTATTTTGCATAATGTCAGTGTTATGAATTGAAGCTAAATTTATTAATTTAATTATAGTAATTGGAAATAGATGATGATTTGTAATTATATAATGGTTTATATATATACTGGGTGTCCTAAAAAGGACTGACTGATTTTAAAATTCATTAACTTGTAAACGGTGACAGATATTTAAAAAATTCTTGCAGGAGGGTTATGCATAAGGTCAAAAGTTTTTTTACAGTGATTTTCAATTTTAGTTCGAATTACAAACAATAGATGGCGCTGCGATCAATAGACGCTAAATTCAGGCTCGATTTTTGGTACTTCGTGGCCCGCTCAATACATTTCCATCTTCTTTTTCCACATGGAACAAGAGAAAGGACAAAAAATCGAGCCTGTATTTAGTGACTGTTGCTTATAGCGCGATCTAGTGTTTGTAATTCGAACTAAAATCGAAAATCACTGTAATAAAACTTTTTACCTTATGCATAACCCTCGTGCAAGAAATTTTTAAAATATCTGTCACCGTTTGCAAGTTATTGAATTTTAAAATCAGTCAGTCCTTTTTAGGACACCCTGTATATATATAATGTGATAAAGTTACACATTGGAGCTAAAAAATACAGCTGGTGAAATCGATTTTAATCTGGGTTTCCGTATACCGGCGCACAGGCATATGCCGGATGGTTCTGGTCACTAAGAAAATATGTGAATTCCATAAGTAAGCAGTCGAATTCTGTATTTCCAAGCTTTATTACATAATCAAAAACAACTCGGTAGGAGAAATGCTCAAGCAACTTGTTAGTAAAATGATTATTTAAACATCTCTATGTGGCAGTCAAAGATTCAAATATTCTTTACATAATGTTACCGAAGAGGACGGTGTCATTCAGGTACCATAGATCTTATTAGGTACCGTATAACTATTCCTGGGTTTGATCATGACTGTCTCAGTGGGTACCGGATGCCTCAAAAACAAAACTTCGAATAATACTTCGAAGTTTCTAAACCCCGAAAAACTTCTCTCTTTTTCTCTGTCCGTCGCCTTTCGTTATCGACATCTGGCTGCGCGTATGTATTTAAGTTACTCTCGCACAAAGGGACAATCAAGTCACCTGACTTCCCTTCTTCAATCATAACCGCTTTAAGAAGGACTTATTAACAGTTCCGGTGGAATAATCTTGAGGTGATTCCATTTCCGTAGCGCGAAAAAGTCTTTCTAGAACACTCGATAGCCTAGAATTAAATACACAATGTGTAAATAAAAAATAAGCTCTGAGTTCGAGAGTGCTGGCTAAAAACAGATTTTAAATTGCCAGACGATAATTTTAACAGAAAAGAAAAAATGAACGTATTGATGTGGAATAAAAATTAGAATACTAAAGCATTGAAATATTATAAGAGGCACTTTGATACTTTAATAAAAAATGATTTTAAATAAATCCGTTTTTTTTTTAACGGGATAATTTAGGAATTATGACATTTTAGCAATAAAATAAAGAATTTAGAGGGGTTTGATATACACGGGAAATAATAGAAAATTTTAATAGGAGTTTAAATAATAAAAGGGTTTTATTTAAGGAATGTAAGTAGTTAGTGCCATTTTTAGATTTAAGCAATTTTGGAATAAATATAATTAGGTGGATTAAGATCTTATACCTTTACATATGGAGATTGATAGTTAAGTCAACGCGGTATTTAAGGAGAGATTGATTGATTATTTTAAGAATAGGGTTTTAATTTAATAACCTTTATAATATATAATATAAATATTATTAAAAAGAAAATTTATATAGAATAATGTTAATCTTGGCAAAACAAATTTTAAATTTTGTAATACATATATATATATATATATATAACCATTAATTGAACATAACCTACCACCGTCAAATATTATGAATTAAAGCTGTAAGTATAATAATAATAATAATAATAATAATAATAATAAGAATTTATTATAAGAATTATTATGGAAGATATATATATAAAGGGAATATTTTAATATTCATAGTATATTAACCTTTCTTAAGAATATATTCCTGCAACTGTTTAAAAAAAAAACAGGTCCGATGTATGTAGGGCTATTTTTGTGACTTATTTTGTAAGGTTTTTAAAAATTACCCAAGAGTACTTAGGAGTACATTAAAAATGTATTTTTCATGTTTTAAATAATTTTCTTCGTTTCATATTTTGAATAAAGTTTTCAAAGTCCATTTAAGTACAGTTGACATTAACTCTACAAAAGCTCATTATTATTAAGAATCCTACTTTACTTGCTGTTGCCCTAATAACATGCAAAATATACATCAGGAACTATTTAGGTAATGTAGATTACTGGTCTCAAGAGCGGGTAAGCTAAGTTTCTTCCCAGGAGAGACGCTTTACCTTTGGGAATTAGTGGAAGTCATTTTCTAGCTGATATGAAACTGTAACTGGTCATTTCTGAGTAATTTCCACTGTGCTAATGTCATTAGTGCGGGATAATATATAGATACCTTTCTTAATTAGTTCTATAGTTATGTGGCATTAGCACGATACCACTTTTATATTGCGCCTAAAGATCGGTTTCTCCCTTCATAAGCTCTTTTTCTCTTAGATGCATTTTTTATTCTAAGTTGATCAATCTGTTATTCGTTATTAGGCTTATTTTAAATATTTCCTTATATAATAAGAAATACTTCACCTATAAATAAAGTAATGTAAATAAAACAAATTTAACAGACAAGTAATAAAAAGAGAATTGTTTAATTCTATGGGAATTCATGAAAAAATGTCTGCAAATTTCATCTATTTATGTATAAACATATCTTCAAGAATGTGTCAAATTTTTGAGGTTTTGTTTTTTAATAGGAAAAAAACCCATTTTTATAACATATTGAAATCTTAATTACTGCGAAAATAAAATCTGTAACCTATTTTATGAATAATAAATACTTCGGTATTTTTACTTACGTTATCTTATTTAAATGTCTGCAAATTTCATCTATTTACGTATAAACATATCTTCAATAATGTGTCAAAATTTCAAGTTTTTTTTTTTTAAATAGGAAGAAAAAAACACTTTTATAAGATAGTGAAATCTTAATTACCACGAAAATCAAATCTGTGACGTATTTTATGGATAATAAATACTTCAGTATTTTTGCTTACGTTATCTTATTTGAATATTCATTATTTTCCTTCTCTATAAAAGATCATGTTAGTATATAATATTTAATATTTTCTCAAAGTTTTTCAGTATTATTTTAATATACTAGAAATTGCTTAATTTTAATATCCAGATCTGTGTTTTCTCAGTTAAGTTTTTACTTGATGCAAAACACCAGATTTGTGTCCAGGCAACCGTGAAAAAGGAAAAAATATATCAAAAGAAAATTCCGCAACAGTTTAATGTTTTCTTTTCCTCAAAAAAAAAAAAAAAATCGTGTGTGTGTATGGGGGGGGGGGGGGGGAAGCGGAGTGCAATGTTTTAAAAGCATCTCTGCAATTTTTGAAAGCTTTTTTTCTTCTTCTTTGAAAGTAGACACTAAAACGTTTCTTTTTGAGAATGTTTCAAGTTTATTAACTGGAAATTTTCTTTAAAGGGAAAATCGTAAAAATATTCTGATAGCATCAGCTATTTATTGTTTCATTTGATAACTTATTTCTGCCTATTTTGCTTCGACTTTTAGAATGACACTTTTTTCAAATGAATGCTTTTTGAGTATACAAAATATATCAGAATAACAAAAATATATGAAAGGATTAAGAAATAAAATGATCCTACCGCATTTTTGTAATAGTATAGTATATAATCAACAGTGCGTAAATATTTTCAGTGTAATGTACTGTACCTAAACATCATTGATAATATTTATAATATTATGTAATCGTATTTTTAATAAATGTTTAATATGGAGAAAAAAGTCTATGCACGCAAAGGAAAAATATTTTGGTATACGTTAAAAAAAAAATGCAACTACTTTTCTATTTAGTTTAAAATACATTGAAAAATGCAAGGCTTATTCTTAGAGCTTGTTTTAGACACTGGAATGACCGCGGGGTTTAGAAGTAATTAAAATGAAGTTTAAAAAAAAGAAAAAGAAACTAATGGAGAAAAGGAAATGTAACACGTTTTGTACATTATTGAAAAGCTTTTCCTCGTATTTTAATCTTTATTGAAATTAACTGTAATTTTCCATATTTTTTTGAAAATTTTACCGAAAAGCGTAGGATATGTATTATTTTTATTCAAACTCTTGTAAACAAAATTACTAAATCCCATTATGAAAAATAAATATTATTGTCAATTTGTTAATGTCATTTTACTCATAATTTCAGTTTTTTTTTGGTGGTCGGTAATGCTTATTTAATGATATATAAAATATATATATATATAAAGTAAGTCTTATGAAATACTTCCAAAAACTGCTTTATATGTTCCTTTAATCTTTTAATTGGATACATTTTTTCATCTTTTCATAAAAAAATTACATCTACTGCTTTAAAGAAGCCGAAAGTACCTTAAACCAAAAATAAAATTCTATAATAAAAATAAAACGCAAAAAGAAAAGTATTTAGAAAGTTTATTGCATAGCAGGATTTCAAAACGAAAACATATAAAGGGTTGAAAAAATAAAATGATGTTATTGCACTTTTGTACCGGCATAGTATGTAATAAACAGAGCAAACATTTTCGGCATAATATGCTTTAACTAAACATCTTTCCCAGTACAATGATAATCTTATGTAATTCAATTTTTAACAAATTTTTTAGAATGTTGAAAAGTCTATGCACGCAAAGGAAAAATTTCGTTTACATTTTAAAAAATTGACTACTTTTCTATTTGTTTTAAAATACTTTGAGAAATGCTATGCTTATTCTTGAAAGCTTGTTTTAAACATTGAAATGACCACGAGGAATACAAATAATTAAAATGTACTTAAACATAATAGTGAAAAAAATGTAATACATTTTTATATTATTGAAAAGCTTTTACCCATAATATTTGTAGTCTTTATTTGAGAAAAAAGTAATGTTCATTAATTTTTAGAAAATTTTACGGAATAACTTTTTATTCTTAAAAAGAGTTATACAGCATACTATTTTTAATTCCAACTCTTGTAAATAAGTTTATAAAATTATCATAATGAAAGAGCAACTTCCAATACAAAAAAACATTGTAAGTGTAAATGAAATCAATGCAAAAACCCTTGACGGGTTAAAAGTTTCTGACGCAGCACTTTATCTTATGCTCTAAGAATTTTAAATATGGAACTTAAAAATACTGATATCAAATTTTGAGTGACGTTATGCTATTTCTTAAAAAATATATTTGTATTTATTTCACCATTTTATTTTTGTTTTATTTATAATCGCATGTGCAAAAGTTATGTTCAACATGAAAAGCTGCATAAAATTTTATTCGCTGTTGCTTTATCATTTACATCTCTCATAAATTCAAAATATGTGTTTTAAAAGATATGATATAAAATTTAAGTGACGCCTTGATGTGACTTTAAAAGGTTTGTTTTTTAAAATTCAATTTAAATTATTTTTGACTTGGTTAAAATATTTTTTTTACATCTACACAATACTTTTAATTTTCCAATTCACTGTTAAATATATCACTTTCATTGAATCTATACTATGCATTGAAATGTATTTATTTCAATAAATTGATTTATCTTTTGTGTCACGCTATTCAAAATTGTGAGTAAGATTTATGTAAATGGTTTATTTGCGTCAAACTATCCTTTTTCATACATTTCATGTAGTTTGGACACAATGACGCAAAGAAACCATTTACATAAATCTTACTCACAATTTTGAATAGCGTGACACAAAAGATAAATCAATTTATTGAAATAAATACATTTCAATGCATAGTATAGATTCAATGAAAGTGATATATTTAACAGTGAATTGGAAAATTAAAAGTATTGTGTAGATGTAAAAAAAATATTTTAACCAAGTCAAAAATAATTTAAATTGAATTTTAAAAAACAAACCTTTTAAAGTCACATCAAGGCGTCACTTAAATTTTATATCATATCTTTTAAAACACATATTTTGAATTTATGAGAGATGTAAATGATAAAGCAACAGCGAATAAAATTTTATGCAGCTTTTCATGTTGAACATAACTTTTGCACATGCGATTATAAATAAAACAAAAATAAAATGGTGAAATAAATACAAATATATTTTTTAAGATATAGCATAACGTCACTCAAAATTTGATATCAGTATTTTTAAGTTCCATATTTAAAATTCTTAGAGCATAAGATAAAGTGCTGCGTCAGAAACTTTTAACCCGTCAAGGGTTTTTGCATTGATATCATTACTTTTTTGAGGTTAGTGATAAAATGATTAAAAAAAAGATACTTATGGAATTTAATGCAGATTTAATTTTTACTATTTTATTACAATTTTCCTTATAGCAGTTTGTAAATAAAAACAACTGGGTAAGTATAATCGCATATCGCACAGAGGGTTTCATTTGATATTCCTTTAAAAACACTTTATCCTTAAATTAATAAATCCAAAATGTTAATTTATAATTATTAAATCCTTACATAGATGTAGCACCAATAGTTCCAATTTTCATGGGGCAGGGAACGCACTCTTTTAAACAAACCACCTTCCAATTGAAGTCATCAAAAACCAAGTTGAATAAGCCAGAGCCGTTGTGTTGTTTGACAAACAGCAGTCTCATGTCCCCTCCTTCCCCCCTTTTTCAAAATTTTTCAGACCGGTACCTAAGAATGGAACCGAAATAATTTTTTCTCTTCAGAAATTACGATAAAAAAATAGTATGCAGTACTCATAAATTTACTTTAATGCTATATAGGGTGATTATTAAGTTAATTATAACGTTTGGAATCTGTTGCATTGATGTCCGAAAGGTAGTTTCTGAGTTACAGGCATGCAAGTGCAATAATGCTTCCAAAAAAGTGACAAAAGTGACAAAAAGACCACAAAAAGTGACAATAAAGTGACTAAAGCGTGTCCAAAAAGTGACTAAAGCATAACAAAACAAGTTCGAAATTGCATGTCAAACGAGGTGCATTCATACTATAACTAGTTTTATAAATATTTTTTGCACCACGTATTGTACTGAATGTATATTTTAGTGCACTTCATAAGCGTATATCAATTTCATTCTGTTCGAAAGGCTATAACATCATTAAAATGCATTTGAAATAATTTTTTTCCCATTGGCCGTCATGTAACGGAAAACTTTTGACTGGCCCTGTAATTAACCTGTATACATCCGATTTTCATGAAATTTGAAATGACGCGACAAATTTTGCAACAATTATATATTTAAAATTTCATACCATGCAGTTGGGTAGTTTTTGCTCTGTTACATGTGGGCGGACTGAACAACGATTATAAGTGCTACGTATTTATATAATTACGAACGCACAAAAAGGAAAAAAAAAAAAAAAAAAAAAGGAAAATGACATGAAATGACACAAGACAAAGTTTTCTATTTTTTTTCAATCAATTTGTAAGTTAAATTATGTAACTTTTTTGCTTTTTAGATGAAAATCCTACCAAAATACTGGATAAGATCAAAGCTCAGTTTTATTTAATCATATAAAACAAAAAGTACAATGTTAGCATAATAAACTTTTAAAATTGAATTATAATAAGTAAGTTTGTCACAAAAATAATGGCAAGGGTCCTAACTATCACCTTTTAATTACCATTATTTCTAAAGGGCAATCTTCATTTTATTGTTACAACATTTGTAATAGAATTCAACTGTTTGCAAATAGTGATATTGAAATAAGTCACTGGTAGGATCTTTGAAATATTTTCTGCAATAAACTCAAATTATAACTGCAACTAGCTACACAAAAAGAAACTAGATGTTTAACAAAAAATGATGGAAATAAAGAAAAGTTGAAATTCTAGTGCTAAATTCACCCAGAGTAACAATTAAAACTCTTAGAAAAAACACAAATAAAATGTACCACATTGCTTACAGTGCATACATATCATATAAGAATATTTAAAATATATTAAAAATCCATTAAACCGCAAAACGTTTTCAGACGACGCTTTCGGCCATCAACATAGTAAAACTAAATGCAATGTCTTTGCGCCTACTTGAGAATTGTCCGGGAAGTGAGAGAAAAAGGTATTCAAATGTCCCTAAAAAATGGATTCAACTATTATCTAACAATTCCTTTCAATCTCCATGGATGTCATATGACAACACATGATTAGAAATGTCTTTTAAAAAAAATATCTCAAGAGGTTATCTTATAATGGCTTCTTGGTAATTACTTGTACTGAAAATAATTTTGGGTTTATTAAATTTTACTTTTGTATGCTGAGTATGCAAGTTAATGCAGTATAGGGTCGATTTAATCTAAGATCTGCTTCATGTTCCTTTATCGACTTTATTCCTTAAATCTACCACAAACTGCGTCATCAAGATTAGCTCAAACTCAGCCTATAAAAATAGAATTCCATCTACTTTTGACATCCATGGAGTTTGGAAGGAATTGCTAGGTAACAGATGAAAGGATGTTTTTGATGAACATCTGAATACCTTTTTCTGCCATCTTAGCTTTTGCACCATCCTTAATCTAAAATGGTCTCTTCTTGACGATTCTCGAGTAGGCACAAAGAGACCTGACGACATTTCATTTTCCACTGATGGTGGCAGAGTGCATCGGCTGGAAACATTTTGGAGTTTAATGGATTTTGAATATATTTTTATATATGTATGCACCTGTTAGCAATTTGGTACATTTTATTGTTTTTTTCTAAGAATTTTAATTATGAAAACAAAAATCAATAACCAGAAAGATAATAAAAATCTTAAAAACACACACATAAATTAATAACTGTTATCAATTACTCTAATTATCTAAATGCTAAAACTAATTTAATATCACAAAGCTTTGTGCTAATTTAAACATATTAAACAGTTTCTACTCCACTGTTCAGAAAAAAATAAAATGACATCAATATGATTATGCAAAAAAATCATCTTTTTTGGTGGTGATTGGGGACTTTGTTTTTTATCGCAAAAATGAAAACAGAAAGTTCCCAATCACCACCAAAAAAGATGATTTTTTTGTGATAGAATTGTGACTGGGACTGAAATGCAATGAAGAGTATTACGTGCTGAAGATCTTAGTTATGTGATGAGATTCCTTTATTAGTTCTACCCTACTTTACGCTGAAACTCGAAGTGACCGATGTTTTTTGCTCGTATTAGCCATGATGCCAGTTTTGTAGTTCCTAATAAGCCAGAAAATCATAATACAGTTTAAACGACAAACTTTTCTTAATGTGCAAATTGCTTGTTTTAACTGTGTCCTCATATTAGGAGGGCTCGTACTAACAGAGTTCGACTGTATTTAGACATGGCATTTTGTGTGAGAATATCAACAATTATTGATGTTGAGGAAATCGACAAAATCCGAAAGATAAAAATGTCGATTTTAGTCAACTTTTTTATTAAAAGAGAGTGAATTAGTTTCCGCAGTTATCTCACTTTTAGCGACTTCATCTTTTAGTGAAAAAAGGTGACTAAAAGTGACTTTTTCTAAAAACAGTGACTAAAAGTGACAAGTTTTAAAAAAAGTGACTAAAAGTGAGAAAAGTGACTAACTTGCATCCCTGGAGTTATGGAAGCTGGACCCATAAGGCGCCATAGAGGGGCGAAGCCCGCTAGTGTCTATCATAATTATATCTGCCATGTAGACTAATTGCGATATTTAATCAAAATAGCCCCCCCCCCCCCTCCTCATCCCCGGAAATATAACAAATACAAAATGTGTCTTTATAAACCTGTCGTCAAATAGGTTTTTATTTCTTTTTCCCTAAAAAAAAACATGATTTTTATATCCGTAACGTAAATAGCGGACGAAGCCCGCTAGTTCCTATCATAATATATATTTTTAATAATTTTATATAGTCTATAAAAATCAGACTTAAAATAGTCTAGTTCCATGAGTACTTGTAGTGTCAGTTACATGCTACGATTTTTGGATATCAGTATTTTAGAACGGGAAAATGTGACTTATTTTATCGGAGATATCTCATTAATTGAATAAGGTGAAGCAAACTTTTTGAAAAAAAGGTGGCCAACAAGCATGGCAGTTATCAGCTATGTGACTTTGTGCTAAAGTCCATTAATTTGATCTGCTTTAAAAAGATTACGGAAGATTGAATTATAGTAGAACCTGGATTAACCGAGCTTCGATTAATCGAGGTTTCTGTTAACCGAGCCGATAACAAAGTCTGATTTTTTTTTCCTTTTGAATGAGCCTTAAAAATAACCACACTCTTTAGCTCACTGTCCGTGCTATACAGGCCCTTCTGCCCCCAAAAGCCCTCAACTCCAAAGAAACACTGGACCCTGAGAAGTCAATAGCGAACAATGCTTTGTTTCCAGTGGCTGTGTGAACTTTCGTAAATTTTTCAATTTGCATTTTAAAATTTACTACTGGTAGTTGATTTTCTTTTTAAATTTGTTAAGCTGTGAAACAGAACTTTACATATATTTACTATTTAAAAAACGTTCTATATATTTTTTTAAAAGAGATGTTAAATTCGCAAGCACGGCGAGTTTTTACACACAGTTTCTATTAACCGAGATTTCCGATTCCGATTTACTAACAGTCCCAATTAGCTCGGATAATCGAGGCTGCTCTGTATAATTAAAAAATCAATGGCGATCTTACTGTAAACGGGTTTCCCTTTTACTGAGGGATTTCAAAACCGAATCAGCTGATGTTAGTTGCTGTTTCCCTGCTTGATTAAATAAGATTAGTTAAACATTTGAAAATTACCAAATATAAAAGGAACTAAGTCAACAGAGTCTTTGCTTTATGGTATTTTTTAACAACGCTATAAGAAAATGATTTTAAATAAGAGATTTTAAATGTAACGTTTTAAATCTGACATAATTTTCACCAAACTTTCCTTTCTCTTTGTAACATTCAACTGAAAATATTTTTATTATTAGAAAGATAATATTATTATTTGCGCTACCTTAAAATTAGCAACTATAGTTAAAAATATCATCTCGAAATTTGAAATAAATCTCTCATATAAATATATTTTTTAATTTACACTGTTTTGCAATATGTTTTGCAATGTGTTTTGTAAACTGTTTTGGCCACTTTGGCCAATATGACGTAATTTCCTCCATTTACGACTTTTAACACATATCAATGAATTTATTATTTAAAAATTTTCTTTTTCTTTTAATATTCACGTGTAAATATAATTTTTATGATGTAATTTTCAATGTTTTCCTTCTTTTAATGCGTAATCATTTAATTCTAATTTGAAAATAATTGATTATTTTATAATTTTCTTTCATTTTAAGTAAGCATGTGTAAAAACAATTTTTATGACGTAATGTTTAATATTTTCCTGCTTTTAACACGTTATCATTTAATTCTAATTTAAAAGGATTTTTTTCTGTTTATAATAGTCACGTGTGAATAAATTTTTAATTTAAAGGATATATTATTCTTTGCGCTGTTTTAACATTTGGCAACAATTTAAAAGAACCTTTTCTAAAATATGTAAAAAATATCTCTGGAAATTCTGAAAATTTTAATTTAAAATTGAAATAAACCGTCAAAAAATTAGGCAAGTTAAGAATAATAAATGCACTCTGCAAACTTCGAGTTTCTATTGAATGATTAAATTGAAATGAAAATGATTAAATTCCCATGTATATTTTTTTTTCCTATGAGACTTTTTTAATGAGACAATTTTATCCAGATTTAACATTAAATATCTCTTAAAATAATTCTTCGATTTAAAAACTGTCTACTTCAACATTTTTATCAAACATTTCTCTATAATACTACGCAATTGCGTCAAAAGATGGCGACACCAGAATTCTGATATGCTTATTATGTAAACTGTAAATATTGCAAAGAATTGTCTCGGAGTTACCAAACTTCATTGATATTTATAAATAAAACATTTCAACTAAATTATTTATTATAAAAGAATTATTACATCACAATAGCTTTTATGCAAGGAAAATAATAATTATAATAATAATAATATTATGGATGTCAGTGATTATATATTGATTGACCGTCATAATAATAAAAAATGATATTATAAAAAGAAGAGCTGAAATGAATTATTTTTTTACGTTTCTGATCGTGTGATTTATATTCAAATAATAATTATTAATGTATATTTTTTGTAAAGTGATTGAAAATAAATATATTTATAAAATTTATGGTAATATTTTTATTGTTGAAAAATTGCCAAGAAATAATCATCATCAAATTGGCGTCATTATAATTGTAATTTTATTTAACTTAATAGCAATTAAAAAAATTACAAAGGAACTGAGAATAATGGTCAACTAGCAGACTTTAAAAAAAAAAAAAAACATTCACATGTGAAAACACGTACCAAGGAGTATCGAACTGCCTATCTTAAGGTCAGTAAACGATGGCCCTTAGCCACTCAGCCAGTGGGAAGACAAAATATTTCTCCCCAAAAGTGGTTAAAAAGAAAGCGTGTGTATGAATACAGTGTCATGCATTTTCGGTGAAATTTCCATAGAATGGCGAAGAAATATAGTCCGATTTTTCATGCGCATTATAAAACGAACAAGAGTCTTACTGGAAACAAGTAAATTGTTATTTGGTTCATCTGAAACATATTTATTTGATTTTTAAAAAATCGCCCGTGTCATTTTCGAGAGAAAAAAAAATCGAATTATTCAACGAACGAGAGTTTTCCCAGAAAAAAGAAAAGTGTTATTCACCTCGCCTTAATCACATTTATATTATGTATCAATTTAAAAATAATCGTTAGAACCGTTTTCGAGATTTTCAAATTAGGAACTTCCTCGATATTATACCAACGTTTTCACTTTAAAAATGGCTATTTAGATCTCAGAATATACTGCACGTAGAAATGCAAAAATTTCAGTATACGATTAGACTGCAGATATAAGACTGTTCTAGAAAATTCAGAACAATAAGACATATATCTGCTGAGTTATTAAAAGGCGGCTTTTCGCGTTTTCTTTGATGTCGAGTTAGCTGTATATATGAGTTCCGCCATCTACGAATTCTATGATACGATACGATTTTAACGATACGATACGATACGATTTTAGGCTTAAGGCTGCGTCACTCGAAATACTACCGTCTTCCATGATACGCCAAAAGCTGCGTTATCTGTTCATTTAATATTTAATCGGATACATTTTGTCCTGTTTTTCTGAAAGGAAAAAAAAATATCTACCGGTTTAAAGACACAGAAAATACTTTAAATCAAAATAAAATTCTCCAAATGGAAGACATAAAAAGAAAAGAATATTAGAAGTTTATTGCATAGCAGGATTTCAAGGCAAAAATACGAGGGCATTTCGAAAAGTAAAGATACAATTTCTCGCATTCCTTAAAAAAAACATTTATTTAGAAAACGTAAGTTACATCTTATTAACTGGATTATTTATTATTTTTTCGACATAATCACCCCCGTTATCCAAACATTTGTTAAGTCGGGGCACAAGCTTTTGTATCTCACAGTCATAGAAGGTTTCCGCCTGTAGTCGGAACCACATTTCAACTTCATCTTTGATCTCATCATCGTCGTGGAATGATTTTCCTCCAAGATGTGACTTCAGGTAACAGGAGACGTCTATTCGCACGATTTGCTTCCTCCGTTCTCTGAAGAAGGGCATCAGAGATCACAGATGGCCGACCTGTTCACTGTTCGTCATGAACATCGCTCCTACCTTCAGAGAAATGACGACACCATTTCGTTACATTTTGTCGATTCATAATGTTCCCATAAAGAGAAACAATTTCTTTGTTAATATCAGCTGATCGCTGACCTCTTGCATGAAGAAAACGTATGACGGAGCGCACTTCGCATTTGGCGGGATTCTGAATCGGCGGAACCATTTTAAACACGACCTACTCCAACCAGAATCAACGTTGAAATGCCGAACGACCGCGAGGAGAAAGTTAACGGTTCAAGGTTAACACCTGTGTTGCCAACTTGCTTGCCAAAACTTTTCTTTTCCTCCGGCGTACGGTGTATCTTTACTTTTCGAAATGCCCTCGTATATGAAAGGATTAAGAATTAAAATGATGCTATCGCACGTTTGTACCAGCATAGTATATAATAAACAGAGCGTAAATATTTTCAGCGTAATATACCGGACCTAAACATCATTCCACGTATAATGATAATCTTAAGTAATCGTATTTTTAATAAATGTGTTAGAATGTGGAAAAGTCTATGCGCGCAAAGAAAGTTCAAAATACTTTGAGAAATACAAGGCTTATTCTTGAACGCTTGCTCTAAACGTTGTAATGGCCACGCAATATAAAAATAACTAAAGGAATTAAAAGAAGAAGAAAAAACTAATAAGTAAAAGATACTGTAACACGTTTTTGCATTACTGAAAAGTTTCTCCTCATATTTTTAATCTTTATTGAGGAAACTGTAATGTTCCATAATTTTTTGAAAATTTTTCCGAATAACTTTTTAAACTTAAAAAGGTTGTACAACGTATTATTTTTAATAAATAAAGACACACAACCTTGCTTAATGGTACACAAAACACGAACTTAAATAAGCTAAAAGATAAATTCTTTTCGAGCTGTTTCTACAGCCGTCTTCAGGAAAAATATGATGATTAAATGACTAAAAGCTCAGTGATGAAGGCTTCCTGTGCGAGAGACAATTTGTCGAATCCTAGGTATTATTTTTAATAGGGGTCGGATATTATTTTTAATTCAAATTCTTGTAAATAATATTACAAAATCCCCATTATAAAAAATAAAGCATTTTTGGGAGTATTTCAATAGACTTTTATCTCTTTCTTTAATCTTTAATTGGATGCATTATTCCCCCCCCCCCCTATTTGCAAAAACAAATTCTTACTAACGCTATAATGAAACAGAAAATACCTTAAAGCAAAAATGAAATTCTCCGAGTGGAAACGTGAAAAGAAAAGTATTTGAGAAGTTTATTTCATAGCAGGATTTCAAAACGAAAGTATTTATGAAGGGATTAAGAAATGTTGCATCGCACGTTTGTGCCGCGATAGTATATAATAAACAGAGCGTAAATATTTTCTGCGTAATATACTGTACTAAACTGCATTCTACGTATAATGATAATCTTAATTAGGGGAAGGTGGCCTAAAATGATCTCCTTAAGGGGAAAGCTTGTATAAACATAACTGTTTAAATAAAACTTTGTTCCTATGTTAATATGTTTTAACCTATATTTTGTATCAGAAACATACTTTAATAATATTTTAAACCCAAATTCAGTAATGAAAAAAAATAGATTTTTAAAAACGTGTCCAAAGGATCATTTTACCATCGCCCAATGGCAAAATGATCCTTCATTTAAAAATAATTGTAAATTGTTTTTTATCGGCAAAATAAAGGATATAAAAGTAATTATGACAATACATAATGAAATAAAATAAGTTTTACAATCAAATAGCATACATAATTTATTTTATGCAAAGTTTAAAATAAAAAAACGTGTCACAAATAATTTTGAAAAACCAATAAAATGGAATATTTGAAAATTATGATACAAAAGTAATATTTAGCCCATAATAAACGCAGAAATAACTGAAATAATGCGTATTTCCGACCCGTCCCAAAATTCGGAATATTTAAGCTTATATCGCAAAGATACACATAACCGTCTCATCTATCCCTGCGCATTATTTTACGTCCACTTACGATACTTGTGACACTGGATCGAACATTCACCTGCTACAGAGGAGGCAAATAGTTCATCGCAATAAATACACCTGTGTTCATCTTCTGTGTTCCAAATATTGGCTTTTAGGGCACCCTTTTCTTATTTATGGGAATCAGTGTTGCCAGTGGGCTACTTTTTTTTTAAATTCAGATTTCTTGATTGGCACCACTTTTTTGAAATAGAATAATTCGCCTTATTTAATGACATATTAAGGCGAAAACATGGGGAATTTTACCCTTTCACAAAAGTGGTGCCAATCGAGAAATCTGAATTTTTCAAAAAGTAGCCTATTGGCAACACTGATGGGAATACGTCTTTGCTTTGACTTCATGCTCTTTTCTTTGTTTGTTCTGGCTATTTAGTTTTTAGATTTAGCATTTTTTAATTGGATTTTCTTAGCTGCAGCCTATTTTATCTTCTCTTTCTGTTCTCCATTTTTCGTTTCCAAGCTCAGTAGATTCTTATAAGGACTGCTCGTTAAAATGGCACTTTCCATCGATTTCCTTTTTCTCGAAGTGCTTGATTCCGTTTTCTTTGTAGACGGTTGGATAACACGCGGACTCAAAGAGAAAGGTTTGGGGCAGACACACATTTGGCTCCCATGATGTCTAGGAACCGGTACCGGATTTTCTTCAGCCAATAAAATGGTAGTAAAACGATCCACATATTGGATCATTTTACCCGGCAATATGACCGCCCATTTTAGGACATATAACTGGATGACGCCGAGAAACATAACAAAATTAGCATGTGCAATTCAAATCTAAAAATATACTCTATTAAGTAAACCAAGTCATATTTTTATAGTTTATTATAGTTATTTATATAGTTTTTCAAAGAATTCTGTTCAAACTCGTAATACTGCGATCGTTTGAATACCGCCATTACTTCTTCTTCACTTGGAGCAACTAGTTTATGTGTTACCCTGTAGATAGCGCGACCTTTCTGGAAGAAAATCTATCTGGATCGTTTTGCCCTCAAGGACCAGTTTAGCCCACCTTCCCCTAATCGTGTATTTTTAATAAATGTTTTAGATTGTGGAAAAGTCTATTGACGCAAAGGAAAAATATTGTAGGTGCACGTAAAAAAAAAAAAAAAAAAAAAAAAAACTGCTTTTCTAAATCACCAAAAATCAACGTTTAAGGCCACAATAAAATACATTAGGCAATGTGAATGAAACCAGACATTTACGTTTCGTGAGTTCCAGGATCAGTGTATAAAATCTATGTATAAAAACAGTATCCCCCCCCCACCCCGACGCCCCAACTACATGCACGGCGAAAGCCCACATGTCAGTTAAGGGTGTTCTCAAATCCAAAAGGGCAACTTTCTGACATAAGTTTTAATTTATTTTTGTTCGAAAATGCATGAAACTAGCTGGTGTTGTTGTTCAGAAACAATGTCATCGAGCTGTTTTTTCCAATTTTTTGCAAACGCAATAGACCTTTCAGAAAACAGTGTCAAAGTGGACGTTTTGAACAGAGTTTCCGCGCGAAAGGAGAAAAAGCACTCAAGAGCGGGCGAAAAACGTGTTTACAAAAATGCTTATAACTTAATAGGTAATTGATGGATCAAAAAAAGAAAAGAAAAACAGTTCGATTCCAAATCGCTTCCATGTCCAGGCTTTCCAGTTGTATATCTTTCCGTTAAAAAATGAATTTGTAAATGTGTCAAAACGTTTTTCGCTTGTTGGAGAGAGCAGTTGAGAACAGCCTTACCGAAAGACCATCAAGTTCCAACAGCCAATGAAATCAAAACGGAAGTGAAGTGTCGTGACACAACAAATCCACCCAGAAAGTTGAGATGTAAGGTACACTAGACAAATCATTAACCAAGGAGTTTTTAAATCTATAATTCATTACTCCTCTAGATTTAGACTTTTTTGAAGCTGTTCATAGATTTGAAAACTCCTTGGTTAATGATTTGTCTAGTGTACCTTACATCTCAACTTTCTGGGTGGATTTGTTGTTTCACGACATTTCACTTCCGCTTTGATTTCATTGAATGTTGGTACTTGGTGGTCTTTCGGTGCTGCGTTTACTGACATTTGGGTTTTCGCCGTGCATGTAGTTGGGGGGAATATTGTTTTTATACATAGATTTTATACACTGATGATGTGAGTCCTGGAACTCACGAAACGTATACTTCTGGTTTTATTCACATTACTTAATGTATTTTATTGTGTGTTTAAACGTTGATTTTTGGTGATTTATATTTCCACACAAGTTTTTATTTACTAACTACTTTTTTATTTGCTTTAAAATACTTTGAGAAATGCAATGCTTATTCTTGTTTCAAACATTGGAACGACCGCGGGATATAGAAATAACTAAAAAGAATTAAAAAGAAAAAACTAATGGAGAAAAGAAAATGTAACAGATTTTTGAATTTTTAAAAAGCTTTTCCACATATTTGTAATCTTTATTGAGAAAACTGTAATGTTCCATAATTGTTTTGAAAACTTTATCATAATATTACAAAATTCACATTGTAAAAACAAAGTAAGTCTAATGAAATACTTCCAAAAATGCTTTATCTGTTCCTTTAATTTTTAATTGGATACATTATTTTTCCCAGTTTTCGTAAAAACAAATTCCTTCTATCGCTCCAAAGAAAGAGAAAATGCTTTAAAACAGAAATAAAATAAATGAAAAGTATTTTTAAATTTTAGTACGTTCAAAATAAAAATATATTTAGGGATTAAGCAATAAAAAGATGCTATCTACTTTTGTAACAGCAAATTTAGTATATAATAAACAGAGCGTAAATATTTTCAGCGTAATGTACTGCTCATAAACATCTCTCTACGTACAGTGATAATCTTAAGTAATCGTATTTTTAATAAATGTTTTAGAATGGGGAAAAGCTATGCAAGCAAGGGGAAAATATTTCTATATACGTTAAAAAATGTAACTCATTTTTTTTTTTTTTAATAAAATACTTTGAGAGTTAAAACTTATTTTTGAAAGCTTGTTTCTATTTTTTAGACATTGGAATGTGCATGAGATATAGAAATAAATAAAATGAAGAAAAAAAAAAAACTAATGGAGAAAAAAAAAAGCAACAAATATTTAAATCAAAGTTGTGTTATTAAAAAGCTTTTCTTCATACTATTTTTAATTTTTATGGAGAAAATTGTAATCTTCCATAATTTTTAGGAAAAATACCGAATAACTTTAAAACCAATACAAAATATTTTTAATTCAAACTCTTTTAAATAAGATTATAAAATTCCCATTAGAAAGTCGGGGGGGGGGGGGCAGGGGAGAAACAACCATCTTAACAAACACAAGAAAGTCTAATGAAATACGTCAAAAACGGCTTCATCTGTTCATTTAATCTTTTAATTGGATACATTATTTTTTATTGTTTTCATAAAAGAAAATCTCCATCTACTGCTTTAAAGAAACAGAAAATACCTTAAAGCAAAAATAAAATTCTCCGAGTGGAAAACGTAAAAAGAAATGTATTTAAAAAGTTTATTGTGTAGCAGGATTTCAAAACACAAATACATAAAGTAATTAAGAAATAAAATAATGCTATCGCACTTTTGTACCAGGATAGTATATAATGGACATAGCGTAAATATTTTCAGCGTAATATAATGTACTGAAGCATCATTCCACGTATAATAATAATCTTACGTAATCCGATTTTTAATAAATGTATTAGAAAGTATCTATGCAATTCTATAGAAGTCTATGCACACAAAAGGAAAATATTTCTGTTTGCATAAGCAAGTAAAAATTAAACTTAAAAAATCAAAAAACCCGACTGCGTAAAAAGGGAACTAATTATTTCTCATCTATGTGAAACTATTTTTTATATTACTTACCTATTTTTTTTTTTTCATTTACTTGTATTGATGACTTTTAAGTTGTGTTTATTTGTTGGTTCCTATCTATAAACACTGTTTTGATGAGGCCTGTAGATGTATATGAAGGTTAGAGTTGCAGTAAAGCTAGAATCCTACCTTCACAACTTCTAAGTTGTATAATATTTAAACGGAGCTTCTGACTGTAAAATAGTCAATGAAACACAGTCTTCATTTTGAAAGACCTATCCAATAATATGCCATTCAAAATGGTGCGTAATTTTTTTTTCGTCTCTACCGCCATTTTGTATTTTACGGTCGCCATTTTGAATTTATAAAACAAACCTTGCTTATAACCATCGGACGGTTAATACGAATCGATAGAGACCTCATTCATTGAAATCCATCCAGCCGTTGGGATGTTTCGAGGGTATAAAGAAATCCACATACTCTGTTACGCGTCATACATATGACCCTTCTTGGCAGTCCGATAAAAATACTTAACTGCTTTTCTGTTTGGTTTAACGTACTTCGAGAAATGCAAGGTTTATTCTTGAAAGCATTTTTTTAGACATTGGAATGACCACAGGAGGGATATAGAAATAATTAAAGTGAATTATAATTTTAAAAAAAGTAATAGAGAAAAAAATGTAAAACAATTTTAAATTATTGAAAAGCTTTTTCACCATAGTTTTTATTATTATTGAGAAATCTAATGTTCCATAATCTTTTGAAAATTTTACCGAATAACTTTTTATTCTTAAAAGTGTTGTACAACATATTTTTAATTCAAATTCTTGTAATTAATATTACAAATTATTCCCATTATATATATATATATATATATATATATATATATATATATATATATAAACAAAGTAAGTCTAATGGAATGCTTCCAAAAATATTTTATCTGTTCCTTTAATCTTTAATTGCATACATTATCCCCCCCCCCCCTTTTTTTTAAACTAATTCCTTCTACCGCTTTAAAGAAACAGAAAATGCATTAAAGAAGAAATAAAATTCACCGAGATGAAAACGTAAAAAGAAAAGTGTTTTAAAAGTTTATGACGTAGCAGGAATTTTAAAACAAAAATATATGGAGGGATTAAGAAATAAAATGATGCTATCCCACTTTTGTAACAGCAAATTTAGTATACAATAAACAGGGCGTAAATATTTTCAGCGTGATATACTGTGCCTAAACATCATTCCACGTATAATGATAATCTTTAGTAATCGTATTTTTAATAAATGTATTGAAATGGGGAAAGTCTATGCAAGCAAGGGAAAAATATTTCAATATACGTTAAAAAATGCAACTCCTTTTCTATTTGTTTTTAAATACTTTGATAGTTTCAGAGATTGTTTCTTGCTTTCTTTTACACATTAGAATGGGCACGCTATATATAAATAACTAAAATAAAGTAGGAAGAACTAATGGAGAAAAATTTAACAAATTTTTTATATCAAAATTATATTATTGAAAAGCCCCCCCCCCCCCCAAATAATATTTTTAATGTTCCATAATTTTTAGCAAATTTTACGAAATAACTTTACTTTAAAAAAAAGTCTAGATTATGTATTATATTTAATTCAAACTTTCATAAATAAGATTACAAAATCCCATTATAAAATACTAGGGTGTCCCTAAACTCATGATACATATGTTAAGGGCTGATAGAACACTAGACAAGCACAAATCACCATAGAATCCATGATCGAAACTTAAGTCGTGAAAAGCTAGAGCGCGAAATACACTGTGGCACAAAATGAGGAGAAAGAATGTAGGCAGCAATGGAGTGAAAGGAAACCGATAATATGAAGAAAAACATTTTATTCGACAAAATGAAAGTAAACAACACGTACTTCCCCCATCACAGCACGGCCTCAAAATTGCGGCCGCCAACAGTAACGCAGGATTCACACCGTCGATGGAGTGACCACCGTACATTGGCGAAAACACCAGACATCTCTCGTATGGTGTCAGCAGCTACGATATCCGGGCAAGAAGATCTTCAACTGAATCTATGGGACCATCATCGTAGATGAGGCTCTCCATGTGACCCCAGAAGAAAAAGTCCAGACATGACAAATCGGGTGAGCGGGCGGGCCAGTTGATTGGTATAACTTTTCGGCTTCCCTTGCATTGCCGTCTGCCGCTCCGTACATGTAATGCATCTCGGCTTTCTCCTGATTTGAGTACGCATCTATCTCATCAATGTTTCACAGACAGCTGACGGCAGCATGAAGACAGCTGCGGTGAACAGCCTTTTTAGGTGCGTTCGTAATTATATAAATACGTAGCACCTATAGTCGTCGTTCAGTCCGTCTGTCTGTCTGTCCGTCCGTCTGTCTGTCCGTCCGTCCGCATATAATAGAGCAAAAACTACCCAACCGAATGGTCTGAAATTTTAAATATATGATTGTTGTAAAATTTTGTCGAGCCATTTCAAATTTTATGAAAATCGGATGTATAGTTAAATTACAGGGACAGTCAAAAGTTTTTCTTTACATTACGGCCAATGGGAAAAATTATTGCACGTGCATTTTAATGATGTTAAAGCTTTCCGAATGGTCTCAAATTTTAAACATATAATTATTGCGACATTTTGTCGAGCCATTTCAAATTTTATGAAAATCGGATGTATAATTTAATTACAGGGACAGTCAAAGGTTTTTCTTTACATTAAAGCCAATGGGAAAAATTATTGCAAGTGCATTTTAATGATGTTACAGCTTTCCGAATGGGCTGAAATTTTAAATATATAATTGCTGCAAAATTTTGTCGGGCCATTTCAAATTTCATGAAAATCGGATGTATAGCTTAATTACAGGGACAGTCAAAACTTTTCCGTTACATTAAGGGGAATGGGAAAAAATTATTGCAAGTGCATTTTAATGATGTTACAGACTATGCACTTATGAATTGCAAATAAATACACATTCAGTACAATATGGGGTGCAAAAAATAATTATAAAACTAGTTATAGTACGAACGCACCTCATTTGCCACGTTTGACGAGCAATTTCCAACTTGTTATTGCAGTCGCTGGGAGGCGCCCTCTAGCGCTTTACGTCTTGTGTTCCGACCATGGATTGTAATGGTGATTTGTTCTATCTAGTTGCGTTCTATCACCCCCTGACGTATGTGCGATGAGTTTAGGAACATCGCGTATAAAAAAAAAAAAGTAACCACCACAACAAAAAAGAAAGAAGGTACAATAAAATACACTAAAAACTGCTTCATTTGTTCTTTTAATCTTTATGGATACAGTATTTTTTCCTCTTTTTGTAAAGAAAAAGATAAAGGAAATCTTTCTCCTGCTTTACAAAAAACAGAAAATGCATTAAAGCAGAAATAAAATTCTCAGAGATGAAAACGTAAATAGAAAAGTTACTTTAAAAGTTTATGACGTAGCAGGATTTCAAAACAAAAATACACGGAGGGATTAGAAGTAAAATGATACTATCGGACAGCAAATTTAGTATACAATAAACAGGGCGTAAATATTTTCTGCGTAATATACTGTGCATAAACATCATTCCACGTATCATGGTAATCTTAATAAATGTGTTAGAATGAGGAAAGTCTATGCAAGCAAGGGAAAAATATTTCAATAGACGTTTAAAAACTTTTGCTCCTTTTCTGTTTGGTTTTAAATATTTTGATATAGACCGGAAAGCGGGAAGCACAGACAATCGCCTCATCGAGTTCACGGCTGAAATTCCAGAATTAGTTAAAACTCGATTCGCATATTAAAACGCAATTGGTCTGCCAAGTCATATCTCGGTGGAAAGCACCTGAAAGCGGTTGACTCATATGTTATCATTATGTTTTCCAGCTCCCAGTTTTCCATGTTTTCATGCCTTTGAGGGCAGGAAAACACAATGGTAAACCTGCGATTCAATCTCTACAATCGGGTTTTCAGGTGTTTTCCACGAAGATATGACTTGGCAGACCGATTGCGTTTTAATATGCGAATCGAGTTTTAACTAATTCTTGAATTTTTGCCGTGAACTCGATGAGGTAATTGTCTGTGCTGCCACCTCCCGGTCTAATAGTTTCAAAGCTTGTTTATTTTTTTCCTTCTGTTTCTTTAGGCATTGGAATGGGCACGAGATATTATATAAATAACTAAAATGAGTTGGGAGGGGGGGGGGGATAGTGGAGAAAATTTTAACAGATTTTTATATCAAAATTATATTATTGAAAAGCTTTTCCCCCATATTTTTAATGTTCCATAATTTTTAGCAAATTTTACCGGATAACTTTTTTATTTAAAAAAAAATCTAGGCTATGTACTATATTTAATTCAAACTCTTGTAAACAAAACAGGATTACAAAATCCCATTATAAAATATAAAAAAGTAACCATCACAACGAAAAAAATAAAAACAAAATATGCCTAATGAAATAAGCCAAAAACTGCTTCATTTGTTCTTTTAATCTTTATGGATGCATTGTTTTTTCCTCTTTCTGTAAACAAAAAGATAAAGGGAATCTTTCTACCACTTTAAAGAAACAGAAAATACTTTAAATGAAAAAAAGTCTCTGAGATGAAAAGGTAAAAATAAAAGTATTTAGAAAGTTTATTACATAGCAGGATTTCAAAACAAAAATATGTAGCGAGATTAAGAAATAAAATGATGCTGTCGTTTTTTGTAATAACATATGTAGTATAAAATAAACAGAGCGTAAGCTTTTTTTTTTTTTTTTTTTTTTTTTTTTGACATAATATACGGAATATAAACATGATTTTACGAATATCGGTAATCATAAAATTGCATTTTTAATAGAAAGTTTCAATTGAGAAAGTAAACATTTCAATATATGATGAAAAATTTTAATAATTATTAATTGCTTTCCGTTTGAATCTTTTAATATAAAATACTTCAAGACATGCAAAGTACGGTAATTTAAAACCTTGTCTTATATTCGAATGCGTATAAGAGTTGGAAATCATTAAAGTGAAACGGAGGAAAACTGAAGAAAATAATGATAATCGGATAATTGAAACCATATATGAAAAAAGTCATAAAAATTATTTCATTTACCAGAGGAGAATAAAACAATATCTATAATGTAATGCATTTATAGAAAGAAAAAAAAAAAAGATTTAGAAACGCTCTTGAAGAATGTCAAAGTCGACTTCCCCTCTCGAAAAGAAATGTTGTCGGAAAAGTCGTTTTACAGAGAAAGTGAGCAGCGCCCACCAAGAGAACTTGAGTTGATCTGAAATCCAAACTGGCTGCATTCTGTCCCTTTTTTTTAATTCGCTTTTGTTCAGAAACGTATTAGATTAATAGGTGTTCTTATTCAGAAATTTTAATCGAAATGTGTTTTTCTTTTCTGTAAAGGCAGGAGATGTTTCAGCAAATGCTGTCAAATTTGGCGTTTTGAACAGAATTTAAGGACAGGACGCACACAGAAAGGGCGAAAAAATTGCTTTCCTGGGGGGCAATAATTTCTTATAAATCGACAGTTAATTCATTTTATAGGGGGGGGGGGTGAAAGGTTGCAAATCGCTTCAACAATCATGCCTCAAAGTATCATGTTTTTAACCAACTTTAAAAGAAGGAGGAGATTATCTATGCAACGCGTATGCAAGTATTTATTTTTTTTATCGATTACTCCAAAACTACGCGATCTATTCATGTGGGGTTTTTTAATTGTTGTTGTTGTTTTAATTGAAAGGTGATACTTTCGAATTGGTCCATTTAAATTTCATCAAAATTAGTTCAGCAAGTTAAAAAAAAAAAAAAAAAAAATTCCTACTTCTGTATTACGTTTATCTGCTTGCGAATCACTGGGTTAGCTGTATGCGAAGATCCTGTAGCTGCACGAGCGGCCGATGCACAACGAAACTACGACTTTTTATTATTATTATTTTTTTTGTTGTTGTTTGTTTGTTTATGTATGGTCACCGATTACTCCGAAATTACGCGATGTTTTTTTTTCTTTAAATTAAAAGAGGACACTCTCGAATTTGTCCCATTTAAATTTCATAAAAATTGGTTCAGTACTTAAAAAAAAAAATAAAAATAAAACTAATGCTAATAAAATACAAATCTGTAAATTATTTTATTTTCAGTGATTTTTATCAATTGACATAGCGCTATCTGTTTGACGAGAAAGTCACTCGATTTTTCTCCTTCTTTATACTTTTTTTTTCTTTAGGGCTGTCGTAGGGGAAACCATCAAGAAATTGAAGTCGGGAATTTTTTTTATAAAGTTTATAATGTTTAAACATGAGTCAAAATTTTGCGTTGTTAATTTTTTTTTTGTACGGCATTGTGATGTTGAATATAACATATCATCACATATCCTTATTTATCTTCTTTTTTAAAATTAAATTCCCCATTTTAAAATTTAATTTCTCCTTTCATAATTATAAATTGAATCAAAACTTCCTTTCATTTCTAAAAAGAATCTATCTATTTCTTCTTCTCTTGCGCTTTACTTTTCAGTTACTTAACTTTCCTAAGTTCAGCCAAAGCCGTTATTAAAATAAATCAAAAACAAATCTCTTTCTCATCCTAAAATCTTTAACTGTTCGAGCACATTTTCCTTCGGTTAACGAATATATATAAAAAAGATATTCTTTGACCATATGTTCCAATTGTAGCAGTTATTTATACACTCAGTGTTAATTTTCAGTTTGATAGTCAACACAACTGTCTTTTCGGCCGCAAATATTATACTCTGTTTATATTAAAATCGGCGCCCTGCATTTCCGATGCTGCTTCTAAATGCATATTTCCCACCATTTAGCTTTGGCATTCGTATTTGTACGTTGAAATGTTTAAACGCCAATCAACGGTCCTTTTGGCCACTTTTTAATTCAAAGTTTCATTAAGTGATATATCTTTGGGGTTATAATGGTCCAGGGTACCAAGATTTTGGCTCGACACATTGGCAACAATTTCCTACAAATTAATCATTCCTTCTCTGTACATCCTACTGTCAACAGCTAACTGAAAGGGTCCCTCTCTGGCATTTGCATATTTCATGTCCATACCCAATAAACTCATCCTGTCTTCAAATTTGCAGAGTTATTATTTTGTGCCTGTCTTTAATTATTCGAGGACTTACGAACCTGAATTTCCAAAAAGTGATTATCTTAAAAATGCAGTAGTTGCATAAAATATTTTTCGCTACAGATCATGGTCTACAGTAGGGATGCACAACCTGTGGCCCGCGGGCCAAAAGTAGCCCGCGATGGGTTAATGTGTGGCCCGCGAATTTCGTCAATTTATAACTGGGAAAATTGCAATTTTTGTTCACATGTTCGCAGGAAAAAATCGTGAATTTCGTCAATTTTCCGCGGGAAAATTGAAAATTTCGTCAGTCATTTAGGAATCGCGAATTCCGTTAATCTGGCGCGGAAAAAACGTGAATTTTGTTGATCGGACACGTAAAAATCGCGAATTTTGTCGATTGGGCGGGAAAACTTGTCAATTTTGTTGATCGGCTGCGAAAAAATCGCGAGTTTCATCAGTCGCGAGAAAACATCGCGAATTTCGTCAATTTGACGAATGAAGATATTGCATATTTCGTCAGTCAGTTAAGAATCGCGAATTTCGCCGATAGGGTGCGGAAAAAGCGCAAATTTTCTCGATTAGGAGCTTAAAATCTTACATCTCGTTGATCGACTTCGGAAAAATCGCGTGTTTTGTCAGCTTATCGCGAGAAAAAATGGTAAACTTCGTTGATCGTGCGCGAAAAAATCACAAATTTCATCGATCAGGCGAGTAATAATCGCAAATTTCGTCGATCAGGCGAGAAATAATCGCAAATTTCGTCCACCAGGCGCGTAATAATCGCAAATTTCGTCGGTCGGCACCAAAAAATTGTGGGTTTTGTCAATCGGGCTCCGAAGAACGAGAATTTCGTTGATCGGGCACTGGAAAAATCGAGAATTTTATCGATGTAACGCGAAAAAATTGAAAATTTTGTTGATCGACTGCAGAAAAATCATAAGTTTGATCCGTTTATTGTTATCCATAAGTTTGATCCGTAAAACTCCCCTACCCCCAACTCTGAAACCATATTTTTATATGATTATAGGTCACAGATCACCTCTCTGAAACAGAATTCTGCCCGTGTTACTGATGTGGCCCTCGACAACCCAGACATTTTTGTAAGTGGCCCTATTCTTAAAAAGGTTGTGCACCCCTAGTCTACAGCATAGGCAATAAGTATACAGTAGCAAGTTACATCGTGCATCCCGACCATCAGAAACTGCCATATGTATCCCAAAGCGATATTTAACCAATTGCAAAGTAAAACTTTAAAATAGATAAAAATAATAATAATAATAATAATATTCCAATAAATTGTGTATATTTATCTTCATAACGTTACTTTATACGCAGGTTAAATATTTTAAAGAAAAATAATAACAAGGACATTTTTGTAATTGAATTATAGATAAAGTTGCTTGATATTCGTATATAATAGAACTTTTCATTTTTTTGCCAAGATATATAGAAAATGAATGATATATTCGAATAAACGATGTACAAAAGTGCCATATAATAAGGGGCTGCTTTATCGATTTAAATCCGTGACAAATACCAAACCTTGATGACGAGTAATCTTTTGAGAATAACCAGAGAAAATATGTGTATGCATTTAAGGCTAGACATTTGGGGCCTGTGCCTTGTTCGTTCACTCTCGAAAAGGGCCCGATTTTTTTAAAATCATTTTTTTAGACTTAATACGCTACTTCACTCGTGCGAAAACATCCTTTCGCTAATGTTAATCCTATGGGAGAATTTTTTTTAAATGTCTCGTTTGCATTTCAATGTTTTTAAATGATTTTCTTTATATTGAATAGCTGAGGTCGGTTGGTACAAAGACCCTGTTTTACTTTTTCGATTTTGTGTACATGTTTTTTTTATGGGGATACTTTCACCTTCAGAGCCTGTTTCACTTATGAAAGTATCCTCATAAAAAAAAAAAAAAAAAAAACCTGTAGGAACCGTTTTCGCTAGGGAAAGTATCCTCATAAAAAAAAAAAAACCTGTAAACAAACTCGAAAAAGTAAAAAAAGAGTCTTTGTAGCGACCAAACTCAGCTATCCAATGCAAATAAATAAATAAATAAATAAATAAATAAATAATAATAATGCAAACTAGCTATTAAAAAAAAATTCTCTCATAGGGTGTGTCGCGGGTGTTTTCGCGTGAGTGAAGTAAACTTTTAATAAAGAAATTGAAAAAAATATATAGCCACTTGAGGAAGCCTTTAAATATTATATTAGTTCCTCTCGATAAAGATGGTTGATTTGTGATTTTAGCGTTCAAATTTAGCGTTAAATACATATCTAGAAATCTTAGAAAATCACAATTATTTGCGCGGTATGATTAAAATGCTCCTGAAATTATGAGATGGCATGAATAGTTATTTATGACAAGGGAGGTTTCTTACTCGTACTCCCCCCCCCCCCCCCCCCGCAGATTTTTTCAAATTATTCATCCTTTTTTCTTATTCTTTTTTTTTTTTAATCCGTAAAGTAAAAGTTTTGTTTCTTTCGCACTAACAATGCGAAATAATTTAAAATGGTCAGCTGGGTTTTCACATTCATCTAGCGAAATGTTTGCTATATCTTTATAAAACTGTAAGTATTTTGTAACTAACTTGAAACTTTTATTTTATTTCGCTTTTTACTTATTTATTTATTTATTGCGATTACAAAGATTAGTTCGAAGATTTTACACTTTAGCCTTTTTGCATTCCACACCAAAATTTCAATCATCTACCAGCAACTCCACGCCATTCTTACATATTTGAAATAGTATGTGGGGTAACTACCTAAAAGTATGTTTATTTGTTGTACGTTCATTTGTTGTTTTCTGTATGGGTGTCAGTGTATTAAACTTAGTTTGTCACCGTATAGGTGTCAGTGGATTTGTGGTTAAACTTAGTATGTCACCGTATAGGTGTCAGTGGATTTGTGATTAAACTTAGTATGTCACCGTATAAGGTGCCAGTGGAGTGCAAAAGGTTCAGATCAAAAACTTTCATAAATTGTAGATATCCAATCTTTTTAAATCAAAAGAACTTTACTTTTCTATTTCACTAGGAATTGGAAAAATAAATACAGCATGACGAAGGGTAAAGCATTAATTGTGTGAAAAAATAGTATATACGGAAGAACCTGCATGAATAATTCATCGTAAATTTTTCGCTCGCAAAAAAAACAAATAAATAAAAAACACTTCTATGCTATTGATATTTAAAATATAGGAGCATTATTTTGATGTCTTTCGTTTTCAAAAATATTCTTTTGCAAATATAACATTTTAAAAAGTTCAAAATAAAATATATTACCTGCACAAAATGAAAGAACTGTAAAGCTTCTTTCCCGACTCCGTTCTTATTTTATTTTTTATTTTCATTTTTTGCATATTTCCTACAGAAAATTTTCCAAATGATGAACTGAAATATTGCTCGGAGAAAATATCTTCGCATCTTTTTCTCAAAACTGTAAAATAAGGCAAGCTCTTCAGAAATCTCGCAGATGCTTTTTTTTTTTTTTTTTTTTTTTTTTTTTTCTTAAGCACTGTTGCCAAAGAAGAAAAAGCTATATTTTAACCTCTGCAAAAAATGAACATTAAAACTGCTTTTGATTTTTTTTTTACCCTCTTCATGGTTGTCTGAACATAAGTCACGTGTTTTGGATCAAATAAAAACTTCAAGAGAAAATACGGATCTTCGCTTTAAAACATCGCTTTTTTTCAATGTAAAATAAACTATAAAGAATATCATTTATACATTTCCACATTCAGATTTAAAAGAAGAAATAAAATATTTTTTCCTTTTCAATAGATTGTATTGGTTGTTTTCAAGGTTTCTAAAAGTGTAATATGCCTATATAAGTGTAGTGTAATAAGTAATGTAAATTTTCGTAAAGAAAATTGCGTTATTTTAAAAAGAAAAGTGCATTATAATTGAGGACGTGAGTTTCAAAACTCGCTTTAACCAGAAAATCAAATTTTGGGAAATCGCGAAAAACCTCTGACTGCGTCCATTGGTTTTCATTGTAAACCATGATTTTACAATGGCAGAAATACACGATAAAACTAGTTTTTAGGGTTTCGTTCATCTGACAAAACCCTATTATTCGTCTCACTCCTCTGTCTGTCTGTCACAGAGCCCGTTCTCAGAAACTATATATGTTGGAGACTTGAAATTTTGGATACTTATAGCTGAACACCTCATATCAAACGACAAATCATAAAATTTTGAAAAAGTCTTGTATTTATCCGTCTGGGCTCTAACTTGCGTATTTTAAACTTTTTTTCTAATTAAGTTGAAGATTTGAAATTTTGAATACTTATAGCTGAACACTTGCGATCGCACAACAAATCATAAAAATTTAAAAAGTATTATATTTAACCCTTCGATCTCTAACTTGTATATTTTAAGCAATTTTTCTAACCTCCACCCTTTTCACCCGCCACTTTTCTAACTTTTGCCGACACCCCTTTGACCATTCTTTTATATTATGCACCATAGTCTTACATATTTTAGTTCCACTTTTTACCGCCTTTTTTTGCCGCTTTTTGGCGCCTAACTATCTCGGGTGCTATGGGCCCGATCCTCTATGTATCTACGGATAAGCTGTAAAACGGAGTTTCGTCCGGATAGAGGTTTGTTTAGAATAGAGTGCGCCCTCAGGTTGCGAAATGTGGAACTAACAGATTTTGCAAATGGATAAAGTGTTTTGAAAGGAATATTAAACGAAACCCTCTGCGCGATCCTGTGATCACACTTACCCACGCGTTTTTTTTATTCAGATTGTATGTAGTGTTTGTTTTTTTATGCAGGCTCACCAGTAGAATAGATTGATAGAAAAAACTCGATTTTTTAAATTTTGGATAAGGCGAATTTTGAAATTCACGCCCTCAATTCATAAATATATAAAAGGATTTTATTACTGCGTAAAAAATGACAAGATTTTCGGAGACGTTTCATGCCGCTATTGATAAGTTGAAATTTCATTGCAGTGGAAATTGTGGATTTTCAGTGATTAAAAAAATCATAATTTTGTCTAACTTTTTATATAACCTTACAATAAATTTAATTCAATTAATTTGATAATTTGTTTCTAAATATAAAATAAAATTACGTCTCCTCTCCGCCCCTCCAAAAACAAATCTGAAATGACCCCACTCGAATTTCCGAACATTTTATGTAGAATTCAGTAAATTCAGACAAATTTCTAAAACAATGAAATCAGTTGGATTCGAACACCGGGCCTCCCGTTAAGAAACTGGAATAATATAAAGCATATATATTCCAGTATAGTAAATGCTAGTTAAAGTATATATGTTCCAGTAAAAAAAAATTATATGTATATTATCCACACAATTAATGTTTTACCCATGATCATGCTGTATTTATTTTTTCAATTTCTAGTGAAATAGAAAAGTAAAGTTCTTTTGATTTAGAAAGACTTGATGTGTACAATTTGTAAAAGTTTTTGATGCTAAAGTATAAAATGTTCAACTTCGAGCCACTAACGCTCGAGACTACGTCGCCGAAACGTTTATCCCTTATATTCAATCGCATTTCTTTGGTGATTTCGAGAATCTGTCACAAAAGTGCCTAAAAACTATTTAAATACGTACACTCTCAGAAGTTACTTTCTTCAATTCACGGAAATATTCCTGCCAGCACTACTGCCATTATATATCCGAAAATTGGAGAAATTTCCGTAATCTGAAAAGAGGAGCTTTTTTAGAAAAAAGTCTCTCGTTCCCCCGTGGATCCGCTTGGATTTAAACCCGGGTCCGCGCGTCTCGAATCCAGCATCTTAACCACCCGGCCAGCGAGCACTTGGCAGAAGGCGAGTTTAAAATGAAGATATGGGTTTCTTCAAATGGAGGATTCGTAAGGCTTGTTAAATTTCTTGTTCAGAGAGCTCGGGAATTTAAACTTAATTGCAGGAACATTTCATCGTTATGAAATAATGTTTGGTGTTTTAACACTTATAGAATAATAAAGGATAAAAATTATTAAATATAAGACATAATTTGATTGTTAGATGTAAAATATGAATCTTATATTTTTAATTAAATTCGAGAAGAAATGTTTGCTTTTTTGAATAAAATCGATTTTTTTAATTTTTACTATATATAACTTGTACCATATATATATTTTTAATGTGTTCGTTTAGAATATATTTTACATGCAAATATTTTTTTTAATATTCAAAAAATAAATTGCGAATAAGTTTAAATGAATTATTGTTCCTGGGATGTGTCACCCAGGCAGTATGTTTTGTAAAAAAATGGTAATAGCGATAATAAACTTTTGTTAACGGAATTATTAACGAAATATATAGCTTAATAAATTGCAGAAAAATATTTTCAAGAATCTAGTTTTTATTATACAGTTTCAAAAAATTTTGACCGTCTTTTTTTTTTTTTTTTTTTCTTTTATTCTAAACTAGGGTGACCGCGCCAGTAGTTGATACCCCTCCAGTAGTTGATCGATTTTTTGAAATATAGCGTCATTTCAAGCGGAAATGAGTTTTGCACGTGGCACTAGACATAATATTTTTGTTTGAATGTTGGAGCACGTGTGGTCACATTGTTGTCAGCCGCCTGCTGTAAGAGAAGCCATTTTATGAATTTGTTTTTATTAGAAAATGTAAAAATTTAGTTTTTGATTAGCTGGAGACAATTACGGGAAGATAAAATAATCCACTTCCATCTTGCTTATTTCAAATAATAGTTTTATATGAACTATTGTTAATCACAGCTTAAGCATGATATTTTAAAGATTTAATTTTTGAATTTTTGACTGATTTCTTCGATTGATCAACTACCGGGGAAATGGCAATTAAAGGAACTATTTATTTATAGTTTTGTTGCTGTTTAATTTCAGCAGATTTCATTTTTGCCCATTATAGGACATTCATTAAGGGTTGTAGCAATTATGTTTACTTTAAAACATTAACGGAAGGAAATATAATAAAAAAACACATAGCAACGACCTTATTTGATCAACTACTGGCTCAGTCACCCTACATTGATTTTTTTTTTAATGAATCTTAATTGATTGTAATAAGGATTTTTTTAATGAATCTTTGATTGTAATAAGAGTCTAAGTAATAATTAATGTTACTATTGTATATTTGTTGTCTTGCGAACGCATAATAATCTAAAACATATTGTAAAATTTCTCCATAAATATGTATGCAGTATTTTTAAAAAGATTCTTAATTGTATGTTAAGAAAAATCGAAATTTTCTGCATAAATTGAGTCTGCCCCGGCCAGGCCTGATTTAATTGATTTTTGCACGGAACTGATTTTTGTACGGGCTGGGATAAGATAGCTTTTATTCGGGCTGGGTCCAGACTTGGAAATTTCGGCCCTTGCAGACCTGTCACGCACACATCATGATTACAATGTTTTCATAAGTATATGTTCGAAAGTAAAAATCGAAAGAGATCCGTAACAGAAAAGATTACATTAAACTTGTTGTGGTCTAAATGTTTCTTTAATATGTTTAATAATATGCCATATATTTTTTTCTTGAGGTATGTATTGTGAAATTTTTAGTGAATGAGAAAAATAAATTTTATGATACATTCTAAACATTTTTTCTTCTATTTCAGGTAAGGTACATTATCTATTCTTTCCCCTCTGGTCTTTTCGAAGAAAGAGCAATTTACTTGCTGAAATACATTTCTTTTTTTTTTCGTGCATGACTGGAATATGTGATATTGTGTAATGCATACGATAGTTTAAAAGGTCAGTGGTTTTTCCCATCTGCTTTATTTTTTAAAGTAACTGTAAGAGATTCGATAAGGATCTCCCGGGTTGCAAAATATTAGGGAAGGCAATATATATATATATATGTATTTTAGATTACCCACTAACAACACCAAAAAGCATTTTCAGATGAAAAAAAAAAAAAATGGCCCCACCAGTGGCCGAGAGGTTCTGCTCTCGAAGCTGGTAGACGGGAGGTGCTGGGTTCGATCCCAATCGCGCCCGTCGGCCTAATCGTTCGGAGTTTTCGTGGTTTTCTTCGAGCCGTGGATCTTCCATGCGTTAATACGGATTAGGTTCCCTTAGAAAGACCCCCACGGAGGGCACTCCCCCCGGGCCTATATCCCTCGTGTAGATAATTGGCCGTCAAAAATCAACCCAACCCAACCCAACCCAGATGAAAAATATCAATTATCTATTGAAATAAAGTTTTGAAATTTATTAAAAGCTATACTTTCGTATGACTTAATAGCCGAAGAAATCGCCAAATATTTCGTTACTTACAGCAGACCTTTATAATTCTAATCATTTTTATTGTTTCAGCGCGTAGTTCAGTTACATATCTGCACATCTTTCACAATCATCTACACGCGATAGAGATAGATTTAAAAAGTGAAAAATCATGCTTGAAAACTATTTTAAAAACATAAAAAATGAATAAATTGCGATTAAAATTTTCAAACAAATTGCAATACAGACATAATTACAAACGCATTGCATTTGTCAGTAGGGGAGGTTTGATACATAGGGAGGGTTGATACATTGACAATTTTTCTCAACAAATGGCATTAAAAGCCATTCTAACACATGTGAAGGCTTCTTTTATTTGCTGAAGTCATCATTAGCTGGACTAATCAGTGAAGAACTGACAACTTTTCTTTTCTTTTAATTTTGAAGGTTTTTGGAATGTCAATCTAAATTTTTTCATTGACTGATTTTCTTTCATAACTCTTATTATTCTGAAGATAATATCTTGTAATTTTTTTTATTTATAAAGTACATTGTTAGGATTAGTTTTACTAGAAAGCAGATTACCATTTTACAACTGCATTTGTACAAAGTGACTGATAATCCAATAAGGCATAATAGGGAGAAATGATACATTAGTACTGGGGAGATATGATACACTTGTATATTTGAAATTTAATAGTTTTTTAAGTTTGCAAACTAATATAGGACTGTAATATTCATTATTGTTTTACAGCAAGAGCTACTGAAATTGGTAAGGAAGAACAAAGAGACTATTCATACACATTATGTAGGTTACATAGAAAAGCAGTGCGATGATAGATGGTTAGTTCGCTTTGCTCGTCATGTAGAAGGGAAAATGTTTAAATGGCATGAAAGGGAAAATGTTTCTATAATTGACGAAGGGCAAATTGAAAAAACGTTAAATCTACCCGATTTTACTTATCAGAATGATACAGTTATTAGTTTTTCTTTTAACCATTTCAGGTGTGTTTTTATGTTTATGAAACTACTTAATTTTAATTCCCAAATTCCACATTGGCACCAGCATTTTTGTAAAATATTTTCCATTTAGTATGAAAGTGAAATATATCCCTTTTCTTATTTCTAATTAAATTTGTTGGTAAATTTCGGTGCCATTCATTTATTTAACACTTTAGCATTGAAAATGCTTTGCCCCTGAAAGGGTTAAAGGAATCTTAAATGCGCTAAATTTATGTTAAATTGTTTGCAAATGAACAATGTTCACTTCATTTTTCCTTGCAGCTAGATCTCTAGGATTTTTTTTTCATTATTTATTTTCTAAAAAGTGTGTTAATAGGATTGTTTAAATAATAGCAATAGTTTAAATATTTTTGTAAAAAACATTTCTGAAACAAAAATATGCCAATGTCATTTCGTTTTAAATTTTACTTAATATTTCGAGATCTATCATAAAAAAAATTGCATGACGCATAACTTGAATTGTCTGCATTTATTTTTTTTTTATTTACATAATAATGTATCAAACCTCCCTTGCTAGTGTATTAATCCTCCCCAGTAATGGGGAGATTTGATACAGTAGTAGCCATTCAAAATAATTGGGATATATTTTTTGAATGACTATTTTTTAAATTCACAATATTTTTAATAAATGAATAAAAGGTCACTTTATAAGAAAACACGAAAAATTTGTTTAAAAATAGCTTTCTAAGTGTTGTAAAAAATTAGTAAAAAAAAAAGTGTATCATACCTCCCCTACCTCCCCTACATTTTTTTTCGCT
The DNA here is from genome assembly GCA_963932465.1 of Maratus speciosus. Classification (NCBI taxonomy): domain Eukaryota; kingdom Metazoa; phylum Arthropoda; class Arachnida; order Araneae; family Salticidae; genus Maratus; species Maratus speciosus. Next base: position 112,230,891 of record OZ010799.1, read on the forward strand.
TTGACAGTGTAAAATTTTAAAATGTACGATATTTAGAAGTTTAAAAATTGCAATAATAGCGAAATGTAATCGGGTGCTGTTACCTATATCAAAATGACGTCAGCGTTATGGACGACTCTTTTGTTCTTTATAATATTGATAGTGCACTTGACTCTTGTTTAAGAATTTGATTGTTATATAGGGCGTCCGTAACCTTGCTCTTACAAAATAGAGGGTCGACAGTACCCATCATGATGAACAATTTTTGCATTATCACAAGGGCCGCAATCCGCCTTGTTCTGTCAAAAATACAGGGTGGTTCATTGGAAACCGAACTTAGGGTCTTTCGTGACCAAAAATTTTATCAACCGGACCCGAATCCAATAGACTTAAATCCTAACCCGGCCTAAAGCCGAAGTGGAAAGAAAATTAATGCATGTTTTAATACAATTATGGAAGAACTAGGGGGTTCAGCCCCCTGCTCGCTAACGCTCACCAACCCCCATGAATTGCTACGCAATTCATATTGGGATCGCGTAGAGATCCCAGCTCGCTTCACTCGCTCGCCTCTATTTATGTCAACTCTAGCCAGAATGAGTGCTATCATGAATCATTACAACGTATTAAATTTACAAATATTTTTAATGTATAAAAAAGTAATTGAAAACTGTTGAAAATGTAAATAAAAACGTACCTTGGAAACAGAATTAATTAAAAACCTTAGTGAAAACAAAAGAAAAAATATTTTTAGTTGGGCCGCTATGAGATCCGAGCAAGCAACATATGAAATTTAAAAATAATTTAATTCATAAAAAAGTAATTGAAAATTTTGTTGAAAATATAAATAAAAATGCATTTATCAAAAGTTTGGCGCTATGACTTATCATTGAGAAAGCTAAGCTATTGGACTTTACCCACGACCATGCCTCTATAGGTATATACACGCCAAAGAACACCGTTTATTGGACGAAGGGGAAGCAGTGTTAAAATTTCCTTCACTCTGATTGGTGTTTTTCTTCTATATACCTGCAGCTGACGTGACATGGGTAAAGTCCAATTAGCCGTTTAAATTTAATGTGGATTTTCCATGTGTAAATACGGATTAGGTTCCCTTAGAAAGACCCCCACGGAGGGCACTCTCCCCGGGCCTATATCCCTCGTGTAGATAATTGGCCGTCAAAAATCAACCCAACCCGTTTAAATTTAAATGGCATATTAGTGTCAGATGGGGTCCTTCTCCTTTCATTTTGCCTATAGTATTGAAAACCACGGCTTAAATTAATTTAAAACTATAATAAGACGCTATAAAACATGCTACGTATCACGCTATCGAAATGTAAACAAAACGTTTTCGCCTGTGTCTAAATACAACCTTGGATCAAAAAGCTACGTCACCGTAAAACGGACCGATAGCAATTGTCATTCATGTATTGCTCAAACGGTTTGCGTTAAAAGAGAGATCCTGCCTGGATTTTGATTTGCTGAGTGTTTTGGGACATGCGACCGTAACTACCACTGAGAAACGTCGCTTTGGCTGTTGCCAAATAGCAAGCTACAAATACAGCCCTTTTTTAGCGCTACGTAAGAGAAATATATATATATAGATAGTCTACAATTTCATCCGTGTTATTAATTAGGTGCGTTCGTAATTATATAAATACATAGCACCTATAGTCGTCGTTCAGTCCGTCTGTCCGTCCGTCCGCATATAATAGAGCAAAAACTACCCAACCGAATGGTCTGAAATTTTAAATATATGATTGTTGTCAAATTTTGTCGAGCCATTTCAAATTTTATGAAAATCGGATGTATAGTTTAATTACAGGGACAGTCAAAAGTTTTTCTTTACATTACGGCCAATGGGAAAAATTATTGCACGTGCATTTTAATGATGTTACAGCTTTCCGAATGGGCTGAAATTTTAAATATATAATTGCTGCAAAATTTTGTCGAGCCATTTCAAATTTCATGAAAATCGGATGTATAGCTTAATTACAGGGACAGTCAAAACTTTTCCGTTACGTTAAGGGGAATGGGGAAAAATTATTGCAAGTGCATTTTAATGATGTTACAGACTATGCACTTATGAATTACAAATAAATACACATTCAGTACAATATGGGGTGCAAAAAATAATTATAAAACTAGTTATAGTACGAACGCACCTCATTTGCCACGTTTGACGAGCAATTTCCAACTTGTTTTTTCTTAAAATAGGAGGATTGAACTTTGTGCCGATATATCAAGAAATAAAAAAGACAACGTTAAATCGCATTTGTAAAAGTGTATGTAAAAGTTTATGTGCAAAAGAGTGCAAAACAGCTGTTTCGAGGCTTCTAAAGCTTCATCATCAGTACAAAATTTAAAATTAACGTTTAAAACCTAGAAATATGCGAGCAAGAGAGACGCAACTCGGCAGCCCGCGGCCAAAGTCGACATTGTTGTGAATGTAGGAAAACAACAGCGGAGTCCATCGTTCCCACGCACTCGAGGAAACATGAGAAGAGCTTAGCCATTCTGCAAAAGCTTGAGGGTGTATTCAAATCCAAACTTCTTATTTTCTGCCTTATTTTTAAATTTATTTTTGTTTTGAAACGCATCAAATTAGCAGATTCTCTTAATCGGACAGTATATAATGTGCCGTGCTTGTCGATTTTTTGATAAAGGCAGAATATATTGCAAAAAATAGTGTCAAAGTTGGCGTTTTGAACCGAATTTCCCGAAGCGAGAGGGCTGGGAACGAAAAAATGATCATACTGAGAAAATAATTGTTAAAGTTCTAATTAGTTGAGTGAAAAATGAAAACACACGACCGCTTATACATCTCGTCAAAATTCACGTCAAAAAGTTTCATGTTTTTTGTCTTTAAAAATGAGTCTGAAAATGCGCCCGAAAATTCCGAGTTGTTGAGCAGGGAAAAATGTTTTTCAAGGAGAAAAAAAAAAAAAAAGAGGGTGAGGAAGCCAACTTTAGAAAAATGAGGCGTACTGGGCATATTATTAACCAAACTGTTAGAATGCTTTCGATGTTGTTTTTCAACACTCACTGCCATTTCGCCGTTGGCATAATTTTTGCACTGTTGTGTGCATAAAATGTGTAATTTTAATTTGTCTTTAGAATTAAAAAAAAATATTAATTCTAAAGTTCATAATAAATCTTAAAGTGAAACAATGAAGTTTTTCATGAGTGACTTTTGAATTAATTAGCTTATTTTCACAATTAGCACTCAAAATCAAGCAATCTCGAGCGATTAAAATATGCCAGTCTACTTTTTCGAGGTATACTTTCACTGTATATAGTAAAGCGTAATATTCACTTTTCATATTCAATCATATTTTATTTTTTCTGTAGGTTTGTTTTCCCACTTCACATTTTTTGTTACATTACATTTATCAAAAGGAAAAAAAAATCTAAGATTAATTTCACTTGACATTTTCCAAATCTTATTTAGTTATACTTTGATGTTTTTATTTCTTCAAGTATTGGAAAATACAATGCCTGTATCAGTGATATATTTTGAACTTTGATCTGAAAGCGTATGTAAAGAGCTTAACGTTTGAAATTTCGAATGGATTTGGAATGTAAATCCTTTTCGAATTAGATTATTTTAAAGCTAAAGTGAGATTTTGTAAAAAGTTTGTCTGTTATGTAAAAGGGAGTTTGATTGGGGGATTTAACTTTGAAAGAAGGTTTTGATATTTCTTCATTCCCAACATCTTGGATAAATAGTATGAAAATTTTATCTCTACTGTATTGTATTTATTTGTGTAAGAATTGAAACAAGGAGAAGATTTTTGAAGAGAGTGTATCTGTATAGCCTGTAAAAGAATATTAGTATCTTTACACCTTATCACATGACGCACTGTGTACTTTCTTAAATTGCGTTAAACATTTTTTTTTTAAATTCTTAGTTTTTTTTAGGTGCGTACGTAATCATATAAATACGTAGCACCTATAGTCGTCGTCTGGTCCGCCCATCTGTCTGTCCGTCTGTTCGCATATAACAACTCAAAAACTATCCAACCGAATGGTTTGAAATTTATTATATAGAATCGTTGCACAATTTTGTCAAGCCATTTCAAATTTTATGAAAATCAACTCAAAACTTAAAAATATATTAATAAAAGTTTTCTTCAATCTATTAAATCCTATCATATGTAATTAATTGAATGATATCGCATGCTAGGTAAAGATTCTAGGTTGCCTTAGCGATTATTCTATTAAATCCTATCATAGGTAATTAATTTAATGATATCCCATGATAGGTAATGATTCTAGGTTGCCATGGTGATGACGTCCTATTTAAGATGGAGTCCTATTATTTCCGTATTACTGAATTTAATATATAAAATCGTAATAAATTTTGTATTCATGCATTTTCGCATAAGAGTGCAACAACTATTGCACCAAGATCTGAGTATTTGTAAAACTAGTTACAGTACGAGCGCAACTCATTTGCCACGTTTGACGTGCAATTTCCGACTTGTTTAGTTTGCTGTTTAATTATTTTAAAGTCGTTTTAGAAGAGACGTTCTAGTGGCGGAGAGGAGAGCGGAAATAATTGCACTGTGCATCTCAGGGCTATTGCGACCGAGTGAGGGTTAAATATATTTTTTCAAAGTAAGGTAATAAAACACGATATACGCACGTTACATAAGGGCGTGGTATACGTGAATATTTACAATAATTAATAAGTGGCTAAGTGTGATCGAAGATCGCACAAAGTTTTAGTTTAATATTCCTTTCAAAACACTTTATCCTTTAATTAATAAATCCAAATCGTTAATTTATTAAATCCTTAATTGTTTTCAATTGAGAACCTAGATGGCAGCAGCATTAAATTTAATTTTTAAATTATTACAATTGGAAAATATTTTTCAATGAAATTAAAAATATTCAAGAACTGCTTTTCCGACAATTTTAACAGCACATGTTTGTATATCTGAAAAGCATATTTATTTACATGATTTACTTTTAGCTTAAAAAAAAAGAAAAAAAATCCTTAAAATGGCCAAAAAAAAAAAAAACTTTTAATTAAATACTAGTCAATTTAAAATTTCGCAGTTTCTCAAAAACGAATTTTTGAATTAAAAATATAATTGATAAAATATTTTACAACTTTTGGCCTTAAAATGACCAAAAAAAAAAAAAAAATACACAAATTCTGTAAAATTGAATCTATTAGAAAATTAAACCTATTCTGGGGGGAGGGGGGGAGAGGTAATCTACAATGCCGAGGAACCGGGAACCTTAGCGAGCAGAGGCGCTACCACAGAGCTATGTAGCCTTTGCGAAAAGACTGAAATTAAGGTTCAGTTTTAAAGTCTAAATCGCAAAAATGGTCGGATGTCATTAAATTAATTCATTCAATTAAATTAATATGACTTTTTAAAAATTTTATGATGCGTTGTGTGATCAAAAGTATTCGGTTAAAAATGTGCAAAATTTCAAGTCTCTAACTTATACAATTTCTAAGAACGAACTCTGTGACAGGCAGACAGAGGAGTGAAAGGAATAAGGTTTCTTCGTCAGATGAACGAAACTCTAAAAATTGCTCTTCGCGAACGTGTTAAATCCTTATATCAAACTTGGATTGGATATTCCATCTAAACATTTAAAATTCCCAAAATATTGCATTTTCACCCCCCCCCCCCCCCCAATACAACACTTGTCAAATAAAACTGTTATCCAGACAATCTTATGAAAAGTGGGATTTCATACAAAACGTAACTGGCTGCATAAAAGAAATATGACGGAGCGTGTCTTTGGATTTGGATTTCGAAAAATGGATATGTTTTTTTTTGTTATTTCATTTTTGAAGGCAAATTTGGTTTGAAAACTTAAATATTGATATTTCTTTTCGTCGACCATTTGCTGTTTTGCCTTGGTTTAAATTTAATACTGGGCGTTCGAGTTGAGATGTACCGAAATTTTTATTGTTAGACGAAAAATGTTTCTTTAAGCTACAAATATTGACAGCCTTATCCATATATTGGCAGTTTGATCCAACTGTTAACATTTTATTTCAGCGTACGTGGTTTATACATTTCAAAACTGTCATTTTATGTGTTATTGTGTCAAATGTTTAGACATACGGATAAAAATAAAATAGTATTTTATAAGCGAGTGTGTATCTTATTGCTTTGAATTGTCGGGAAGATACCATTTTACTTATGTTAAAAATTTCCAAATCATGGGCAGAAGCCATTGCTGCAGTAATTTTTGCGTTAACAGGCTATTTCACTCTCTCGAAAGACAATTTAATATTAATATTAAGTTCATTTAATATTAATCAAATTTAATATTAACCTCTAACTGATGTCACAGAAATTGTCACATAACTACGAGCCGTTAATTCCCAAATTGGCTCAGCCGAACTCAGCGATCTGATTGTTCGTTAATATTAATATTTTTGATTACTTTACTGTGATTTTGATCAAATTTAACAAAATAAATCCATTTTAGTCATTATAATTGCATTCTCTTTTACATTACATTACTTCATAAAAAAATAAATATAATTTTCTACTGTAAAATATCAGTTTTAGCCAATCAGATTGCTGAGCTCGGCTGAGCCAATTTGGGAATTAACGGTTCGTCACATAACTAGTGGGAAGCGGTCTGTGAGACTGCTCCATGGAAAGATGAATAAAAGGCACGATTAACTCATAGGATGGTGTTTTTGTGCTAAACCCTTTGTAGAGGACTGTTATAATTAAAATCCACCTATTCAAAAGTCTCTGGTGATAGTACTAAAGTTCGAAACGGAACAAAATTTCGGTAGTGTTTGTAGTTAAACTGGAAATTGCAAAAAGCCGCAATCTGAGAGACCGGTAACATCAGTTAAAGGTTAAGTTCCTTTTGAAACCGTTCAGGAAATTAATATATTTTATTTAATGATTTAAACTTTTTACGGTAAATTTAAAAATCAATTTTAATTCGACGTTTTTTCTACGTGTTATATATATGATTACAATATTTCTATGGTAGTAATCCATTTTAAAGCATTTGAAGCGTAAATCTGAATATTTGCAGCATGCATTCAAGTTGAGAAAATTTAGTTTTACTTCAAATCAACAAACATCACTTATACAGGAACTCTTGGGCAAAACTTTAAGGGGTGATAGTACAGATCAAGACAAACAATATTAAATAGGAAACTAAGGGTCCCAAACGTCTTCCGAAGGAGATAGGTGCCATTAAAGTTTAGGGTCCAAAATTTCAAATGATTGTAAAAAACGGAAAAATTGGTCGATTCGTTTACGGTTTTCGTTAAAACTATTCTTTATTTCTTGAAAATAAATTTTAAAGATGAAGTTAAAAAAATGGCGATAGAGCTCAAAATCTGAATCGTTGGGAGTGGTTAAGTAGCGCAAACTGAACTGTGTTCAGGAGTTGAAATGTGAACCCCCCCTCTCCCTCCCTGCCTCCTGAACACAGTTCAGTTTGCGCTATTTAACCACTTCCAACGATTCAGATTTTGAGCTCAAAATTTAAGTCTAAGCTTTTGAAAGCATTTAATGAGATACAAAAAATAACGGTAAAAAATTGTTGTTCGTTACTCCAGTCTAAAGCGCCCTCTATCGGCATTTTTTGAACTTTATCTTTAAAATTTATTTTCAAGAAAATACTGACATAAAGAATAGTTTTAGCAAAAACCGCAAACGAATCGACCAATTTTTCCGTATTTTATAATCATTTGAAATTTTGGACCCTAAACTTTAATGGCACCTATCTCCTTCGGAAGACGTTTGGGACCCTTAGTTTCCCATTTAATATTGTTTGTCTTGATGTGTACTATCACCCCTTAAAATTTTGCCCAAGAGTTTAGATTCACTCTGTATATACCAAGATCTTTAACAGCGCAGAAAATATAAGCACCTGTTACTTCACTGAAAAAAAAAATATGTATAAATGTAAAAATAGTTTTTTTTTAAAACATTAATTTATAAGCATTTAATGTTTATCTTAAAAATCTCGCCCAATTTAATGACTAATTCATATTGTTAAAATCCGTTACAATTTGTTAATTTGGTGTGGGGCCCCGATTACGTAAAATCTACCACTTTGATTTATGCTTAAGAGAAAGTGCGAAGTAGGGAATCTATTATAAAAATATATAATTTTTGCTTTCTTTTTTTTTATTGTATGGCAACAGGAAAGGAAAAAAAAAAATACATTATTTAAAGTAGGATGAAATACCCAGTAACTGACACCTAGGATTGTTTCTTGTTTAAATCAGTATTACAAAGTTTTAAATCTATTTTATACACATCTTTGTTTTTGAGAGAACAGTAGAGATACGTAAAAAAATTATTGTTGGCAAAATTTTGAAAAATTGTACTTTTTATTACTAAATATTAATTGTTTCACAAATATTGTCAATATCACCAATATTGTCAATATCATCAATTGTCAACTGACACCATCCCTTTGAAAAACCATAACTGACACATGAGTTATAACTGTATATTAATACTTGGAAATTTTTCCAGAGAGAAAATTTCGCCTTGCATACAATATTAAATGAAAATCAAATTTCAAATTATAATTGTATTGTATTATAATTAATATTGTATGCAAGGCGAAATTATCTCTCTAGAAAAATTTCCAAGTATTAACCCTCTCGCTGCGGAACCCCAGAGTTTCTCGAGCAACATAAAAGAAGCAAAAATTGCGCAACCCGAGATTGCATCGGGGATGCATTTTTTCCGTCTAATTAACCCTCCTTGATCATTCCCACCAGTTACTTTTTATTGTAAATTTTGCCTTATCTAGTCGGAGCATTTTCCCGATTAAATCACACGAAAATTTTTGTTTTGAAAAACCGGTGACAAAAAGAATAAAAATTCTTAAAAGACGCTCGTCGCGAAGGAATTAAATGCGCAATTTTTGAAGCAATTTTGATAAAACAATTACACAGCGAGAGGGTTAACATGGTTTCAGTCGATGCTGGATTTAATCAAGTTTCGTGTTTGCTCCATGTCAGTGGCTCACGGAAAATATTCCATCTTGTGCTGCTTTTGTAGCCTTGCCTACCCGTAATAGTGAGAAGTTCCAGGCTGGGTATCGTTCCATGTGGTTTAGTGGATAAAATGTCAGGGCGCTATACTGATGGCCCGGGTTCGAGTCCCGGCATGGAATCTTTTCCACTATGTTGGCCTTTGCGCCTTTTAATTTGAAATTTGATTTTCATTTGAAATATGAGTTATAACAGTTAAGACAAATAAGTTATCAGTAGATAGCATTACTTTATGGAATTTTACAAGGAAAATGCTAATTTTAGTTAGATTTCCGTTGAAGTTTCTACTGGTTAGGTATCGAGAAATGGCGGTCTCACCCTATCTTTTCGTCATTTCTAAATTGTTTTCTGAATGTATTTAAGTAATACTAAACTATTAATTGATAAAAGCGTATTTAAAAAATGTATTATCTTTTTATTTATATTTTCTACACTGTAGTGTTTAAAATATATTTAGTTGTTGCACTTTCACAGCCTGTTGGCATATTTCAGCGAGCGTGATTTGGCGCATCAATATCTCCGTTGCCTTTGTAATTCTTATAAAGTTGTAACTATATCGATTTATCCCCAGCGGCCAGCCAGCGGAAAAATCCCTTAAAATTAATGTATTAAGTTATAATACATGATAAATTAATACTAAATTCCTATATTATAAATAAATAAATATTAAACGTTCTAAATATTTTTAAATGTAGCATTGTCATTAGAAATTTGGCTGTGTATATAATTTTTGTAATTCTAGTATATCAGGAAGTGAATTCAAAATCGATTATAAAATTCCATCTTTCCATGGAAAAAAAAAAAAAAAAAAGAAGTTTAGTTAAATAAAAGTGTGTAAAAAAAAAAAAGAAAAGAAAAGAAACAAGGAGTTATAAAATATGAAGATTGGTGAAACTATTAAAATCTGGGATCTGTGAAAAAAGGTAACTTAATGACAAAAAGTAGCAACAATTCTTATTTCGGGTCCATCTGTGAACAATGAAATCTATTAACGAAAGTGACATTAATTCTCAATTCTATTTTGAACCATTCTGTTTAGATATCAGTTGTGTACTTCAGGATATCTCATTTAATAGTTTCTCTAAAACTATTTCTATTTTAAAAAAAAAATCCCATCCTTAAGTCTTTTCAAATTGTCATACTAACCTGCAATCAAAAAATCGGCTGAAAATTTAATAATAATATACTGATAGCATTTTAAATTAGGTAATTTAAAGTTGATTTTTTTTTTAATTTTGTGAAAAAATGTTTTTTTTATTAAATTATTTATAGTTAACATTTTTTAATTTTGTTTTAAACTTTTTTTGAATTTTGTGAAAAAATAATTTTAATAAGTTTTTTTAATAAATTGTTTGTGTTTAACATTTACACAATAATAGCAAAAAAAAAATATTTTTTTAAGTTCAGTTTTTAAATCGTTTTGGGTGCCGAGACACCTTAAATTAATTTGTTTGGGAAATTTCTAGATTATCATTTGAATTATTTAATTAAAATTCACAGAAAGAAATATAAATAAATGTACAATTACTGCTGACAGATGCGTACACATAATATAAAACATTTAAAAGTACATTAAAAGTCCATTTAATGTATTTTAAATGTTTTATAATATGTATATGCACCTGTAAGCAGCAATGGTACATTTATTTTTTACTTTTTTCTATAAATTTTAATTATTTAATCAAGGTGAATTTAGGACTGAAATTTTAACTTTTTATTTGAATTGCCTGTATAAAATTTCGAAAATTGATAAATAATAAAAGCTGGAACTTCGTAGTATAGAAACGTGAATTGCATGTTGATTTTTGACACATCGCTGAATATTGATTTATTATGAATAAATTACTCCGTCTCTGCGAAATTTAAATTCCGACCATCTAAAGAGTTTTCTGAAATCGGGGATTTAATTTTATAAATTATGTAAAGAAAGTGAAGAATTTCCTTGCACCATCTAAAGTTACAAGCTTTAGATTCTTTAAACAAAGTTTAATGGAAATCTCCGGAGGTTTTCAATATTTGTGAATTCCGCTTAAATTTTTCTGTTTGAGTTTCTGATTTGATATGCGTCTTCACTGGAAATTTAAAACAGCCCCAGAATTAGAATATTTATACAATGATTGTATATTTTCTCCTTCGTGTTTCAGACGTGAGATTTGAAAAAATATGTAATTTTAATCTTTTTAAATTCATTTGTAGGGTCAGTTAGCATGCCAAATAGAAATCTGGGAAATTTACAGCTAATTGCGCAAGTAAAGTTTTGGCTTCGCCATAAGAACGTACGAGGGTGGTTCAATAATTATTGTCTCGAGTGTGTATAAAATATTTGTACTGCGATGGTTGATGTGGAATATTGAAGCTTAATGTCTTAGATGCCATATGCTCAGTTTCAGAACTGTAGTATATTACCCACCCTCTGTAGTATATTAACCACCTTAATTATTGAACCACCCTCGTACATGACATACCAGATTCGACAATGCAAGAGAAATGATAATCGTTTCATTTTAGTATTAATATGCTGAAAACTATCACTCAGCAACAATGAAACTACCTATTAAAAAACAAAACGGCGAATCTTACCCTTATTTTGGACCAATTTTGAAACAATGAAATCGTTAAAAAAAAGTAGCAGTAATTGCCATTCCTATTTTGGAACACCTAGAACTCTGCAAAAATAAAACCTGTTAACACAATTTGTAACAGTAAAATCATTTGTATTGTGGTCTAAATTGGTGATGAGTTCGGGCTTGTTTTTCGGACCCCGATTTCACCCGAACCCGACGATTTGAAACCAGAGTCCAGGAAATTTTGTCTCATTGCCAGAGTACCTCATACCAAAAGTACGCTGCAGAAAATGTATAACATTTTAAAATTGTTTCAAAGTTAATTTCCCCATTTAAAAATCTTTTCTTACTTAGAAGTGAGCATTATTCTTAAATACACCTCATGACATTTCCTGATTTTCATGCCCAAAAAAATCTTTTTAAAATAACAATCTTGTTATACCTAAACCAGTGGCAGAATTTTGCAAAAATCGTAATTCTTTTTCTCTTAAAATATCATTGTACAACTATGGCAGAAAGACACGAATGCTGTTTTCTAAAAATTTTGGAAAAATACTTGAAACAGAACGAGAGGATAGATGGAAAATCTTACGGCTTCCTTTGTTATTATACTATATGTAATTTCAATTCGCTCCTCAAGGTCTGTTTCGTGGTCCTTTTCTTGTGTCAGTAATTGTGGTAATATCGCATTTGTCTGACTGACTGCTCTACTTTTTCCCATGATAACGAAGGGGTGAAATAGGGAGGACTGATGTCTTTGGGAAGCCAATTGAAATTACACCGAGTGTACCACTGACCGTGCAAAGGTTACAGAATTAGAATGAATATTTTCTCTTATATCCCATCTACAGGGTGTTTCACTACCAGACCGACAAACTTGCAAGAGGTGTAAAGGGCACAGAAACGACTCGGAATCACATAATAATACAGGGTCGGAAATGCAATCCTAACGAGATAGAGGGGCTGTTAGGTTCTGAATCATAGTGATAGCAAATTGATATTTAAAGACCATAAAATAAGTCATGACTTTCCAGATAATGAAGTTCCCGGAAGTTTTCTGCCTACGTGCCTTGTTAAAACCCCCCTTTTTTCTGTTTGACTTGGCGAAAATGAGTCATCGCCAAGAATTATTGTAACCCTTTTTTACTTGGCTATTTTTCATTTTGTTTTAATGTAGATGTAATAAAATTCTGGAAGCGAGTGATCAGCGCTATATCTGATTTGAACCAAGGCTTTTCTTGGTCATAATAAAACCTATTCATATTCAATTTTCCGAGTTTTTAATTATCCGAGTTATGATTTACTTTGAATGTATAAAAATCGTTCTGCATATTTTATTGAATTATGTGAATAATTTCTGATTCGAAGAATATATATTTTATCGCTTGTTCCTTGAAATTCCTCATGCCTTGTTCTTACCATCTACGGTTTTGCATGTTTGAGGTAGTAGGGGCGTTTTGAAATGGCGCCTCTTCGTTGCTACCGCAAACGTCCAAAACACGCCCGGCATATTTCAAAACATTCGAGATTCCATGTTGCGAATGCTTCATTCACAATTGCATGTCAATTTTACATCACTGTGATTCAGCTCCTCTAACAACCCCTATACCACGTTAGGCTTGCATTTCCGACCCTGCATTGCTATGCGATTTCGAGTCGCCTCTGTGTCCCCCACATCCCCTGCAAGTTTATCGGTCTTGTAGTGAAACATCCTGTATAATTATTCAATTCTCTGTCAAATTGATTTTTAAAGGATTGCAAAGTACTTTGAGAAACTTAGACTACATTATTGTTTCTCAAATAGCAAGTTTTTTCTTCTTTTTATCAATTTCTGACTAAATAAAATTTTCACTTTGAACTCAGCCCGAACACTGGTATAAAACTGAGCCTGTCTCATTTCTAGTCCAAATGTGGAACAAACATACCTATTAGCAAAACTAACAATTATTTTGGTCTAGCTATGGAACAGCGAAATCGATTAATACAAGTAGGAATTCTGCTTTTCAGGATTTAGTGTCGCCCTCGATGCGAAATAAATAAATTATTATTACTAGGTGAGACCCGTCGAATTTCGACGAAAGAAAATGTGTAAGATGTAACTGTTTCATTAATTTATAAAAAGCCTACAAAATCTTTTACAATAAAAAGTGCATCGTATATTGGTTAGTCTGTCAAACAAATATTATTTTAACGTAAAAGTCACTTCTCTTCTATAAAGGCACTCTAAATTTTTGTAAAGCTTTGCGTTTTATCAGTGTGTGATTTCAATTGCGTTATTTTCAATAGTGAATCGTTTCAACCTGTGAAGGATTTCAAAGCCGCTGGAATAAAAATTATGCACTTCTACAAAATATATTTCCGTTTTAAATCTTAAAATGCACGCTTTGGTTGTATATAAAATGATGTCATTTGCATCCACTGAATAATTCCATATTTACGATCCAGTCTTAAACAACATCTATAGAAAAGATATGACGTCACTGGAATAATACATAAACCCAGCAAAAAAGCGATGTCGTAAACTCGACAAAAAAAACCAGCTATCTAATGATTTGTATGCCTTCATTTGTTCGTAACATTAATATGGATACTTAAAATTAAATATAGTTTATAACAGCTCCATGTTTTATCAGAAATTATTCATTTATATTTTTTCAAAATAGCATGTACTTTAATTACAATATTATTTTTAGTTGTTATGTGAAAATGGCAAAAAAAAAGATATAGTAATAATATACTATTTTCCATTTACTTTCTTCAGAAATGGAGTACTTCAGTTGCCACCATTACAGAAATGGCATTAAAAACTAAAAAAAAAAAAAATCTCAAAAGTAAATTGAGATGCAGTTTTTGAACAAATTACATTTAAAAGTACTTTTTCTTCCATATACGAAGGTGTAAAAACAAATTGCTACCTGAAAGAAATAGCAAGTCGGGGGGCTGATAAATAATTTCAATTTATTTGTCTATTTTGGAATCATATCTAATATATCATTTGGAAAATTTATTCATTCTTGGAAAATTGGATTTAACAGATCGTTAATAAGCAAAATTTTATTTCAGCCGGAATAAAATTAACTTCTCAAATTAACTTGCTTTGAAAAATATAAGATTATTAATTAGATTCCTTTTATAAAGTTTCAAAAGTTGATAAATAATGGCTGAAACCACAGGAGGAGGCAAATGTGCAATGCGTGTTGATTTTGACACGTCACTTAATATTGATTTATCGAGTAAGTAACTCCGTTCTTCAAATTTAAATTCCAACTATTTAAAGCGTTGTCTGAAATCGGAATTTTAATTTTATAGATTATATAAAGACACAGAACAATTTTGAATTTCTGTCCAGATATATGCTATTTTGATTCTTTAACCAAGTTTAATGAAATCTCCGGAGGTTTCAGCATTTGTGAAATCAGTTAGACGTTTTTTCTATATAAATTTCTGATTAGATACTTAGATTCGTACGACGCTCATTTTAAAACAATTCAAAGAGTGGGATATTTATTTAATGGTTAGCTATTTTGGTACATTTGAATTTTAAAATTATATTTTATATTTTGTTTTTGTTTTTTACATTCAGTTTAACAATTTTTGCAGATTAAAGTAAGTTATTACAATCTAACAGTTATAAAACAGCACAACCTATTAAAAAAATAACGCTAATACTCATCCGTATATTAGCCAAATCTGGAACATTGGAGTCGTTTAAAGAAAAGTAATAGTAATTCGTGTCACAATTTTGGACTAGTTTAGAATAATCATACTGGTTAGTAAAATTTATGAAGAACGTATATATATGTGTAATATGCAAAGATTCCGGAATTAAAATGAATATTTTCTCTGTTATATCCCATCAATAAATATTCAATTCCCTGTCAAATTTGAGTTTTAAAGGATTGTGAAATACTTTGAGAAACTTAAACTGCATCGTTTTTTCTCAAATAGCAAGTTTTTTCTTCTTTTTTTCAACTTGTGACTAAATAAACTTTTCAGTTTGAGCCCGAGTCTGAAGAATAGTACAAAAACTCGAGCCCGAGCGGTATGGAGGAGAATACTTATGGAGGCGTTTGCTTATGGAGGAGTTTGATTCTCCATGCAGCGGTGGTTCACGGGTTCGTAGGCATTGTGAGATAAAAAAAAAAAAAAACTCCAACATTATAGGGGAAAGAAAGTACAGCCAATGTTTATTCATTCTCAGATGAAAACAGACAATTCGTAAAAAGAGCATTAGATAAGAAGCTATGTAGATATATAATTATCCATAACAAAGTGCTCCGTACCGTCAAAACAGGAAAAACAACGGCGGCCCATTCACGGACCTTACAGCAGAGGGGTCGGGGGCCAACTAAACTTAATGCGTGCTGAATCACGTGACTTCGCGTAATGCATTATCGCCAACCTACAAAGTTTTTGACGCCGGAATTACAGAGACAAAGCATTGGCGGCAGGTTTAGAAGACAAATAACGTGGCAGCCCCCCTTTCAGTACGCCCACAGGAGGTGAAGCAACCCTACATGTTTCAAGAACAAGAGCGACATGAAGTCTGGCTTTGTTTACATTAACAACAAATTGCGCTTAAATGTGATTGTGAAATCTTTAACGAATGTATGTAGCATGTAGAAGGCATATGTGGTAAGATAAATGAAATATAATTTGAAACCGCAATTACCATAAAATACTTTTTTTCTTTATTTCATTTTACCCGTCAAATTCAAATAACAATTAAGAGTGGCTTATTTATAACGCAGATAAAATACGATAAAGAAAATGAAACGTTAAAAAGTGCATATGCACGGAGGTTTATGTGTCCTTGATTGCTTTTAACAAAAACCGTTAAGAAAGAAAAATAAATATGCGAGAATGAGATTTTGAATAAGTAAAAATGAAATTATAAATCTTTATACGTGTTGAGTTAAGTTCATTGAGAAAGGAGAAAGAAAGAAAAAAAAAATATATATATATGAAGGTAGAACTACGTATTGTTTTAGGAAAAAGAATTAATATAATAACTTTACTTGTTCAAAGTAGATTTTGAGTAAGGGGGGGGGGGCGGAAACCGATATGTTGCAGAGAAATCTACCACAAGCGCGTTTCGGGCTAAGGCTCAGACTCACGGGCTCTGACTCAGCCGGTCTCATCTCTAGTCCAAATGTGGAGCAAACATACCTATTAACAAAAATAACACAATTATTTTGGTCTAGCTATGAAACAGCGAAATCGATTGATAGTTTAAGTAATTTCAATTCACTTGTCTGTTTTGGAACCTTCTGTATAGATACATGATTCGCCTACTGCTTGGAAAATTGGATTTAATGGTTCGTTAACAACCAAAATTTTATTTGAGCCGGAAAAAAATTTACTTCTCAAATTAACTTGCTTTGAAAAATACAAGATTATTAATTAGATTCCTTTTATAAAATTTCAAAAGCTGATATATCATGGCTAAAACCTCACGAGGACGCAAATGTGCAGTGCGTGCTGATTTTGACACGTCACTTAATATTGATTTATCGAGTAAGTAACTCCGTTCTTCAAATTTAAATTTCACTAATCATACTGATTAGTGACATTTATGAAGAACGTATAATTCTTATTTTAGATGAGCTGTGTAACATACAAAAATTTCAGAATTAAAATGAATACTTTCTCTGTTATATCCCATCAATAAATGTTCAATTCCCTGCCAAATTGATTTTTAAAGGATTGTAAATAACTATGAGAAAGACTCGTTGTTTTTTCTCAAGCAGCAAGTTTTTTTCTTCGTTTTTTTTTTCGATTTGTGACTAAATAAAATTTTCAGTTTGAGACCGAGTCCGAAGAATAATATGGAACGTTCTGCATAGATACACGATATTGCCATTAATGACCGGCAATTTTCAATTTTAGACATTTTGTCGAATATTTAGAAATATATTTGTCAGATTCTTCTGAAATTTCAGGATTAAAAAGAACAGGTATGGCCTCATATTTAGCAATGTCGATTTAATAAGGGGGACAATTAGAGGGCCAACAAAAGATCAAACAAAAAAAAAGAATACTTAAGATCACCCTGTAAAATAAAATGCACGAAATGATCTATCGCTACCGAATATAAATAAACAGACATTGTGCAATATGTGTATTCTTTTATATAAGAATAGCACGTATATTAATAGAGATATAGCGATTAATTTAAAAAAATTAAAAAATTCTTACATGTTTTTTGCTTATAACATACAGGGTTTTCAACCAAATTTAATGCTGATTTCAGAAAAATTGACAAAATATAGTAGAAACAATATAGTGCAATTGGAATATAAATATATTAAATATTTTAGGAAATATGAGCAGTTGTATGTTATTTTTATCTGCGCATGCGCGAACGATAACAAGGATCATTTTACATAATTTAATAGTCAACTTTATGGAGCAACTTATTAAAAAAAATCTAGTCAAATATCGTAAAAATTCCGAAAGATATCGACGTTAGAGTGAGCAAATGTTTAGTTGTTCTCTAAAAGCAGCTGAATGATAAGGGATTTTACACAAATTGTCATTTTTTATTATCTGACTTTCAGAAAAAAGTCAGTATTTAGTAACTATCAACGAGTAGATTTGGAAAAAATGCTTCGATTTTGATACTTCTTTTGATCATGGTATGGGCTCGTTCTGGTGGTTATCAGAGAAGAACTAAAGCATCAATAAAAAATTAAAATTAAAAAATAAAATGAAATGAAAAATGACATTTTGCGTAAAGTCCCTTATCATTCAGCTGCTTTTAGAGAACAACTAAAAATTTGCTCACTCTAACGCCGATATCTTTCGGAATTTTTACGATATTTGACTAGATTTTTTAAAATAAGCTGCTCCGTAGAGTTGACTATTAAATTATGTAAATTGATCCTTGTTATCGTTCGCGCATGCGCAGATAAAAATTATTTCATACGACTGCTCATATTTCCTAAATATTTAATATATTTATATTCCAATTGCAATATATTGTTTCTACTATATTTTGTCAATTTTTCTGAAATCGGCGTTAAATTTGGTTGAAAACCCTGTATGTTATAAGCAAAAAACATGCAAGAATTTTTTTTTTCTTTAATAAATCGCTATATCTCTATTAATATACGTGCTATTCTTACACAAAAGAATACACATATTGCACAATGTCTGTTTATTTGTATTCAGTAGCGATAGATGATTTCGTGCATTTTATTTTACAGTGTGATCCCAAGTATTATTTTTTTCTTTGATTTTTTGTTGGCCCCCTAATTGTCCCCCTTATCAAATCGACATTGCTAAATATGAGGTCATACCTGCCCTTTTTAATCCTGAAATTCCAGAAGAATCTGACAAGTATATTTCTAAATATTCGACAAAATGTCTAAAATTGAAAATTTCCGGTCATTAATAGCAATATAGTGTATATCATTTGTCTAATGCTTGAAAAATTGGATTTAACAGTTCGTTAATAAAAAAAAAATATATTTCAGCCGGAATAAAATTTACTTCTCAAATTAACTTGATTTGAAAAATACAACATTATCAATTAGATTCCTTTTATAAAATTTCAAAAGCTGATAAATAATGGCTCAAACCTCAAAAGGATGCAATTGTGCAATGCGTGTTGATTTTGACGCGTCACTTATAATTGATTTATCGAGTAAGTAACTCCGTTCTTCAAATTTAAATTTCAATAATCATACTGATTAGTGAAATTTATGAAGAACGTATAATTCCTATGCTAGATGAGCTGTATAGCATGCAAAGATTCCAGAGTTAAAATTAATATTTTCTCTGTTATATCCCATCAATAGATATCCAATTCCCTGTCAAATTGAGTTTTAAAGGATTGTAAAATACCTTGAAAAACTTAGATTGCATTGTTTTTTTTTCTCAAATAGCAAGTTTTTTTTTCTTTTTTTCAATTTGTGACTAAATAAAATTTTCAGTTTGAAACCGAGTCCGAATAATAGTATGGAAGGTTCTGCGTAGATATATCAATTGTGTGATGCTTGGAAAATTGGATTTAACAGTTCGTTAATAAATAAAATTTTATTTCAGCCGGAATAAAATTATTTTCTCAAATTAACTCGCTTTGAAAAATACAAGATTATTAATTAGATCTCTTTTATAAAGTTTCAAAAGCTGATAAATAATGGCTAAAACTTCAGGAGGATGTAAATGTGCAATGCGTGTTGATTTTGATACGTCACTTAATACTGATTTACCTAGAACGTTTCTCCGTTCTTCGAATTTCAATCCCAACTATTTAAAGCGTTTTCTGAAATCAGAATTTTAATTTTATAGATTATATAAAGAAACAGAACAATTTCGCCATTTTATTTAGATATCTGCTATTGTGATTCTTTAACCAAGTTTAATGAAGTCTCCGGAGGTTTCAGTATTTGTGAATTCCGTGAGATGTGTTTTCTATTTGAATTTCTGATTTGATACTTAACCTGCGTACTAAACTTATTTTAAAACAATTCAAGGAGTGGTATATTTATTTAATGGTTAGCTATTTTTGTACATTGAATTTTAAAATTATATTTTATATTTTGTTTTTGTACATGCAGTTTAATGATTTTTGCAGATTAATGTAAGCTATTATAAACAAGCAGCTATAAAACAACACAACCTATTAAAAGAATAATAACGCAATTACTCATCCGTATTTTGGCCAAATCTAGAACATTAAAGTTATTTAACTATTTATGCCTCGACGTACTTTAAAGTACCATTAAAATAACTTGTTGTAAAAGTCATTTAATACATCATTTAGTAGTACAGTAACACCCCGACTTACGTCCCCTCGACTTACGTCACCCCGCATTTACGTCGTCTGGCTTGAAAAAAAAAATTCCTTAATTAAGACGCACTTTGAACTTTTTTGAAGACTTTTGGTTCTATGAAGTTAAACTTTCCCACGACAGTCAAGTGATAATGAGAAAAAAAAAATTCACGAAAAAATCATTAGAAAACTCCCTTTGCTGTTAAAAAGAGCTTCTAAAAGTAAAAAATAAAAATTTATCGGTTTAAACTTTATTGCAAGATTTTTTTCACATCCTCAAAGACTCGAAGGGGGAGCTAAGTAGAAGAACAATATATTGTAAGTTAACAACTTATTAATTTATTCCAAACGCATTTTTTTGCTAATGTTAAATGTATGTAATATAATCCCTAAATACAATAGAATACGATCTTTAGATTTTGGAGAGTTTTTATTGCGTATCCTTTTTCGTTTATCTAAATGTACCTCGACTTGCGTCCTTTTCGACTTACGTCGCTAATCTTGGAACGAATTGCTGACGTAAGTCAAGGTATTACTGTAATACATTTAAGAATGAGGTATGGATACTTTATTTTATTACAAAAGCATTATTGGTTGAAGAAAACAAAAATATGTTTAAAAGGATGATTTTTTTTTTCATTTGCATTTCTTCAGCTTTCTTAACGTTGAAAGATTGTGTGTAAAAAGTTTCAGATCGGAATTATTCCTATATTTCTATTGTAAGAGCATTATATTTGTGCATTTCTTAATTCTATAAAACACTGAAAAAGGTGTCTTAAATAAATTATTTTGAGTAGAGTTCTCCCAAAATTCAATATTTTTAACACAAAATTCAACAATTTCAACTCAAACTAACTAGATCGAAAGCGAATTTTTTCGTGTTAAACGATTTTTGTTTCCTGTTAAAAGAAAAAAAATGCATTAAATTGCATAGTATACTGTTCGGACCGCTATATCATTTCATGTTAACCGATTTTTCATGTTGAGCGTTTTCGTGTTAAACGTATTTCACTGTATATAATATACAATTTAAAAGTTTATTTTATATAAATATAGACAAAACATATAATTATGCATAATATTATTACAAATAATATGCATATTCGCATATTTAGTACGTTTTACATTTTATCAAATAAATACAAGCATTTTTTAGCATAATGTTTCTGAGTATTTTTCCAGTTCATTTTGCTGCCAACAAATATGAGAAAATAAAAATTCAGGCACAAATGGGTTAATTGTAATCCTTTTAGTTTAGAAGTTGATAAATAATAGGCAAAATCTCAGGAGGATACAAATGTAAAATGCGTGTTCATTTCGACGCGTCACTTTATATCGATTTATCGAAGTACTCCTTTATACTAAGTTTAAATTCTTATCTAAAGAGTTTTCTGAAATCGGAGTTTTACTTTTGCAAATTATATAAAGAAATCTAAGGATTTAGTGATTCCGCCTACAGTTATGCGCTTTTGATTCTTTAACCCTTTATGTACTGAATTATGAATTCGTGAAAATTTTATCTTCTAAAGCATTTTTCGTAAATTTTTTAAACTACATTAGAAGATTTACATAATCATTTAATAAATTTTAGGAGGATTTTAGAAAGATTGAAGGATTTAGAAGGATTAATTAAATTTGAATTTATAGGCATTTTGTGCACTATTTATAACCCCACTCAAATCTTTTATTTTAAATATTTTTCTTAGTGTCTTGTAGAATTAGGAAATGTACAAATATAATGTTTTTACAATAGGAATATAGAAATATTTCCGAATTGAAAAATTCCTCCATCTCCACCTAACACCAAGAAAGCTTAAAAGATGCAAAGGCAAAAGAAATCATCCTTTTAAAAATATTTTGTTTTGGGTAACCCATAATGCATTTGGAACAAGATAAGGTAATGCATCTATAATTCATTCTAAACTGTATTACTATTAATCCATGTATTAAAGGAATTTTATAGCAAGTTATTTTAATTGTACTTATAAGTACCGTCAGTAGATAAAGGGTTAATGCAAGACTTTTTATTTTGTTCGGAAAACATTATATTTGAGTCTATTTTTGTTAATTATCCACTAGAAAAATAGTGAAAAATATTATTCGTTTCTGTTGGTCATAATGTCACTCCTGAGTTACATAATAAAAACTGCTCAAAAAATGATAATTCTAAATTATATACTTACTTTAATGTCTTTACACTGCATAATAAGAACTATTCAACGATATAATAATTTTTATAATGCTTTTAATAGTTTGCACAATTAAGGACTACCTTATAAAGACGGAGAAAAAACGCCAGTCGAGCACATTGCAAGCAATGTAAAAAAAAAAGTTTTATAACCTCCCCGTGGTAACAAAGCAGAACAAAAACAGACTTCACGACCTTAAATGCATGTTATCACACGTAAATAACACAATAGTTTACCAAAAAACCTATAAAAAGCGCCAAATGCCAAAAAAAAAAAAAAAAAAAAAAACCCAAAAAAACCATGTAACTTCTGAATTTGCAGTTAAGGTTTAAGAGCTTACACTAGTCTCGGGGAGAAACTCGAATGCTAATGTTAAATATATGTGAGAAATCTTTACAGATTTCTCGCTTGTGATTTAATATTTTAAAAGGATTTTTTTTTTCTTATGATACCTGAGGTCGATATGTAATATTGCGCTTTGTACTTTTGCGATTTTGGTTACAGTTTTTTTTTTTTAATATGAAGATAGTTTCTCTTTCAGAACCGGTTCCAGCCGGTTCCAAAAGTGACAGTATGTCCAAAAGGTGACTGAAAAGATTTCTCCCATAGGTGTTCGAATAACACTAGCATTCGTAATCGCGTAGCACATCGTAACATTAGCGTTTGAGTTTCTTTGAGTGACTAGTGTAAGGCTCTTAACTAAATTTAATGAAAATCCCAAGAGATTTTAATATTCGTGAATTCCGTTGTTTTTTCTAATTTTCTCATATGACATTCAGCTTCATTTCAAAATTTATTTTAAAACCGTCCTAAGAATGGATATTTGTTTAACAATTCTATATCCTCTAGTTTTAAATTTAATAATGAAAATTTAATTTAATAGTGGCTCTATACATTATATGTTAGATTTCAGTATTTTTGTGGTATCAATGTATTTTATTCATGCATAAATCTGTATGTCTAATAACAACATAACAATTAGCAGTAAATCATGTGCGGACAGTTTTGTTTGCAAAGAATCAATGTAATGCGGATATCTTCAATAGTCCACGGAATTAAAATATATATATATTTAATCAAAAAATTAATACGGTATGAAACATCTACAGCTATAAAATTATTCCGTTTTGCGAAATTTAAATTCCATCTATCTAAAGAGTTTTCTGAAATCGGAATTTTAATTTTATAAATTATGGGGGGGGGGGGGGGATCATGAAAGACTTAAATGTTCCATCTAGAGTTGTGCGTTTTTGATACTTTAACCACTTTTAATAAAAATCTTCGGTGGTTTGAATATTCGTTGGAAGATTTTCTATTTCATATTCAGTTTCACCCGAAGTTCATTTAAATAATGTTCAATTCTGAGAATCTTTATTTGTTGTTTCCTTATTCTTCATTTAAGAGGTCTCAAGACTCTTAAAGCTTTAAAATTTTCGATTTTTTTTTTATTTTTTTTAGATGTTAAACTCCCATATTTTCTTAACATTTTAATATAATTGTTTCCTCGAAATTCTCATTAGAACAGAAGTTATGGCTTTTAGAATTATGCCCGCCCAATAGGTGAAGCGGCGCGGCGTTTCCGAAACTCTGAAGTCATTTTTCTCTAAACGACGTTTTTGTGCAAAACGCACACTGTTCAGTGAACATACATTTTATCAATTTAGATTTATGACAACCCATTTACTTCAACTAAAATCACTTTAGAGTGATTTATTGTTATAACTTTTATTTAAGAAAACCTTTATTGATATTATCTCTTTAGCAATTAACCATGAATCATCTGAAATGGTGTTATATCCAATTTTGTTTATTATATCAAGATACTTTCATCTCCTCAGTTGTTTAAAAATAATTATTGTGAGTTATGGTTTTTGATCAAGGAATCAAGGTCACTTCCTGGTTGCAGTGATTGTACATTTTGAAGAGGCAGTTGAACTCAAGCATTCGGACTGTACTCAACAGCTCATCTCTCTAGCTGTGATTTCGCAATTTTCGCAGCCGGGTAACAAAATCCCCGGTCCTTGTAACCTGCAAGCGTCCTTGTAAACTGCAAGCTCTCTTTACTGTGCACATGCAAGAAATTGTAACATGTTAAATTTCAATATAGTTTTATTTACATCTTGTGTTAATCTACTAATTCTATAAACACACACAGAAACATAAAAGCTGGAGGCACCGGCGAGATCTTGGATACCTTTTCAAGATTGGATTAATGTACACTCATCATCACACTCTCAGTGTTCTAAATAGTGTTTTCACCAGTTTTATGTGGAATTGCAACAGACGACGGAGCACCTCGCATCACATTTATTACAGATAAGTACATTTTATCTTATTATTATTATCGGTTTGGCTTTTGTTTTTTACGCTATTCACATCATTATTTGAATAATGAATACCGACTTGGAAGCCGCAAAAAAGGCTGCTGAAGAATTGGAAAAGGCAACTATAAATTTACGTGGCAGAGCTAAATCTGCTCTAACAAGGATAAACAACTTCATTAACTCTGGCCAAATATTTCAAAAAAATGACTTGTACAATAAATTAGAAAAATTAGAGACAGTTTATTCCGATTTTGATAAATATGATGCTCAATTACC
This sequence comes from Maratus speciosus, assembly GCA_963932465.1. Classification (NCBI taxonomy): domain Eukaryota; kingdom Metazoa; phylum Arthropoda; class Arachnida; order Araneae; family Salticidae; genus Maratus; species Maratus speciosus. The sequence goes on from OZ010799.1 coordinate 112,256,024, forward strand.
AACTGAAGCATCTGAAATTGAGGAATTTGAAAAGAAATATTATGAAACCAAAGCCAAACTGCAAGCGGAACTTGAAAAAGTTACCGTAAATGTGCATGCACCTCAAATAATAAATGATCAGATTCCAGTTGTTAGTTCTACTATTTCTAACAATTTTAAATTGCCTAGGCTCAATATAGAGCAATTTAATGGTGATTTTAAAAACTGGCTATCATTTAAAGATTTATATTTATCATTAGTTCATAACAATGCCAGCATAACTAATATACAGAAGTTTCAGTATTTAAGAGGGTTACTAGGGGAAGAGCCAGCCTCTATTATAAAACATATTCCTATTTCTGAAAACAGTTATTCAGAAGCGTGGGAAAAATTGCTGTCGAGATACGATAAGAAAAAACAAATTGTTTCCACTTTAGTTAAAACATTCTTGGACATTCCCCCTATTACTCAAGTAAATGCATTTAGCTTACGCTGTTTAGCAGATGTATCAGATGAAGTAATTAGAGGCCTTAAATCAATCGATGAAAAGGCATCTGGCCGTGACTTATGGCTAATTCATATTTTATTACAAAAGGTTGATTCTAAAACAAGGGAGGAATGGGCAAAATTGACCTCAAGCGAAGACTTTCCGTCTTTTGATCAATTTATTCAGTTTATAAATGATAGATGTTCATCTTTAGAATTGTATAAAAGTGAAAATGAAGGTTCGCATAAACAAGAGAAACAGTATAACGTCAATAGATCTTTTTCCAGTGTCATTAGCAAATGTTTATTGTGTAAATTTAATCACTCACTTTACAAGTGTGTTAAATTTAAAGAATTAAGCATCAGGGATAGGAGACAGTTTGTTAAGAAAAACAAGTTATGCAGTAATTGCTTGTCTGACAAGCACACTACCTGGCAATGCAATTCCTCTTACTCTTGTCATAATTGCAAGCTGAAACATCATACTAGTTTATGCGAAAATAAGCTGCAAAATTACGCAATATCAACTTCTTGTTCAAATGAAAAACAGAGCCGCAAAAACAAACCTGATTCAGAGGCCGGTTCGATTCCGGATGAGAATAAAAAGGAAATTTCTCCTTCCATAAATGCAGTTCAAACATCTTTCGCACTTTTGCCCACTGCTAGTGTATATATTAATGATTGCATGGGTCAAAAGCACACTTTAAGAATCATGTGTGATAGTGGATCAGAGTCTACATTTGTTTCTGAATCCTGCATGAAAATGTTAGGAATTAAAAGGAAAAATGCTAGGTTCCCCGTAAAAGGTCTGTCTAACTCAAAGATCGCAGTAACTAAGGGTTACGTAATGTTTGGTCTTACATCAATTTATAATGCAGACACCAAGTTGTCTGTTAAGGCATTTATTTTAGATGATTTAACTGCTCCGTTACCTGCGGAAAAAATACATGAGAAGCATTTTTCGCATTTAAAGAATATAAACTTAGCGGATCCACATTTCGAGACACCAAGTAAAATAGACATATTATTCTAGGATCTGATTATTTCTTTTCTATTTTGCTTCCTGGTCAAGTAACAGATATTCAGAGCAATTTAATTGCTCAAAATTCAATTTTTGGCTTTCTGGTATCAGGGAAAATGCCACATTCTAGTACATCTCCAAATTCAATACATAATTTACACATTTATGAAGTTAATATTGATAAAGAGTTAAAGCGTTTTTGGGAAGTAGAAGAAGTATTTACAAGAATACTCAAATGTTGTCACCTGAAGAGCAATTTGTTGAATCACATTTTCAGGAAAATTATTCAATTAATTCCGAGGGTCGTTTTGTGGTTAAGTTACCTTTTATTCAATCTAAATCAGAATTAGGTAATTCTAAACCTGCCGTAATTTCTCGCTTGCTTGCTATGGAAAAGAAATTTAGAGAAAAACCTGAATTTGAAAATCAGTACAAACAGTTTATGTACGAATATGAAGAATTAGATCACATGGAATTAGTTGCACAAAATGACACTAATAATTATGAAAACAAACACTACTTTCTTCCTCATCATGCGGTTATTAAATCTTCTAGTATCACTACTAAATTAAGGGTAGTTTTTGACGCTTCATGCAAAACTTCAAGTGGTGTTTCCTTGAATTCTATTTTGGGTGTAGGACCTAAGTTACAACGGGACATTTTCGAAATCTTACTTAATTTTCGAGTTCCGAAAATAGTCTTTTCAGCGGATATAGAGAAAATGTACCGCCAGATTTTGGTTGCCGAAGAGGATCAAATTTATCAGCAAATAGTTTGGAGGTCTAATCCTAATGAGGAAATAAAAAATTACAAATTGAAAACTGTCACATATGGTTTAGCGCCAGCATCTTTTCTGGCAACTAGATGTATAAAACAAATCGCTCAGGATTATACAAAAAATCCTTGCATTTCGCGCATGTTAGAAGAGGATATGTACATGGATGACTTATTATCCGGTACGAATACTGTTAGGGAAGCAATAGAAACTTGCAAAGAAATTACAGATTGTTTAGACGCGCATGGTTTCCACTTGAGGAAGTGGAATTCAAATTCACAGGCATTTCTTAATGAATTTATAGATTCTTCTAGCACTGAATCAAATTTTGAAATCATTCCTAGTGACAACGGAAGCTCCAAAGTTCTAGGCTTAAGCTGGAACTCTTCATCAGATAGTTTTATTTTCATAACTGCATTAACACTCACTCCACCTCTTACAAAGAGACACATTTTAGCTGAGTCTGCACGGATTTTCGACCCGCTAGGTCTAATTTCGCCCTGTACTGTGACTTTAAAGGTATTTTATCAGAAACTTTGGCTTACAAAAGGGGACTGGGACTCTGTTATACCGCAACATCTTACAGACGAATTGTTACAATTTCAAATTTCCTTTAACGGACTAAATCAATTGTCTGTTCCTAAATGTGTCACGCTTTCATCCAGTAACCTGTTTGAATTACACGGTTTTTCTGATGCCTCAACATTGGCATATGCTGCCGCAATTTATTGCCGACAAAGTTATAAGGGGAAAATAAACTCTTTTCTCTTAGTTTCTAAAACTAAAGTTGCTCCAATCAAACAGATTTCAGTGCCAAAATTAGAGCTTTGCAGTGCGCACCTACTAGCTAAGCTGTTCCGTTCCGTCATGGAAACATTAAAGAGTTACAAGTTCGATATTTTCGCCTGGATGGACTCCAAAGTCGTCCTTTCTTGGCTATCAGCACATCCGCGTAAATGGAAGACTTTTGTCGCGAATAGGACAGCTCAAATTACCGAAATTCTACCGACAAAGCACTGGAGATATGTACCATCCAAAGAGAACCCCGCAGATATCGCTTCACGCGGTATTGATCCAAAATGTCTTCCAGGTTGTGATTTGTGGTGGAAGGGGCCAAGTTGGCTAACTTTAGACCCATCCAATTGGCCCAAAGACGACTCAAATGTTGAGGAATTTGATGATCAAATCAAAGCCGAACAAAGGTCTGATCCAATTTTTTCCTTTCACGCCCACACATCAAATGATCTATTTGATAATTTGTTTCAAAAGCACTCTTCACTTGCAAAAATTATTCACATTTTGGCATATTGCCAAAGATTTATCCAAAAATGCAAGAAGTCTAACAAAACAGAAATTTTTTCACCACATCTTACTTTCAAAGAAACAAAAGCTGCTGAAGAGAATATTGTTTGTTGGATTCAGAGTTCTTACTTTCAGGAAGAATTTAAATGTATCCAAGAACAGAAAGTTTCGCCAAAGAAAAGTACGTTACAATCCCTCCACCCGTTTATTGATGATAAGGGTCTGTTACGGGTGGGAGGACGCTTACAAAATTCACAATTATCTTTCAACCACAAACATCCTTTAATCTTGTCCTCACAGCATAAAATGGCTGAGTTATTAATACAGCAACAACACATTGCCCATTTACATGCTGGGCCTTCACTGCTATCCCACATCATCAGACAATCTTATTGGATAGTTGGTGGAAAAAAGATCATTAACAAATGCATCAATAGATGTTTAAAATGCTACAGATATAAAAGGTCCATTGCAACCCCTCAACTAATGGGGAATTTGCCACAGCATCGAGTAACCCTGGAACGTCCATTTTTTTCCAGCGGTGTCGATTACGCAGGCCCTATATCTATTAAATTTAGTAAGGGTCGGGGTGCAAAAACAACTAAGGGCTATATAGCTTTGTTTATTTGTTTGGCTACAAAAGCTGTGCATATTGAAGCTGTGAGTGATATGACAGCTGAGGCATTTATCGCCGCCCTTCGACGTTTTAGTGCAAGGCGAGGCACCCCACGACATCTTTACAGCGACAATGGCACCAATTTTGTCGGTGCATCCAGAAAGTTGGACAAAATTTATGAATTGTGGCGTTCAATTACAGATAATGAAATTATGTCACATTATCAAGTTGAAAACTCTCTAGAATGGCATTTCATCCCTCCTTCTGCCCCTCATTTTGGCGGAATTTGGGAGGCCGCAATAAAATCAACAAAGTATCACATCAAGCGAGTCATAGGAGACACATTGCTCACTTTCGAAGAGCTAACCACGTTACTCACCCAGATAGAAGCCTTGCTCAACTCGCGGCCGCTTATACATTTAAACGATAAGACGGGGGGTCCATCTTCCGGTCCCAGGTCCTTTTCAGGCCCATTTGTCGACGCAAGGAACCACCCGTGAAACAAGCCCCGCGACGCGTCCCGAAGGTCGCCGCCAGACAAGCTCCAACAGAGCGGAACCCCGCGCCAACTCCGGTCAAACCGACACCGCTGCCCAGCGCACACGGTGACGGCTATTCCCAAGAAGAGACGAACGGCCGCTACGACAGTCCTCACCACCCAGCTAGAAAAACCAAGTGGTCCCTAAACTTGGTTACTCGAGCCGGTAGACCCCGCACACCATCGCAGGAACCAGACGCCTACAAAGACGCTGGGCCCACGGGCGGAACCGAGGCTTCCCGACCCGAATTTAATTTACGGACAGGCCCCCAAGATCAGATACCATTTTCCGGCAGAGACATTTTTGTGGGCCAGCCGATCGGAAAGTTAGTGAGGAGCCCCTAGCTTGAAAACCAGGGAGGACGGGGAAAATCCCTCCGGCCGTAAAGCGACCCAGCTCCTGGCTCTTCGCCCAGTCCACCCGGCTCAACCGACGGAACCCCTCGCGGATCACGCCGGGAGCCAGTTGGCCCAGACTAGGTACCGTTAGCGACCCCAGGCGGGCACGGAAAGCTCCACCTAGACGGAATAGACTCCGCCTCGCTAGGGGGTTGGATGGAACGGAGTCCCGCCAGCCCCCACCGACTCGACTCCATCCTAGGACAGAGAAGCCAGCGGAGGCCGACAGAAGCCCGCCCACCACTACCTTACCTCACGGCCGTCGAGGGTACCCAGGCCCGAAGACCCCTGACCCCGTGCAATGACCGACCGCTACCTTTGTTAGTGCGTTCGAAAGTTAGGTGGAGACACCTCTAGGTCCTCATCACCAGGCGAGGCAAACTCCGGTACCGCATAGACACGGAGGACCTGGATCGGACCAAGAGTTCACCCGAGGCACGATGAGCCGCCGCGTTACCGGCGAGCCTCCGGCCCGATTCCCTGCGGGAATAGCGTTCGATGGTGGACCTGCCGGCCGACCCCCTCCCAAGGGTCACGGCACGACATGGAGCAACCAGAGCCACACTGGCCTCCCCACGCGACCGCTCCTTGGTCAACGGGGGCACCGCCAAACCCTACCACCCTAAGGGTCGACTCACAACTGCTCCAGCTGAGGTCCTCGGAGGGATGAGCCACCCAAGTCATAAAGTAACTTGGGCGCTGTCCGTAACCCTCGCCCTTCGGTTGCTCCGGGAGTCCCTGCATGGCGTTCCCGCGAGCCCCGTCGTCACTAGCGAGCACCGAGGACTTTCCACTACAAAGCCCTCACTCATACTTCAGGCTCCCTCTTAGTCAATTGGTGGATGGGGTCCTATCGCCTTAGCTATCCTTTGCCCAGAGTCACCACCCGGCCACCGCCGGCTCTGGGATCAGACTATGGAGTGTCGCTACCCGGCTTGGCCAGAGAACCCGGCTGCCGGGGGTGAAAGCACGTCAACATCAAAACCGTGTCCACCCATGCACGACCTCCGCTAACCGTGGCCACCGGACTCTTGGCCTGTCGACCGCAAGTCTCACTTGGAGGTGGCGAATCGTCCCCATCCGGCCCCCTCGCATTCGTACACAACGAACTCTGCCGAGCTTCCGGTCTCCTCCCCCACTCAAGGGGTCGGTTCGGAACCACCCGGAGGGGCGGCCACAATGATACTGAATCAATAAATGTTCTCACTCCCTCACATTTTCTTACAGGGGATATTTTGCACTCTATGCCCGATGAGTCAGCAACCACTACAACCAATCTAAAGAAACGATGGGAGCTGCTCCAAGACATGAAAGCCGGCTTCTCCAAACGTTGGACCAGAGAATACTTCGCCTCGCTGCAACCCAGAGCTAAGTGGAAGATCGCCACGCCTAACATCGAGGTGGGACAGGTAGTATTATTACTGGACGCAAATCAACCGCCTGGAACTTGGCCGTTGTGTCGTATTACGGAGGTCCACAGAGGCAGTGATGTACTCAACTGAGTGGTGACTGTGCAACGCGGGTCTTCATTCTTCAAACGCCCAGTGGTTGGCATTACTCCCACAGTATCAGGACTAAAGCCCTGATAGGGGGGGAGCATGTTCAGTGAACATACATTTTATCAATTTAGATTTATGACAACCCATTTACTTCAACTAAAATCACTTTAGAGTGATTTATTGTTATAACTTTTATTTAAGAAAACCTTTATTGATATTATCTCTTTAGCAATTAACCATGAATCATCTGAAATGGTGTTATATCCAATTTTGTTTATTATATCAAGATACTTTCATCTCCTCAGTTGTTTAAAAATAATTATTGTGAGTTATGGTTTTTGATCAAGGAATCAAGGTCACTTCCTGGTTGCAGTGATTGTACATTTTGAAGAGGCAGTTGAACTCAAGCATTCGGACTGTACGCAACAGCTCATCTCTCTAGCTGTGATTTCGCAATTTTCGCAGCCGGGTAACAAAATCCCCGGTCCTTGTAACCTGCAAGCGTCCTTGTAAACTGCAAGCTCTCTTTACTGTGCACATGCAAGAAATTGTAACATGTTAAATTTCAATATAGTTTTATTTACATCTTGTGTTAATCTACTAATTCTATAAACACACACAGAAACACGCACGATGTCTCAAACACTTCTGAATCTTTTTTATGAAACTTTCAAAACACATCTTTTATGTTAGTCGGTATAAACTGAACCTAAAATTTCCTTTTTGTTGTTCAAAAAAAAATTTTTTTAGATTATTATACTGTTGCAATTTTCTAGATTTTGCCTTAGTTAAATACAACTTTGTATTAAAAATACAAAAATGCTTTAAATACAAATTTATTTAGGTTCAGGGTAATTATTACAATCTAAAATATAAGTAGGCACCAAAATTTTCATCCTAGTTGCAAAACTTATTTTGTAATCCTGGGCGTAATCTGTTATGCCAATTTTCTACTCGTCAAATGTCTGAGAGTTTGGAGATCCCTGTAAATTCCAATTCTGCATCGTGCAATTTGTTAAATACATGAAATGATAGAACAAACGTATATCTTTTATCCCAATAAAAATTGTGTCTTAAAATCAAATATATTTTAAGATATTAAATGTTGAAAATAGTCTTTTTTCTCCCATTTTTCCCAATTTTAAGAGTCCTGAGACCCCTTAAAATATATATAAGTTTATATTTTCCCAGCTTGTTATATGCGGAATTTCAATATTTTTACTGGGATTATTCATTTTACTTCATACGTAGCATAAATTAAAATACAATTAGCAATTGAAAACCTGGCAGCAAATTATATGTGAGGTTTGGCTACAAATATGGAGATCTTCTATAAAGCACATAAAATGAAGGCTTTTTGAGATATTTTGAAAATTAATAGATTACAGTATAAACAGCTACTGACAATTCAAATATGTTAACGTGCTACTTCAACCACCAATCCGAAAAATTATGAAATTTGACGAATAGATGCCTTTTGTAATGTACCTATCAACGTATCCACAAAAATGTTGAAATTAGTATTGCCAGGTTTAGTGGCACAAAAACCGGGACATGGGAACAAAAAAAGCGGGACAATGGCTTCTAAATGGAGACATAAAAATACAGTAAACTCTATTAAAACGAAACCCGCTTGCTATGGAATCCTGTCTTAAACGCACTAGTTAAAATTATCTTTCATTATAAGTCAGTAAAATAACCAAATCGCAGAAATACGATATTTCTAAAATCGTAAAATGACGTAGAATACAAATTGACTTTGCAATTAAAGTAACCTATTCCATGACTACTCCAAATTTACTTCTTTAATAAAGCTCAAAAAGTGCTGCGAATTCGGAATTCCATTAATCATTTAAAAAAAAAAACTGAAGAACTTAATCTTATGATCATATCATCAAGATTAAATCATCAAGATCATCATATCATCTTATGATTTTATGAATGATTAAAATAACAAAATCGAAGAAATAAATTATTTCGAATTTCGGAAACTGACGTTAAATACAAATTGGCTTTCAATTAAAACCCCTATTCCATGAGTACTCCATGTTTGCTTATTTTATAAAGCTCAAAACGTGCTGCGAATTTGGAATTCCATTAATCATCTAAAGGAACTACAATTAATCATTACCATCATATCATCAAGATCATCATATCATCTTATGACTTTAGGAATGATTAAAATAATAAATTATTTCTAAAATCAGAAACTGGCATAAAATACAAATTGACTTTGCAATTAAGTACCCTATTACATGACTGCGTTAAATTTGCTTCTTTTATAAAGCTCAAAACGTGCTGCGAATTCGAAATGCCATTAATCATTTAAAGAAACTGGAGAATTTAATCTTATGATCCCTCGGGAAAAATGTGTTTTTAAGTACTTCAGCTATTACATTGGAAATACCCAGTATTTAAAAGACATAAAATGCCTTAAAAGTTTTTCTGTTTGCCTTTCTAATTTGATGTTCAGTTTTGTAGGAAGCTAGGCTCTAAAATTTTAAGAAGGAAGTTTTATTTTCTGTTTAAATGAATAAGGTTGATAAGACTAGGAAAGTGAACGATGGGGAACATTAAAGATTTTAAGGGTGTATTTCAAACCAAACTGCTTATTTTCTGATTTATTTTTAAATTCAGTTTTGCTCTCAAACGCATCAAACTGGCAAATTCTCTTATTTAGAAACTACATAAAGTGCCGTGCTTGTCGATTTTTCAATAAATGCAGGAAATATTGCAAAAAATGCTGTCAAAGTGGGTGTTTTGAACCGAATTTTTCGAAGTAGGAGATCTGAGAATGGAAAAAAAAATGGTCATACTGAGAAAATTATTGTTTAAAAATCAAATTCTAATTTATTGAGCGAAAAATGAAATCACACGGCCTCTCATACATCTCTTCAAAAATCACCTCAGTAAGTTTCAAGTCTTTAATTTTAAAAATGAGTCGGAAAATGTCTCAGAAATTTTCGAGCTGTTGAGGGTGGAAATATATTTTTTCGAGCACACCCTTAATAAGTAAAATAAATAAGAGGTTATCCTCCACAATAGTTTTTCTCAACCGGTGTGAACTGTTCTTCAATAAGTAAAATCAGTAACAGATTATATTCTATATCAATAGTTCTGAACTCGTGGGAATAAGATTTTCAATAAATATATCCATTAATAGATTATCTTCTGCAAAAGTGGTTCACAACCGGTGTGAACCGGTTTTCAATAAATACAATCGATAATAAATTATCCTCCACAACAATGCCTCTCAACCGGTGTCAACCAGTTTTCAATACATGAAATCAATATAATAGAACATCATCTAGAACAGTGACTCTCAACCGGTGAGAACCGGTTTTCAATAAATAAAATCAACAACATATCCTTTGCAACAGTAATTCTCAACCTGTGTGAACCGGTTTTCAATAAGCAATCAATAATAGATTATCCTCCACAACAGTGGCTCTCAACCTTTGTGCCGCATCACTATAATGAGCTGTGAACAGAAATCAGGTGTGCCGTGAAAATTTTAAGACAAGGTTATTTCAAAATCTTAAGAATTAACAGAAGTATCGTATTTTAACATCAAGTATTTTATACTATGTGATTTACTTTAAATTAAAGCTTGACGTCATAAAGTTGGATTATTTGAAAGTTGATTTCTCTGTTTATATATTCTTTAAAAGAGTATTTAAGAAAATTAGGAAAATAGTCTTACATCTTCAGATAAAATTATTTCAGAAATAATTATGTCACCTGATGGAAAGGTTTACTGTATAAAATGCGGTAGAAATAATCGTTAGAAAATAATTTAAGAGTATGCTAATCCAAAAATTCTGTCTCCCAAATAAAATATTCTAATAAAAAAAAAATGTAAAGCTCAGTTAATAAATGTTAATGTATATTTAAGAGAAATATAAAAGAATACCCTTATGAGAATTTTAACATTCTTTTTGATAAAAAGGCGAAATAATTTATTGTAATTTCTGAGTTCTGATAGAGCATTTTCTGTGTACTAGTAAATATTCGTCATAATTGTTGTCGGTAGATGAAGTTTAACAATGGGTTTAAGCTTGCCGTAAAATGAAAAAGGTTGAGGAACATTGCTTTTCAATGAACAATAGTAAAACAGTGTTCTTATTCTTAATCGGGCTGCTTTTATCATAAATAACATGATATTTTTTACGTGGTTGAAACCAATGTGCAACACGGTCGAAAAAAATGCGCCAACAGAATTGAATTAAGTGTCGTTTACATGAATAATTGTTTAATATACTCAGCCCTTTTTATGAGTAAAAGCAGTAAAAAAAAAAAAATCCTGTTACTTATTTTATTGTACCAATAACATGTTTTCTGTAGCATATGAACATGATTTGTACAAACGGTAATTACTGTAATTGTTTGCAATGCTTGTGGCAATCATTTAAATCGAAGTTCATTAATATTTTCCATTAAAACATCATTTTTTATGAAATCTATTATTTTTGCAATATTCTTAACATTTTAATTAAAGTAAATCCTTTCTTAGTTCCACCTCTATCCTCTAAAAAAAAAGAGAAAAACAATAGCCAAATAATTGTTTTTCTCCTAACTTAGCCAATTTCGCCGAAACAAGTTACATTCGTTCTCACATTTTCTTATTTTATTTGCGCTTGAAACTAATTTATCCATTTGCAAAACAAATCTCGCAATTTATAAAAGAAGCAGACGAGAAATCACGAACAATTTTTTTCTTTACTCCCTGGTTCGTAACTAAGAGTGATTTATTGAAGTGGAATTTTCAAGCTGTGCGATGAAGATTTCGCATGTCTTTAATAATCTCCAGAAAATGAAAATGGTCGGCATTTTAACAGCATGGGGACGCTTTGGAAACTGGATATTTCGGTATTGAATAAATTGCTCCATTATTTTTCTCGAATTCTTAATATTGTTTGCTTTTGCATTTCAAGTAATCGAAATGTCGCATTCGAGTTAGAATAAATATTTATTCTGGTGGAAATTTGTGCTTATCTTAATTTAAGATGCAAATGAATGAAAAATATGGTTTTAAGGCGCTTTGTGTAGAAATGACAGAAGAGTTAAAATAAAGGATTTTAACGAAATATAATAAAAAGTGTCTTCTTCTAAAGTGGAAGTATTTTATCCATGAAAATATAGTGTTTTTGTTTTTTGGAAAATTAGCGTGTCGCCGGGAGCTTTTTTTCTTCTTTTTTGTAAAAGGTTTGACAGGACGCTATATAACTTCCTTTTTTTAAACGACTTCGAAGAAAAAAGCTTACAGAATTCGTTTGCATATTTATTATTATTATTACTTAATGTATGTCCCTTCTTGCATAATTTTTGAATAAATGCTCGGAATTTCATATTTTTTCCGTTGTTGGAAAGGATTCGTTTTGGTGGTCGTCAATGTAAACTTCATATAGATCAAAAAACGTTATGTTTATTTGCCATTTACCTATTTTGTTTTCTTTTTCGGCTGTAACTTTCATGAAAATTGGCTAACCATTTGATTCTAAGTCACACTGTTGAAAGTCTTGCAAGCTATTGAAAATCTAAGGGGACTCAACGAGGTTAACCGAGTTGTAGAACATTTTAAGGTGTCCATCCCTTGGAATGTACTCCCGCACGCAGGGGCTCTTTTGAAGAGATTTCCAGCCCGCATGCAGAGATGACCCTAAGGTCGGAATAGACGTATCATTCAATTATTTGTAACCATCGGCGTTTTTTTTTTTCGTCACGCGCTGTTTTTCATCTTTAATGCTAATGTCAGACGAACGTCTATTTACACGCTTTTTTCCTTCATACAGCCTTCCTATACCTTCGATTGCATGTGTTTCTGTTTCATGTTGGAACAAAAAGCGTGCAAATAGACGTTCGTCTGACATTAACCTAATAGTTTTAGAATGAAACAGACGGACATTCTGAAGGAGGAAAACCTTTCCTTCCAGTCAATCTAATCTCCTTATCTTGTTTATATTGTTGAATCTCCTCATCCTTTTGTGAATAACCACAAAGTGGTTGGAGAAAAATAAGTGTTAATAGCTTCTCTTGGACAAAGCAAAATAAGCGTCTAAACGCAACCGACAAAGTGCAAGGACTAGATAGGTAGTACGATGGGACTAAAAACGAGTACGGGCCCCTCGCTGCCGGAAAATAGATTTGCCTCGCGACAAAGGTTCAGCTAGGTGATGATCAGTTGAAAAAGTAATACTCAATTTATATTTGAGAATTCATGTAATCGTTGTATTTTGTATTGTTTTATATAAGGAAATTTCAAAAATTTTAGTACATCATTGTCTACTGCGCGCCAAATTAAGCTTTTCAAGCAACATGGAATTTAAAGTTTATGTATATAATAATGAAGGTTTGTCATTAAAGTACGCCATCTGACGTGCAATAAATAAATAAATATAAATGCAATAAAATAAAATAATGTTTGAAGTCAATTTAATTTCTTTCTAAAAACTATTTATTAGGTATTTGGGGCTTTTAGATGGTATTGCATGTTACAGTATCATTCCTATAAAATAATTTAAGTGAGCAATGCAATTATGCGATGCAAGTGTTAGGGATGAATCTATTATATTGAAATTGACTGTCTGTCTGTATTTCACAACTACTTACTCCTAGAATATGAAACGCTACGCTATCAAATTTAAACCATTTATCTACAAACACCCATGGATGTCATATAAGTTCTCAAAATTTGAATTAGTTTCCGAGATATTAATTTTTTTAGTAAATATTAACGAAGTTTATCTAAAGATGGCAAATAAATTACTCGAATTTCGTGGAAAAAATATCAAAGAAGAAAAGGTGGAATATTGTTCTACTATCAGAAATGGTGAAGAAATATCATTATTTTTGTTTTATTTGAATAAATCTACGAGGGTGGTTCAATAGTTATTGTCCCGAGTGTGTATAAAATATTTGTACTGCGATGGTTGATGAAGAATAGTCTTAGATGTCTATATGCTAAATTTCAGAACTGTAGTTGCTATATTAACTTTTTTGTGTGTGTGTGTGTGTGAGAGAGAGAGAGGTCGCACCTAGCTTGAAAGGAGGGGGGGGGGGTTGTGGGGTGACAGTGAATGAGGCGTGGCTACTGTCGTTTGGACTCGGGATCATAGTGATGTCGCCACGTCTCATCCACTGTCACAAATGTATCGCAGAACTGCTTCAAGTCTGGCCGCATAAGCTCCAAACCAGCTTCCCCCCCTTTCAAGCTAGGTGCCACCTCTCATACCTAAAACAAACAAACAAAAAAAAAATGTCGTAATATAGCAGCTACGGTTCTGAAATTGAGCATGTAGGCATCTAATACATTTGGCTTCAGTATTCCACATCAGCCATCGCAGTACAAATATTTTAGACACACTCGGGATCGGGACAATAATCATTGAACCACCCTCGTATTTAATGATTTTTAGCTTACATCCTCTTTTTTCTTTAAATGTAATGTGGAGAGTTTTCATATGGTAATACTTCTACATTTATTAAAAGTGCTATCAAAAAGCTGAATGATTTTAATATTACTGATCCGTATGAAAAAATAATTTCCGAATTTGATGAAAATAATGTAAATGAATGGACTGTGATAGAACATGGAGTCTGAACATGCGTAAAGAACATATGCTGAGATTAAAAGTTTTCGCCCGAAAGGTTTTGTTATTTTTTAATATTATTTTTTCATATAATTAATATGAAATATTCTGATTAAAATAATGCTCAGATTAAAAGTTTGGCACAGATGTCATATACGCACCACGTTGGCGCAATTTTTTTCTGCGCCAATTTGGCGAAAACATATATAGTTACATATATAACCAGTTACATATATATTTAAACAAGTTGGAAATTGCTCGTCAAACGTGGCAAATGAGGTGCGTTCGTACTATAACTAGTTTTATAATTATTTTTTGCACCCCATATTGTACTGAATGTATAATTTTTTGCACTTCATAAATCGCATAGTCTGATACATCATTAAAATGCACTTCCAATATTTTTTTCCCATTCCCCGTAATGTAACGGAACACTTTTGACTGTCCCTGTAATTAAACTATACATCCGATTTTCCTAAAATTTGAAATAGCTCAACAAAATTTTGCAACAATTATATCTTTAAAATTTCAGACCATTCGGAAGGCTGTAATATAATTAAAATGCACTTGCAATAATTTTTCCCATTGGCCGTAATGTAAAGAAAAACTTTTGACTGTCCCTGTAATTAAACTATGCATCCGATTTTCCTAAAATTTGAAAGGGCTCGACAAAATTTTGCAACAGTTATATCTTTAAAATTTCAGATCATTCGGAAGGCTCTAATATCATTAAAATCCACTTGCAATAATTTTTCCCATTGGCCGTAATGTAAAGAAAAACTTTTGACTGTCCCTGTAATTAAACTATACATCCGATTTTTCTAAAATTTGAAAGGGCTCGACAAAATTTTGCAACAGTTATATCTTTAAAATTTCAGATCATTCGGAAGGCTCTCATATCATTAAAATGCACTTGCAATAATTTTTCCCATTGGCCGTAATGTAAAGAAAAACTTTTGACTGTCCCTGTAATTAAACTATACATCCGATTTTCATAAAATTTGAAATGGCTCGACAAAATTTTGCAACAATCATATATTTGAAATTTCAGACCATTCGGTTGGGTAGTTTTTGCTCTGTTACATGCGGACAGACAGACGGACGGACAGACAGACGGACGGACTGAACGACGACTATAGGTGCTACGTATTTATATAATTACGAACGCACCTAAAAAAGGAATAACAATAAATTAAAAAAGTTTAATAACTATAGAACAATACAATTTATATAATTTAAAAAAATAAAAGTAAATAAACAATTTATTAATAAATAAACAACATCATCCTGGTTATCATACCAAGCAAAATAACCACACTTTGGTGTCAGTTAAGTACCCCGGTACGTATATGATATTGGCGTTAGAAAAAAATCGCGCCAACGTCGTGCGTATATGACATCTGTGCCAAAAATTTTTGTCCGTCCACGGATCAGAAATTGACGAAACTCGCCAGGACTATTTCGTTTAGAGGAGTTAGACAAGTAAAAAAAGAATAGTTTCGCAATAATGGCAACCTCTCCAATTTTTTTTAAATCTGATTTCGACTGATGGCGTTTTATTCCTCGTATGTTAGTTTTCTTATAAAAGCATTCTGCTATAATTGTATCAAAATTACGTAACTTGAAAAATGTAAATACAGTGGAACCCAGTTAAGACGCGTTTCAAGGGAGTGGACAAAAGTCGCGTATTAAACGTGATTTGTATAATATTGCAAAAACTGAGCTTATTTACACATTTAATCGTCTAAATGAACTTTAGAGCTTTCATTTATATGTTTACGGTGAAAATTGTGTCTTTTACATATATTTAGATTAAAATGTAATCAACTTTAACTCATTTTTTATTTTTATAGGACCGACTGGAATAAAAACGGAAAATGAATGTGGATTCTAACATGGTTTTATTATTTATCGTCAATTTGTACGCTGAAGCCAAAAATGAAACAACAAAAATAACTTTCCTACTATTAGACTAATTTTTTTAACAGAAAGAAAAAAAACACCTTAAATCGTTGAAGTACAACCCAGTTTTTAAAAATCATATTTGGTTCCTGTATTAATGAGTACTACCATTATAATCAGCCCTTCATTTTAATATTAGAAAAAAACAATTTAATTAAACTTTGTGTACATGATATTGTTGGCATTACAAAAAGTAAAGAAAACATAAAAGAATTATCCAACCGCAATCGTATTGTTTAACCTTTACGAGTTTCATTTTTTGTTGCCTCTAATATGCATTATAAAACATAGTAGTGATATAACATATTAAAACCTCACTAACAACAGGTATGATTATCTCTAATCACAATAATTTTTATGACGTCTATCTGAGTAACTTGAATTTGTCATCACTCTTACTACAGTAAAAACATACACGAAGTGAGAGACAAAGGACGTTAGGAGGCGTGATCAAAGAAGAATTGCAGTTGTACTAATTTAGCAAGGTTTGTTTTATTCAAATGCCTGCCACCATTTCTGATTAGTAATTTTCGCGTTAATTAATCTGTTATTAAATAAAGTAAATAATACTATTCGAAAACAGTGTTTTTTATCTGAATAAAAATAATTCGCAAAATTGGCAATACTTGAGAAGAGAGAAGGAATTCGCATCTTAGTCAATGACTATGCGTCTTAGGCGTGATTTATTTTTTTTTTCCTCAAAGGGGAAAAAAATTATCGCGTATTAAGCGGGATCGCGCAATAACCGTTCGCGTATTAAACATGATATTTTTGCATTTAGCCTTATGAGCGATATTCAAGGGATCGGAAAAATAATCCGCATATTAAGCGGGATCGCGTATTAACCATGAGCGTCTTAACCGGGTTCGACTGTATTTGTAATTTTCAGTTCATTTCTTGCTTATAATAAGAGAGTAACATAATTATTATAAATGTTTTATAAATCTGAAATTAAATTAAATTTCTTTTCTTTCCCTCAAAAGAATTCAAAAATCTCATACTATGCAAATGTAACACATCGGGTTGCTTTGCCTGATTGTATATAAATAAAAAATGAATATAAGCAACTATAATTGCAAAACTAAAAAATGTCATATTGTGCTTTACTTCATATGTGCGTACCTCATTTGTGCACTACTTACGTCATTTAAATATAGAGGGACTAAAAAATGCAAGAATAAAATAAAATTAACACAGACACAGAAAAAAAAACAAACTAGTCGGATGTGGCAATCACAAAACTTTCTTCTATCTCATACATGTTAATACTTCCCGAAAAATGTAGCATAGCAACACCACAGGTTAGGTGATTTACGCCAAAATCTAATCAGTAACAACTTATGTCAACTTCTAATTGAATTTGAAGTTTGATGATAATCCGTGCATTAGTTTTTGAGATAGTTATTGGGGAAACCGTGAAAAGTTCTGCGTAGCAGTACTGCTTTTTGAGTTTTTTTTAAACAATGATATAACTGAAATTTGTAACTGATAAGTCACTATCTGCTGACAAAATTAATTTAATATAGTTTCTGTTAACCAGCACAATTACTCGATTCCGGCATTTATGGAATAGATAACCCAGGAAGATAGAATTTTAGTTAATGTCTAACCGGCACGATCGTGCGGGTCCGGTCTTAAAGGGCTAACTGAATCTGAAGTTTTCTGAAAATCCGTGCTTTAGTTTTTGAGATATAGTTGTTGTGGAAATCATGAATAATGCCGCGTACCTGCTGGACGATGTACGCCAAAAAGTAATCAGCACCAATTTATATCACGAACTAACTGAATCTAAAATTTTATTAAATTCCGTTAGAGCGCCCACAAAATTTGCATCATACACACAATGACAGACAGACTCGCAAACAGACATTTTGTAAAAACATGTGTTTCGGGATCTTTGACCCCTAAAACTTGTAAATCCATCGAAAACCGGAATTCGCAAATTTTCACGAATCCCAATACTTTCTTCTTGTAAAAATAGAAGAAAGTAAAAATTATTGATGAGATAACGGACTGTCCAATTTCAACTATTGCAACAAAGATATAATGTATGCAAGGAAATGAATAAAAATTAAGGTAAAGAGAAGACAACGAAAATAAATGTTGGTCTAAAAATACATAAAGGATGATAAGTATTAAAAATTACGAAAAAATGGTGATTACAGAGTTTGGAAAAACTTCTGAATATACCGGGTGTCCCAAAAATGATTTAAAAATTCAATAACTTCCAAACAATAACAGATATTTAAAAAAAAATGCAGGAGGGTTATGTATGATGTCAGGTGTTTTTTTTTACTGTGATTCTTAATTTTAGTTCTACTTTCAAACAATAGATGACGCTGAGAGCAATAGGCGCTCATTCCAGACCCGATTTTTGGTACTCCGGGATCCATTTAATACATTTTAATCTCCTTCTTTCGCATAGAAGAAGAGTTTTTTATTGAACACATACACCGGACTTGTGTGCTTGACCCCAAGACCCGCTTAAGTCATCGTCGATATACAGGGACGAGGTAGCACAATGAAATTTACAACACAGAGAATTTTTACATCCGGGAGCTCCACAAAGAGTGTGCAACGGAGCCAGCAGGAGTCGAACCCGCAAGCGTCCTACGCTCTTAAGGGTGTATTCCGATCCAAACTGCTTATTTTCTGATTCATTTTAAAATTCACTTTTGCTCTCAAACGCATCAAACTAGGAAATTCTCTTATTTAGAAACTATATAATGTGCCGTGCTTCTTAATTTTTTGATAAATGCAGAAAATACTGTAAAAAACGCTGTCAAAGTTGACGTTTTGAACCGAATTTTCCGAAGCGGGCGATCTGGGAATGAAAAAAATGGTCATACTGAGAAAATAATTGTTTAAAAATCGAATTCTATTTAATTGAGCTGAAAATGAAATCACACGGCATGTTAAACATGTCTTCAGAAATCACCCCAGCAAGTTTAATGTTTTTACTTTTAAAAATGAGTCTGAAAATGAATCCGAAAATTTCGAGCTGTTGAGGGTGGAAAAATATTTTTTCGAATACACCCTTAAGCGATTAGCTGCCTGGTGTCCTATCCTCTCAGCCTCAGCCACGGAGGCCCCATGGAACAAAAGAGAGACCGAAAAATCGAGCCTGCATTTAGCGGTTATTGCTTGAAGCGCCATCTATCGATGCTATTTGTAACTAAAACTGAAAATCGCAGCATAAAAACTCCTGACATCTTACATAACACTTCTGCAAGAATTTTTTTAATATCTGTCACCGTTTGCAAATTATGGAATTTTAAAATGCATCAGTCATTTTTGGGGACACCCGGTAGATGGAAAAAGTAAAAAGAACCATGCATTGTTGAAAAGGGGATTAAAGAAGTAAGAAGAAAGATGGATTATTAAAAATAGATAAAATAAGTAAAAGTAAAATAAACTATATAATTTTAATTTTTTTAAATTAATTTTCAGCAGTGAAATTACGCTCGAAATTATTGAATATATATAATATGTGATTTATGACATTGTTAACAAATCGTAGAACCAACAATCCTCGTAGCTTAACCCTTTATGTACTGAATTATGTATTCATGGAAATTTTACCTTCTAAAGCATTTTTCGTGACTTGTTTAAACTACATTAGGAGATTTACATAATCATTTAATCAATTTTAGAAGGATTTTAGAAGCATTGAAGGATTTAGAAGGATTAATTAAATTTGAATTTAAGGGATTTTGCGCACTATTTATAACCCCACTCAAATATTTTATTTTAAATATTTTTCTTAGTATTTCGTAGAATTAGGAAATGTACAAATATAATGTTCTTACAATAGAAATATAGAAATATTTTCAAATTAACCCCCCCCCCTCCCCCAACGCCTAGAAAACTGAAAAGATGCAAAGGCAAAAGAAATCATCCTTTTAAAAATATTTTTGTTTCGTGTAACTCATAATGCTTTTGGAACAACATAAAGTAATGTATCTATAACTCATTCTAAACTGTATTACAACTAATCGATGTATTAAATGAATTTTTAGCAAGTTATTTTAATGGTACTTATAAGTACCGTCAGTAGATAAAGGGTTAAATGGTAGAGCACTTGGAGCGCTATTCCAAGGGTTCCGGTTTTGATTCACGGCTTGAACATTTTTTCAAATTGTTGGTTCTACGATTCGTTAGCAATGCGATAAATCACGTACAGTAAATTCTGTCTGAGGCGGAATCGATCGGGACCGAGAAAATTTTCCGTAGTAGACAATATTCTGTCTTAGACAAATTTTACTCTGTCTATGGATTCACAGGGACGTGAAAATCTTTCCAAGTTAGACAGATTTCCGTCTTACACAGAGTCCGCCTTACAGAGAGTTTACTGTATGATATATTTAAAATAAACTATTTAAAAAATGTCAAAGAATGAAAATTACTAAAAAGTGATCAAAGAAATAAAATTACTGGTCAAAAGAATGGAAGTAATAATAATAATTATAATAAAAAAAATGAAAAAAGAAAAAAAGGTGAAATTATCGAAAAAGACGAGAGGAGCAAAAAGAAAATTCCAAAAATTTTGAAGGAAAGAATTTGAAAGTGGATGAGAACTTATCATCTAAGATTTATTGAAGAGGGATTTTCAATTTGTTCCATGAAGATTTCACTGATCTTTAATAATATCTAGGAAATAAAACAAATCAAAAAATAAAAATTGCATTAAGACAAGAGTTATAGGAGACAAAGCTTTAAGCTGTCCGAAGAAGATAAAAAAAAAAAACTGTGAAATTATTATAAATATCTAGAAAATAATGATAAATTTTCTATTAAATAGTGGATTTCTTCCTCCTAAATTGCACTTCATCTTCCTCGTGTCGCCAAAGTGTCTCCTATGTAAATGATTAATTTGTAGTCAAACTTCTTTTAGGTAGATTTCGTATGAAATACTACCTATTGGGATCGTTCCCATGTTGGAATTTCTGAAAAAATTTTGCAGATCTACACCGATCATGACCCCTAGAACCCAAAACCACCCCCAGTAAAAAACTTTATCTATCTATCTATCTATCTATCTATCTATCTATCTATATATATATATATATATCACTTTCTTCTGGACACGATAACTTTCGTAATTCTGCACCAATCTCTTCCAAACTGATACATAAAATCAATGGGCATAAAATCTCGGTCAAGTTCGAAGTTCGTTAATGGGCAAAATCGGACCAAGGGGAAGGAAATAGGGAGGGGTTTTGCGAAAACCGAAAACCGCCCATAACTTCTTAATTTTTATACGTATCAAATCAGTTTAAAGTTTTTTTACTTCTAAAAATAGCGCCAAAATTTTATGTATTACAGATTTTTGATAAAGTTAAAAATGGGCTCAAGGGGCGCAAAAAATAGGGTTTTTGGGAGAAAAAAATTCATAACTTCGTCAATTCTTAAGATATCAATTCCAATTAATTTTATTATAAATCTCCTTAATATTATCTACAACTTTTATATTCACAAGTTTTTGATAGGACCAATTCGTACCGCAAAAAAAAATTAAAAACGAAAACAAAAAGGGGGTTTGGAGAAGTAAAAAATCCATAACTCCGTCAATTCAAAAGATATAAAATCCCCATGAATTTATCATATATCTTCTTAATATTGTCTACAACATCTGTATAGAAAAGTTTTGGATAGGACCAATTCTTACAGCAAAAAAAAAAAAAAAAAAAAATTAAAAATACATAGCGGTTGAAGAAAAAAATCATCTAAGTAAGGGTGTATTCAAATCCAAACTGCTTATTTTCTGACTCATTTTACAATTCATTTTTGCTCTCAAAGGCTTCCAATTGGTACGTTTTCTTACTCAGAAACAATATAATGTACCGAAATGGTCTATTTTTTGATAGAGGCAGAATATATTTAAAAAAATGCTGTTAAAGTGGGCATTTTGAACTGAATTTCCCGAAGCGGATTGTGTTGGAAAAATCATTGTATTAAGGATGCACTCAAATCCAAACTGCTTATTTTGTTACTCATTTTTAAATTCATTTTTGCTCTCAAACGCATCCAATTGCTAGATTCTCTTATTCAGAAACTATATAATGTAAAGTAATGATCGATTTTTTGATAGAGGCAGAATATATTTCCAAAAATGATGTCAAAATGGGCATTTTGAACGGAATTTCCGAAAGCAATTGTGTTATCACTTTCTTCTGGACACGATAACTTCCGCAATTCTACACAAATCTCTTTCAAACTGATACATAAAATCAAGGGACATAAAATCTTCCTCAAGTTCGTTAATGAGCAAAAGCGGACAAAAGGGATGGAAATAGGGAGGGGTTTTGTGAAAACCGAAAAAACCCCATAACTTCTTAATTTTTGTACATATCAAATCAGTTTAAAGTTTTTATTACTTCTAAAAATAGCGCCAAAAATTCATGCATCACAGATTTTTGATAAAATTTAAAATAGACTCAAGGAGCGCAAAAAATAGGGTTTTTGGGAGAAAAAAATTCCTTACTTCGTCAATTCTCAAGATATCAAATCCAATAATTTTATTATACATCTCCTTAATATTATCTAAAGCTTTTATATTCACAAGTTTTTGATAGAAACAATTCGTACCGCAAAAAAAAAAAAAATAATAATAAATAAAAATAAAAATAAAAATAAAAAACGAAAACGAAAAAGGGGGTTGAAGAAGAAACATTTTCATAACTCCGTCAATTCGCAAGATATAAAATCTCCATGAATTTATCATATATCTTCTTCATTCACATCACATATCTTCTTCAACATTAATATAGTGAAGTTTTTGATAGGGCCAATTCTTACAGCTAAAACAAATTAAAAATACATAGCGATTGAAGAAAAAAATCATCTTATTAAGGGTGCATTCAAATCCAAACTGTTTATTTTCTTACTCATTTTTAAATTCATTTTTGCTCTCAAACGCATCCAATTGCTAGATTCTCTTATTCAGAAACTATATAATGTACAGTAATGATCGATTTTTTGATAGAGGCAGAATGTATTTCAAAAAATGATGTCAAAGTGGGCATTTTGAACAGAATTTACCGAAGCGATTGTGTTAGAAACGAAAAATATTGCCCTACTGAGAAAATAATTGTTTATTAATCAAGTTTTAATTAATTGAAAGAAAAATAAAAACACAGGTCGCTTATAAATATTTTCAAAAATCACGTCATCATGTTTCATATTTTTTTAAAATTAAAAATGAATCTGAAAATATGCCAGAAAATTTCGAGTTGTTGAGTATAGAAAAATATTTTTTTTAATATCGCCTTAACACGATTCTGATAAAACCAGCTATTTTATAAAAATGAAATAAAAACTCTTCAAAAGCAGACAGATAAAACTACTAAAGTGGATTTATATCTAATAATGATTTTGTTTTTGTTGGTGAAATTAGTATACTTAACTTCGAAATCTACCTCTGCCTGTAGGCCGGGCCGGCAGGAATTTTTTTTTTTTTCATTTTCCTGTAAATTAATTACATCTTGAATTATAAAGACACTAGTGACTGCAATTTTTTTTCTCTCCCGCGCTGTCGCGTTCGGAAATTCGGTTCAAAACGCGAAATCTGACAGAATTTTCTGAAAAATCTTGTATCTTTATCAAAAATGGAAAAACAGTTCGATTACATATTTATTTAATAAAAACGCTAGTCAATTCGATAAGCCTGCGAACAAGAATGAATTGAAAATGTGTCAGAAGATAACCAGTTTGGATTTAACAACGTTAATTTCACAAATACCGATCTTTCAACGCGTTTGTTCACATAGAATGCTAATTTTACTGAATATTTAATAATTTTTTGTTTTACCATTTCCAATAATCAAAGCACCGTTTTCAAGTTGGAATAAATATTTATTATCATGAAAGTACGTTTTTATCTTATACTAAGTTGCAAATGAATGAAGTATATGTTTTTAAAGCTCTTTGTATTGATATTTCGAGAGAGTAGAAAGATTTTAATCAAATATATTTTTAATATTTGAAAAGAACATTTTATTCTGAAGGGATGTTAAGATATTTTAATTTAAACTTGCCTTATTTATGATCATTGAAATAATTATAAAAAAGAAATATTAATCATATCATTTGCTTTTTCATTTTCAGAATTTCCAAAATAATTACCAATTTCTACGTTACTGAATTTTTAATACTTTTTTGTTTGCCCGTTTCCATTAATCAAAGCATCATTTTAGAGTTGGAATAAATATTTATTATCATGGAAGTACGTGTTTATCTTATATCAAGATGCAAATGAATGAAAAATTTGTTTTTAAAGCTCTTTGCATTGATACTTCGAAGGAATCCAAATGTTTTGATAAAATATATTCTAAATATTTGAAAAGAACATTTTACTTTGAAGAGATGTTTAAGGTATTTAAATTTAAACTTGCCTTATTTATGATCATTGAAATATATGAATGGGTGTCTAGCAGATATGCTTTTTGTTACAAGTTTTGGAAAGTTTCAGTTTTGACAAACACTAAAAAAATTTCACTAGATTAATATTAATATTTTTCGCCCAGTTGGAAATTTACATCTAACTAAAAAAATTTCCTTTTTTTTCTTCTTAGAAACTTTTTATATTTCTATGAATATATACATACTGTTCTTACACAAATGAACGCATTACTCATGTATGAAATTGGCCTATGTAGAACGATTGATAATTATCCAATGTTAAAAATTGCAATGCAATAATATTTGTTTACTTTAAATTAAAAAATTAAAACTATAAACTAAAAATAACATTATTACTTCCCTTATTCACCTAGTTTTTTATTACCCGCCAATGCTCAGCTTGAAGACAAAAATTGAATGTAATTAATATCAGAGGAAAGGCCTTTGTTCAACTAGGTCAGGGTTGGCGAACCTTTTTATAATCGGGTACCAATTTGTTTCCAAAAATATTTTACACGACCTGGACGTGCCAACAAATTTAGTGGATTGAAAAAAATCATGAAAAAAAAAAAAAAAAAAAACTTGAAATAATAACATTAAGGTTTTTAAAAAAAAGGGGGGAGGGTTAACATACAGGTGAGGTATTGCACTATAATGATCATAAAAAAAATTAAATTCTAGAAATCATTAAAAAATATATATGCGATTAATTTTCTTGTTGCATCGTTGAAGGAAAGTACGTAATATCAGGTTCATACTCGGTTAATTTCAACAGAATGCAAACTGAACTGGATTTATATGACAACTGCTTTTTATTTGATTTTTTGCATTATTCATTTTAGAAACTCATGACCTTGCAGACATAGATAGACGGGAAAAATATTAAAGGATCAAACGCCAGTTTCTTTAAATAGCTCTGAAATTAATTTCTAAGTTGAAATAATTTTATCATTGGTACAATTAATAATGTGGTAATTTTAAAAGCCGCAATTAAAATTCTTCAATTCCCAATAAACCAAATTTAGTCAAGATTAGATCATCTAGAGTTTGTTTTTGTGTAGTATCACTGTATATTGATTTAGAGTCACTAGTAACAACGTGCCAAAATTCTTTCTAGTGCCGCTTTTGGCACGCGTGCCATTGGTTCGCTGTCCTGGACTAGGTGCATAGGACATCGCTAATCAATTACATTAATGGTTTTTCCTACATTTCTGTAAAATTATAAATTTGTAACATAGCAGACTCTTACAAGATCACGAGATAGAAGTCTGTATGGACCACCTTTGTCTATGATCCATCTTAATAAGAACTATCACGAATCAAATTTATTATTAAGTCTTGTCCTCTACTTTCTAAGTCAACTTCTACCCAATCGCGCCCGTCGGCCTAATCGTTCGGAGTTTTCGTGGTTTTCTTCGAGCCGTGGATTTTCCATGCGTAAATACGGATTAGGTTCCCTTAGAAAGACCTCCACGGAGGGCACTTCCCCCCCGGGCCTATATCCCTCGTGAAGATAATCGGCCGTCAAAAATCAACTCAACTCAACTCTAAGTCAACTTCTAGTTCAGCCTTCAGAGAATCAGTGTTATAAAGTAGACAGTTTGGATTTTAGAGCTCTTAGAATGCTGATTATTATATACTAATTTCACTGAATTTTTAATAATTTTTTTGTTTTGCTATTTCTAATGATCAAAGCATCGTTTTCGATTTGGAATAAATATTTATTATCATTTAAGTACGTGTTTATCTTATATCAAGATGCAAATGAATTAAAAATTTGTTTTGAAAGCTCTTTGTATTGATATTTCAAGAGGTTTTAATGAAATATATTTTAAGTATTTGAAAAGAACATTTTAATCTGCAGGGGATGTTTAAGATATTTAAATTTAAACATGCCTTATTTATGATCCACTGAAATAATTATTAAAGAAATAATCATCTCATTTGCTTCTTCATTTTCAGAATTTCCAAAATATTTACCAAATTCTGCGTTACTGAATTTTTAATTTTTTTAAAGTTTGTTTTGTTTGCTCCTTTCCATTAATCAAAGCATCGTTTTAGAGTTGGAATAAATATTTATTATCATGGAAGCATTTGTTTATCTTATATTAAGATCCAAATGAATGAAAAATTTGTTTTTAAATCTCTTTGTATTGATATTTCGAAAGAATCGAAAGGTTTTCATCAAATATATTTTAAATATTTGAAAAAAATATTTCACTCTGAAGGCATGTTTAAAATATTTAAATTTAAACATGCCTTAATTATGATCATTGAAATAATTATTAAAGAAATAATCATCTCATTTGCTTCTTCTTTTTCAGAATTTCCGAAATATTTACCAAATTCTGCGTTACTGAATTTTTAATAATTTTTTTGTTTTGTTTTGTTTTCTCGTTTCCAGTAATCAAAGCATCGTTTTAGAGATGGAATAAATATTTATTATAATTGAAGTACGTGTTTATCTTATATTAAGATGCAAATTAATGAAAAATTTGTTTTTAAAGCTCTTTGTATTGATATTTCGAAAGGTTTTAATCTAATATATTTTAAATATTTGAAAAGAACATTTTACTCTGCAGGGATGTTTAAGATATTTAAATTAAAACATGCCTTATTTATGATTATTGAAATAATTATTAATAAAAATAATAATCTCGTTTGCTTCTTCATTTTCAAAATTTCCAAAATATTTACCAGTTTCTACGTTACTAAATTTTTAATAATATTTTTAGGGTTTCGTGCATCTGACGAAACCCTATTCGCCTCACTCTTCTGTCTGTCGCATTGCCCGTTCTTGGAAACTATATATGTTGGAGATTTGTATACTTATAGCTGAACACCTCACATCAAACGACAAATCATAAAATTTTGGCAAAGTCTTATATTTACCCGTGTGGGCTCTAACTTGTGTATTTTAAGCTTTTTTTTTTTTTTTTTTTTTTTTTGTCCTAAATGAGCCCCTAATTAAGTTGAAGACTTGAAATTTTGAATCTTATAGCTGAACACTTGCGATCACACGACAAATGATAAAAATTTCAAAAAGTCTTATATTTAACCTGCCGGTCTCTAACTTGTGTATTTTAAGCAATTTTTCTAACCTCCACCCTTTTCACCCGGGGGGCATTTTTCTAACTTTTGCCGACACCCCTTTGACTACTCTTTTATATTATGCACCATAACCTTACATATTTTAGTTTCACTTTTTACCGCCAGGAGGCGCCTGACTATGTCGGGTGCTATTGGCCCAATCCCCTCGACTAATATATCTACGGATAGGTTGTAAACCGGAGTTTCGTTCGGATAGAGGCTTGTTTAGAATAGTGTGCGTAACATGGTTGCGAAATGTGGAACTAGCAGATTTTGCATAAAAGGATAAAGTGGTTTGAAAGGAATATTAAACGAAACTCTGTGTGCGATCTGTGATCACACTTACCCACATGTTTGTTTTCCCGTTTCCATTAATCAAAGCTTCGTTTTAGAGCTGGAATAAATATTTATTGACATTAACATGAAAGTATGTGCATATCTTATATTTAAGGGACTCAGCACCTGTCATTTTGATAAAAAATGAGAAAAATGTCGAATTTCAGATTTTAATTTTAAAATGTGCCTTAGTATTTATTCTTAGAACATTCTGTTCAAATTTCGGAACAATTCGATAAATAATAAAGTAATTTTCCTAAGCCTTTATGCGTAAGTGAAATGTTTAAACTCATTTTTCTCGATTCGCAATTTTTTATGTTTTCATTTTAATCGAAATGCTAAGGCTTCTAAAATAATTAAGCAAATTGTCTGAATTTTTTTTAAAAGTATCTTTAGACACTGTGTGTGCTAACTAAGTAGATATGTTTGTAACTTTAAATATACAACCATTACATATAACAAATCGTCATCGATTTCCAATTACTAAAATTAAATTTATAAATTAGCTAATATTCAAAACACTGACATTATACAGAAGAAAGATGGAACATGTAACTAGTAATACAGAATCATGCTAAATTCCATTAATGCACTAGCATATTGCGGGCGATAAATCTATATAAAACACATGAAAAAAACCTCAAATTTCATTTTCATACATTAAAACATGTGTTTTAAAGAGAGTTACTAAGAATGTAAGAGCTATAATGCTAAAGTATATTATTGTATTTTATAATAAATACCTATTATAAGACATATATTATATAAAATTATTAATAATAATTATTAATAAAAAGTAATTGATAAGCAATGTAGAACAGTGAATATGCAATGAATTTTTTATATATGCCATGAAAGATGACAAAAATGCATCATAAAATGGAATTTCTTAAATATAGATATCAAGTAACTACAATAGTAGAAGTCATTATATATATATATATATTTGTATATGAAATCACAAATATATGAACAAATGGTAAAATTCTAAAGATGAACAAGATATGAACATAGACCAGTATGTAAAATAAGAAACTATGAATAACCCACAGAATCGTCAGATATACATACATTAACTTAAAACATGCTATTTTCCTACGTTTTTTCCATACACATTCACTAATTTTTTTTCTACTTATTTAATGGACTAATCGAAATTCCGATATCTAGATTTATAGAAAAGTACTCTGAATAAAGAATAGAAAATCTATTTCCAAATATGAACTAGTTGGATGTGCCAATCCCAAAACTTAATTCTATACCTCATATCTATAATAATAAAGAAAGAAGTTTGTGTGTGAGTGAGTGAGTGTGTCGACGGTGTTCTGAAGAGACCATTGCACGTAGAGCTACAAAATTTGGGGAAAAGATACGTCTATATATGAAGTTTTGCACCTCGAAGCCCGATTTTCGATTTTTTGATTAAATTTTTTTTAATTTTTTATGCGATTTTTAGCGCTTTTTTATGTTTCGAGGCGATTTTTCCATATAAGTGAGAAGAATATGGTTTCTTTCTTTTAACCCAATATAGTAAATTTTGTTCTCTTTTCAAAAAAGTTTATTCGGAATTCGTGCAGCGATTTTTGAATTTTTAGCGAATTTTTTATGCAATTATAGAATGGCATTTAATGCATTTCCATATCTATAAGGAGGTTACCTTGAAGGGACACAGTTCTGTCGCCAAACACAGCCAAGTTTGTCGCCAAATTTGGCGACCAAAATGAGTCGCCAAAAATGACGCCATCTTGGCGATATCTCTAATATTTCGCCAAATTCCCATAGACTTCCATTGTAAACCAATATGGATTACTTGCTTACAGAAAATCAACAAATTGAAATATTTTAATGCAACAAAAACTAATATTAACTTAAGGGATTATATTAATTATATTTAAGGGAATCCAAGTAAATGAAATTGTCAATAAAAGTAACATGATACAATGCTTAGATTATTGTATTTTATTGATATTTTCGACGAAAGGGTTGTCAGTGGTCATTTTGGCGAAAATTATAGTTGATAAATGAATTGAAATGGCTATATCCGTTAGAAAATAATGTAAACAACTCGCAAATTAAAAGAAAATAACTGTTATTTGTTTAATTAAAAAAAAAAGAATCAAAAACCTTTTTAATGCGAGATAAAATTTATAAAATGAAAATGTTTAATTTAAATATGAAAGGAATGTTTATAAAACTTAAAAAATAAATTAGTATGAAAGAAGCAATTGATACATTATTTGGCGATTTTTCGCTTCGCCAGGTTAATAAAAATGTGCATGAATTCAATTTAATTATCATTTTTATTTAATTTTCCCATCGTATGTCTTACAGGAGAAAGGCTTTATTTGTGAGTTATATGCTATTTAATTATTACCTTGGTCGCCAAACAATGCAATTTTAAGCCACAAAGGCAGAAGCGTGAAATAAGCCAGGCGAAGGTAGCAATAATTTTTTTTAAGTATAGGAGAACATTTTGGAGTAAATCTTTATATTCAAATGTAAATTATATAAAAAGGAGTTAAAATTATAACTATGCAGTCAAGTATTTAAATTTTAGTGTAAAAATGTGCAATATACACACATATTTTATAATATTCGATAATCAAGCCACTACCAAATGACATATTTACTATATTATTGAAAGTTTTGTTGCCACTGATGTCATATACGCTCCATGGTACATAATGGCTCCAAAATGGCGTTATTTTGCCTGACATGATAACTCGGCTATTGGTGTTTATTTATTAATAAATTGTTTATCTACTTTTATTTTCTTTTTTACAGTTATATAAACTGTTTTGTTCTATAGATATTAATTAAACTTTTTATTATTTATTGCTATTTCCTTTTAAAATATCAGGCAACAAGATTGAAGAGTATTTGGTATATTTTTAATATATGGGCTTTGGTGAGTTAGAAAAAATGGCCTTGGCGAGTGAAGTGAATTTTGGGTATATTTACTGGCAAACTGTTTACTTTTCATATTTCATATACGTATAAGCATTTTTTTTTCAATATTTATTTTATTTATTTATATAAAGAAGAGCTATTTATCTACTTTTAAATACGAACAGAAATAATTAGTGGTTCTACCTGATTATCCCGTAGACCAAAAAAAATATAGCCAAACGTAAGATTAAATGCCAATAATGGGTGATCGTAAATGTCAAATTTACTTGACATTAAACACTTTACACGTGTTTGTTACGTCATCAGGTGATTTTTAATTCGATATTTACGTTTCTTCGCGATCTGCTGCAATTTTTTGACATTCCATTTTTGACCTATAATACTAAAATAATTTCTACCGTCATTTCAATAAAGTTTATTCGGATTTCGTGTAACAATTTTCAAAATTTTCGGGTATTTTGTATGTGATTTTTAGTGTAGTTTAGGGATTTTCTACCATTTTTCCACATTAGTGAAAGACGTTGATAGAAGTTGAATCTACTTTCAATCTTCGAACACAATATATAATTTTTTTTTCTCTTTTCAAAATTTGTGCAGCGATTTAAAATTTTTTCGCGATATCTTATTGTGATTTTCTGAGGTTCGTGCTGTTTTTTTACGTACCCGGGCAACGCCGGGCAAGTTATCTAGTATTTTAATATTTCAAAATGTTGTTACAGATGTCAATATTTTATTTTTATTAGTTCAATACTATAGCAACTTTGACTTTCATCTTAAATTTCTGCTTCACTCAATTAATCGGAGTAAAAACGAGTTAATCTAGGCCATGATATCTATTAAAATCACGAATAGTCGACTTATCAGGATGGGAAGTTCCCGTCGATTCACAAGCCACTGGTGTACAATAGAACTACGAAAAATTAAGAAGATTACAAGAAAATTACTATTAAAGCACTTTCTTCCGACGAAATTTTTCCACATTCAGAGGGAAATTCTTGCCATAGCCAAAAACATACACAAAAAATTTGGTTCAATTCTATGCATAACTTCATACACTTTCCGAAGATACAATATTGAAAATGGCACAAAAATCGCTATAACAGCGCCCCCTTCCGGTGGAAGTTTTCCAAATTCAGGAAGGACCTTCTTGCCACGACCAAAAATATAACATATAAAATTTGGTTCAGTTCTATGCATCACTTCATACACTTTTCGATGGTACAATATTCAAAATCGCCCAGAAATTGCTATTACAGAGCCCCCTTCCGGCCGATTATTTCCAAATTAAGGGAGAACCTGCTTGCCATAGCCAAAAACTTAAAAAAAAAAAATGGTCCCGTTCTATGCATAACTTACAACATTTTTTGATGGTACAATGGCCACGGACACACGGACAGACATATTTTCTATAAACATGCTTTTGGGGATCTCTGACCCCTAAAACGTGTAAATGCGTCGAAAACCGGAAGTCGAAAAAAATTTCGATTACAATACTTTCTTCGATTAAAGATAGAAGAAAGTAAAAATGAAAAAGAAGGAATAATAATAATAAAAAAATAAGTTATTGCTATATTAAAAATGTAACATTTTTATGATCTATTATGACTATTATGCCTATTCAAACATGAATCTAAAAATATAATATAAGATATACAGGGCTGCCACGGGCGACTACTTTTTAATTCTACCTCGCACCACTTTTTATCAAAACAAAAATCTTCGTTACAATGTTTGCCAACATTTACAAAGAAATATACCACAAAATTTATATTTTTTAAATAGTAGTGCAAATAGAATAGGAAAATTGTCACCTGTGGCAGCGCTGGTTATAGTTACAAAATGTATATATATATATATTTGTACCGAGTACCCTTAAGATGCAAATGAATGAAAAATTTGTTTTGAAAGCTCTTTGCATTGATATTTCGAAAAAATCGAAAGGTTTTAATCCAATATATTTTGAATATTTGAAAATAACTTTTTACTTTGAAGGGATGTTTAAGATATTTAAACTTGCCTTATTTATGATCATTGAAATAATTATTAAAAAATAAACATTTCATTTGCATCTTCATTTTGAGAATTTCCAAAATATTTACCAATTTCTATGTTATAGTTTTTTTCCCTGCTTATTTTTAGATCAAAGCCTGTTGTTATTCGTGTTAATTTATCTGTGTGTTTTACTTCATGCAATATTTATGTTTGCTAGATTAATGCCATGCTAATGAGAGAAAGTTTTGAATGTATAATTATGGGGGCGAGACTCCATACTTAACTCACAACTCACTTTTAGGACGAACACTGACATTTATTGAGACGAATACATACAGAAAAAATACAGATATAAACACGCTTCTCGTTCTTTAATTACTTAAAGGCATAAACGTCGTTGAATACTTCTATGATTTTCTTACGTCGTGTAAATATTCAATCTTATTTCATCGAAATATCTTCTGTTCTTTAATAAAAAAAACCTTCCGTCGTAGAACTCATTTCGTTCTCTTTACCTCTTCTGTATCTTCACTTCACACAGCTTCGTAAAAGCTCGTTTCCTTTTTAATCTCGAAGCGGAAAATACGGGAGACACTCAGTCGAATGCAGGCGCTGCTTGCGAAATCTCCACAAGCGGCCGTCCTGACATCTGGAGCTGCCGCAGCGACATGTGGTAAAACAGAATCTGAAAAACAAAAGACAAAAACCAGTAACTGTTCTTAGGGGAAAAGAAAAAAAAATTAATCTGTACGTCATAGTTGAAGTAGCGTAACATCGTATTTTTTTTTTTTTTTTTTTTTTTTTTTTTTTAAGTTTCAGTTTTCGTCAGGCCAAGGTTTCATGTATTCAGCACAGGAGCTAGTATTTATCGGTCCTTCAGTTGATGAGATTTTCGTTACGTCGTAGGTGTCGTTAGACTTCACTTTGACTACTTTATACGGACCTAAGAATTTAGATTTCAACTTTAAACCTGGTCCTTGCTGGGTTCTCTTAATTGCTACAAGGTCACCAAGCTTGTACTTACGGGGTTTCTTACGTCGTAAATTATAGTGCTTGCGATTTTCTTGTTGAATTTCCAGAATATTCTTCTTGGCTTCTTTACGGAGCTCTTCTCTGTCTTTCATAAATTGTTCTTCGACTGCACTGTTTAAGAGGTCAATAATTTGTACATCTTCTTTCTGTTTCATTTTTGTACCAAACAATATTTCAAACGGTGTTCTCTTAATGCTTCTTTGGTAAGTTGAATTAATGACTTGTTGAACTTTAGGAACATGTTTAAACCATTTGGTCGGTTCGTCTTTGGACATTTTAGAGATTACAGAAATTATGGTGGAATTAAGTCGCTCTACTTGACCATTGGCACGGGGAAGGCCAGTTGTAACTGTCTCGTGCTTTATATTTTCATCTTGACAATAATCAGCAAATTCTTTGCTTGTAAATGCAGGACCTTTATCGCTAATGATAATGGAAGGATTGCCAAAAGTGTGACTTTGTTGTCGTAGTTTTGATATAACTTCGGTAGCAGAAGTACTTTTACATGGATACAACCAGACGAATTTAGTAAATGCGTCTATTAAAGACAAAATATGTTTATAATTTTTGTTGGTTGTTTCAAGGGGGCCTAAATGATCAATAGTATTTTATTAGTATTAATTAGTATTGTATTAGTATTAATTAGTATTGTATTAGTAATTTTATTAGTATTAATTAGTATTTATTAGTATTGATCAATAGTATTATAGTATTTCCTAATCCAGTTAATGTGATAGTTGAATGTTCAAGGTTCGAAATTGTAGGGAGTTTGCGATAAATACTTTCCTTTAGTAAACTTCTTTCACTACCTGTGTCTACCAATGATGTAACATTTACAGACGAAATAATGACTTGTTTGGTCATGAAAGTGTTCGACGTGACAGTGGAAACATTGGAGGGTTCTGACTTAACTCTAGGCCTCCTTGGTTGATCACATTGAGCCGATTTATGGCCAAAATTCGAACAATTAAAACAACGAGGGCCTTTATCTTTATGTCTGCATTGGCTACTTTTATGATTCGACAAACCACAATTAAAGCAAAAAAGATCAGATTTTGGTCGAAAGGATTTGTCTTTCATTGGCATTTCAGATTTCACTTTACGAAATTTAGTGTTCTCAAAGTCATGTCGAATTTTGTCATAAATTTTGAGCTTTTGCTTGAATTCTACAATGGATTGGCATCCATATAACATTGATTTTCTGAAAACGGGGTCGGGTATGCCGTTTATGATGTATTGCATTAATGCGGAATCCTCGATTTTACCACGCGAGCATATTTGTTTCATGATAAGAAAATATTCTTCTATTGATTCATTTTCTTGCAATTTTCGTTTATTTAATATATCATGTAACTCGGCAGAATTATAAGTGGTGCTAAATTCTGATATTAAGAGTTGTTTAAGTTTATCATATGAATTGATATGAAATTCTGTTTGTGTTAATAACTGGGCTTTTCCTCGTAATGATCTTTTACAAAATATGAATTTATGAAAGTCAGATAAATTAAACATATTACTAACATCCTCAAAATTAGTAAACCATACCTGTATATCACTAAAAGAACTACCATCGAAAGGAGGTATTACACTTTCAATATCAGTAAAATTAATAGACGATGGCATAAAACTTTGAACTGGAAATTGCTGTTGTTTGTCAAAATTTGATAATTGAGTGTTATTACTTGAAGTCATATTATTTGAAGGCAGTTCGGGTTCCGAGTCGGTGTCACTTTCATTTTGTATAATATTATTTTGCAGTAAGGTCAAGTCTGAAAGGTATGTCACTAATCGGGTTGCGAGATCGTTTAAAGATCCCTCATTATCAATACAAAGTAGATTGCACACTGTAATCAGATCATTTAATGAAAAATCAGTTTGAACTTTAGTTATTTTATTTTTGAATTCGGTGCTGTCGGTTTGAAAACCGAAACCAGTAAAATCACGTATTCTCTTTCTATTAGAGCGATCACCGTCAGCATCAAATAGGAATTTATGCAGCAATTTAATTTTATGCGTTCGTTCGTTTTTAAACGCAACTTCCAGTTCTGGTATTTCAACTAACTTCATAATAAAATAATAGCAATGAACTCACCGTTAGAAGAATATCCGGCTTGAATATGTAGGATGAATAACTCTAATTAATCATATTGGTGGGTTAACTGTCATTTCTGACACCAATTTATGGGGGCGAGACTCCATACTTAACTCACAACTCACTTTTAGGACGAACACTGACATTTATTGAGACGAATACATACAGAAAAAATACAGATATAAACACGCTTCTCGTTCTTTAATTACTTAAAGGCATAAACGTCGTTGAATACTTCTATGATTTTCTTACGTCGTGTAAATATTCAATCTTATTTCATCGAAATATCTTCTGTTCTTTAATAAAAAAAACCTTCCGTCGTAGAACTCATTTCGGGTAATTCGCAATATACTCTCCTTCGCCAATCTCCTTCGATAACTGCGCCAATGTGGTAATCGGGCTGCTCCTCGGACACGTCACAAAATATGGCAACCCTAAGATTTCTCCGGGGAGAGTTGATGGTTAAACTCCTTGTTTTCTAAGCTGCTTTCTAATTGGACCGAATTGGAAGCTTATTTTTTTTGTAAAAGGCTTTCTTATTGGACAAAGAAGAGAATCAAGGAACATTTTGAATTTGTTTAGAAAAACGTTGATATTTATTGCTGCAGTGGATTTTCCGTTGAAGAGTTGTCACTTTGTGTCGCAGTCCGTGTTTTTATTATTTGTTTTCTCAATCTTGTATATTTTGAAACAAGTACTTATCTGGATAAATGCTTGATAGGTGAGAATAAATATTCGATCAGTTATTTTTCTTTTGTTTTTACCTGTATTTTTGAGCATTGATTGAATTATGTACGAAAGAAAGGTTGATTGTTCCAAGCTATGAATGACTAAAAGTGACAGATTGAGTGATGCTTTTGAATGACATCCTAGAGCACAAGGTAAAATTATGAATAAAAAAACGGGGGGTTCAGGGGGGCGGTAGCCCCTCTGATTAAAAAAAAGGGCCCCTCTGATTTAAAAAAAAAAACAGTGTTTTGCTCCCATTACTGTTAACAAACGCTCTTTTTTAATAATTTGGGTAAGTGAAAGTTTTGTTTTTAGGTATATTTTATAAAATGTATTTTAAAAAATATGAAATGTATTTTTTTTTTAAATGTATTTCAAAAAAATTTGAAATTTTATGTATTATTTTTACTCAAAAATACAGGCTAAAATAAGAGAAAAGTGACTGATCGGATATCTATTTTCCCATTTTAAGCATTTGTCTAGATAGGTACTTGTTTCAAAACATACGAGATACGAGAAGAGAAAACAAATAATAATTTTGCGTACTCTCTCCCGGATGTTGCAGCGCTCCGGGAGTTAGTACGCGAAAATGCGCTAATTTGGCGATTTTTGAAAATTGCGCCAAGAAGGAGAGTAAACTGCGATCGCACCCTCATTTCGTTCTCTTTACCTCTTCTGTATCTTCACTTCACACAGCTTCGTAAAAGCTCGTTTCCTTTTTAATCTCGAAGCGGAAAATACGGGAGACACTCAGTCGAATGCAGGCGCTGCTTGCGAAATCTCCACATAATTAGAAATAGTTGTCTGAGCGAAGCGAAGGCTAATACTCAGCGAAATATTACTGTCCGGACACTTTACTACTACGATGGATATTAACGCCATGTCCTACTAAAAAAAAAGCCTAATAAAAACCTTTCGTCAAGCATAACTCAAAAAATATTTGTCGGATTTCGTTTCTGATTGCACCAGAAGGTACCTATGAGGGTCGCCTACTGAATGCACCTACTATGAAAAATAAGTTCCAAACCGTTTAAAAATTATAGAGAAAAAACTCTTTAAAAAGCACAATCTATCTGCATACGTCACAGAAATTTGGTGTGCGTCCCTTTCACCGGTTGATGTTTTCGTAGACAGCTGGTTTGAACACATGGAGCAAATAAAAAAAAATACGTACGCAGTAATATTGAATAGATCAGTTTCAATCACGTGATCACAAACCTTGCAACAACCAGTGGCAACCAGTTTTGGTGGGCAAACAAATAATAATACAGTATTCCGTACCACGGTGACCGTTTTTAGCCTGTTGTATAAAATCTGGCATGTTGTATGACATACAATTGTGGATGATTAAAACAAAAGACATAAGTGTTTATTGATCCGGGAGGTTAGCTTTCTCTGGATGTCTGTCTGTCTATCATACAGCATGCTATTTTCTTGTAAAGGATGATATTATTATGCAGTAAAACCTCCATAACGGACACACCCGATTAGTGGACACCTCTATTTAGCGGGCATTTTTTCGATTACCAACCCTTAAATAACAGTACATTTTTTACTCTCAGTAGCGGACACCTCCAAATAGAGGACAAAATCTGCCCTCCCGAGGTGTTCGCTATTTAGAAGTTTTACTGGTAAAACCTCCATAGCGGACACACCCGATTAGCGAATACCTCTATTTAGCGGACATTTTTTCGATTACCAACTCTTAAATAACAGTACATGTTTTACTCTCAATAGCGGTCACCTCTAAATAGAGGACAAATTCTGCATTCTCGGGGTGTCCGCTATTCAGAGGTTTTACTCTATATAATATTGATAATTATTTTACAGCGCCGCACAAAAGAATAAGAATATATGAAACGAATATAAACTAAATTCGGGATTGGTAGATCGCTGATGGTAATGTAATTTTAGGATGTTGTTACAGTCATCCGTAGCATGTTTTTAGAGTTTCGTCCATCTAACGAAACCCTACCTGTCTCACTCCTTTGTCTGTCTATTTGTCCGTCTCTCACAGAGCCCGTTCTCAGAAACTATATATGTCGGAGACTTGAAAATTTGCATACTTATAGCTGAACACTTGCTGAACACTTACACACGATAAATCATAAAATTTTGAAAAAGTCATATTTTACCCTCCGGTCTCTAACTTCTGTATTTTAAGCAATTTTTTTTAACTCAGACACTAATTAAGTTGGAGACATGACATTTTGCATACTTATAGCTGAACACCTCACATCAAACGACAAATAATAAAATTTTGAAAAAGTCTCTTATTTAACCCTCTGGGCTCTAACGTGTGTATTTTAAGCAATTTTTCTAACTCAGCCCCTAATTAAGTTGGAGACATGACATTTTGCATACTTATAGCTGAACACTTGCGATAACACGACAAATAATAAAATTTTGAAAAAGTCTATTATTTAACCCTCTGGGCTCTAACTTGTGTATTTTAAGCAATATTTCTAACTCAGCCCCTAATTAAGTTGGAGACATGACATTTTGCATACTTATAGCTGAACACCTCACATCAAACGACAAATAATATATATTTTTTTAAAGTCTAATATTTAACCCTCTGGGCTCTAACTTATGTATTTTAAACAATTTTTCTAACTCAGCCCCTAATTAAGTTGGAGACATGAAATTTCGCATACTTATAGCTGAAATCCTCACATCAAACGACAAATAATAAAATTTTGAAAAATGTCTGATATTTAACCCTCTGGGCTCTAACTTATGTGTTTTAAGCAATTTTTCTAACTCATCCCCTAACTAAGTTGGAGACTTGAAAGTTTGCATACTTATAGCTGAACAGTTGCTAACACTTACACACGATAAATCATAAAATTTTGAAAAAGTCATATTTTACCCTCCGGTCTCTAACTTCTGTATTTTAAGCAATTTTTTTTAACTCAGACACTAATTAAGTTGGAGACATGACATTTTGCATACTTATAGCTGAACACCTCACATCAAACGACAAATAATAAAATTTTGAAAAAGTCTATTATTTAACCTTCTGGGCTCTAACTTGTGTATTTTAAGCAATTTTTCTAACTCAGCCCCTAATTAAGTTGGAAACATAAAAATTTGCATACTTATATCTGAACACCTCACATCAAACGACAAATAATAAAATTTTGAAAAAATCTAATATTTAACCTCTAATATTTTGTCTCGCGCAATTTTTAAAATTAAACTGTTTTGCAATACTATTTTTTGTTCATTTTACATAATAAGTGTAATGTGACGTAATTTGTTCTATTTCAGATTTCTAATGCATGTTAATGAATTTATTTCACAATATCCTTTCTCTTTTAAAATTCACATGTAAATATAGTTTTTATAGCGTAATTTCCAATAAGTGCCTGCTTTTTATACCTAATTATTTAATTCTAATTTGAAGGTTTTTTTCTGTTTATAATAGTAACGTGTAAATAAGTTTTTTTTATTTGAAGCAAACATTATTGTTTGCGCTGTTTATACAGTTGGCAACAGTTTAAATTAATACCATTTTCTAAAATATGTAAAAAATATCTGTCAAAATGCTGAATACTTGAATTTAAAATAGAAATAAAACCTCAAAAAATGAGTAAAAAAAAAAAAAAAATGAAATCTGCAGACCGGGATCATCTATTGAATAAAATGATCTAAAAATGATTAAATTCCCATGCATAGCTTTTGCTGTTATATTTTTTTTTATAGGAACGATTTTGTCCAACTTTAGCATTAAATATCTCTTAAAATAATTCTCCGATTTGAAAACTGTATGCATTAGTGTGTTGATCAAACATTTCGCTATAATACCACCGATTTTCATATATTTGTATGCAATAGTTTTCTTAATATTAACGAAGAAAGACCTCCGGTCACAAAAAATTCAAAACTGGAGGCGGCGGCGGCGGCGGCGGCGGCGGCGGTGACAGCGTTAGTCTCTTTTTATAGAATAGAGAGATATATAACAATGAAAACTTGTCTATCTGTCTGTTTGTAATTCTATAAAAAATCCACAATTTGGAAGCCAAAATTGTGAAGAGATACGTACATGTGTATTAAAACATGACCGAGACAACTAAAGTAATCCGGAATCGAAATAACTTATAGTTAATTTTTAATTAATAAAAAACCACCAATTTAACAGCAATTTCTTATCAAATTTAAACATTTTTCGTTATAGCAGTTGCCAACAATTAAAAAACACAATAAAATTATTACTACAACAATTAATTTTCTACTGCAAGATTTCCACGTGAAAAATGAAAATGAAATAAATAGTTTGCCGAATTTAAAAAAAAAGGTGAATATTACGTCATAACTTTTCTATTGCAAGATATTCACGTAAAATATGAAAATGAAATAAATGGTTTGATGAATTTAAATGAAAGTGAATATAACTTCATAACTTCTCTATTTCAAGGTTTCCACGTGAAAGAGGAAAATATTACGTCATATTGGAAATATAAAGGGCATGGTGGATATAGTATAACGTCATATGAGTGTGAAAAAAGTATTGAAGCATGATAAAAACACGATTAGGGAAATATTGGCGTATTTTAACATTATTGCTCCAATTATAAATTGAAATAAGTTCATTTATAGCTGTATTCCTTTGCGTCTGTTATATACATATATACATTTTTATATAGCGTTTTCATATGTTTCATTCAACAACATTTCGACTGCTTTTTTTAATGTTTATTTTGTGTTGTATGTTAAATTTTGAAATTGATTTTTCAGAATAAACATCCTTCAAATCCTGGGCAACGCCGGTACTTTAGTTTGTAACAGATAAATGGCTTTTGTATCTGTACATCTAATGCTAATATTATAAAGCGTTATAATATTATAAAGTATATAATATTATCAATTAAAGGTATATATAAATATTTTACAGACATACATACAATAAATACAATGAACTCAACTGGAGTGAAAAATTAGCCAGAGCCAGGAATCGAACCCGGGACCACTGCATTCCAGGCAGTCGCTCTGGCCACTGAGCTACTCCGGCCGATGCCTGAGTCTGCAATTTCTCACTAATAAACCATGTTGGGGAAGTCACCAGCCATTTACAACAGCCTTGGATGACCGGACAACGATTGTATTTATTGTATGTATGTCTGTAAAATATTTATATATACCTTTAACTGTTGAATGCAGGCGTTATTTTTGTGTGAATGTGTGTTTTAATGTATATTGTAGTATGTGTGTTTATTATAATATTATTAATGTTTGTAGGTTTGTGAGGTGTTATCTCTGAAACTACATAGCCAACTTAAAAAAATGTTGGTGGCCATCTCTGTTCCGAAAAAAAGACTATTTTATGTCTGTGCAAGAACCTACATCGCTGCAGGAGCAAAAAAGTTCTAAAATTGTGATTTCTGCGATATTGATTGGGTTAGAAACTTTAAATTTGGTGCGGTAGTTACTTTTAAGATGTAAATACTCGTAATTAACGCTCTCTAAAAGGTTCAATTTGACGGATAAACGTAAAAATTTCTAGAAAGGTTCTAAACTATGATTTGTTTGGAATACTGAAATTTTTGGGATACTGTTGGGGTTAGAAACTAGAACTTTGGCATGGTAGTAATTAATAAGATGTAAATGCTCGTTGTAGAACGAATTCTAAAAAATAGAAAGACTAAACAAAGCGGAAAAAGATCTAAAGATGATCTAAGTAACGAAGAGCATGGAACTGTTAGGAATATAAACATGAAAATTGACATGGCTGTATTTATCATGACGTAAATTCTCGCAATGGAACAACTTCTAAAAATGTCGCTATATAAAACAGTGCAGAAATAAAAAACTTTCAAAAATTTTCTATTTCTCTGTTACTGCTGAGCCCAAAATCTTGAAATTTTGCTTCGGGTTAGTTTTAAAATATACAATTGTCCCTATGAATGTTTTCTAAAAAATTTAAAACTTAAAAAGATGAAATTAACGGAAAACGATCTCAATTACCATTAATTTGGAATTATTAGGTACAGCAACTTTAAATATTTCATAATGCTGCATTTCCTCCGCAAAACATGCGATTTAAATGCAACAAAACTGATAGATACCCACCTAGCATTAAATAAATTGTGTAAATATTGAATAAAGACCTGTATGTAACAGTGAGTAGGTTGCCCAAAAGTACTTGTTAAAGTGTTCCTTCTCTAGGCTTTTCTCTCTCTCGCCAAGACCACTAACAGAGGGAAGTGCCGTTTTAAACGTGATATGAATTTTTTATCCGATTCATTTTTCTAGACATTTTATCATAAGGTCATATTCTCAATTATCATTAGTAGATTTTTTATATATTAACTTATTCTGGTGAAATTTTGTAATCGGGTTCATATTGGCGTATGTTAGCTTGCATGATTTGCTGAATAAATATGTATGGATTTGTAAATTACTTCA
Source organism: Maratus speciosus (assembly GCA_963932465.1). Taxonomy (NCBI): domain Eukaryota; kingdom Metazoa; phylum Arthropoda; class Arachnida; order Araneae; family Salticidae; genus Maratus; species Maratus speciosus. The sequence continues at coordinate 112,299,179 of OZ010799.1, forward strand.
AATGACACTTTGACAGCTCAAAAGTTATGCAGACGATATATTCAGATCTTGTGTCATACTTTATGTTGTAATCATTGCCGATTTCTTTTATTTAATACATGCTAAATACAGCTCAACTTGTGCAGAATATGTTTGAAAACAAAACAATACAGCGTATGTAGTGGCCAGCATACACTCATCATTTAAATCCGATCGAGCATATCTAAAACACACTCTAACGAAGCATTGCATGCCACTTTTGATATTGTACAATATTAACTATTCCGGGGGGAGCACACACCATATAAAGTACAGTCCATTCTTTTTATACATCATATATTTGTAATTTAAAGTTACTCAAATTGGTGCGGAGCGTCTGATTATGCTCTTGACATCATTTTATACAGTTAAAATTCCGATATAAGTAAATTAGTGTTTCATTTTCTATTTTACTTTTAATATACTGCGTACTTTCAGTTTTATATCCATGCATGGCTGTCTTGAATGGTTTGATTTCCCATTTTTTTAAACAGTGTATACGAATTTATGTATAAGATTTTGTAATTCTACAATTCGTTTATTTTCATCATTTCAATTTTTCGCAGTATATGGACAATTAAAGATGACATCTCATTTTCTTTGCTTCCACATGTGATTATTAAATCTATGTTCTCAGTAATATCGCTCAGACTAATCCCTCTGAGGGAAGTCCTAGTTTAAAACATGGGATAGATTTTAGTCTTGGGTAGTTGAAAGTTTTGAAATATTTTGGGTTGAAAATATCTTACACTTGCGAATTTTCTATTGCTATGTAACTACACGGGTCATTTTCAAAATATGCATACATATGCTGTCCCACAGTAAAAAAAAAAAAAAAAAAAAAAAAAAAAAAAAAAATTGTACTCATAATATATTATTTAAAACTGACTATAAATATTATATTTATTTAATTACACTACACAACATATTTCTAAAACATAAAAATATTCACTTTCATATTTTTTTTCGTAAAGATGCAGATTTTTGCATCTAGTAGAAGAAAAAAATAGCTGTCCCTCTTCTGTAATTTATAATTCTGTAATATTTTTTCACTTCATTTTTCACTTTAAAAGGAAAGTAATTGGGACATTTAATGAGATAAATCATCATTATTTTAAATTTCTGACATTATTCCAGCAAAAAAAAAAAAAAAAAAAAAAAAAAAATCTACAAAACATTTTGTCCCTCATATTTTGTCAAGTCTGTTACCAAGCTACAATTTCATGAAATAAAGGTTGACAATTTCACCAAGAGACGGCAGCACATTTGCAATAAAAACACTTATACTAGTTAAATATTTACTTGTAGCCATTTTCTTCTGCAGTTGAAAAACAACAGTGTAGTGGAGTAAAGAATTTTTTATAAAGGTGAGTATTTTTATTCAATGTCAAGTCTGTTACCTAATTTTTTATATTAAAAATATAAGTTTAGTACTTTCTTTTGCTTGAATATTATTATCTAGTTAATATATTAAAGATTTTGTTTTGTTTCTTATTGTTAATAATTAGCATGTAGGTTTTGGAAGATATTTTGCTGTTAATGTCAAGTCTGTTACCAGTCAAGTCTGTTACCATGTTACTGGTAAATAGTGTATAAAATATAGTAAAATAGTGTATAAAAATGATACCAAAAGCTAAAGTGCTTAATTAATTATATTTACAGACACGTCTAACTTATACATTATCACTTATTTCATTTTTAATGTGAAATTTAAAAGTAATTTAAAAAAAATGTTTTTCTGAATTGTATGCATTTATTGAAAATGACCCACACTGTCTGATCAAAAGTATCCGGACACTTTCAATTTCAGACGTATTGTTGTTACATTAAAAACAAATATTTGGTCAATTATTCTGGAAATCCAGGAATTAGATTGGGAGGCGTCTGCCCTGACCATCATGTCATTGATTTGGCGGTTGAAATTCCAGGATTTAGTTAAAAACTCTATTCGCATATCAACCCTTTATATCCTGACGGTTCTTTAAAGTACCATTAAAATAACTTGTTACAAAATTCATTTAATACATAGATTAGATGGAATACAGTTTAGAATGAGTTATAGATGCATTATTTTATTTTGTTCAAAAAACATTATAGGTTGCACAAAACAAAAATATTTTTAAAAGGATGATTTCTTTTGCCTTTACATCTTTTCAGCTGTCTTGACGTTGAAGGATTAGGGGAAGTGGGAATTTCAGTTCGGAAATATTGCTGTATTTCTATTGTAAGAAGTTTGTATTTGTACATTTCCTAGATCTACAAAATACTAAAAAAATGACCACATGACCTTTCTTGGCAGTCGGGTAAAAATATACATTTTATTTAAATTTCTTAGTACTTTTGGCCCGCAATCCCGCGGCCATCTCGGAGAAATATTTTTATTAATTGTTGTTCCATTCATTTTCATCTTTTTGTTTGAAATAGGAGAGGCTATAATTATTAGGGTAGCTGAAAGTAGAAGTAGCAGTTGCCCTGGATTCAATTTATGTAGAGAAATATTTAACTGCCGTTCCATTTATTTTAATGGATAGTATTCCCGTGACGTCACAGTGGGAATCACGTGGTGTAAAAATAGCAGCTAGCGGGTTTGTTTACCTTTTCGCGTCATTTGATGCAGCAGAATTACAAGTAAATGCAAGCGTAAAATACTGAATATTTATTTTGTACGAATTATTTTCGACCAATACTTATGTACATATTTATTAAAATCCAGATATACGTATTAACTAAAATTTAATTTTTTTTATTTTATGAATAAAATGAAAAATATGCATGCCATTACTTTAAAATAGAGAAAAGAATTCATGTATAACTCATACCTGCCCCTCAAAAAGTCTAAAACTCCGCATAAAATAAAATATAAGCATAAATTTTCTAAACACAATGCTTTTCAACAGCGCGGTTATGAATGTTATTCCGAAACAGACGAATTTTTGTAGCCTCGAACCCAAGGGGAGAATATGGTCCATACGTCACTTTGTTCACATACGTCATTTTCATTTTAAATGCGTAGCTCGACAGTAATAAAAATAGCCGTGTTCCCGATTAAACTTCCGTAGAGGTAAATATTTAACTGCGGTACCATTCATTTTAATACGTCACTTTGCTCATGTACGTCACTTCGTTTCGTTTACGAATTCATTTAATTACGAAGTGGCGTATTTGAATGAATGGAGCAGTAAATAATAATAAAAATGTTTCTCTGACGATGGTCGCGGGATTGCGGGCTAAAAGTATTAAGACATTTAAATAAAATTTATATTTTAAGCTTGTAACATCTATACAGGGTGGTCATAAAAAAACTTCCCCGATATATGACTTCTAGTGGCCTAACCGCTCAATCAATCGAAAAGATATTTTAGATATACTTATTTGAAGATATGCGCTCGAAATCGTGGTGATTTAAAACAAAAGTTGCGGTTACAGTGAAAAAAATTCGAAATTTTCTAAATGCAACACCCATTTTTTTTTCATGCGCAAATTCATCAGCGCATTGAAAAACCATGAATGGCGTTGAATGATATACGTACGATGAAAATTGCCGGCGTAAAGCACTTGCGAAAAAAACCATTGCGGGGAACGAAGGAGTGGCTGCAAGACATGTTTTTCAGTAGCCGATTCTTTTTTCACTTGTGATCTGAGTAACGTTGTAAGATTTGTTTTAAAATGTGTTTTTGAGTTGTATTTGTATACACATAGTGAAAATAAAAATGTAATCATTTGTTTAAGAGCGCTGAATATTACGTTACATAGAAACTGATTAGGATTGAGTGCCATGATATTACACCGGCAATTTTAGTCATACGTGTAGTGTTCCAACGCCATTTGTGGTTTTTCAATGCATTGATCAATTCGCACAGGAAAAAAAGGGTGTTGCCATTCGAAAATTTCGAAATTTTTTCACTGTAACCGTGAGAGCTCTATTGTTTTAAATCATCACGATCTCGAACGCATATCTTCAAATAACTAAATCTAAAATTTCCTTTCGATTGGTTGAGCGGTTAGCTCGCTAGAGATACATATATCGGGGAAGTTTTTTTATGACCACCCTGTATATTGTTATTGTCACGGTGAGCTTTTTAAGGGGTCTTGTACCTTTTAAACGCGGTGAAAATTAACGAAAAAATTCAAAGTTCGAATTAGTCTACCTTTAAAACCTTTTTATGTATAAAAGTGAAAATTTGAATATTGATTAAACAGATTGTGCTTTATAATATGCTACCATTAGAAACTGATTAGTCTTTCACGGAATTTGTGTATTGTTGAAATTAAAATAGCTCTTTTTTTTATTATTCCGTAAGTCATTGCGCACATGATATCTTGAGAACGTGTGTATGGATTGTTATGAAATTTGGTGTAGATACAAAGCAAATATGTTTGTTTAAAATGATGTACTTTTAAGTATTTGCAGTTGTAATATTTTTAATTATGATTATTTTTATTCATTAAAAAATGTAAATTTTTTATTTTTTTGACAAAAATAACATTTTTACATAGTTAATGAAATAATTTTGACCTAAGAGTAGATCATTTTAAATACACATATTTGCTTAGTATTTATACCAAATTTTATAACAATCCATGTACACGTTCTCAAGATATCATGCGCGCAATGACTGAAAAAAGAGATATTTTAATTTCAACAGTACGAAAATTCAGTGAAAGGCTAACGGTTTCATATGGTAGCATATTATAAAGCATAATCTGTTTAATCGAAAGTTAAAATTTCCCTTTTATACATGAAAAGATTTTGAATGTAGACTAATTCAAACCTTCAATGTTTTCGTTAATTTTCACCGCGTTTAAAAGTTACAAGACCCCTTAAAGTTCATATTGTGTAGTTTGTGATGAAGTATGTATTTTATATTTTTGATAAATAAGGATTGATAACAACATACTAATCTATGCACGAGAAAGGTTCTAATATAAATTACAGTTATAGCTGTAGTAAACCTTGACTTTCTTTTTATTTCCTATTCAAATAATAGAAAAGTACGTCCTTTATTATTTCTACACTTTAGCCTTTAAAAAGAATGTTGAATCACTTGCTATTTTATGGATTTTGATTACATGAAATTTCAGAAATTGTGGAATACGCTGCCGGTTAATTGAAAACAATTTTCACCGTCCTTGTGAAAGTGAGCATTTTGATTGTACTGGAGGCTGTTCACTGGATGTTGATGGCGTCATTAATCACATATAATAAACTGTTGTCAGATATGATGGATTGTTCCCTTGTTCTGCTACGCCAATTAGCATTTATTTTAATAATGCTCAGGCAAGAAAACATTTGTAAAGCATTTCTAACCAGTAAATTCTAGTTAAAATAAGTTGTGATTACGATTGCTTGGTTTCTTCTAATACAGGTATTCCCTTTGAGACATATTTAATTAGGAGATATAACAAGTCGGAAATTGTACGTCAAACATGGCAAATGAGGCGCGTTCGTACTCTAACTTGTTTTATAAATACTCAGATCTTGGTGCAATAGCTGTTGCACTCTTGTGTAAAAATGCATGAATACAAAATTTATTAGTTTTATATAGATTAAGTTCCAATAGTACGGAAATAATGACTCCATCTTAAATAGGACGTAATTACCATGTCAACTTAGAATGATTACCTATCATGCGATATCATTGAATTAATTATGTGTGATAGGATTCAATAGAATGAAGAAAACTTTTATTAGTATCTTTTTAAGTTTTGATACAATTTTCGTAAAATTTGAAACGACTCGAAAAAATTCTGCAACGATTATATATATTAAATTGCAAACAACTCGGTTGGGTAGTTTTAGCGCTGTTATATGCGGACAGACGGAAGGACAGACTGGCGGACCAGACGACGACTATAGGTGCTATGTATTTATGTAATTACGAACGCACCTAAAAACAGATTCATCTCTTGAATGCAGAATAAAACTCAAAATTTACACGAGTTTATTTATTTTTATTATGAAAGTCTTTGATTTGATATTTCATGAAACGTTATTTTATTGTAAACTGTTTCTTTTAATCTGAAAATTAAAAAAAAAGTTATTTTAAAAAGAAGCCGTAGTAATAATTTGTCAGCCATGTTCTGGATAATCTCTTTAGATTATTCCAGGGATGATACTTTCGCGGACCCTGCGATTTTCTGTTCATTTTTTTATAATATTTACTTTTTCATTTCGTTTTTAACACACCATATATTAAAGTTTTATTCAACTGGAAAACACGTAACAGAACTCTAAACACTTTTTGGCACTTACTATCTGTAAACTATTATCTATCCATATGATTTTGTGCAGCTTGCAGCTTTGTATATGAATTTATTTATCTAATACTCGCACAACATTGTATTGAAAAATTCATACCTAACACAGTTTTAAACTCACTTTTTGTCATTCTCACCGATAGAAGTTAATTTTAATCCTTTTAGGCAGCTTTGTATGTTATCCATGAAATTTTTACGTACCACGTAATAGACTAAAATTTAGAAATTTAAACACATAACATACACTCTCCCTTCCCTGCAATTAGCGCTCATAAACGATAATGTATGGTTATGGTTTAAAGAATTAATACGGATATTTCTGAATTATTTCAACATTTTAAATATGCTTGAAACAATTTTTTGCTTTTAAAAATATTTTTTATTTATACCGCCGCTAAATTTTTTAAATTGATGAATTTAAAAATATTCGGATTTTTTAATTTTATTTAAATAATTTTACTCGAATATTTTTAATTTGATTAAAATATATTTTATTATTATTATAAAATTAAATGTAATGGTGCTGTCATTTATTAAAGAATTTAATAATTATAAATTAACAATTTTGATTTATTAATTTAAGGGTAAAGTGTTTTAAAAGACATATTAAACGAAACCCTCTGCACAGGACGTCGCTGTTTAGTCATATACAGGGTGTATCATAAAAGATAAAACTTTAAGAGGTGATAGTACACATCGAAAGAAACAACTTTCATCAAAGAAAGCATGGTCGGAAATAATACGCAAATGGAAACTTGGTCCACGCAAACGTTAAAGCTCTATTCCTGTTGGTAGTTATAGCAGAAGAACAACACTAATAAGCATACAAATGTGATATGGGGAAGAAGAAGAACGCGTGCCAAAAATTTTACCTCAATTAATACATAAAAATTGCTGATCCGTGTGCGCAACTGTCAATCGTGGTAGGAACGTATCGGAAGATGTTTTCGTTCACTAATAGGAAAAAGGCTGTTATGTATTTTATCTACGGAACTACAAATGGAAATCGCTGTGAGGCTCAACGATTGTAACGGAGAGCGGTTTCTTAACAGGTGGTTGTCATTTAATCGTTCTTTGTGTATTTTTTCCTCGTATAACATCATCATCTTGGGCGCCCTCTAGCACCTTTTGTTTTATTTCCGCCCATGCATTTTTTGATCAAAGTTGTTTGTTTAGATGTGTACTATCACTTCTTAAAGTTTTGCCATCTTTTATGAAACACCCTGTATAAGCTTAATAAACATTAATAGTTTTTCCCACTTTTCTGTAGCATTTTTAATTTGTATCATAGGAGACTCTTCTTCCAGACACCAATTCAAACACTCTATACCCCATTCTCTGCCCAACTCATACATGTTGTATTGCACATCAATAATCCATATCAGTTCCGTAATGTTTGGAGTATTACAACCTCGTTTAAACCAGAAGCGGATAAACTACTAGGTTCGGCTTTTTTTGGAATCTCCTCCCCTCCTTCAAAGCGATATTGTTCAGTATTTTCTGGCTCTTAAAACGGAAAGAAGTACTTTTAGTACAGGTAAACATTGAAAATTCATAAAATTCAAAGTGTCATAATTCGGTAAGTTTTGTGAAAGACTGGGAATTGTTTTTAATAGTCTTCCTAGACGGAATGCAACATGTTTCTAAATATATAATTTATTGGCACCCACGGATTATATAAAATAATTTCTCATTTTAGTATGTATACAGTCCTTTAAAAAAGCAAACGCTGTACTTGTTTTGTATACTTTTTGCAATTCGTCCATTCGGTTCTATCATCAGCCGTTTATATGATTATAGTTCTAACCACTGTCTTGAATCGCACAGTTTCATATAATTCTGAGAAAATTTCTGAATACTTTGCATGCATTTTTTTTTCAGAATGGATTTACAACGAATAAATTTACAAATTAATGTATTTCTAAATAAACATTTATATTGGGCATTCTCACAATCTTTTGACTTTTGGGGAAAAAAATCTGGCGAAATTAAACTTGCTAAAATAACATTTTAATCTGATAGACGAATGCCTTAATGATTCAAAATAAAGAAAAAATGGTCAGCAGCGAAAATTTTTTTATTTAACTGAGGTTTAAGTTAATCTTGCGATTTTAATTTTTCCTTACCATTTTACCACTATAACTTTTTATTTTCTTCTAAATTTTTACTTATAATGAATTTCGTAGTACACACAGGTCATTCGAATAAGAAATAATACAAATATAGTACTCTTAATACAGAATTTTTGTATAACATTGTCTTAAAGAGGTGTTAAAGAAGGGACGGTAAGGTAAAAAAAAGGGACGAAATGGTAAGAAAAAAGGGACGGAATGGTAAAAAAAGAGACGGTAAGGATGGAACGGTAAGGAAAATTACCACCTATTTTTAGGAAAATCATGTTCAGACTATGTGATAGCCACAATGTTCATTGATTTTTAGAAACAGTTGTTAACATTGGATTAAATTATTATTATTTTTTTTAATTTACCTCGAAAAGTGCAGGAATAAACCTTGGGGACGGTAAGACTACCAATAAAGCCACGGTGCTTGAAATTGATATTTAAATGCTGATTTATATTCTGCAGTTAATTTCCTGTCAAAGAATTTTAGATATTCTTTCTCTAGCATACTTCTGCATGAGCAAAAACTTGAAAAAAATTATGTCGCTGCATCTGAAGTGATTTTCTGTATAAGTTTAGAAGAGGGATGGTAAAAAATCTAAAACCCAGGGACAGAGTTCAAAAAATAATATCAACCCTAAAAATGTGTGCAGGTTAATTTTTAGCTACATATTTATATAAACCAATAGTTCCAGTTTCAGAAAAAAATTACATCGAATTATTTTTATTGAAACGATTTTATCCAGACAGCTCCAAACTTCAAAATCAGCATCAGGGACACGGGACGGTAGATGAGTTTTCCATGTGTTTGAACCCCCAACATCGTCCAAAACTTACTTATCTCGTTAATATTGTTGTGAAATCATGCATTGGGATGTTCCCAAGTATATGAAATAAAAAAAAACACAAAGTGTATTAAATAAAAAATTATTATTCAGGGACATGAAAGTCAAAAGATTGTGAGAATGCCCCATATACGGAGTCTCTAATCTCAAAAGAACTTACTTTAACGATGAATTTTACTAGAATAAATGGGAAAGCCGGGTGGTTGTACAGGTTTCGAAAAATTAGTGGGCGAAAAATAGGTAAAATACTTTATTAAAACTTAATAGCTTGTTCAAAAGATATGATTCGTAGAGGTCAAAATCTCGCTTAGGCCGCTCTCTACAAGAGCCGCCTCTGTGTAAATCCAACGAAAATTTAAAGCCAAAAAATTGCAAGAATCCAATATTTTCTTATGAATACATAAAAAATGAAAGGGGAGTAAACAGCGTTTGTAATATTGTCTATATGTTAATGACCTACAAGATTAAATAAATATTTAAAACAAAGAATATTGCACGTGATTTCTCTCTTGCCTAAAATATTAGCCCGATATGAAGAAAAAACCTGAAAGAGGGCCCCTAATAGGCAGGCGCGGATCCACGGGGGGGGGGGCGATCGCCCCGATCGCCCCCCCCAAAAAATCCACCGATTGTCGCGAATTTCGACAAATGGTCGCCGAAAAAAATCAATTTCGTCAATCGTTTGCAGGTCAAAGGATCGCAAAAAGAACGCAAATTTCGTCAAGGAATCGCCCAAAAACGCCAATTTCGTCAAAGGATCGCGAAAAATCGTCAAAGAATCACTCAAAAAACGCTAATTTCGTCTACAGATCTCTAAAAAAATGCGAATTTCTTCAAAGGATTGCGAAAAAAATGTGCGAATTTCGCGAAAGAATCGCTGAAGAAGTCGCCAAAATTAACGCACAATTAGCATTGGGAGGAGATTCCCCTTGGCGCGCATCCACCGGGGGGTGGGGAGGGGGTTAGATCGGGGCAAAAAAGGGAAGAACAAATTACCAAGTTCAGAGCGAAACAGCACCGAAAACTGGCGATATGAAGCAATTAAAATAATAAAACTTTGTACAAAATCACCATAAAATAAAAGCAAAACATAGGACGCGTTTCGAGCTAAAAATAAAACAGTTCGTCATCAGCTACAGTAAACACGTGTCCGTAAGCGGACAAGGTCAAAAATGAACTGAAAGGGAGAGAATGTTGCAAAGAATGCGACAGATGGCGCTAGCTGAAAGGGGAACATACAGAAGAGAAAAGTGTTGCCAAAAAATAGAAGAGAAATTGATAGGGAAAAAAAGGAAATAAAAGAAATAAACAAAATTAAAATAAAATAAAAGAAGTAAATTAAAAAATATAAATAATAATAATAAATAAAGAAATATAAAAGAATAAAACAAGAAAATACCAAAAGATACTTTTTTTTTTTTTTACAAAATAAAAAGAAAAGAAACAGGAGAAGATGGAAAAGAATTACAAAAGTAATTTCCACGCTGGAGATAGGAAAGGAGATCATGGGAGATTATTGACAAGATTAGCAGAATTTTTAGAAATAAAATATGCTTCATGAAAATCCAAGCGAGAGGGAGAGGCAGGGGAAGAAATAATTTTGGCCATGGGGAAATTGAAACAATGACTGGAAAACCAACAGTGAGAAGCAATCGAAGATTTAGAGATTTCTTGATTTGTAATATACCTCTGATGCTCACCTAATCTGATTTTTAAAGCTCTCTTTGTTTGACCAATATAACCTAAATTGCAAGAGCAAGGAATAACATAAACACCCCACCGGTTCTCAGTAGGAATAGGATCTTTTAGAGAAGATAATTTAATTTTATTCATAGGTTTGAAGATAACTTTAAAATTAAAACGAAAAAGGATTTTAGCAATTTTAAAACAGAGAAGAGAATAAAAGAGCAGAACTATTATAGAGTTAAAATTAGGAGGATTATTTGAATCAGAAAAAGGACGTTTTGGCTTATTAAATTTATACAAAGCTTTATCAATCAAAGAGGCGTTATAACCACGAGCAAGGGCAAGAGATTTGAGATAATTAATTTCATTATTCAGAGTAGAAGAGTCAGAACAAATGCGTAACGCCCTAAAAACAAAAGTATAAAAGGACGCCACTTTTTGTTGAGGAGGATGATTTAAAAAAGCATGAGGAACTTAATTCCGTTCTTAACCTTCTTATTAGTAAGGCTGATAAAGGTGGTCAAACAGTTCGTCTCAATAAATCTGATTATATTTCCCACGTTGAATCTATGTTAAACTCTGGTCCATATTCCAAATTAAAGAAGGATCCTTCTACTAAGCATTTATCTGATATCAAGCATGTCATTAAAAATTCTGTCTTTCTTAATGATAACACCAAACGTTTGGTCACCCCTTCTATCGCTAATTGTGCTCGTTTCTATGCTCTTCCTAAGGTCCATAAACCTACTCTTTCCTTTCGCCCTATCGTTTCCAATATTGGTACTGCTTCTTATAAACTTGCCAAGTTCCTTTCTAAGTTACTCGCTCCTTTATCTTCCACTAACTTTCACACTTTGAAAAACTCTTTTGACTTTGTTGATAAAATTAAACGCCTTTCTCCTTGCAATTATATAATGGTTTCCTTGTTAAATCCCTTTTCACTAACGTGCCTGTTCAAGGGGCAATTGTTTGTTTGGAAAGAAGGTTGCGCGAATTTCATTACTCTTCCATGGAGATTGATGAAATCCTGCATTTAGTTAATATTTGTGTTAGGCAAACTGCTTTTCAGTTTAATAATTCTTTCTATTCTCAAACTGATGGTTTGGCCATGGGTAATCCACTGTCTCTTCTTTTATGTGATAATTTATATGCATTTTATTGAAGAAAAACTCTTCAGTTTATATAAATTTCCTTTCTGGTTTAGGTATGTTGATGATACTTTAATTTTAATTCCCTCTGACCTGGATCTTTCTAATCTCCTTTCTCTTGTTAATTCTGTTGATCCTTGTATTCAATTTACTCTCGAAGTCGAAGAGAACAATTCTCTTCCTTTTCTTGACGTCTTGGTTTCGAAACAGCCAGATCGGTTCTCTACCTCCGTTTATAGAAAACCTTTCGCTGTATCTCTTCCTCCTCATGCTTTTTCAAATCATCCTCCTCAACAAAAAGTGGCGTCCTTTTATACTTTTGTTTTAAGGGCGTTACGCATTTGTTCTGACTCTTCTACTCTGAATAATGAAATTAATTATCTCAAATCTCTTGCCCTTGCTCGTGGTTATAATCCCTCTTTGATTGATAAAGCTTTGTATAAATTTAATAAGCCTAAACGTCCTTTTTCTGATTCAAATAATCCTCCTAATTTTAACTCTATAATAGTTCTACCCCTAGTCTTCAAACCTATGAATAAAATTAAATTCTCTTCTCTAAAAGATCCCATTCCTACTGAGAACCGGTGGGGTGTTTATTTTATTCCTTGCTCTTGCAATTTAGGTTATATTGGTCAAACAAAGAGAGCTTTCAAATTCAGATTAGGCGAGCATCAGAGGTATATTGCAAATCAAGAAATCTCTAAATCTTCGATTGCTTCTCACTGTTGGTCTTCCAGTCATTGTTTCAATTTCTCCATGGCCAAAATTATTTCTTCCCTTGCCTCTCCCTCTCACTTGGATTTTCATGAAGCATATTTTATTCCTAAAAATTCTGCTAATCTTGTCAATGATCTCCCATCATCTCCTTTCCTATCTCCAGCGTGGAAATTACTTTTGTAATTCTTTTCCCTCTTCTCTTGTTTCTATTCTTTTTATTTTGCAAAAAAAAAAGGGGGGGGGGATCTTTTGTTTTTTTCTTGTTTTATTCTTTTATATTTATTTATTTATTATTATTATTTATATTTTTTAATTTACTTCTTTTATTTTATTTTAATTTTGTTTATTTCTTTTATTTCCATTTTTCCCTATCAATTTCTCTTCTATTGTTTTGGCAACACTTTTCTCTTCTGTATGTTCCCCTTTCAGCTAGCGCCATCTGTCGCATTCTTTGCAACATTCTCTCCCTTTCAGTTCATTTTTGACCTTGTCCGCTTACGGACACGTGTTTACTGTAGCTGATGACGGGCTGTTATATTTTTAGCTCGAAACGCGTCCTATGTTTTGCTTTTATTTTATGGTGATTTTTTACAAAGTTTTATTATTTTAATTTAAATTACCTAGCTGGTTTTTAAGAAATCAACACACCATACTCATTTTAACTTTTAACTGACTAGGATTAGGACATAATCATTTTTTTTTCATTCATGAAATACCCTTTAAATTTACCAATGTGGGTGGAAATAACAGTATATTTTTAACACATTATTGGTTTTCTACAGAAAACATTAAGATGCTTGAATTTTTCAAAGGACCTTTCTTTTTCTTGTTTCTTTCTTTCTGTGGAAATTGCTATGAATCCCATTCTTTTCTCAAACAATAAAGCACTCCTCAAAAATATCGTTATACAGAAATTTGAATTGCAGCTTCTTTGAAAGAACGAAAAAATTTCAACACTTTAAAGGGATCCGCATAACGTTGTCAATTTCTGTTGTAGAGATTCAACAAAAGGTACACGAAATGGCATCGTCCCCACCTCAACCCATTAGTGTCAAAAATTATGGCACCATATGCCTTTTGACAGGATTAATCCTATTTTGTTCACTAACTGCCGAAACGTCAGTGAGGTTTACCACCTGAGGTTTGACACCTGAAAAGTATTTTCGTTTGCTTGTCTGTCTGTTCCGCGAAAACTTCCGATAAAAACATTGGATTTATATCTTGGGGGAGCGACCGCGCCGATCGACCTCCCCCCACCCCACCGTGGATGCGCACCTAGGGGAATCTCCTCCTGGTGCTACTTGTGCGTTTTTTCCGCGAACCTATGACGAAATTAGCGTATTTTTTTCGCGATTCTTTGACGAAATTCGCATTTTTTGTGCGATTCTTTCGCGGAATTAGCGTTTTTTTCGCAATTGTTTGGCGAAATTAGCGTTTTTTTGTGCGTTCCTTTGGCGAAATTTGCGTTTTTTCTGCGATCCTTTGACGAAATTTGCGTTTTTTCCTGCGATCCTTTGACGAAATTCGCGTTTTTTTTTTCGTAGTCCTTTACGAAATTCACGTTTTTTTTTGTGGTCCTTTGATGAAATGTCCGATTTTTTGGCGAAATTCACGTTTTTTCCGCGCTTCTTTAATGAAATTCACGTTTATGCTCGATCCTTTGACGAAATTCGTGTTTTTTTGCGTGATCCTTTGACGAAATTTTATTTGCGAACGATTGACGAAATTGATTTTTTTCGGCGACCATCTGTCGAAATTCGCAATAATCGGTGGATTTATATTTTTTTATCCAAAGGGGGGGGGCGATCTCTCCCCCCCTTCCTTGGATCCACGCCAGTGAAGAGGTATACACACCACTTAGATGACACATTTTGACTTTCTAGTATGTTAAAGGCCCGTCAGATTTCTGAAGGGGATCCTTTTTCAGAGATTATCCTCTTTCAGAAATGATATTAAAAAATGGATGTGATGGTTATGTTTTTCAGCTTTCGATAATTGGTTCTTATGTATTTTTTAGTGCTGAATCCAAAAATGATCTTCATTTTTTACCATGTCATCACGTTAGGATTTTCCATAAATCGCAAATTTTTATAAAGTCTTACATCAAAATCAATTATCAAAAGTTTAAAAAGATAATCATCGCAGGGTTGTGTTATTAACGTTGTTTACCATAACTAAAAGAACAAAAAATAAGATAAATAATTACCATAGTATAAGAGTAAACAGAAAAAGAAAAAAAAAGACATTTAATAAATAAATTCTGTTATAACGTTTTTAATTTTACGACCTAATAAGTAACAATAAACGATATTTTGCGGAGAGGGCGGATTATAAAATAAGAGTGCTGGATAACAGAGTGTTTCGGTTAAACGGATGTCGGATAATCGAGAGTATGTAATATTTTTAAATCGCATTAATTTCATATTCATTTAATAATTAACTGCAGGGAAGGATTTGAGCAACAGAAAGTATGACTACGTTGATTATATGTCACTCGGTATCGCCCCCCCCCCCCCCCCCCCCCCCAAAACGATTCTCTGGATCCGCCCCTGCTAATAGGCTTGAGACTACTTAGCTTAATGGGTAATCCGCCTCTGTTTAAACGTACTTCAAAGAATTATCATTCCTAGATAATCACTGTTGATCACATTTCTTTAAGTGTCCTTATAAAAGGACTATAATTATTGCAATTCCTTTTCAAAAGAGACTATGCTATATTAATCTTCTAAATTATACACTGCTCAAAAAAATTAGGGGAGTAGGCAAAAAAGTGAAGAGAACAGTGCAAGACAGCCACGTATGGGCATAAAATGGATAATACACATGTATCAATGCGTAGTACAGATAAAAAGACCCATTTTTTTTTCAAGAGAGCTTTTAATCTTTGAAAAGATGGAAAGAACATAGAAAGGTGGTTTTGGGCAACAATTTGGTTACATGTAAATGATAATAGAAAAGTATTGTTTAGAAATGATACAAGATTTTTAATATTTCGCGTGGTCTTCTCAAACAGTTAAGACTGCTGCACACGTGTTTTCCACGGATGCGATGAGGCTATCGATAAAGCTTTGGGGAATACTGTTCCACTGCTCAAGAATTGCAATCTCCATGTACCGGACAGTAAAAGGACGCCTTGGTCTCGCAGCAATGCGTCGTCTGAGTATGTCCCAAGCATGCTCGATCGGATTCAGGTCAGGAGAGCATGCTGGTCATTCCATACGCTGTATTGTTTCAGCTTCAAGCATGTTTTCCACAAGAAGAGCTGTAAGTGCTCTGGCATTATCATGCATGGAAAAAAAGAAATCACTAATTGCTGCAACATAAAATACGACATGTGTCTCAGTATCTTGTCTGCATAACTTCGGACCGTAAAAGTGCCATTCCTAAAGATATGCAGGCCCGTACGTCCACCTATGCTGATTCCAGCCCATAGCATTAACCCGTCTCGTCTGTAATGTGATCTTTCACGAACTTCGTCCTGCGGCCAATAACAACTGTGTTTGCAGCAGATTAGCATTCCCCGGTCCGTCTCGTCGAGCTGTTAACAGGATATATCGGTCATTAGTTTCTGTGGTAGTACATAGCCGACCTTGCCCTTGTCGATGTCTACCATTCCATGTGTCTTGAGATCGATTCCACAGCCTTGCATTGACATTTCTTGTGACCCCAACAGCGTCCGTTACACTTCGTTGTGTTTCCCCATATTCAACTGTCCCGATAACTCGCCAAGCCATGGATTCCGTTAAATCACATTGTTGTGACATTTTCAAGTAACCTTTTTCTCAAAACACAAGCTGAGCAATTGAATTTTGCAACTTAGACAGTGAAACAGACATTTCTGCAAAATCTCGATTTCTGCACTTATCTCCTTTTTCTAGTTTTTGACGTCATAAACGTTAATTTGCATGTGAAGTTTTTTTTTTGTTTTGTTTTTTGTTTTCTACCACGCTTTAAATTATGGATGTTTTATTTTACGTTACTTATCGGTGTAAATATTTGCGTAATTTTATTAAAACCACGTGCTCCTCTTATTGTTTTGAGCAGTGTACATCAACATGGATCAGTTTGTTAGAAATTACACATTAAGACAATTTATTAAAAAGTTCAATGAATGCATATGAAATTAATCTAAAGAGATGTATCACATTTTAATAAAGTCCTTTTAAAATTTAACGCATTAACATATAAAAATTTTCCAATGCTTATGATTGTATAACCAATCTTAATAAAATCTTTAAAGGAAAAACATTTCAAATGAATTCGGTGAAGAAAAATACCTTTAATACACAGTTGTAATTTAAACGTTTCAGTAAAGTGAGTTTTTCTTATCGTCATATTAATATCCTGTCCCTAAACTTTCACTTGAAGTAAATTTAATCTGCATTGTCGTCCGCTGAATATTGAATTAATATTTAAAGTATCGCGTATTATTTTGTGAAATTAAACTCTGAACATTTTTGCTGTCGCGATCAAAATCCTCTTGGAGGTTCTAAAACAAAACATTCCAGATTAAGTTAGTTGATTTGATAGTTACATTATTTTGTGAAACATTCTTATATGCAGTAAAGTGAGTTTTTATTATCGTCATATTAATATCCTGTCCCTAAACTTTCACTTGAAGTAAGTTTAATCTGCATTGTCATCCGCTGAATATTGAATTAATATTTAAAATATTGCGTATTAATTTGTGAAATTAAACTCTGAACATTTTTACTGTCGCGAACAAAACCTTCTTGGGGGTTCTAAAGCCAAACATCCCAGATTAAGTTAATTGATTTGATAGTTACATTATTTTGCAAAACGCTCTTATATACAATAAAGTAAATTTCAAATCAACTAAACTAAATTAATCTAGGTAATACATGAGTATAAAATTGAAATTTCAATAGAACGTGGTTAAAACTTTTCCCTTCGTAATAAAATTAATATTCCATATATATTTAGGAATATACAGGGTGATTGAAAATAACATGGGCAAAATGAAAGGGCAAAGCAAGCATACAAAAATAATAAAATTACACAGGAACTTGGGGTCGCAAACGCCATCCGGGTCGCTAGAGTGTGTTTCCATGAAAACACGAGTTGAGCAATTTCAGACTTCTCCATCTCAGCCGTGTATTCCTTGAAAGTTACATGGCTAGTTGCGAAACACCCGTTACATCGCAGGAAGACAGCAGGAAAAATTGTTGCGGCAGCAGGATATGTTTAAGATACACCTGATTACGTTTGAAAAGGTGCGCCAATCCGTGCAGCATCGATGTAATGCGTGTCTCCAGGAGTTTTGCAAAATCTTTGCGCATCTCCTGTAATAGTATTGGTCCTAAATGTGTAACATGTTTAAAAATACATTATGAATAAAATGATGTAGAATGGTTTTTGTTTATTCTTGCATTATATAAGATTTGCAATACCCCACCCCCCTAGCGGCTCCCGATGGCGTTTACGACCCGTTGTTCCTGTGCGATTTTTTATTCTTTGTGTATGCCTACTTTTGTGCTTTCATTCTGACCACATTATTTTGAATCTCCCTGTATTCAATAATCTGGAGTCACTCATGTGTTAGATTAATTTTTTTTTCCTATTGCAAAATTCTCTATTTAATACTTTAAATTAATAAATAATAGAAGTTGTCATATTTTGTCGTATAAGTTGATTTGATTTTATTAAGTTTAATTAGCAGTTGTTCGTAGAAGTAACATGCGAGAAACATTAGTATGAAAATAATATAGAGATGTTTTATTAAAATGTTTTGATATTAAGACTTTAATATTAAGAAATTGTTTGTGAAACTGGAGTGTAATTATTAGCAATTTATGATAGACTGTAGGAAATTCTGTAACCAAATACTATATTGCTAATTTAGCGAATTTGTGAAACAAACTCTTAACATTTTATTAACTATTACTAACTATTACTCACATTTTATTACATTTACAATATTATTATACATAATACCGTAATTGTCAAATAAGCTAATTTAATCTATGTAAAACATCGATATGAAATTGAAATTTTAACTCAACATGGTTAAAACATCTGATGCGTAATAAATTTCATGTTTCATGAAATTAGACACGTACGGAATATTCTGAACTTACTGGTATGTTATATAGATGAGATGGGCGGAACTCGGCCCGGACCCGAAGCGAGCAAGAGAAACATTATAATAAAAATAATGTAAGTACTTTGTTAAAACTGTATTGGTACCGTCAACCGGGGGGGGGGGGGGGGGAGGACTACTTTGGGCCACTTTTTCCTGGTTCCACTCGCATTTCCATTATTAAAAAATATTGTATGTGATTTTTCAACGTCGAAATGGAGTTGTAAACAATTAACATGAAACAATGAAGCAAACTGTATGGTTTTAAAGATGAAAAAAAAATATTATTTTTATTTTTTTAACTATTTTTAAAGTTTTGGAACAAAGTAGCCCCTGCTGGGGGCTTCTTTGGTCCATTCACTTAGTTTCATATGAATTCAATACATTTCATATGTAAATGAATACATTTTTATTGAAACCCTTTTGCAATAGCATTTGCTGATAAATTAACACTGCAAACTCAATAAACGAGTGTTTTTTATATTTAAACGCAATAAACCAATTGTTAAATATTAAAGAAACGAGAAACAGTTTTCGTCATGTTATCCTCAGGAAATGGAACAAAAAGAATTAATGTAACATTTTGCTACGGTAACATTTGAAAAAAAAAAGTTACTTAAAACATTTTAAGAGATCTGCTTGTATAAAAAGCATTTCTAAGTAATTGGGGCTATTTTCGGCCCAAAAAAGGCCTGGCTCAAAGTAGCCCCGAGATGCAATTTTCATGTTTGCTTTATAAAAATGCAAACATTTCCTGTCAAAATAAAAAGTTAAAGGAAAAACTATGATCACATATGGGTTATAGGTTACTAAAGGTAATATTTTGACACTTATCTTATTTGTAGCTCTTATCTAGATTGTTTCACTATAAAATCTACTCACGAATTTACACTCTTAAAATTTACACACGAAAACAGTTGTTTACAAACATATCTAGTGTTGCCACTAAACGAATTAAATTACCCCCAAACTATTCAAATACCCTATAGTAGGGTATAAAATATTTTTCAAGGGCAAAAACTCCAAATTATCTTGTATTGTTTGTTCAATACAAAGAATAAAAACTTTTTTTATGGGATGGACCAAAGTAACCCCGGTTGACGGTAATAAGGCTTTTTTGTTTTAAAAGTTTGTGTGGGAACTAAATAATTGTGCACTAATAAAGATTATACAAAATCTAGTGGTTATTCAAAAACTAAAAAGGGCAGGGTGTGAACTACCAAAGATACTAGTTCAGTAGAAAAAGACATTATTTGAAGAGAAAATGTATTAGTAATGTTTTAAGTAAAGCAGGGCTCGGAATGTACCGGAGCAAACCGGGACGATATTCCGTTTCGTGAAATTATGATAAATGTTCTTCTGGTTCGTGAAATTATGGTTAATATCGCTTCAGTTCTTGCAATTATTAAAACATATTGTTACATTTATATTTCCGTAAATTTTCCCCGAATGAGCGGAAATTATCCTTATTATCCTTACTCGTTGAATGTTAAAAAGAGAAATGTTTCTTACAATACAGACACGAAAACGTTTCTTTTCAATTGAGAGAAAATAGAAAAATTCCAGTTAAATTTTTCTAAATGATGTTTTGGCCTATAAACAAGTCGATGATGTAGGGGACAGAACATTCATCCTTTAATTCAGAATATCGAGTTACCAATTCAGAGAAAGAAAGGGCGTTAAAAAAAAAAAAAAAAAATGGGAGTGATAATCTTCACTTCGAATTCTTGTACGTGTAAATGTGCATCAGTATGCATAATTATTATTTAGATTTAAAAAATATATATGCATTGTTGTATTGCTCACATTTATTTTTAAAGGCGGAAATTTCCCGTTTTGAATGGCGGGAGATTTTCGTCTTGAAAACGGGGTAATATCAAAACGGAAGTTTTCTCAAAAAACTGAGAATAGACGGCAACTTAGTTGCCAGTACATTTTCCGTTTTTTCACGGAATTTTTTAGCAATGTAGAGCAGGGTGAATTTTACAAATTTTGTAAAGGGATTTCTTTTAAAAATGGCCTAGAGGGAATATTACGAGGTCGTTTGGAGAAGATAAGGAATGATAACAATAATTTCGAAATTGTTGCACCCATGTCTAAAATTGTACGTGAACACATACATAAGCTGCGGTTTAAATTTGATGTTGATTAGAAATTATACACTAAGGCCATTCATTAAAATTGAAAAACAGCAAAATTAATCTCAATATATCTAAGAACAATCAGTTTTGTTCCTAAGGAACGATAACAATAACTTAAAAATTGTTGCAACCTATGGTTTAAATTACTTGTGAACACACACCACATACAAATTGCCGTTTGAATTTGATATCGATTAGAAATTATACACTGAGGTACAACGATAACAGTAAATTCAAAATTGTTACACCCATCGCTAAAGGTACACATGAACACACACTACGTGCAAATTGCGATTTGATGTCGATTAGAAATTATACACTAAGATAATTTATTAAAATTTAAGTGAAAGCAAAATTAATCCAGTATATCTAAGAACAATTAGTTTTGCTCCTAAGAAACGATAACAGTAACTTCAAAATTGTTGCACCCATCGCTGAAGTACACATGAACACATGACACATTTGATGTCTATGTGTGTTTTAATTTGATGTCTATTGGAAATTATACACTGTCATTCATTAAAATTTAAGTGAAAGCAAAATTAATTTTAATATATCTAGGATTAGGAACTATCGGTTTTGTTCCTAGGAATGATAACAGTAACTTTAAACCTCCTCGGTCCTGAAGTATCACATGTGATACTTCATAAAAAAACTCAAATAAAAACTGAACTATTTGATTTTTTTTACTTTACTTCTATATAGCTGAATGTTCTTGGCTTTGGACCAAAACCAATAATAGGCAGCACTGTACAAGAA
Source organism: Maratus speciosus (assembly GCA_963932465.1). Lineage (NCBI taxonomy): Eukaryota > Metazoa > Arthropoda > Arachnida > Araneae > Salticidae > Maratus > Maratus speciosus. The sequence goes on from OZ010799.1 coordinate 112,320,971, forward strand.
AGTAAGAAATTTTCATAATTGACTTAAACGCTTTACAATAAAAAATTTGATAATTTGTAGATCATTCAATTAATTAAATGCCTCCAATTTGTTACTGCGTAATTTAGGTTATCAATAATTAAATCAATATTTTTAGGGTGTTAGTCATTTTATATCTATATTTGTGAACCTAAATTACTAGCCCCTTAAAGTATCCATTTCAGGAAAAGGGTTCCTTCTGTCATTTATGGTGTCTTTGTACAAAATCAAAAAGAGTGTAATCGCAGTGTTATTTTACCTTCCGGTCTGAACAGGTTAAAATTGTCGCACTCATCGCTAAAGGTACACATGAACACACATTACGTAGAAATTGCGGTTTAAATTTGATATCGATTAGAAATTATACACTAAGATCATTTATTTAAATTTAAGTGAAAGCAAAATTAATCTCAATATATCTAGGAACAATCGTCTTACAAAATTTAATGCGACAACTTATTAAATTTTTCTGTCCCAGTTGTTGTATGACATATCTTAATAAAATATTTCAAGGAAAGCTCATGTCAAGCGAATTCGACGGAGAAAAAAATTTTTACTGATATATTTAAATTACATTTGTGTTTTACATTGGATCATATTTTATCACCATATTAATATTCTATCCATAAATTTTGACTAGAAACGAATTTAATATTCGTTGTCAGAATTGCATGTTGAATTAAAATTGGAAATAACACAAGTTGCTATGTGAAATTAAACTGTAGGTATTTTTATTATATTAAATAAAATATTCTTTCACACAATAAACGTAATGTCAAATCGACTAATTTTATTCACATAACTTGTGGTCCTGAAATTGAAATTCCATATCAGCGTAGTTAAAACATTTCATGCGTAAGAAATTTTATGTATCGTGAAATTAGACGTGCACTCAATACTCGGAACATACTAATATGTTAGGCAAATTTATCATCGTTATTAAAAAATTCACGATTTTTCGCGTTTAAATTAACAAAAAATGGATATTGTCAGGCAGTTTTGAAAGACTTGTTCGGTTAAATTCAATTTCATTTAAACCTTTTCAAAAAAGTAACATGCGAGAAATATTATTATGAAACAGATACATTTTATGTACAGAGACATTTTATTAAAATGTATTGATAATATGGTTTTAATTTTATAAGATTGCTTAAAAAGTCAGAGCATTACAATAAAAATTTACTTGGTGCAGTATATTATAAATAAATAAAAAACAACGTTTAAAGCAACAAAACACTTTATTTCATATGTTGCTTTTGCTGTTCCTCTGTTGTCAGATTGTTGGAAAAATTATATAAAAAATTATTGTTCGTAAATTCCACTTGCATGTATTCATGCTACATTTACTGTATCTTATTGGCTGTTCATGTTCAATCAACTTTCCTGAAATTCTATTATTGGCCAATAAACTTGTTTGAATCCGCTTACATGACCCGTTTCCTAAAATTTCCTATTGTAATTCTATTGGCTAATAAACTTTATCTTTGAATCCGCTTCTCTTACATTGGCTATTTCCTAAAATTTCCTCTAATTTTATTGGCTAATAAACTTTATCATTGAATCCGCTTGTCCTACATATATTTCAACAATTTTCCCTTTCCGAACAATCATATTTTCCACTGATAACGGTACGCTATGGCTACCAAAACTAGTTTGCAACAAGAAATAAGGTTTTTTGGTGCTTTAAACGTTATTTTTTTATTTATTTATAAGTTAGAGCATTGTTATGATTTTTTTCCCAAAAATGTTAGAAAATTATATAATCGCAAGTTATATTGTTAATTTCAGTAAATCCGAATATTCTTGAAATGTTTCTGAATGCTAATATATATATAATTTCAGATTTTATTAACACTATTTTTACAAGTGTCAAATGACACCTTTTACGGTTTTGATTTGTAGTTATTTTATACGTAATTTTGTAATTAAAATAATCATAAAACCTTCTTGCTACATTGATTGTCTAACTTATGATTTCCTTAGTTCAAAAATGATAAATAAATAAAACATAAATCGAAATTTTAAAATGTGTCGTTTGACACTGCTAAAAATAGTGTTAAAAATCTAATATGGAATTGAAATGTACCATTTTAGACTTTCGGTTCGGCTTTTACGTGGGTGGTTCAATAATTATTGTCCCTAGTGTATATAAAATATTTGTACTGCGATGGTTGATATGGAATATCGAAGCCTGATGTCTTAAATGCCTATATGCTCAATTTCAGAACCGTAGCTGCTATATTAACATAGTTTTGGAGAGAGGGGTGAAGTTTTAAAGACCTATTTTTGAGGGAGTTTTTAAAGAGGGGAGCGAAGTGAAATGCTGGTTTGGAGCTAATGAGGCTACAGTGGATGAGATGACAGTGGATTTGTGACAGTGGATGAGATGTGGCTACATCACTAGGAACCCGAGTCTAAACGACAGTAGTTACGTCTCATTCACTGTCACAAATCTAGACCCATAAGCTAAAAATAAACCTTCCACCCCCACTCCCTCCCTGTCACTCCTCCCTCCAAAACTATGTGAATACAGCAGCTATGGTTCTGAAATTGAGCATATAGGCATCTAAGACATTAGTCTTTGATATTCTACAACAACTATCGAAGTACAAATATATTATATATACTAGGAAGAGGGACAAAAATTATTATGCTCGTACGTATGTGCTCTTATGTAAATCAGTTAATTAACGAAACTCTGACAAACACCGTATGCTAATGATAACCTGAATTGGTTCTTCAAACGAGTGCGGAAAGTGATTTCTTTTTATTTTATTTTATTTGCTAAGAGTAATATTGATATATTTCATCTTATCCCATTGCACTATATTTCAATGCAGCATGAGATAAATATTTACTACATATGCTACTAACTTGATTTTCGATTGATGAAGGATATACTACCGATTCGTAGAACTACAGTTTGTGGAGTAATTTAATCTGGAACCTAGTAACTAACCTTTACGGACCTTCGTCTCGGCTTTTATGTGCTCCAGCGTATTATAGTCCAGGCATTTTGTGATTGAACATGGGCAAAATTGCAATAGAAGCTTTTTACAGAATTTTTTAATCAGGAACTACTGCTTAATAGCATACTAAAAATCAGACAAAATCTGAGCACGGGAACACCCCTATATACGGATTTCAAAATGGCGGAGGGGATTTTCTGGAACTAAGGCAGAGAATATATCGCTTACGGAAATATATCGCTTTATTTTCACAATTTAACTTTGAAGTATAGTCAAAAACGATAAACAGTACACAAAAGTCTACTATTTCTGACAAATTACTGCTTAAGTTCATTTTTACAGAAATGTTCCAGTGAAGAAAAAAACGTATCAATAGTTTTCATCATATTTATAGTTAGAAATTAGGTAGTTCTTGTTACATCCATTGACTTGGCACACCCCAGAAGCTGTGGAACAGGGCAATCAATTACGCTTGCATCAGCATCGTAAAGTAGCACAGTTTGTCTTTCAAGAACATGGAATCATATTAAGTAAATAATCTGTAGCTGGTAGTCACTCGCAGAGTATTGGGTAGAACGAGTGTTTTTTTACATACCAGCCCCATTCTGCTGGCTTGGTTCTTTCTTCCGATATTTATTTGTAAGTAAGTGTGATAGCTATGATATTTTGTAGAAGAATCGGTCGGAGGCAAACGTTCAGGTGTAATAAATGATTTTACTGTAGTTACTTTCCTTACCAACATTTGGTGACGTAGTTTGTCTATAGAATACAGTGCCTTGCAGTCATAAAACAGAAGCATTGCTTTTATTCCAGCCTCAGCCATATCTGAATGTAGGCTTGAATTTGAACAAAATATTTTTGCAATAGAACGGAGCTCTGTCTTGTTCATCTGTTTGAGAAATGATGAGGATTTCCCAATCGAAAAAATTCTGGATGTTGTATCGCAGCCCGTGAAAGCATGCAGAAACAGAAGGAAGTTGCAATTTTCACGACCTAACAGAGATTGCATGTTGAGGATATGATAGACTGGTTTGGAACATGATCCTCGTCTTATGTCACTGCGATAGTATAGCTTGAAGCCATTATCCTTTGCCTGTTAAAGAAGGAGAATCAGCAAGTTGGTATCTTCACCTATTACAGTGGTATGTGCATGTGCATGTTCTGAAGAAGAGACTGGAGCACGAACAATGTCTATATTGGCATCCCCATCTGTGTTGGGAACAGTACAGCCTTGTTTCTTAAGCAATTCGCCTATGAGGGAAGTCATTGCTTGCTTGTTTTTTCATTGTCCAGAAACTCTTCCTTTTTTTCAATAAAATTCACGTATGGGCTGAAATTAATATCTCTACTGTTTTTGTAGCGTCATCTGTGAGCCACATCATTGATTGTTGGATACCCAATGTAATTATCAAAAACCATGATAGGTTTTCCATATTGTTTAACAATAAAATCAGCGTAAGACATAGCAATGTTTTCATATGTATCATTTTTTACACCAGGAAATGCGACGCAATAAAGATCCTCCATCCAATATGTACCTTTCTGTACTTTCCACGTTGTCATATTTTTCATTGTGTAAATTTTTAATGTGTTTGACTAGTGCTTGAGCTAACTGAGATTTGTCTGAATTCCTTATCATACTTGGTGATTCAAATAATGCTGCAGGGTACGCACACGGTTCATAACGCATGACATCTCCGAGATTCATTTCACCACAAGTGCCAGTAATCATCATTCTTTGGAAGAGGAGGGCTGGATCTATTTGTATATCTAAGTCATCTTTATAACTACAAATGGCGGCAGCAGATCCTAGAGTTTTCACTTTCTTTGACCTTTTAGTCGAATACCTAAATATATCCTTCCCTATCATTTTGTAGATGATGATCATACCAAATAAGTGCAACTCATCAACATTAACTTCTTTTTTAGCTGTTACGCCTGTAACAATTTTGCGTAGAGTAGAATCAGAATGAAATGGCGATACGTGTTCCAGTACATCGGCAACTTTTTAAATGTCATTGCTGCTCCTCTTCTGTCTGCTGTCTCTTATAGGTATTTTTGATAATTTTATAAAAGTTACACATTCCCAATGTTATTCCTATGGGAGTTTGAAGCTAAAAGTTAGCATAGAACACAATTTTTAACTATTTTCAAAACATCATTTAGTACACTTAAAATTGATATTTTGAATTGAAACTGGCAATAGAGCAAAGTATATACACTTACGTTAATAAAAAGCACAGTATGGAGCTGTTTATAGCATTTATTATGTACGTTAGAGGTTAGAGATTAATTAAAAAAGGTTAACATTACAATAATCTCCACAGAGATGCATTATTAAATGGCCGCCAATGGTAAAGCATGTACTTTTCAGATTCTCATTAAAATACTAAAATTTATAAAAAGAATCTAAAACTCACTCACTAGTGTTGTATAAGCTTCAAATTACACAAATAATGTAGTAATCCGCTGTTAAATAATCATTTAACACCATAAATATAATCTTGAAAAGCACTAACAAGACAAACTACTCTGGTCAGATCACAATCACAGCACAGCATGTATAAAAAATATCGATATCTTTGCTTAAAGTCTCCTTAACAAAGTAAATTGGTGATGAAATGTCCATAAATGCAGGGGTCGTGCGTGTCCTGAAATTTTATAGCCAGGAAATTTTTCGGTACCAGTATTTTCTTATAGAAAATTACTTCTTAAATAAGGCGAAATTTCGCGCGTTTAAGCTAGATTTATTCTTCTATTAAAAAATACTGATATTTACCCTGAAAAATTCCCTAAAGCATATTATTAAAAATGTTCCGATGCCTGGGAAAGTTATGCACAACTATCATTTATAAGCATTGGAATCGATTCGGAGCCAGTTGCAATTGCGGATACATGAGATAGAGGAACGGGATTAACAGAAAGTAGAGAAATTTAAAAGAACTATATCTCGCGAACCACTGGACCGATTTTGATGCGGTAGGGCTTAAAATGTTCTGGAAGACTTAATATGTAGAAAGAAAATATAGTATAGGGCTTGCCTGAGGCCGGAGATATATCTCCCCATCGCCGGAGCTTGAAAAACTCACCGCATACCGGATGACTGTTAGGAGATCGGTCTAGTAGTAATACAGTTTAGAAAGAGTTATAGATACTTTATTTTATCTTGTTCCAAAAGCAGCATTGGTTGTCAGTTGTTCTATAAAAAAGGAATATTTGCAGTCCAAATTATTTAGTGCTGCCCTCTGTCGTCTTCCGTCTCAACTAAAAGCTATACAACAGCACAACAACGCAAAACGGCATATGATTCAGTCCGTTTTGAAACCTGTTTTTAAGGGTGTTCCCGTGATCGGATTTTGTCTGATTTTGGTTATATTTCTCAGTAATGGTTACGGATTAAAAATCAGTTAACAGAGCTTCTATTGCAATTTTGCTCGTGTTGAAGGTGTATTTACTTTAATTTGCCTGGACTATTAGTTTTCACCCACTTTTGAAGACCACGTATCAGCTGAGTGACAGGTAATCTCGTATTATAGGACCGGCGTATTTATTTTCTTTTGTTCTGCCGTATTATAGGCATATAAGTCAGATTGTTGAAAAAATTATATAAAACCTCTTGTTCATAAATTCCACTTACATGTATTGTATCTTGTTGGTTGTTGAATACATTTTCCTGAAATTCTATCGGCCAATAAACTTGATCTTTGAATCCTCTTGCATGGCCCGTTTCCTAAGATTTCTTATCGTAATTCTATTGGTTAATAAACTTTATCTTTGAATCCGCTTCTCTTACATTGGCTGTTTCCTAAAATTTCCTGTAATTTTATTGGCTAATGAGCTTTATCATTGAATCAGCTTCTCCTTCATATATTTCAGCAATTTTCTTTTCCGAGCAATCATATTTTGCACTGATGACGGTACGCTATTGCTACCGAAACTAGTTTGCAACAAGAAATAAGGTTTTTTGGTGCTTTAAACGTTATTTTTTTATTTATTTATAAGTTAGAGCATTGTTATGATTTTTTCCCCCCGACAATGTTAGAAAATTATATAATCGCAAGTTATATTGTTAATTTCAGTAAATCTGGATATTCTTGAAATGTTTCTGAACGTTAATAAGTATTTTTTTTAATTTCAGATTTTATTAACGCTATTTTTACGAGTGTCAAATAACACCTTTTAGGATTTTGATTTATAGTTATTTTATACATAATTTCGTAATTAAAATAAACATAAAAACTTCTTGATAGACTGATTGTCTAATTTATAATTCTCTTAGTTTAAAAATGATAAATAAAAAAAAAAAAAAGAACATAAATCAAAATTTTAAAGGGTGTCAATTGACACCGCTAGAAATACTGTTAAAAATCTGAAATTTAATATGGAATGAAATGTACTTTCGCTTCGGCTTTTATGTTCTCTTATGTAAATCAGTTAATTTCTCTATTTTAATTAAACTCTAGCAAACACCATATGCTAATGATAATCTGAATTGGTTTTTCAAATGCAGAAAGTGCTTTTTCTTTTATTTTATTTGCTAAGTAATATTGATATATTTCATCTTATCGCATTGCACTATAATCAATGCAGCATGAGATAAATATCTACTACATATGCTACTAACTTGATTTTCGATTGATGAAAGATAAATAAATACTGCCGATTCGTAGAACTACAGTTTGGGAGTAATATTTTCTGAAATTTAATCTGGAACCTAGTAACCTACCTTTACGGACCTTCGCCTCGGCTCTTATGTGCTCCAGCTTATCAGTTTTCACCCAGTTTTTGAAGATCACGTATCAGCTGAGTGACAGGCAATCTCGTATTATAGGACCGGCGTATTTATTTTCTTTTGTTCTGCCGTATTTTAAGATATTACCAATTCTAAATATTCTTTTTAAGAACACAGAAACCCAGCTATTTATTATTGATTAGGTAATAAAGTTTTTATTTATGTGTATCTGTGTGTATAATTAATTAGTAAGCTGAAGTGGGATAGTGTTTAATCAATCATGTTATTGTTACGTTCAGTAGCCATATTTATTAATCAAGGGTGGATCCAGCCCTCCATTTAGAGGGGGGGGGGGGTTCATGGCTCCTTTTTTTAGGGTGCGGGGGTGTCACATCTCTTAACATGTTATTTTTTATATTGAAGGCTATTATCATATCCGAAATGACTACATTTCTGATACTTTTGGGAAGTCATTTTCATTCGGAAATACAAAAGAATTGCATTAATATTCTTAAAATACAAAATTTACACATTTTATTCAGGTACCAAAAAATTGAATTTTCCGTTTTCTTATAAAGGCAAAGAATCATACAGAAATTGAGCATTTTAATCCGATTTTTAGGATTTGACACTTACAAAAATGCCGTCATCAGGTAGCATTTTCTGTCTAAAATTCAGCTTAAAACCCTACATTTTACGGAGATTTGTCGAAAGATTCTTTGTCTTATCGAAAAATGAAAAACACTTATCAATCCCATTTGTTCTGAATGCACTTCCAAATGTCTTACATCTGAGATTAAAAATGACTTCATAGATGCATCAGAAATTTGAAAGAATTTATTATATATTTCATTTAGAAATTTTCTTCGTTCAGGGGGGGGGGGTCATGACCCCCATGAATTCCCCCTTGTATCCGCTATTTTTATTAATCATCATATACCACTACTTAAAATAATTCCATTTTGACATTCTTTAGAAATTATACCGAAAGTGAAAGGTTATTTTCAGGTTTATAATATGAAATATCAATAATCTGCCAAACAAGTCCGAAAAAGTTCATCATAACTTTTGAGGTATGTTGAAAAGAAAATTTAAAGCAGAGAATAATTATTTTGACTGTTGAATGTAAAGAAAAGAAAATTTAACTGATTTCAAATAAATAGTTAAATCACCCGGTTTAATATCTGCTTAAATTTATGCACATTCTTCTTCAGCAATTATACGTAACATGAAAAAAAAATAATAATAATCTGACTAACAAGTCCCAAAAAGTTCAGCAAATTTAATCTCCTATGTTTACCACTTTCCATTTTCGTGAAAGGTTCAGTAAACTAGAAAAGTTTGTTGGAGAAAAGTCAGGAACATCTGTCGGAAGTGGTTTGATTGCTAAAAAAAGCCAGAGTTTTAACCGAAGAAATAAGGGAGAGCTATTTCCAAAGACTTGCAAAAGTATAGAAGGAATAGTATTTGATCAAGTGTTTAAAAGATATTTTTAAACTTTCTCGATAGCTTTTTTCTTCATTTCCTAAAGTTTTATATTATCTTGCGTGTTATATACAAGTGTTCCACAAAATATTCCTTAATTTCAAAATTTAATAATTCATTGACCTTCATTGATCTGTAATATAAATAAAATAAATGACGTTTATACTTTAAAAGCTTCAGAATGCAAGTTTTTTTCGAATTGGACCTTAAATATTAAAAAGTGATTTTTTATATGCGTATGTCCTCAATTTTCTGAATAACCATTGAACGGATTTATTTGAATGTAACTTTTATACTACAGTTCTAGTACACCGGGATTGTACTTCGTGGGTCGGGTTGTGCTGGACCCGAACCCGAAAATTCCATTTGAAGTCAACTCGAACTCGCCAAAAAAAAAATTCATTAATCCGCAACCTGACTCGAACTCGACAAAATAATCTCCAACGACCCCCAACTCGACCCGCACCCGACAAAAAATTTTTCATTGACCGGCAACTAGAGTCCTGCGAACTCGAAAATTGCATTTGAGGTCAACCAGCAACCCGATCCGAACCCGACAAAAAAAAAAAAAAAAAAATCCGCAACCCGACCTGAACCCACTAAAATAATTTTCGGGGACCTGCAACCCGACCCAACATGTTTCAACCCGAACCCGACATGAAAGAGAAGTAAATTATGTTGTAATACATTATAAAAAGTAATCTACAATTATATCTCTTAATACCAGTTTTATCTTTTCTATAGAAAAATGGACAAATATTAGAATATTAGAATTAATATTAGAATACAGTAAAACTCCTGAATAGCAGACACCTCGGGATCGTTGAATAGAGTCCTGCATCGGGTTGGGTTATCCCTTTTTTCGGGTCGGGATGACTCTAATATTTTGACTCTGCGGGTTGGGTTCATCCTAGGAAGGGTCACATTTAAGTTTTTAGCAAGTGGTGTTATTGGGAAAAGTTTGCTCAGAACTGTTTCAGATGAAAATAAATACATATTTGAATATGAGTGTATTCAATTTGCGGATGAGAAAAAAAAATGTGAAATAAGAAATGTAATCATAGATTATTCTTTCTTTACGATACAGTTAAAAACTATTTTTTCTTCTCTCCGAATATGAAAATTTTTACCAACATTTCGTTTTTGATGCACAAAAAACACATGTATCGTATTTGTCATGATACATACACACTTACACATGTGATGTGCCTGTAGATTGGAAGGTTCTCACTATTTAGAGGCATAAGCATACAAAAATAAAAATGTTAGGAATTGAAAAAGTGTTCGCTACATAGAAGTGTCCGCTTTTCGGGAATGTCCATTGGGGAAGGTCTTATTGTATATAGATTTTGAACCTGAAACATTATTTTGGACATTCTTTTAAAAAATCCGGTCAACCCGCAGGAGTCAAAAATCAACCCGAAACAATGACATACGACCGACTCGATTCCGATCCTCAGCAAAAAAGTAGAAGTCAACGCGGCCCAAACCGAACCGCAACGAAAAAATATAGCGCGAAACCGACCCAACCCGGGGTTCCGGTAAAAGCGGGTAACTCGACCCGATGCAGGACTCTACCCGAACTGAAATGAAAGGAAAGTGAATCATGTTTTAATGTAGTCATGAAAAGTAAACTACAATTATATCTCTTATACCAACTTTATTTTTTATATAGAAAAATGAACATATCTATCTTCTTTAATATCCAAATATAGTAAAACCTCTGAATAGCGGACACTTCTAGATCGTTGAATAGAATCAAGCATCGGGTCGGGTTCTTCCTAATTTTCTTTTTTTCGGATCTGGGGGCTCTAATTTTTTTTTTTTTTCTGTGGGTTGGATTCACCCTAGAATAATTCTTCTGTGTCAGATTTAGTTTTTTTGCAGGTCGAGCTATTGGGAGTTTCTCATAAAGTTTAAGCAGAACTATGTTCCAGGTGAAAATAAATATGCATTTGAATATGAGTACATAATTTATTTACTGTTTAAGACATAAAATGTATATAAGAAACGCAATGATAGATTATTCTTTCTTTGCAGTAAAGTTAGGAACCACTTTTTAATTATCTCGGAATATGAAAAATATTACTTACCAACATTTCTTTTTTCAAACACACAAAAACACATATATCGTATTTGTGATAGTTTGTGCACACATACACATATTTGTGTGCAGATTGCATGCCCACTATATTCAGAGAAAAAAGCGTACAAATGTATAAGTGTATTACGAACCGAAAAGTGTTCGCTAAATAAAGGTATCCGCTTTCCGGGAGTGTCCATTATGGAGGTCTTATTGTATGTAAATTTTTAATGAGAAAAAATATTTTGAACATTCTTTAGAAAAGTCGAGTCAACCCGACCCCAACCCGCAAGAGTCAAAAGTCAACCCGAAACCGTCCCGACCCGAATCCAGCACGCGGCAAAAAAGAAGTCAACCTCACCTGAATTCAACCCGAACCACAGGTCGAATGCGGGTAAAAGCGGGTTGCCCGACCCGATACAAGGTTCTACACCGAAAAAATGTTTTAACCTAAAAATATTCATTGTATCGCCTATAAATTTAATTATTATTATTATTATTGAGACACGTCAAAGATTTTATTGTCTACTGCTTTTCACACCTGAGCGATAAGCAGTAGTTTTTTTTTTATATGTGAGAGAGGTCGTATCCGAGAAATAAAATCTCTATAGATGGAAAAGATTTAAGGAAAAAAAAAACTACAACTGAGCAACTAAAATACCGTTATAAATAAGAAAGTGGCGATATACAAGCAACACAGTTCTATGCATCGAGAAGATTTTGGGCGAAATCGTGAGCGATGCGCACCGCACCTATAGTGCCTATAAGATAGTTGCGACAAACAAGCAATAAAATTTGATTAATCCCGATGATTAAAAAACAAAACAAAACTTGTTGAGCCTGCGATTATCAGGCTTGTCTCAATAGAACTTGTCTAGGTGAGTATTGCCAAGTTTTGGAGTGTGGGTTGAAACAGTTTAGACCAAAACTTCTCGCGTGAGCATGTGCTATGTGTGTATGCCACATCTCTTTTATTTGCAAAGATACTCGAATGGCAACAAGATAGATTACAATGAATTAATGTGATTATCAAAAAAATTCTTTCATGCGCGAAACCCCTCTCCGTAAAATACGTCAGTTGGAAAAAAGTAATTTTGTTTAAAAAAAGGGACAATGTCAATAACGTAAGTTTTTGGCTGTTTTAAGTTTTTCATCAAAGGATCGTGGTAAAAACGTGAATTTTGTCAAAATATCGCAGAAAGAAAACGCGAATTTTGTCAAAAGATCAGTAAGAAAATGCAAATTTCATCAAAAGATCAGTAAAAAAAAAAAACGCAAATTAAACCGAAAGATCGCGGAAAGAAAACACTAATTTCACCAAAGGATCGTGGTAAAAAACGCAAAATTCATCAAAGGATCGCGGTAAAAAATACGAATTTCGTCTAAAGTTCATGGTAAAAAGTGCGGATTTCAGCAAGAAACGTGATAGAAAAATGTGAATTACTATTGTGGAGAAAAAAATTGTGAATATCCTGAAATGATCGCGGGAAAAAAATTGCGAATTTCGTCAACATTTACTGCACTGGGCTGTAAACTGGAACCAGGCTTCTTTTACAAATGTAAAAAAAAAAAAAAAAACGCTTTGAAACTCTAAAAATCGTATAAAATTTTTCAGAGAAAAAATTTACTGTATTGAGTTCCAAGACTGAAACCTTATTCCTTTTACAAATGTTAAAAGATAGCTGCGAAACAAGCAAGTCGTTTAAAAAACAACTCTTTGAAGTCACAGTGAAGAGATTTTTTTGTTTCAAAGTTATTTGCTGTTATAAGTATTAAAATGTCATAACATTTCGCAATTTGTATTTCTTTATTTATTTTACTAATTAAACTATATATTTAAAAAAATTTGATTTAGATCAGGATTTGAATCATCTAATTAAACTTTGGAAAATTGAAAAATTTCAAAATATGAAAACAAAGACTATTTTGACATGTTTTTATAAATGTTTGGATAAAGAAATAAAAATGTCTGAAATAAAAATGTTAAAAAATTCAAGAAATTGTCTTTTTTAGCTATCAAAGTTTATTGCATAAAAATTTCTGTCTTTGTTGTTTTTGTCATTTATAATAAATCTTGGGTAATTCTTATTCAAGTATTTTTAATTATTATTATTTTTTTTTTTTTTTTTTGAAACTACGAAATAACTTAAACGGAAATAATTGTAGGTTGAAATTTTTTTAATCTATTCTCCTTTTTAGAAATTTGCGATTTTTTACCCTTCTTTTTTTATTCTGGTGAATAAAGAATAAAGGTAATGAGAAAGAACACCTGCTGAAACATGTATTTCCATTTAAATGTTTGCGCTTATTCTTTTAGCTAGAAATGCATTAATTAAATTAGTTCGTAGCTATTCACATTTCGTTGTTTATTCTTTGCTTTTTGTATTCTTTGGGATTTAAAAAAATTGAAAACTGTTAAAACTAAAAAAAATTGGCGTGAAATTGTTCAAACGTGAATGAGCAGGAGGAGGCTGTTAATTGTTATGTCAAGTATATGCGGTGGAAAAATAATGCCACGAAGAATAATAAGGGATAAAAATGTACCTGTAAAATGTGTGCAGGGTGTATCTGAATGGATTTTTAAAACTCTTTGTTTAGGTGTGACATAGCTGCATCTTAAGACAACACTCTGCATTTGTCACACTGTCACGCTTCATGGAACTCTTCCCCGTCCATCTTAACCCTTTTCTACTGACGGTACTTATACCGGGTGTCCCAAAAAGGACTGACTGATTTTAAAATTTAATAACTTGCAAACGGTGACAGATATTAAAAAAATTCTTGCAGGAGGGTTATGCATAAGGTCAAAAGTTTTATTACAGTGATTTTCAATTTTAGATCGAATTACAAACAATAGATGGCGCTGTAAGCAATAGTCGCTAAATTCAGGCTCGATTTTTGGTACTTCGTGGCCCGGATAATACATTTCCATCTCCTTTTTCTGCATGGAACAAGATAAAGGACCAAAAATCGAGCCTGTATTTAGCGACTATTGCTTACAGCGCCATCTATTGTTTGTAAATCGAACTAAAATTGAAAATCACTGTAATAAAACTTTTGACCTTATGCATAACCCTCCTGCAAGAATTTTTTTAATATCTGTCACCGTTTGCAAGTTATTGAATTTTAAAATCAGTCGGTCCTTTTTGGGACACCCGGTAAGTACCATTAAAATCACTTGTTATAAAATTCATTTAACACATCGATTAGTTGTAATACAGTTTAGAATGAGTTATAGATACATTACTTTATCTTGTTCCAAAAGCATTATGGGTTAGACAGAACTAATATTTTTTAAAGGATGATTCATTTTGCCTTTGTATTTTTTCAGCTTTCTTGGCGTAGGGGGAGGGGGGGGGGGTGGAGGATTTTTCAATTCGGAAATATTTCTGTTGTGAGAGCCTTATATTTGTACATTTCCTAATTCGACAAAATACTAAGAAAGATATTTAAAACAAAAGATTTGAGTAGGGTTATAAATATGGCACAAAATCCCTATAAATTCAAATTTAATTAATCTTCCTAAATCCTGCAATCCTTCTAAAATCCTTCTACAACTTAATAAATGGTTATATAAATCCTCTAATGTAGTTTAAACAATTCACGGAAAATGCTTTAGAAGACAAAATTTTCATGAATTCATAATTCAATGCGTAAAAGGTTAAAGTCTCATGTAATATAACGTCGCGGTTTCAAGGCCCGCCGCCATCTAAAAATACGCCATATGCGCTAATGGTGCTTGTAAAATTCGTCGTGGGTGCAAAGTCTTCCAAGTTCCCTGTGAATTATACCTCTGGAGGTGCCTAGTTAGGTGAAGATCTCGTCACCTGATCAAGGTTCTAAATTACGAGACCAACTCGAGTAGGGCGAACCGCCCTTCGGGAGCTCAGCATGGTGTGTAGGTGTGTGATGCAGCGTGAAATTAAACATGCAAATCCACTTTAAGTAACCGGCCAACATAGAACCAAAACAAAGTAAGGCTGCATATAAACGCTTGTTTTGTCATCCTTCTACATTTTTCTTGGAAATATTTTGTTCTGGACCCTTCTGTGGTTAATTCACAAAAGGATGAGGGGAATCAACAATAGGTCAGGTGATAAAGAGTTCAACTCTACTTGATGGAAGGTTCCACTTTTGCAGGACATCAGTCCCTTCCCTTTTACAGTCATTAAAGATCAGAAACACCGCGTGGTCGCAAGAAAAGACGCCGATACTGATAACAGTTAGAAGGATGGTCTATTCGCAGCTTAAGACGGCATAAGTGCTTCTCCAGCAGACCGCCGCCATGCGGTGATCAGGCGATTTCGCCCCGTTTACAGATACTCAAACCCGTAAAATTGGGTTATAAGCCGGGTAGTCTGGGGTCTGTTCAGCAGTTAAAAAAAAGGGGTCATGCAATATATGGATGATCCCTTATTCAGTCAAAAATATAGAATTCTGATCCAGACAAGATTGTTACTCAGAATAATAATCAACTACAATAATAAACTATAAACAACTGAATCAAGGACGAAAAATCATATATTCGGCATAAATAATGAAACACTTTCCATTAGTAGCAGAATGTTATTGAGATATTTAATTTATTCGCACAATGAAATGAGATATTTTAACAAACAATTAAAATAAGTCATTACTCAGTAAAAATATATTTTCCGTAATTGCTGTACATACTCGGTAATGTGTACAAATTCTTTTGTGCCACCCTGTATATGATCTACATACCATGTAATAATGGTAAAACACAATAGATAGCGAATAATAGGAGTTTAATATGTCTAGGTTAATGTTACATTTCAGCACAATTACAATATTGGAGGAAAAGGGGCTTTTGCTGAAATCTACTCGTTCAATGCATATCCTTTAGGGTTGGGTCTCTAAATCACAACTTTCTCTTCGGAAATCGCTGAAACGTATCTTCAGTGATGTAGTCGTAAAATATCAGAGAACATACGCTCTAAGCAGAGGGTATACGCTCAAGACAGAGGGTACCCTACCTACCATCACCCTACATTGTATAAAATATAGCTTTTTTGGGAGACAGAGGGTATGCAGTGTTCCTTAAAATCCAGAAGGTATGCGCCGTATACCACCGTATACCCTCCACTACATCCCTGCATATCTTGTTGCTAAGTGTGTGCCGTGCGAATCTTTAAACACACTCACGTACCATATAATGCATTAACAATTATGTGGATAAGTTTAAAAATGCATATCATAGCGGAAGACGCACTTCCAGTAATTAACGATTTTAGTCTGTCCTGTAGCCGAATTTTTTTGCACGTTTCTGTAAATGAACGATAAAAGCTACGTACTCACAATCTTCACAATAAAAAACATGTTGTAGTGCACTTCAGTGATCCTTTTAAATGTCATTACGATTGAAGTAAGGATCGACCAAAACCGAATTTCAGCAATCTTCCTATTTTCGGCCGAAAACGAAAATGTCCAATTTTTTTTTAGTAATTAATACATATTCAAATATACATAATTATTAATTAATTATATTTGTTTAGTAAATATACATAGTTATTAATTAATTATACGTGTGACCTAAGTTGGCTCTCTCTGCCTCGGACCATTGCTTTTTGTTTTCATATAAAATAAAATATAATTAGTAATTCATCAACGGCACAGAATGATTTTCTAATTGTATGAATTTCACCAAATTTAAAAATGCTTTAGGTATACATACCTCAATTTATCTTTTATAAGGATTTTTGTATTCAATCATCTAATAGAACTTTCTCAAAGAGTATTCCAAACACATCTGCGGTTTCAAACTAAAAATTTTCTATTCCTCTTAAGTCTATCATATGCGATGGAATTATTTTGTGCGTCCCTGTATGCGAACTATAAGTGCTACTTATTATATATTCCTTAGAAAGCACGTTGTAGCCCACCTCAGTGATGCATATCAATCTCATTATGTTTGAAATATCGTAACATCAATAAAATTCACGGTAAACATTTTTTTCTCAATAGACCTTAACGTAATGAAATTTTAATATGTGTCATTATAAAGGAATTATACATGCTACACACTTCATTTTATCCATTAATACAGCGGATCCAATTATTGTGTCCCAGTTTGTCTTAAGTCAACCTGATCCGTACCGGACAAAATAATAATAATAATAATTCTCCAATGTTACATATTTCGTTTTAAATAAAGAACATTCTATAACAATATAATTCTCAATAAAATATAAAAATTACATGGCAATCTGAGTATATTTGCGACAGTTAGGGGATGTACAGACGACCAAACATATAACCCGAATTCATAAACACTTTTCCATTATGTTGAAAAGTGTGCTCTTGTGCATTCTATGTGGAAGCGGAAGGATTAAGTTCTAAAATAATTCTTCTATATCCACACGTAAAAATTTCCAATATTCTTTACATTACAAATAATTATTTCTCCTTTTATTTGGGGATTGTAACTTTTATTTCTATTTACAAACTTTTCTAATAAAATAACTTTTCAAGAATTCATTTGCTATTTGCAATAGTTTCGATAGAAATAATTGTTCCTTACTCTGATCTTACATTCAAACTCCAGTCTGACTTTAACTATCAAATATCGTTAGCAACAGATGTTGTGGTTTCGTTACTACATTTGGAAATGGAAATAGATGACTTTTCCTATGCAAAATACTTTCTAATAATTTCAGACAGTCTTCAGCGATATGTTGTAAATAGAATTTGCGAGAATGAAACTTAGTCAATGACTGGCGATTTCGTACGACGTAACTGCTGCTCGTGCAACATGTGTTCGAGATATTTATTTTCTGAATTTAGTTATTCATGGCTTTCAGAAATCGTAATTAATGTAGTATTAGTGAATTACTTTTAAAAGAATATTTTTTAAATTCACATGTATAAGTTGGTAGGAGACTTATAAAATGAAAATGTGTTTGAAAGAGGGGTGTGTTTAAAAAAAAAAGAAAGAAAAGAAACAGTATATTTCATTCTGATTGTTTGAGACTTGGAAATACCGTGTTTACTTGCGTAATAGTCGCCCTCGCATAATAGTCGCACACCCGTTTTGAAGCAGAAAAAATCATCAAAAGAATTTCTTCACAGGCATACTGATACCTTCAGTGAAAGTGACTTATTATGAGAATTTTTTCTCAATATTTTCACAAAGATTATTTGTAAATTTTATGTCTATAAAATTATTACCATAAAAAGAAAAATGGTATTTAATAAACAGCAGATAATCTGGAAACATTTGGTTAGTTAATAATTTTATTATAATGTAGTTTTTCTACCACTAATGTTTTAGTATTAGAGTATACAATATTGTGTTGTAGATTTCCCCGCATAATAGTCGCACCTAGACTTTTACATTGAAAAAATGGCAAAAAAAGTGCGACTATTACGCGAGTAAACACGGTAATTCTCAAATATGCTACTCATTTTTTAAATACTTAAATTAGTTGGCATTATTTTATTGCATTTCGCATTTAGCGTATGAAAATAGTTCTACACAGCGGACTCTCGTTATTGCGTCCCGGTTTAAGACTTAAGTCAACCCGACACGTACACCTTCCTCCCCCCCCCCACCCCACCCCCAGAAAAAATACTGCACACTTGGTTTTTAATATCGAATCTTCTATAACAATATAACTTTCAATAAAATATAAAAATTACATGACATCTGACTATATTTACGACAGTAAGGGGATGTGCAGATGACCAAACAGATAACCCGAATTCATAAAGACTTTTCCACTATGTTAGAAAGTGTTTTCTTGTATATTTTATGTGGTAAAAGAAGGGTTAAATTGTAAAATAATCCTTCTATATCCATGCCTAAAAATTTCAACTATTCGGATTTAGATTATAATTAATTATTTGTTCTCTTATTTCGTGATGTAACTTTTATTCCTATTTACAAACTATTCTAATATAATAACTTTTCAAGAATTCATTTGCTATTTGCATTACTTTGGATGGAAATAATTACTCCTTACTCCAATCTTATATTCAAACTCCAGTCTGACTGTAACTATCAAATATCGTTAGCAACAGATGTTGCGGTTTCGTTACTGCACTTGGAAATGGAAGTAGATGACTTTTCCTATGCAAAAATACTTCCTAATCATTTCAGGCCGTCTACAACGATATGTTGTAAGTAGAATTCGTGAGAATGGTACTTAGTAAATAACTTGAGTTTTCATACGATGTAACTGCTGCTCGTGTAACATGTGTTTGAGATATTTATTCTCTGCATTCAATTATTCATAGCTTTAAGTAAACGTAATTAACGTAGTATTAGTCAAATACCTTTAAAAGAATATTTATTAAATTCGCATGTGAAAGTTGGTTGGAGACGTATAACGGTAAAATGTTTTTTTACGAGAAATGTGGTTTTTTTTTTTTTTTTAAATCACTTTTGTTCTATGTCATTGTGAATGTTTGAGACTTGAGAATAATTCTGAAATATGCTACTCATTTTTTATGTACTTAAATTAGTTATCGTTGTTTTATTGCATTCGGTATCCATTGTATGAAATAAGTCGAATAATACAGCGGACTTTCGTTATTGCGTCCATGTTTAAGACGTATAGGTGAAACCAACCCGAACTCGGCCAAAAAAAAAAATCTCCAATGCTACACATTTTGATTTCAATACCGAACATTCCATAACAAAACAATTCTCAGTACCATGTAAAAGTTGCATGGCAATCTGAGTATATTTACGACGTTTAGGGATGTACAGATGACTAAATAGATAAACCGAATTCATACATACTTTTCCACTATGTTGGAAAGCGTGCTCGTTTATATTCTATGTGGAAACAGAAGGGTTAAATTGTAAAATAATTCTTCTACATTCTTCTCCAGTAAAAATTTCAAATATTCTGATTTAGATTCTAAATTCTCCTGGAGCTTATTCGGGATTGTAACTGTTATCCTTATTTACAAACTCATTCTAATATCTAGTGCGTCTCAAAAGTATATGGACAGGCGATTTTTTGAAGTAAAAGTTCAAAAAAGGAAGCTATAATCACGAAAAAAATAATAAGCATATGGAATTAGTATAATACAAGTTTATGACAACAAAGAATTACAGTATAGGTTTTACAGAATTTTTGTAAAAAAAATTAAAATCAAAATAGGCTGTCTCAAAAATATATGGACTTTTCGAGTTTTTTGCATTTAAATTTAAATTTTTGATCCGTTCCTTTGAATTATCTTGAAAACCGTATCAAGTAAGCTTCAAACTAGTGTTTGGAGAACGTGTGGCTGTAAAGAGAACCAATTCTGCTCTACGTTTTGCTTTAATTCCTGAATAGTAGAAAATTGACGACCATGAGCATATATATCTCGTGCAAGTACTCCCCAAAGGTTTTCAATTGGATTTAGGTCTGGGATGATGGCTTGCCAGTCTATAAAAGTCACTTGATCCTGCGTAAACCAAGCTGTTATATGAATGACAGATGTGAATCGACGCATTGACCTCTTGGAATTTTCAGTTATCCCTTCCAAAAAAGTTTCCAAATGGAAGGAAGCTTTTAAGGACATTTTAATAATCCTCAGAGAACTGTTAACCATTAAGAAAAGCAATATCCGTTGTTTCATTGAAAAAATCGTGCTCCACACCATGAGAGAATCCCCTACTTGTTGTCGACTAAAGAACACCCGAGATTCAAGTCGCAGATCATGCCGATGGTATGCCCAGCCACCAGGGCCATCGAAATTGGTTTTGTTTTCGTCACTGAAGAAACACTTAACAATTCATCTTCCCAAGGCGTGTGTTTTTTAGTTCAAAGAACGCGTGCATTTCTATGGTGCACTTTCAGCATAGATTCCGCGCACATTTTGCGATATTTATGAATTTTTCTTGCCTGTGTGCAACGATGAACAATAGATCTCGTAATAGGAAACGCTAAAGTCTTCGACATTTCAAGAACAAACTTCTTTTGGATGCTCGAAAAATCTCTTTGGCTTGTCGTAGAGTTGCTTTTTTTGGTCGACCTGAACGTTGTTTTGCAATCGCATTGTCACTTTTTGATAAAATTTCATAAATTCCGTATCTGTTACTCTTTATGTGTTTAGCAATATCAGAAATTTTAACATTAGAGTCTTTAAACGCCAAAATTTAGCTATATCGGCAGCAGAGAATTGAATGTTGCGAGGCATTTTCCCACTATTCGATAATTGAAGAATGAGCAGTGATTTTCTATTTCTCAGTGGGTACATCACATGCAAAGAACGCAAAAAATACAAATTTTTTTTATACGCTGGAAATAAAAGCAATTCTCTTCATTGTCCATATACTTTTGGGACAGCTTATTTTAAATTTTATTTTTTTACAAAAATTCTGTAAAACCTATACTGTACTTCGTTGTTGTAGCAAACATATATTATGATTCCATATGCTTATTATTTTTTTCGTGATTATGGCTTCATATTTTGAGCTGTTATTTCAAAAAATCGCTTGTCCATATACTTATGAGACGCACTGTAATAACTTTTCAAGTATTCATCTGCTATTTGCATACTTTCGATGGAAATAACTACTTTTTACTCCGATCTTATATTCAAACTCCAGTCTGACTTTAACTATCAAATATCGTTAGCAACAGATGTTGCGGTTTCGTTACTGCACTTGGAAATAGATGACTTTTCCTATGCAAAAATACTTTCTAATAATTTCAGGCCGTCTACAACGATATGTTGTAAGTAGAAATTGTAAGAATGGAACTTAGTAAATAACTTGAGTTTTCGTACGGTGTAACTGATGCTCGTGCTACATGTGTTTGAGATATTTATTTTCTGGATTCAGTTGTTCATGGCTTTCAGAAAACGTAATTAATGTAATATTAGTCGGTTACTTTTAAAAGAATATTTGTTAAATTCACATGTTGGTAGGAGACGTATAGCATTAAAATGTGGTTTAACGAAAAATGTGTTTAAAAAATAAAAAAAAAAGGCTACTGATTTTATTTTATTCTGTTTGTTTGAGATTTGGGAATAGTTCTGAAATATGCTACTCATTTTTTTTAAGCACTTAAATTAGTTGTCATTGTTTTATTGTTTTTGGTATCCAACATATGAAATAAGTCTTATAATACAGCGGACTCGTTACTGTGTCCCGGTTTAAAACATTTAAGTCAACCTAACCCATGCCGACAAAAGAAAATCGCCAATGTTACACACTTCCTTTTCAGTTTTCAATACGGAAAATTTATATCAATATAATTCTCAATAAAATATAAAAATTACATGGCAATCTGAGCATATTTATGACAATTAGGGGATGTACAGAAGAGCAAACAGGTAACTCGAATTCATAAACACTTTTCCATGTGGAAGCAGAAGGATTAAATTGCAAAATAATTCTTTTATATCCACACGTAAAAATTTCAAATATTCTTCTTTAGATTACAAATAATTATTTCTCCTTTTATTTCGTAATTGTAACTTTTATTTCTGTTTACATGCTTTACTAATATAATAGCTTTTCAAGAATTCATTTGCTATTTGCAATACTTTCGATAGAAATAATTATTCCTTACTCCGACCTTATATTCAAACTCCAGTCTGATTTTAACTGTCAAATATCGTTAGGAACAAATGTTGCAGTTTTCGTTACTACTCTTCGAAAAGGAAATAGATGAAATTTCCTATGGAAAAATACTTTCCTATAATTTTAGGCCATCTACAGCAATATGTTGTTAGTAGAATTTGTGAGAATGAAACTTAGTAAATGACTGGAGTTTTCGTACGATGTAACTGCTGCTTGTGCAACACGTATTTCAAATATTCTTTTTCTAGATTCAGTTATTCATGGCTTTCAGAAAACGTAATTACTGTACTATTAGTGAATTACTTTAAAAGAAATATTTGTTAAATTCACATGTAAAACTTGGTAGGAGACGTATAAAAGTAAAATATGTTTGAACTAGAAATGTGTTTAAAAAAATTCTCGTATGTTATTTCATTCTGAGTGTTTGAGTATAAAAGTAAAATGTGTTTAAAAAATCACTTATGTTATTTCCTTCTGAGTATTTGAGACTTGCAAATAATACTGAAATATGCTAGTCTTTTTTTTTAAGTATTTAAATTTGTTCTCATTGTTTTATTGCATTCGGTATCCAAGGTATAAAATAAGTCTAATAATACAAAAGACTATTGCGTAAAAAAAAAAAAAAAAATTGCCAATGCCACACATTTTATTTTCAATATCGAACATTCTATAGAAATATAATTCTCACTAAAATATAAAAAATACTTGGCAATCTGAGTATATTTGCGACAGTTAGGGGATGTACAGACGACCAAACATATAACCCGAATTCATAAACACTTTTCCATTATGTTGAAAAGTGTGCTCTTGTGCATTCTATGTGGAAGCGGAAGGATTAAGTTCTAAAATAATTCTTCTATATCCACACGTAAAAATTTCCAATATTCTTTACATTACAAATAATTATTTCTCCTTTTATTTGGGGATTGTAACTTTTATTTCTATTTACAAACTTTTCTAATAAAATAACTTTTCAAGAATTCATTTGCTATTTGCAATAGTTTCGATAGAAATAATTGTTCCTTACTCTGATCTTACATTCAAACTCCAGTCTGACTTTAACTATCAAATATCGTTAGAAACAGATGTAGCGGTTTCGTTACTGCACTTGGAAATGGAAATAGATGACTTTTCATATGCAAAAAATTTTTTTTATAATTTCAGGCCGTCTTCAGCGATATGTATAAAGTAGAATTTGTGATAATGAAACTTAGTAAATGACTTGAGTTTTGTACGATGTAACTGCTGCTCGTGCAACATGTGTTTGAGATATTTTTCTGGATTCAGTTATTCATGGCTTTAAGAAAACGTAATTAATGAAGTAATAGTCAAATACTTAAAAACACTTATGTTGTGTGTCATTATGAGTGCTTGAGACTTGGGAATAATTCGGAAATATGCTACTCATTTTTTTTATGTACTTAAATTAATTATCATTGTTTTATTGCATTCGGTATCCATCGTATGAAATAAGTCTAATAATACAGCGGACTTTCGCTGTTGCGTCCAGGTTTAACGCGTATAGGTCAAACCGACCCGAACTCGACCAAAAAAAAATAAGCAATTTAACAAATTACAACGACAAATTGGGAAAAGATTTTTTCAAAGACTAAAATTTAAGACATAAAAAGTCGCACGGAATTGATCATACATTACGTACGCCATGAATTAAACTTTAATAGTGTTATTACACGTAAAAAATGCAAGCGACAAAAATCGCCTGCGACTAGTCCGATTTCCTGAAACTTACGTATTATCCAATTGGCTGTTCATGGGCATTTCATTGGATGTTTGGGAAAAGGCTTTTCTATCGTCAGATTTCCAAGAAATCTGATGACCCACTTTAAATGAAATTTCATTCCTAAACTTCTAAACATCCCATAATGTTACATTTTACACCATCGTACAGAGAAAGAAATGTACTTTTAAATGCAATTTGTTTGAAAGCTGTATCTCAATTTGTTTCTGAGTTATTAATTTTTTCTTGTAGTTTTTATTACTTTTTTGTCATAGTGGTAACAGAAGTATCCATCTCTGTTGAAAGTAAAGGGAAATACAGATTGCTGTATGAACCAATCAGAAAACGAATAAAATGCGGATTCAACCAATAAAAAGCTTCAGATATGCTTTTGATTTCCTACCCTGACGAGGACAATAACCATTTTTCCAAATGGTTAAAAAAAAAAATAGCCAATGTTACACATTTTGTTTTTAATACCGAACATTCTATTATAATATAATTCTCAATGCCATATAAAGTTGCATGGCAATCTGAGTATATTTACGACGTTTAGGGATGTACAGATCACCAAACAGATAAGCCGAATTCATAAATACTTTTCCACTATGTTGGAAAGTGTGCTCTTTTATATTTTATGTGGAAACAGAAGGGTTAAATTGTAAAATAATTCTTCTACATTCCTCTCCAGTAAAAATTTCAATTATTCTGATTTAGATTCTAAATTCTCCTGGATCTTATTTCGGGATTGTAACATTTATCCTTATATACAAACTATTCTAATATAGTAATTTTTCAAGAATTCATTTGTGATTTACAATACTTTTGATGGAAATAATTACTCCTTATTTCGATCTTATATTCAAACTCCAGTCTGACTTTAACTGTCAAATAACGTTAGCAACAGATGTTGCGGTTTCCTTACAGCACTTGGAAATGGAAATAGATGACTTTTCCTATGCAAAAATACTTTCTAATAATTCCATGTCGTCTACAGCAATATGCTGTAAGTAGAATTTGTGAGAATGAAACTTAGTTAAATGAATGGAGTTTTCTCACTATGTAACTTCTGCTCGTGCAACATGTGTTTAAGATATTCCTTTTCTGGATTTAGTTATTCATTGCTTTCAGAAAACGTAATTAATGTAGTATTAGTGAATTACTTTTAAAAGAATATTTGTTAAATTCACATGTAAAACTTGGTAGGAGACGTATAGAAGTAAAATGTGTTTGAACTAGAAATGTGTTTAAAAAAATCCCTTATGTTAATTCATTCTGAGTGTTTGAGACTTGGAAATAATACTGAAATATGCTACTCATTTTTTTTTTCAAGTATTTGAATTAGTTCTCATTGTTTTATTGCATTCGGTATACAACGTATGAAATAAGCCTAGTAATACAGCGGATTCTCGTTATTGCATCCCGGTTTAAAACGTTTAAGTCAACCTAAGCAAAAAAAAAAAGAAAGAAAGAAAGAAATCGCCAATGCGCCTCTTCGTTTTCAATACCGAAAATTCTATAACAATGTAATTCTCAATAAAATATAAGAATTATATGGCAATCTGAGCATATTTACGACAATTAGGGGGATGTACAGACCACCAAACAGGTAACTCGAATTCATAAACACTTTTCTATTATGTTGAAAAGTGTATATTCTTGTATATTCTATGTAGAAGCGGAAGGATTAAATTGTAAAATAATTCTTCTATAGCCACACGTAAAAATTTCAAATATTCTTCTTTAGATTGCAAATAATTATTTCTCCTTTTATTTAGTTATTGTAACTTTTACTTCTGTTTACAATCTTTTCTAATGTAATAGCTTTTCAAGAATTCATTTGCTATTTGCAATACTTTCGATGGAAATAATTATTCCTTACTCCGATCTTACATTCAAACTCCAGTCTGACTTTAACTATCAAATATCGTTAGGAACAGATGTTGCGGATTTCGTCACTTGGAAATAGAAATAGATGACATTTCCGATGGAAAAATACTTTCTAATACGTATAAAGTAAAATGTGTTTGAACTAGAAAATGTCTTTAAAAAAATCACTTATGTTATTTCATTCTGAGTGTTTGAGACTTGGAAATAATACTGAAATATGCTACTCATTTTTTTAAGTATTTAAATTTGTTCTCATTGTTTTATTGCATTCGGTATCCAACGTATGAAATAAGTCTAATAATACAAAGGACTCTGCTTATTGCGTAAAAAAAAAAACTAAAAAAAATTGTCAATGCCACACACTTTGTTTTCAATATCGAACATTCTATAGCAATATAATTCTCAGTCAAATATAAAAAATACTTGGCAATCTGAGTATATTTACGACAGTTAGGGGATGTAGAGATGACCAAAAAAAAAAAAAAAACTCGAATTCATGAACACACTGAAAAAAAATGGAAGTACTCAAAAATGAGTGAATCGATATACTCGTATCGAATTGAGTAGGTTTGTATCAAAAATGAACATATGCTGTCTCAATTTTGAAACATCACACGTTATCAAACCCTAACAAAACGATAATTTTGTACTCTGTAATGGTTTATTTCATTTATGGTGGCATAGAAGATGTTCCTGATGATTCAAATATTAAATTATGTACAATATTTTAAAATAATTTAAAAGTGCTTACAAATAAAGCTGTTCTTATAAAAATATTTGATTTGGGTATCTTGCTAATAATTTTGCCATTTTTTCTTAATAAATAATCAATTAAACGATTCTTGTTAATAATTTAGAACGGAAAATAAATGTTAGTACATTTTTACGTTAATTTGTAAGTTCAGGGGGCAAGTACATAACGATTGATATTTGAACACAGCCATGGGACCAAAAATGAGTACATGTGTTTCTCAATTTTGAGTACATTTGGATCGGAGCAGTTTTGAGTATGTCACATATTTAAAATTGAGTACTTTTTACTCAATTTTGAGTACCCATTTTTTTCAGTGCACTTTTCCACTATGTTTGAAAGTGTGCTCTTGTTTATTCTATATGAAAACAGAAGGGTTAAATTGTAAAATAATTCTTCTATATCCACACATAAAATTTTCAAATATTCCGATTTAGATTATAAATAATTATATTATTTATTCTCTTAATTGCGTGATTGTAACTTTTGTTCCTATTTACAAACTCTTCTAATATAATAGCTTCCAACTAACTTAACTTTTCAAGAATTAATTTACTATTTGCAATACTTTCGATGGAAATAGTTATTCCTTACTCTGATCTAATATCCAGACTACTGTCTGACTTTTAACTATCAAATATCATTAGCAACAGATGTTGCGGTTTTCTTTGCTACATATGAAAATGGAAATAGATGTCTTTTCCTATGCAAAAATGCTTTCTAATAATTTCAGGTCGTCTACAGCGATATGTTAAATAGAATTTGTGAGAATGGAACTTAGTAAATGACTGGAATTTTCGTTCGATGTAACTGTTGCTCGTGCAACATGTGTTTGAGATATTTATTTTCTGGATTCAGTTAATCACGGCTGTCAGAAAACGTAATTAATGTAGTAATAACCATTTACTTTTAAAAGAATATTTGTTAAATTCACATGTAAAACTTGGTAGGAGACGTATAAAAGTAAAATGTGTTTGAACGAGAAATATGTTAAAAAAAAAAAAAAAAATGCTGCTTAGAAGGTGTGGCTATTAAATAACCGAACAGCCGTCATAATTTTTTTTTATTCGTCACGAATTACATCAGAAACTTTATCGTCTTCAAGATACTGCTCTGGCGATAACCGCATCACACCATCCGAGTTGACCATTGTGCAAAGCAGTGCTGGAAATCTTCTGTCAACTTGTTGAGAGTGACCGATGCTTTTGCTTTGATAGATTCCATGCTCTGAAAGCTTGTCACCTTCAGCTTTGATGTGATCTTTTGAAATAAACAGGTCACAGGGGCCTACGTCAGGCGCATATAGTAGATGATCCAACGCGGGTGTTGTTTGTAAAAAAAAATAAATAAATAAACAGAAGAACAGTGTGAGTTCGACAAGCATTTACCTAAAATTACCCAGTATGTAAATATAATATATAGTTTTCAATTTCAATTAGAGAGAGTTAATTTCGCTTACCTGTTATCTTCAGGTAATGCAGCACTTTTTACTTCGCTTCCTTCGGAACGGTGATAAGCTGTATATTATTTAGCGATATTTTATTTATTGAAAAAGAAAAAAGGTATTTGAAGAATTGACGAAACGAGATTCGCTTCATAAGACGATCCTTGGCTTTATACTTATTTATTCAGACGTCTGGGTTATAAATACTGAAGAAATAATTAGATAAAATTACGCACATGAAGTTAATCCGGTTAAAGATAATTCTTACAGCACGTTTGAAACAATATAGTAACTGCTATTTTTAAGCAGTGTTTTAAACAAGAATTGCCATTAAACATCATTTCTGTTGCAAGACGCTTTCAGACAAAATAATTAAAATTTAAATTGGCATAGGACTGTCTTAGTCAAGAGCCACCCGAAAAGTGAAGAGTTTTTAGGGCATTGAAATGTATCTAACAGGGTTATAATGTCTAAAACAAAGGAAAACTCTAAAGTCAGCAGAAACCTTGTTCTATTGAAGAATTACGTCTGTGAGACAGTCTTAAGTTCTCGTGCTGACATCTCTCGGGAATAGTTGAAACTAAATCTAGTGACGTCTTTCAGTAACACAAATATTTTCTTGATTATGTTTACAGTTAAAATCATTTTGGCGTTCATACAAAAGCACATTGTAAACAGTCACATATTTCACAAACAAGGTTTCACAACGAAACATGTTGAATTGAAGATTGCAGATTTTCGACATTGTTTACACAAAACACCTTCACAGACAAAGCGGCATGGGCTGCCGCATTGTTCTGGTGAATGATCCAGGATTCTTCCTGTTAAATGTTTCATGGAAAATCTAACGAACGCTTTCTTTTTCGATTCATTTCAACTCAGCAACAGCTCGGATACTCAGATGATGATTTTTTCGGATCAACTGACCAATTTTTTGAATGTTTGCATTCGTTTTTCAGATGCAGGGTCGTTCTGTCGTTTCTCATTTCTCTTTGAACCTTTTAACCCCTTACGCCCCGACGATACTTTAAAGTACCATTAAAATAACTTGTTATAAAATTTATTTAATACACTAGGGGGCTCGCCCCCCTACAAGCTACGCTCGCCAACTCCCGTTCAGACACCGCAGTTTCTAAAAGCACGCTAATTTGATCGGCTTTTAAAAGATTTTGAAAGATTGAATTATAATTTAAAAAACAGTGGCGATCTCCCTATAAACGGTTTTCTATTCATTTCTCTTTGATTGGGGGAATTTTAAGGAAAAATCAGCTGTTGTTAAAAGATACTATGGCTGTTTTCCTCTTTGATTAAATAAAACCAGTTAAACATTTCAAAAGAAGCTAATATAAAATGAATTAAGTAAACAGAGTCTTTGTCTCCCGGTATTTTTTAACAAAGCAAAAAGAAAGTTCTTTTAAATAAGACATTTTAAGCGCGCTCTCATGTCAACCACACAAGTCGTATGTTTGTTGTTCAATAAATAAATAAATAAATGAAAGACATTTTAAATGTATCGTTTTTAATCTCACGCAATTTTCACCAAACTTTTATTTCTCTTTTTAATATTCATGTGAAAATACTTTTGTTAGAAATGAAATATTATTTGCGCTGTCCCAACAAAAATAGTTGAGAAGTTCATCTTGAAATATCAAATAAATGTCTCGCGCAATTTGTAAATTTAAACTGTTTTGCAATATTATTTTTTGTTCATTTTACGTAATAAGTGTAATGTGACGTAATTTCTCTTATTTAAGACTTCTAACGCATGTTAATGAATTTATTATTTTACAATATCCTTTCCCTGTTAAAATTCACGTGTACGTTTTTATGAAGTAATTTTCAATAAGTTCCTGCTTTTTATACGTAATTATTTAATTCTAATTTGAAAGTTTTTTTCTGTTTATAATAGTCACGTGTAAATAAATTTTTAATTTAAAGCAAACATTATTATTTGCGCTGTTTATACAGTTGACAACGGGTTAAATTAGTACAATTTTCTAAAATAAGTAAAAAATCTCTCTCGAAATGCTGAAAATTTGAATTTAAAATAGAAATAAAAGTTCAAAAAATGAGTCAAATTTAAAAAATAAATGCATTCTGCACACCGGAAAATTATAACGTATAAAATTATCTAAAAATGATTAAATTCCGATATATAGTTTTTGCTTCTATAAAACTTTTTTAATGGAATGACTTTGTCCAACTTTAGCATTAAACACCTCTTAAAATAATTCTTCGATTTGAAAAGTGTCTGCATCAGCGTGTTTATCAAACATTTCTGTATAATACCGCCTATTTTCATATTTTTGTATGCAATATTTTTCTTAATATTAACGGAGAAAGACCTTCGGTCACAAAAAATTCAAAACCGGCGACGGCGGTGACAGCGTAAGTTACTTTTTTTAGAATAGAGAGATTGGTTAGTAATACCATTTAGAATGAGTTATAGATACTTTATCTTGTTCCAAAAGCAGAATTGGTTGCACAAATCAAAAATATTTTTTAAGAGATTATTTCTTTTTCATTTTTTTCTTGACGTTGAAAGATTGAGAGGCAAAAGTTTCAGTTTGGAAATATTTCTATATTTCTATTGGAAGAGCATATTTGTACATTTTCTAATTCTATAAAATACTAAAAAAATATTTTAAATAAAAGATTTGAGTAGAGTTTTAAATAGGACACAAAATCCCTATAAATTCAAATTTAATTAATTTTAATTGGCAAAATCCTTCAAAAATTTATTAAATGATTGTGTAAATCTTCTAATGTAGTTTCAAAAATTTACGAAAAATGCTTTAGAACATGAAATTTTCATGAATTCATAATTTTGGATATAAAGTGTTAACATGTTCTAAAAATACTTATTTATTATTTTTTTTTTACTTTTATTTTCGAGATTATTTGTATCCACTAATCTCTATTAATAAATCCGAGTAAATTGTGCCTCTACATGCTTTTATATTTAATTATCGATATTGTTGCCAATTTGATTTTAAAAAAAAAAGGTAAAACATTTATTAGAATACTGAGTTATTGGACATTGTTAGATAGTAACAAAGGATCATTAATCGACATAATTGAATAGATTATATTAGTTTTTTTTTCTTTATTGATAATAAGCTATTTCTGTATCTATTGTGAAAAATATCGTTAGAAAACTTTAAACATTTAAAAGAACTCAGTTTTAAAGCATTTCCTTTTATTTTGTAATAATCTATTATATAGTTATGTCATAATTTCTTTTGAGCTAATGCGTTAGATATTGAATAATTTCTTCCTTTATCAGTGTTTCCTTTTTCAGTATGTTACTAAGTATAAAATTTAATGTATTTAGTCATTGTATCTTTCTTTAGCATATTTTCTTATTTTTCTATTATTGTCTTATTTTCTTGATGCTCTTCCTTCTCTTGTATTGTGTGGCTTTAGCTAAATTTCTGTCTGTAACTAGGTATTGTTTTATACCATAGGCTTTGTTGTAGATGTTTTCTAATATGTCGAATTTCAGATGTTTAAAATAATTATAACCACATTCTATATTGGAATAAAATGATTACTAGCAAATAAAACTATCATTATAAATTTGTATTATTATTTAATTACTATAACAAATTAATTCTGAAATCTCAAAATTACTGTTTTTAATACTTCCAGTTTTTCTTTAAAAACATACGATTTTAATCTTTCTGTCCGCCTGCACAAGGTGGAAAATTGCGAATAATTGCGATAATTAAAAATTGCGAAGATTTTTTTTGCTTTCTTTTAAGGGCACAAAGTTATTTTCAAACTACTGTTCATAAATGTTTAAGGTTTAACGAAGTATTTATGATGTACTGCCCAGAAATTAGAAATAAATTGCTTTTGGAAGTAATACATGTAGTGTTGCTAGGTCCAGTATCACAAAAAGAGGTACAGGGAGACCAATAAAAAAAAAAATAAATAAATAAAAAAAAAAAAAAAAAAAAAAAAAAACTAGGAAACAGGAATTTTGCTTTTTCAGAATTTAGTGTCGCCCCAATGGAAAATATATATGTTATATAAAAATTTTACCTTTTACTATTCATTTAAATTATTCTAAATTGCCGGCCTATTCATTATTTCGTTTTTTTTAATACGCTCTATTATTTATTTCTAGCTAAATTCCTATATTTTTAAAACGCGTATCTTAATAATAGATTTATTCCAAAACATAATCTAAACTTTTAATCCCTTCATTAATTTTTATCGTCTACCAAACTGTAAAGTTCTGAACGCAGTTACTTATTTTTCGAATATTTATCAAAGCCATTTTTACTTTTTTATTCTATTTCATCTCATTTTCCCGCCCGCGAGGCACCAGCCTTTTCACATCGAAATCACTCCATTAGCGGCGCTGGGATTCTTTCCTGTGACGTTTCTTGATCGCTCTCCATTGGCTGAGTGTCGGATCCCAGTTTCACTTCGAGGCTCGTTCGTGATTTTCGTTGGTTTAGCTTGAAGTTGTCATTTCAATCGGAATTCCTCCGCGCATTCTCATAAATAGCGAGAGCATGAACTCAGAACGAGAGATTTTTTTTGTGCTGTGATTGTTTACAAAACCTGTTACCCGGTGTCCTTAGCTATGTGGAATATTCATTTCGTAAATTAACATCTATTTAGCATGAGTAATTAGTTTATGCTCGAGCGAAATGCTCCGATTTCTCATCTGCGGGAATTGTTCAGTGTTGGTATGTTCTGATGGAATAAACAGTTGTTCTATGACTACGTTTCCATGTGTTTAATTGGGAAAACCCCATATTTCTTCATACTCCTTTTTTCGCCACTCAAGCTGCCTTGTTTTCATAATGAAATAATAAGTGTTTGATTGGACTATACCAATATTATCATCGCTCTACAGCTGCTATATTTTCAGAGTTGATACCTCCGCTAGCAATGCTTGTGCTAAGTGGTAGGATTGCTTACAACATCACCCACGGCTGATTAAAATGTGGTATGACTCCAGTAATACGTAATAAGCACGATTTCAACTACACCCATTAAATTGTTCCGTAACATATATATGTATGTATGCTTTTATTTTATATAAAGTGACCACATTTGCATCCTCTGAAGAATTCCACATTTACGATCCAGTCTTAAACAACATCTATAATAAAAGTATGCGAGGGTAACGAGAAAGACAGGCTACCGCGGTGGGTCCGATTCTTCTTTTTTTACAGACAGCTGGAGTCACGTGATGCTCGATGTACCAATGAAGGTGTGCGAAAAGAGCATCACGTGACTCCAGCGGTCTGTAAAAAAAGAAGAATCGGACCCATCGCGGTAGCCTGTCTTTCTCGTTAGCCTCGAAAAGTATGCATATGACGTCACTATCGCAAAATAATACACAAACACAGCAAAAAGTGATGTCTTCATTCAAGAAACTCGACAAAAAAAGGGGTATCTAATGATTGCATTTGTTTTTAACATTAATACCGATACTGAAAAATATAAATATAGTTCATAATAGCGATTAATAAAATTACATTCTTTCATCTTTTTGATCGGAATTAAGTAAATGCGGAGCAAATAAATCGCACAAATATTCTTTAAAGTACATTTTCATTGCAGACGATATTCTTGGCATAGCACGTATTTTAATTACTATTTTTTTCAGTTGTTATGAGAAAATGGCAACAAAAATATGCAGTATTTTTCCTTCAATTTCTACAGAAAGGAAGTACTTCAGAATGTACTTACAGAAATGACATTAAAACTACAAAAAAATTAATATCTCAAAAATAAATTGAGATGCAGTTTACAAACGAATTGCATGACACGATGGAGTAAAAATTGAAAATGTGGGATGTTTAGAAGTTTAAAAAATTGCAGTAGATTATCAGCATTTAACCGTACAATGATACACCCGCTTCGTTTTACGGGTGGTTTATGGTTAGGTGTAACGTTATTTTTTAGTGACGACATTGTAATTGTTGTCAGCAAGAAATAGCATATCGATGGCTAATAAAATGAACTGTTTCTATAAATCAGGACATAAAAATGCAGAAAACCATATTAAAACGAAATCTTTCTATAACAAAATCTATTCGAATACAAATAACTTCAATAATCATGTCACAAGTGCCATGTGTTTAAAAATGTGTTGGAAAATATCTCAGAAAATTACACGTTGATGAACTGAGAATTTTTTGAGCCGTTTTAAGCGTCCCATGAGGTTATAATGATTAGCATTACTTTAACTGTGCAGGATTTAAACAAGAAAGAAAAAATCCTGCGTCAAGCATAGATTATGAAACACATTCCAACACATTCAGAATAATGTAACAAAACTGCACCGTTTCATAAGTTTAAATAGGAAGTGTAATTGAGCCATTTAGAAACGCATAACACATTTGAAAACCCAATTTTAGCAATCCTACAGTAGGAAAAATATCCGAATTCTTTGAGCAGCCTTGTATAAGATATATAGATTTATGTTTATGAACTACATGCATTCAAAAATTTTGTTCTTTTAGTGTATACATGCCACAGTTGAAAATTCCCCTTTCAGCAATTTCCGCTGATAAGGAGAATATTGCATGAATTCTTTTGTACAGCCCTTGTATACGAGGTATAGAATTTACACGCAACGAGTAACATGCAAAAAATTTTTACGTTTGAAAACACATACCGAAATTGGAAACGCACTTCCACCAATTATTGCTCAAAGACAGTACTGTAAACGATTTGTTTGTCCCGATAAATGCTACGAAAGCCCTATTCTATAGTAATCATCTATAGAATTTTCCCCATTGACCATAATGTAATTATTTCGAGTGCCCCTGTAAATGAACTATTAATGCCGAAAACTTCATATTCAATAACGAACATTCCATAGTGGACATCATTAACATATACAGATTGCATGAAAATCAAAGTATATTTGAGTAGAGAGTGGACAGACGGACAGACAAACCAAATAAATACTTTTCACTATGTTGGAAAGTGTTAAAAGGCTACAAAAAGCATTGGAATCTAGCATGAACTCTGGTACTATTCCATATTATTTGCAGGAAGATACTTTGAAAAAGTATATACGGTATTTTTTTTTATGTATTTTTTTCTTTTTTTTTTTTTTTTTTTTTTTTTATTCTCCATTTTTTATCGAACATCCTTTGTTATATTTATCAATTTTTATGAACCATATCTTGTTTTTAATAAGTTTAATAGTATACTACACAGTTTTCCTGAATTATGTATTGTAAAATTTTAAGTGAATAAGAAAAAAAATAAAAATTTTTTATATGTATTCTGAACATTTCCCTCCTTCTATTTCAGGTAAGATGCATTTGCGTTCGTTTTCCTCTGTCTTTCCAAAGAAAGGGCAATTATTGAAATACATTTCAGCTCTTTTTGGTGCATGACTGGAATATTTTGTATTGCGTAATGGATACAATAGTTTTAAAAGGTTAGTGGTTTTTCCCGTGTGCTTAATTTTTAAAGTAATAGTGCATATGTCTATTTTGTAAGAGTGCAATTACTTAAAAAGTATATATGGAAAAAAAAAAAAAACTTGCAATAGAAGATGACATGCATAATGAGTACAAAAATACTTGAAAAAATATTCCTATTTGAAAATTAATTTCTTTTTCACGTAATTTTAAAGGGTTACCTTTAATAAGTTCTCGGAAAAACTTTTATAATTGCTGTCAGTAACTTTCCATTAGGTAAAAGCATTTTGATTAGAAATATATTTGAATTAATATAGGTATGGGATGAAGAACTTACCCTCCGGGGTGACAAAATATACCCCCTACCCAGTAGAAAATATTATCGCACTTACGCTACCTTCGCAAAAAATGAAATATTTTATCAGCAAAAAAACTAGCATCTGATTCCGTTAATGGCAAATTGCAAATAGTTAATATTTTGAACATGTTAGACATGAGAAAAAAATGTTTATTTAGCACAGACTATTATAATGAGCTGAAGAAACATAATAGTACAGATTAAAAATTTTGTTTTTAGTCAACGTTTCATTTTTATGGTGGCAGGGCCGGTAGCGGCGGCACCTACCACGCTGAGAAACCAGGTTCGATTCTCGGGTTAGCCCCGACAGTAAGCTTGTCTGTCTCTTCATACGGAGTAAAGCTGACCGCCGAAGTGGTATCTCTGTAATAGATTGGTTATTAAAAATCAGCCGTCGGATCGACCGCGAAATTGCAAAAATACCCACCATTTATTACATTTGGCGAGAAATCGCTCCTGCTTAAACCTGATTTATGACCAGGACGAAAAAAAGAAGTACCTATTTCTAATATACTGATTTTATCATAAATCTTTTGTCAAAAAGGAATTTTTGCAGACGTCCAGAGATAAAAATCCAAAAGATATTCCTTGACAAACTTCGTAATACATACATTATTTGCATACAAATAATAAAACACATCTAGTTAAATAAATCTAAAAGGTAGTTAAAGTACATTGAAATTATTCAGGTATTTTCCTCATTACTATTTCGCAAGGGGAAAAAGAAAACAATCGATTAAAATTATTTAGTTTTAAGATCAGTTCCACTACTTTATTATTATTATTTTTAACTTAAAGCATGGGGGAAAATAGTTGTGTGCAAAAAAATTGAGAAAAACGTTTTTCTTTTTGAATGCTTTTTTCAGTTTTTCTTCTTATTCATAAAAAAGTTTCATCGTGGTTTGAAAAAGAAGTATTTTCTTATCAAATTTGAATAATTGGACACTTGAACATTTTTC
Source organism: Maratus speciosus (assembly GCA_963932465.1). Taxonomy (NCBI): domain Eukaryota; kingdom Metazoa; phylum Arthropoda; class Arachnida; order Araneae; family Salticidae; genus Maratus; species Maratus speciosus. The sequence goes on from OZ010799.1 coordinate 112,358,349, forward strand.
TTTAAGGGAAATTATTTTTTTCTCCGTCGACATTTCATTTATGGATTTTCTTAAGATTGTAATCATATATATTTGAGAAATATACACAATCTTTGTCCAGAAATGCGTAATATTAGCACATTATTTAGATTTATTATATTGCGAATTATATACAGTAGCGCTCAAAAGTATTTTGTCAACATTATATTCGCTCTTATTTTGTTTAATGTAAAAATATATTCCCTATCATTGAGAACAACCTGACTGCAGTTATTCTGTAATTCTTTAGTAAATAATTGCATAATAACTGGAGTCATATTGTTCTCAATGATATGGAATATATTTTTATATTAAACAAAATAAGAGCGAATATAATGTTAGCAGAATAACTGGAGTCATATTGTTCTCTAGAATATGGAATATATTTTTATATTAAACAAAATAAGCGTGAATATAATGTTAGCAGAATAACTGAAGTCATATTGTTCTCAATGATATGAAATATATTTTTATATTAAACAAAATAAGAGCGAATATAATGTTGTGAAAACACTTTTGAGCGCTACTGGTATAAATATATATTATATTCTTGAAGATTTGTCATTAAATATATTATTATTTTTAATTTTTAACAATTGCTCTTATTTTCTTCTGCTTTTTTGCTAAATTTTAAACTTTAAAGTGTTTATGTTTAAAAGTCATGTTAAAAAGACTGTCATAATATTTGAATTCTAATTTTATTAGTAACATTTATCAAACTTCCTCTCTAAAATGCTTTGCACTAATCCCAATATACATAATATTTATATATTTTTAAATAGAACTTAATTTATGTAACTTGAATAAGCTATATTGTTTTCAGAACTTTATCTGCATGGCATTTACGTATGTATAAAATCGCTTAAAACATTCTAAATTGAAAACAAAAATTTATTTGTGAAAATATTTTTATAGTTGAAAAATTAATCTTAGTAAAATTTTTTCTTTAAAATTCATTGCAATCTAATCTGTTCTTCAATTTTCTTAATTACTAAAATTTCCTTTTTGATAGTTTATATTTACCATTACAACATTAAACAAACTCGGAACTCGTATCAAAAGTATATTTAAGCAAAATGTTTAAATAAATTTTGTTTAGTTTAAGTAGTTTGTTTCATAATTGAAACATGGATAGTGTCTCAGACTTTCTTTTTTGTTGTAATAGTTTGAAAAATTCTAAAACTTAAAATAAAAATTTGCAGTCAAAGCGTTTATCTCGGTGAAACTGCACGCATTGCAAAATTTTCTTTTTAAAAATATTTTGAAATTTAACTCTCTTTGTAGATTTCTGAATAACTAAAAATGCATTTTATTATAATATGAAAGGACATTGCTGAGCTTTATAGCATAAAATAAATCTGTACTCGAACCAAAAATATTTAAAGAATTTTTTTTTAATAATTTCCTGTTGCTTTAATTTTGATGGTTTGTTTCGTAATTAAAGCTTAAAATTCAGAGATTTCGTTTAAATTAACATGAGAAATTCAGCTTAATCTGAAATTGGTAGAGAGCCAAATGCGAATATTCTTTAGATTATGTGAATTTTGTAATTTATTTACAGTTTAGGGGAAATTTATTTAAAAAGTTGGAGAACTTTTCGTGGTAATTTCAAGATTTAGAACGTTTTTCTTTTATTAATGCGCTTATAGTTCCATGTTGTATTTGTAGGGAATTTAGTTGGTTAGTTTTGTCTATACATTGTTAGAATTAACTTTTCCCCTTCAAATCTTGTAGCTGAATAAAAATCCATGTTTTATACATTTTAGCAGTAAGAAAGTTTGCGCTGTTTCATTTTCTCTGAAAGAAGTTTATTATGTAAGTGCATTTAATAAAGTGAAAAAATAATTAATAGTGTTAAAATCGTACTTGTTAAAAAAGAACAGCATAATTTAACATTGTTTTAAAATATTTAAAAACTAAGTTAATTTAAAGAAAAATTTAATAACCAACCAACCAAATATTGATGCCTATTGAAAATAACAATTTCTATTTTTATTTGATTGTCTCTTTTACTATGTACAAATTTTCTCTGAAAGAAGTTTATTATGTAAGTACATTTAATAAAGTAAAAAAAATAATTAATAGTCTTAAAATCGTACTTGTTAGAAAAGAACAGCATAATGTAACATTGGTTTAAAATATTTAACAACTAAGTTAATTTAAAGAAAAATTAAATAACCAACCAACCAAACATTGATGCCTATTGAAAATAACAATTTCTATTTTTATTTAATTGTCTCTTTTACTATGTACAAACTTTCCTTTTCGAATGCAGAGTTTAAAATGTATAAATTTTCTTAAATCACAGTTTATTTGATTGGAAAACTGATAATTTATGAAAAATACCACATTTAACCCATTTATGCCTGGCGTCCCATTTTTGGGACGTTTTGAATTTTAATATTTTTAAATAATTTTCTGCTTCTTTACATGAAAATTGTATGAGCTAATTGTTTATAAATGACTTTATCTATTACCGAGAGATGACAGCATAAGATTGATATTTATTTGTTTAAATGAAGGCCTTTTTTCGGTGTTTATAGATTTTTCATTTTTCAAGATAGCGAAATGTAAAAAGTATGTTTATTTGTATTTTTTTAATCAAGGATCCAAATAAATAAGTCATAATCTTAGCTTGTAGACTTCTTTGAAATACGTATTTTTCCAAATTGCGAAATTATAGGTTCAAGCCTATTTTTTATGCATGTTTGTAATGTACAAAATATAGGGAACTAGGTGAAATAGGTACACAATTTTATTAGCTATTTAGGGGACAGTTATTGATGTAAAGTCCTTTTCAAGATGATTTTGAAATAAATTGTTTTTTAGCCTCAAATACGATTATTCTTAATTTATTATTAACAATATTTATAATGTAATTAGTCTCTGTAAATAAATAAATATGTTTTTAATAGTTAATAAAAATAGTAATTATAGTATATAATATACAATTTAAAAGATTAATTTATCTAAATTTATACAAAACATATAATTATGCATTTTTCCACATATCGATATTGTCATATTTAGTACGCTTACATTTCATCAAATAGATGAAAAAATATTTTAACGTAATTTTTTTTTTTTAGTATTTTTCCAGTTCATTTTGTAACACGTTAAAGTGATTTTAGCAACAAATTTGAGAAAACAAAAGTTCAGGCATAAATGGGTTAACTTTATGAGCTTAACTGTTAATGACAATTTTCACTGTTTGCATTTCAACATGTAGTGCAGATAATAGACGTTTGCGGATTATACATCGGCGGATTTCACAGAGTTGACTGTATTTATTTCCAAATACTTCCTGCAACCGAATTACCTCTAATTTTTTAAATAACTGAAATTTATTAATTTAAAGAATTTGAAACTGCCTTGCATACCAATGCAGAGTAAAACATAACAGTATTTTCATCAGAAATATTTAAAGGAAACTTTTGGATTAATTTAGCTGGTTTGGTTCGTAATTAAAACTTGGAATTCGAAGATTTATTTTCAATTAACGTAAGAAATTCAGTCGAGTCTGTAATTGGTTGAGGGAGAAGTGCGAATGCCTCAATTCTTAGAATTATGTAAAATTCGCGATTTCTTGATAGTCAAGGGGAAATATTTATTTAGAAAGTTGAAGTTTTCGTGGAAGTTTCCAGATTTGAAGTGTTTTTCTATTGTTAATAAATTCGGAGTTTCGTGTTGTAGCTATGAAGAAGGGGGTTGATTATGTGTTTTTGTTTTTAAGAGATTATTTGTATATCCGTTTCAAAATTTGCAATGAAGTGAATATATTTATTTTCTATATTTTCAAGTATTGTTCAACGTGGTTAGCATTATTTCAAATGAAAATCAAATTTCAAATTATTTTGCTTAAAAGGCGCAAAGGCCAATCTAGTGAAAAAGATTCCATGCCGGGACTCGAACCCGGGCCATCAGTATTGCGCACTGACGTTCTACCGACTAAACCACATGGAATCGACTATCCTATGGGAACCGACTATCCTAATCGACTATCCAGCCTGGAACTTCTCACTAATGGAAAATATAAACTAATGGAAAACACCTGGAAAATATTAATATGTGGTTAGCATTGGCTAATTTTCCTTGGAAGCTCTTATATGTTAACCCTTAACGGTTCGAAAGTATTTCAAGTTTACTTCCCACCAGGTCCAAGGTAATTTTTATACGAAAAAAAAACTGTGTACTCAACATTTTTATATCAAGTATAGAAAGATAATCTTTATACGAGGGAAAATCGGTAATTAGGTCACAAACCGATATGAGAGGTCGGAAATTAGTAGTAAATGGTTTCCAAATATGCCAATAGGTGGCAGCACTGTCCAACTGTAAGATGTTTATTTCGAATTTATGAGACAACAGTTGTACAAGATCAGCAGGGGCGTTCAAAAGGTGTTGACGAAGAACGAAGTGGTCGTCCTCTTGAGACTGCGACAGAAAAAATAGTGTGGAAGGTTGAGGAAATGGTTAGAGCTGACAGGCGAACAACAATAGACAGCATTAGCAACTGCAACAGGGTGTTTACATGGTTTAGCGTACACCCGATTGATGCTGACGTTGAATGTGAGGTACACAGGTGGCTGAGAGTGCAGGCCAAAGACTTTTATGCAGCAGGTATTAGAAAACCCATAAAGAGATGGGACATATGTATCAATGTAAATGATACATATAGCGAAACATACATATAGCGAAATATTATATAGCGAAATAAACATGCTTTTTAACTATGTATCTTAGTTTCCCTTTTTTTATTGGCTTTTGTGACCTACTTACAGACTTGCCCTCGTATTTTAGTGAAAATTTATTAGTATATATTGAGGGTAATAGGATAATAAGATGATTTAAATTTTATATTCTTTTAGGGTATGGTACTTTCCGAAGCATTCTCTAATATTTCTCCCTGGTTTTCATTTAAGTGATCCAAAATACTTGCAAAAATCTATTTCTCGAAAATGTATTTGGAAAAAATGGTATCTTCATAGTTGCCAACTTGTACGGATTGGCCGTACAATGTACGGATTTTGTTCTAAGTGTACGGTTGTACGGATGAACAGTACGATTGTACGGTTTTGCGCGCGGGAAAAACGATCGCGAAGGATCGCGGAAAAATGCTAATTTCGTCAAAGATCGCGTGAAAAAACGCTAATTTTGTCAAAGATTGCGTGAAAAACGATAATTTCGTCAAAGATCGCGTAAAAAACGCTAATTTCTTCCAAGGATCTCGAAAAAAGCCCTAATTTTTGAGAAAAAAACGCGAATTTTGTCAAAGATCGCGGGAAAAAAATAATTTCGTCGAGGGATTGTGAAAAGTATGCGAATTTCATCAAATTTCGCGATAAAAACGCGAATATCATCCAAGATCGCAGGAAAAAACACGAATTTTATCAATGAAAAAAACAGATTTTGTCAAAGGATCGCTAAAAAAAACGCGCATTTCGATAAAAATCGCGCAGAAAAACACTATTTTTGTAGAAGAATCGTGAAAAGAACGTGAATTATGTCAAAAGTCGCAGGAAAACATTAATTTCGGCAAAGAATTGTTAACAGAACGCGAATTTCGTCAAAGATCGCGGGGAAAGAACACTAATTCCGTCAATGGATCGTGAAAAAAAATGCGAATTTCGTCAGAAAATGCACAAAAACGCTAATTTCGTCAAAGGATCGCGAATATCGTCAAAGATCGCTTGAAAAACATGAATTTTATCAAAAATCTTTGAAACAAAGCTAATTTCGTCAAAGATCGTGGGAAATAACGCGAATTTCGTCAAAGATTCGGTAAAAAAACGCGAATTTTGTCGAGGATCGTGTAAAAAAACCCGCAAATTTTGTCTAAGATCTCGAAAAAAATGCGAATTTCATCAAAAGATCGCGAGAAAAATGCGTATTTCGTCAAAAGATTGCCGGAAAATCTTAATTTCGTCAAAAAATCGCGAAAAAAACCGCTAATTTCGTCAAAAAATCGCGAAAAAAACCGCTAATTTCGTCAAAAGATCGCGAAAAAAACGCTAATTTTGTCAAAAGATCGCGAAAACACGCAAATTTCGTCAAAAGATAGCGAAAACACGCAAGTTTCGTCAAAAGATCGCGAAAAAACGCAAATTTCGTCAAAAGATCGCGAAAAAAAACGCGAATTTTTCACAGGATCATGGAAAAAACGAGAATTTCGTCAAAGGGCCTCGAAAAAACTAATTAGCACCGGCAGGGAATCCCCCCCCCCTCATTTCCTCCCTAATCCGTTAACTGTAACCTTTAAAAAAATTTGCTGTGAATTTCAAATTTTTTTTTTTTTTTTTTTACTTAGAATTTCCATGCAAAAAAAAATTGTCTTATGAAATCTCACGTTTTTATTTTGGGGAAAAAAGACTATACATGAATATAGCATAGAAAATGTTATGAAATATTACTTTTTTCATTGCATGTGCATATGTTATGCATTTTTAAGCTCATAAGAATACATCATAAAAATTGCAAGGATTTCAAAATTGACATGTTGGCAGGTATGTATCTTACTATTGTTCCTGGTTTACCAATATTCTTTTATGTTGCCTAAAGGCATTGTTGCACAAATTACTCACTAATGTTCCGAAAAGCCTAATCACATTCAATTCGCAGCTAGGTGCGAGATGGGAATTTTCGTCCAGGAAACTAATTATGTTTTACTATTTATTTTGTTGAATGATGTAATTAAACATAACAGATACATATAAGAAACATAATAACATCCAATATATAAAAATGAAAATTTGTCTGTCTGTCTGTCATTCTATACAAATCCACAATTTGGAAGCGAGAGTTGTGAAATGTTACGTACGTGTGTATTAAAAGACAGCCGAGGCAACTAAAGTAATCCGGAATCGGAAAAATTTATCGTTATTTTTTAATGAATAAAAAACCACCAATTTAAAAGCAATTTCCAATCAAATTTAAACCTTTTTCGTTATAGCTGTTGCTAACAATTAAAAATCCACACTAAAATTCTTACCACAACAATTTCTTTTCTGTTGCAAGATTTCCACGTGAAAAAATGAAATAAATGGTTTGACGAATTTTAAAAAGGAAATATTACATCATAACTTTTCTACTACGAGATTCCCACGTGACAAATGAAAATAAAATAAATAGTTTGACGATTTAAAAAGAAAAGTGAATGTTACGTCATAATTTTTCTGTTTTATGATTTCCATGTGAAAAATTATAATTTAATTAATTTGATGAATTTAAAAAATGGAATATTACGCCATATTGGAAGGACGTGGTAAATATATAACGTCATATAAGTGTGAAAAAATGTATTGAAGCATGATAATAGCTCGATTATGGAAATATTGGAATATTTTAACATTATTGCTCGAATGATGAATGGAAATAAGTTCATTTACAGCTGTATTATTTTGCGTTTGTTATATAAATTTATACATTTTTGTATCGGCTTTTCATTTGATTCATGTGTACAACACTTCGACTGTTTTTAAATGCCGTACGTTAACTTTTGAAATTCATTTTTCAAAACAAACAGTCTTAAAATTTCGGGCTACGCCGGGTTACTTTAGCTAGTAAGCTATAAAATGCTATAAAACTGTTTTTGCCATCATATATGTGGCATTGGACCCAGTAAGTAAAAGTGCCATGCCGCTTATATGGCGACATCGGTAAAGGGTTAATACATCTCGTAAAATAAAAACAAATAATAATCTTGCTGTATTTGGTTGTAATTTTCTTTAAATATAAAATATCAGAAAATAATTATACAAAAATATTTGTAATTATATAACTAAATAATAATTAAATTATTGTTAATCATATAAAAGCAAAAATAAAATGAGTAGATCTGTGCGTTTTTCTGCTTTGCTTTCCATCATATTTTTACCTTTTGAGTAGAAAACAAATGTGTGAAAAAAAATATACATAGTTAAAAAGGAAGAAAAATCATAATATTTTCGCATTTCCACATATAACATAATTAAAGCAAAAATGAATAAATGTTTGCAAATTGCTCTCTCCTTCTATTTATTCCCTCGTGATTTCATTTCAATCAAAATTTTAATTGCTCCGAAAAGGAAAATTTTGGGAGAAAAACTAATTATATCACGCAAATCCTAGTAATTTTTAAGCGTGTCTCAGTTTTTTTTCCCCTTTTTTATGAAGCGCGTATTTTTTCCTCCAAATTTTCCTTTGCCATGGGGCAGTAAAAAAATATAAGGTTCATGAATTACTCAAATGTTCCGCCAGAACAAAATCTGAGGAGGGACAAGATTTTGAATCGGATGCGCATGTGGTCTGAAATTTAGGCTTAATGGTTTTTTCGGGATTTGCACATATCTGAAGTTTAAATTAACTTAAACGAAAATTTTTAATTTGTATGAATGTATGAGAACGTACGCTTTCTTATGGATTATTATTTTTTTAAACTCCAAAAGTTTTTAAGTTATTTAATATTATTCGCATTTTGCTTACTTCTTAATAGCCCAGTGGTAGGGGAGCAAAAAAAGACCGAATTCGGAATTAATTAGGGGAAAGCTGGAAATTGTTTTAATCCCTTCAGTTTAGGTGTAGAATGAATATGCTATGTTTTTCTCCTCGTACTAGGTGAGCGTTAGGAAATATGTATAGATTTATAGTCAAAAAACACGTTTTTTTTTACACACCATGACAGTATCTCTAAACAGCTAACTCTGTCGAAAAAATTGTCAATACAAATTCTGTAGAGCTTACAATTCTGAGTAAAATGAGTACCTACACTTAATATTTTTGTTGAACATTAAGGTTACAATTTCACTTTAAAGTTTTGGACACGTGGTCAGGGGGTTGAACTCACAATTAATTAGGAGAAAACTGGAAATTGTTTTAATCCCTTCAGTTTAGGTCTAAAATGAACGTACTATGTTACTGTTATGCTATCATTTTTCAAGTTAAAGAACCAAACACTCAGATAAAAATCTGTAGAATTTTGATAACAGGATGCATAAAGCTCGATTTTCAAATGTATGATAACTGAGCATGATAATCAGTGGCGTACCCAGGATTTTATTTCGGGGGGGGCTGACTTAAATTTTCATAATGTTCTAAATCTTACGAAACACGTTGCATTGTGTTATAAACAGAAATCATTTTTGTCAATAAGGCCGTAGCCAGAGGGGGGGGGGGGGGTGGTGCAAGGGTGACTTTGTTCCGAATTTTCCGAAAATTTGAAAAATTCGGTCATCAGTCCGAAAATTTGGACTTAAAAAATTATCGCGAATTTTGACAAATGGTCGCCGAAAAAAATCAATTTCGTCAATCGTTCACAAAAAAAAAAAAAAAAAAAAAAATCAATTTCGTCAATCGTTCGCAAAAAAAATCTCCAATTTCTTTAAAGGATCAAGGAAAAAACCGGAATTATGTCATACGGCCGCAGATAAAATGCAAAGTTTGCCAAAGGATCGCGAAAAAAAAGTCAAATGATAGCGGAGAAAACGTGAATTTCGTCAAATTATTCTAGAGGAAACGCTAATTTCGTCAAAATGAGCACAGGAAAAACCCGAATTTCGTCAGAAGGCCGCAGAAAAAACGCGAATTTCATCAAAAGGTCGCGGAAAAAACGCGAACTTCGAAAAAAAGATCGCTAAAAACACGCATTCCGTCAAAGGGCTGCGAAAAAGAAGCTAATTGCGTAAAGGATCGCAAAAAACACGAATTTCGTCAAAGGGACACGGGAAAACGGGAATTTCGTCAAAAGGCCACAGTAAAACGCAAATTTCATCAAAAAGACGAGAAAAAGCACGAATTTCGACAAAAAGCCGCGAAAAAACGCAAATTTCGAGGAAGGATTGCGCAAAAACGCGAATTTTGTCAAATGACCACAGAAAAAACGCGAATTTCGTCAAAGGACCGCAGAAAACTGCAAATTTCGACAAAGCATCGCTAAAAAAACACGCATTCCATCAAAGGGAAGCTGAAAAATCACGAATTTCGTCAAAGGGGCACAGAAAAACGTGAATTTCGTCAAAAGGACGCAGAAAAACGCAAATTTCATCAAAAAAGACGGAAAAAAACGCAAATTTCGTCAGAGAGCCGCGGAAAAAACGCAAATTTCGACGAAGGATTGCATTAAAAAACACGAATTTCGGCAAATGACCGCAGAAAAAAACGCGAATTTCGACGAAGGATTGCGTAAAAAAACGTGAATTTCGGCAAATGACCTCAGAAAAAACGTAAATTTCCTCAAAGGGCCGCAGAAAAAACGCAAATTTCCTCAAAGGGCTGCAGAAAAAACGCAAATTTTGGCAAAGGATTGCTAAAAAAAGTATGCATTCCGTCAAAGGGAAGCGGAAAAAACGCGAATTTCGTTAAAGGATCGCAAAAAAAAAGCATGGTCACAAAGAAGGGCCACAGAGAAACGTGACTTTCGGTAAAAGACTGCGAAAAGAAGCGAATTTCGTCAAACAGCAGCGAAAAAACAAAAAAACACGACCATTTCCATAAAAAAACGCGAATTTCGTCAATGAGCCGCGAAATTTATCAAAAAGACGAGAAAAAAGCGAATTTCGTCAAAAAAGCCGTGAAAAAAACGCAAATTTCGACGATGGGTTTCGTAAAAAACGCGAATTTCGGCAAAAGTTCACGAAAAAAACTCGAATTTCATCAAAAACTCGCGGAAAAAACGCAAATTTTGACAAAGGATCACGAAAAAAAAAACGCGAATTTCGTCAAAGGGTCGCGGAAAAAAGCTAATTTTCTCAAAAGTTCGGGGAAAATGCAAATTTCGTCAAAGCGTCGTGATAAAAACCTGCATTTCATCAAAGGATCGCGTTAAAAACACATACAAATATCTGTGTTTATTATTATATGTATAGTTTTTAAACTGAAATAATATGCTGAACTTTTTAGAAATCTGGTTAACCCGAACCCACTCAGCCTGAAATTGACCTGAATATAAACAGAGTTAACCCAAACTACAACAAAAATAATTAGCAGCAGGAAGGGATTACCTCTCCTTTCCCCCTCTGCTGTAACCTTTCAGAAAATTTGCTGAGAATTTCAGGTTTTTTTTTTTTAAACTCAGACTCAAATCTGGGGGGAAGGGGGGAGGGCACGGGTCCGATCCTGAGACCGTCCCACGTCGAAATCTGTTGAAAAGTGTTACTGGTTTTTTTTTATATACTTTCATTTAAAAGAAAGTCATTATAACATAAAATCTATAAAATTGTTCTTCCAATCCCCGAAACTAAATTCTGGCTACGGTTCTTGTTTAACAATAAATTAATATTGTAACAAACACAAAATATTTTTTGTATACACAAAATATTTTCATACACATATATAAAATAAAGACTTTGTTTATTATTTGTGCATTGCACAAGTAATAAGAAGGACTTTAAACCGTTCCAGATGAAAAATACTGGCTGCAAAGTTAAGACAGAATAGGAAGATAAGTGGGGGGAGGGGACATTACCGAACTCCAAAGATGTCTTTGCAGTCAAACAAGAAGTCACTGTGTATCTTACAGATACGAGGAAGTAATCGAGTGTTAAAAACAAAAGTTAATGAATATCATTCACAGTCAGCTCTTCCGCACATATATAGTGTGCCTGACTTCCGACTTACCAAAATTCTGAAGGGATTAGCTAAGGTGTCATTATGCACTAATATGGGACTAACAAGAAAGACAAGTGCGATGCATGACAAATATATATATAATTGAATTGATCTAAAAAGTAAGAAGTAAACTTTTTTTACCATTTAATCTGACCGTTTTGGCAGGTAAAAGAGGTTTAGTCCCTTCAACCCTCCGCACATCCATATTTCGGTGTGGCATGGAGATGCGACTGAAAAATGAAAGTTAATAAGCTACTTTTACAGTCAACTCTTCCGCACCGGATTTCAGATTTAGACGAAATCGACTTGAGATTAGCTGTGGTGTTACTGTGCATTAACATACCCCCGCATTGACAATCTTGGCGCCCGCCGACTATGGGAAAAATTTAAAAAATCCTTAAATTAAACTACTTTTAGATTTGTCGAATTTATTTGTAGGTCTCTTGAACTCAGTATATATGTTTTCATTTATCGAGTAAAACAGTGATTTCAGTCATTTGAAAATGGATTTTGTGGTCTCAAGTAAATTTGGTCGCAGGACTGAGGAGGATATTGGATTAACAGGAAAAACAAATTCGTGGCATGCCAGAAAATAAAACAAATTTATCTGAAAAAGAAGGAATATCAGCCCTTTTTTCATTTCACTGCGATCTCTTCAGAGGTGGAATGGAGCTGTAACTTCATAACCCCCGTCCCCATCGAATCCTTTGGTGTATGCTGGGGCATCACTGTGCACTAATATATGGGACTAACCAGAATAGCTGCGTCGCAGAAAAAAATTAAAAATTAATCTCAAAAGAAAGAAAAAAACTGGAATTTTTTTTTCATTTCATATTTGATTATTTCGGAAGAGTAAGTAACCCCATCAGCCCCTTCCCCTCATTGGGTATATTGTGGCGTAACTGTGCGTTGATATGAGACTAGCCAGAACGTGTAGTTTGTTGTATTGCAGAAAACAAGTGCATTACAAATTCATCTCGAACAAAAAGAAAAATATCAACCTTTTTTCATTTCATTTTCGACTATTTTGGGAAGGGGCTGTAACCCATCACCCCCTTTCTACTTCTTTCGGTATAATGTGGTGTCACTGTGCACTAATATGGAACTAAAGAGAAGAGAGTGTCTAGTCTGTCGAATAATAGGAGAAAAAAAATACAAATTTATCTCAAACAGAAAGAAAAAAACGCAATATTTTTTTATTTCATTTCCGACTATTTCGGGAGGAGGGGGCTGTAATTCCATCAGCCCCATCCCCATCTTTGGGTATGCTGTGATGTCAATGTGGACTAATATGGTGTTAACGAGAATGGCTATTTCGCTGTATGGCAGAAGAAAAATTACAAATTTATCTGAAACAAGAAGAAAAAAAACAGCCTTTTTTTTCATTTCATTTTCAACTATTTAGGAAAGGGACACCCCATTAACCCCCTTCACCCCTTTGGGTATAATGTGGTATCACTGTGCACTAGTATGGAACTAAAGAGAAGAGAGCAGCTAGTCTGTTGAATGATAGAGGAAAAATACAAATTTATCTCAAACAAAAAGGAAAATATCAGAACTTTTTCATTTCATGTTCAAATTTTTGGGAGAGGGCTGTAACTCCATTAACCCCCTTCTATCTTTTCGGGTATAATGTGATGTCACTGTACACTAATATGGAACTACAGCGAAGGGAGCGGCTAGTCTGTTAAATGATAGGGGAGAAAATGCAAATTTATCTCAAACAGACAGAAAAAAATCAGCTCTACTTTTTCATTTCATTTTCGACTATTTCCAGAGGAGGAAGTTGTAATTCCATCAGCCCCCTCCCCATCTTAGGGTATGCTGTGATGTCAATGTGGACTAATATGGTGTTAACGAGAATGGCTATTTTACTGTATGACAGAAGAAAAAATACAGATTTATCTTTAAAAAGTAAAGAAAAAACACTTTTTTATTTAATTTTTCGCGATTTCTGGTTGGGGGGGGGGGGGGCTGTAACCCCATCAACCCCCTTTCTCTTCTTTGGTGTCAATATGGACTAATATGGAACTAAAGCGAAGGAAGCTCATAGTCTGTTGAACGATAGGGGAAAAATGCAAATTTATCTTGAACAGACAGAAAAAATTCAGCACTATTTTTTTCATTTCATTTTCGACCATTTCGAGAGGAGGGGGCTGAAATTCCATCAGCCCCCTAACTAATATAACCTGGACTAATATGGTGTTAACTAGAATGGCTATTTTGCTGTATGGCAGAAGAAAAAAATACAGATTTATCTTTAAAAAGTAAGAAAAAAACACTTTTTCATTTAATTTTTTGACTATTTCGGGAGGGGTAGGGGGGGGGGGGGCTATAACCCCGTCAGCCCCCCTTTCTCTTCTTTGTTGTCAATGTGGACTAATATGGGACTAATGAGAATGGTTTGTCCGCTGTATAATGGAAAAAAATTAAAAAAATTTCCATAAAAGAAAGACGAAAAATCAGCACCTTTCTATATCACTTTCAAAAATTTCGGGGGGGGCTGTAGCCCCATCAGCCCCCCCCTTGGGTACGCCACTGATGATAATGTATAATTATTATTATGATTTATTAAATGTTTAAAGAAGTATAGCTGAAATAAGTCATTTTCTAGGTATCATAGGTCCCATTTAAAATATACTAAGAATTTTCAAAAATTAAAATTGCTGGATTTATATATATATATATATATATATATATAATTTGCTAATATTAATTTCAACGAGAAGAAAACAACACAGAGAAAATTATTCTTAAAACACGATATAGAAAAGAACATTTTGGGAAAAGCTTAATATTTGAAATATACAGCATAAGAGGATGGAATTATTCAAATTCAAGATTTAATAAATTCAAACTATCAAAGTACGTATAATACAGAACCAGTTGTGTTTTAATGTCAAAACAATAGGTGGAAGATACTTCAGCATTTACTATCATTGAGATAAACGTATGCTAACTTCAGCTCAATTAAAAAGCTATTACCAAGATATTAAGTCTGCAATTTTAGAATATTATGTTAACAAGAGAGGAATTTGTGAGCAAAAAGTTAAATTTAAAAGTTCCTGAAACAATAACAATTTTCTTCAGAAAGGATAAAATTTTTAACTCAAGTATTATTATGTAAATACATTCCTTTTGTTAACCTCTTTGGGAGTAGCAGCCTGTACACAATTTTTTCTCGGTTGGTACCACTTTTTTTAAACAGTTATCTGTACTTATTTTATCAGGGAAATGTCCGAATATAATAAAGCAAATACAGTGCGACCTCGAAAATCCGGCAACTTAACCCTTTATCTACTGACGCTACTTAAAAGTACCATTAAAATGACTTGTTATAAAATTCATTTAATACATCGTTTAGTTGTAATACAGTTTAGAATGAGTTATAGATGCATTACTTTATCTTGTTCCTAAAGCATTATTGGTTACACAAAACAAAACAATTTTTAAAATGACTTCTTTTGTCTTTGCATCTTTTCAGCTTTCTTGGCGTTGACGGGGGGGGGGGGGGGGATTTTTCAATTCGTAAATATTTCTATATTTCTATTGTGAGAACATTCTATTTGTACTTTTCCTAATTCTACAAAATACTAAGAAAAGAATTTAAAATAAAAGATTTGAGTGGGATTATAAATAATTCCGTCTTTTGTCTTTGCATCTTTTCAGCTTTCTTGGCGTTGACTGGGGGGGGGGGGGGGGGTATTTTTCAATTCGGAAATATTTCTATATTTCTATTGTAAGAACATTATATTTAAACTTTTCCTAATTCTACAAAATACTAAGAAAAGAATTTAAAATAAAAGATTTGAGTGGGATTATAAATAATTCCGTCTTTTGTCTTTGCATCTTTTCAGCTTTCTTGGCGTTGAAGGGGGGGGAGGGGGGGGTATTTTCCAATTCGGAAATATTTCTATATTTCTATTGTAAGAACATTATATTTAAACTTTTCCTAATTCTACGGTTAATTTCCGGTATCCGACGAATTTACACGTTTTAGGGGTCAGAGATCCCGAAAAACATGCTTTTATAAAATGTATCTCTGTCCGTCCGTCTGTCTGTCTGTGTGTGACACAAATTTTGTGGACTCTCTATATCTCAATAAATAATGAATGGATTTTAATAAAACTTTAGATTCAGTTAATCCCTGATATAAATTGGTGCTGATTACTTTTTGGTGTAGATCGGCCAACAGGTGGCACTGCTATGTTGCATTTTTCACGCTTTCTGCAATAGCTATATCTGAAGAACTAATGCACGGATTTTATAAAACTTTAGATTCAGTTTTCCTTGATATAATTTAGTTCTGATTACTTTTTGGTGTAAATCGCCAAACAGGTGGCACTGCTATGCTGCATTATTCATGATTATTTCAATCGTTTTTTCTCAAGAACTAATGCACGAATTTTCCCTAAACATCAGATTCAATTAGTTCCTGATATAAATTAGTACTGTTTAGTTTTTGGTGTAAATCGCCCAACAGGTGGCGCTGCTATGCTGCATTTTTCATGATTTCCGCATTAGCTGTATCTCAAAAACCAATGCACGGATTTTCACCAAACTTTAGATTCATTTAGAAGTTGACAAATGTTGTTGCTAATTAGATTTTCGTGCAACTCATCTAACCGGTGGCGCTGCTATGCTGCATTCTTCAGGAAGTATTAACATGTATGAGATAGAAGAAAGTTTTGGGATTGCACACCCGACTAGTTTCCAAATTGTTTCCTATTTGTTTCCATAGTAACTATTGTGGTATAGTAAATAAACGGATATATATACCGGGTGTCCCTTAAGTTTAACATTTCAAAAATTCATAAGAAGTGAAGGAATCGGTATATATAAATGTGGTTTGCGACAAAATTATTTTTATGAGTTTTTTTGGTAAAGAAAAAGATGTAGTGAACATTTTTGTCAACAGAGTGCGCTTCAACATTCAAATAAAAAAAAAACTCGTGGAAAATTACGCTTATTTGCATGCAAATATTTATAAGCTGATAACAGTAAATGTTCTACATGTCCGCCACCGCTAGGAATTATACTTTGATAGCGGGTGAGAACATCGTTAAGTGAGGCATGTGGCATATCCGAAAGGATGCAGAAGATTTCGTGGGATATGGCGTCCTTTAACCCCTTGAAGGGCGGTGATGCTGCCATGCCATGGCATCACATAATTTTAATCTCTAATTGCCACATTGGCACCCGAATTTTTTAATGCAAAATTCACTTTTATTAAGTACGCGAAAATATCCTTTTACTTGTTTACAAATAAATCTTCTTCAAAATACTGGTGTCATTCAATTATTTCTACATTTTACGAATACAAGTATCTTGCGCCTGAAAGGGTTAACACCGCTAACGAAGGCTGGCGACAGACCCCATAGCCAAAAATATACCTATATCAAGTCTGGTCAGCAAAGGGGAGGCTAAGCATCTTTACTATAACGACTGATTACCGTTCTCCAAATGTGCTTATCAAGAACTGCATGGCTTTAAATTTGATATGAGGATGTGACCCCATATTGTATGAAAGTTACTGTGCGTAAGATATTACATTCGATTAAGCTTGGTATCATTTTCTCCTTTAGCATTTTCAAGTAGCGGAAGCGATCTCCAGTAACTAAGCAGGGCTTTCGCAATTCCTTGTTGTGGTGAACACGTATAAATTTGAAGTAAAATAAACCTTATCTTGCACGAAATTTTGTGCTTTTGAATGTTGAAGCGCCCTCTACTGGCAAAAAGTTTCACTAAAAAATTTTTATTTACAAAAAAAAAAAAAGAAAAAAAAGAAAGAAAAAGAAAAAAAAATCCTCGCATAAGAATAATTTTGTCGAAAACCGCATTCAAATAAACAGATTCCTTCCCTTTTTAGGAATTTTTGAAATGTTAACAAATTTATGGGATATCCGGCATATCCTTTCAGCTAGATCAAAACTGCTGTGCCGTATTTTATTGAAATAAATTAATTTTGTTCGGCTGTTAATTTCTTAATATTGCAAAAAGAAAGTAATAATACTGTTTTTCATTGTTCATACAAGAATAATGTACAAAAAGTCTCAAAGTTGTATTAATAACTAAGCTATTTCTTAAAATTAAATATTGCTAGATTAATTAAAAAAAATAAATATTTATTTGTTTCTAATTGTATCTTTATTTACAGTATTTTACTTTTCAAATCATTAAATTAAATATCGTTTTATTTTCTTAATTTTTATTTTTCAATCATCGTTTCCATTCAGCTCTTTTCCTCTTCATTTAACTAACTGTTCTTTCTTCTTGAAAATTCTAAAAAACAGATAACCTGAATTAAAATGTGCTTATTTTATTATCTCCTAAGGTTTTCGTTTTATCGTTTATAAAAAAGCAAATTTGGCGCTTTTTCGTAGATTTTTAAAATTTGTTTCATCAAGACTATTGCGATATATTAAATAAACGTTTATTTCCCGCAAGTTTCCCGCTATCGTTTACAGGACCCGTGTATTATATTTCGTTGAGATACATTTTATTCGTTAGGTGACATCTTAATCTAGCAATATGTATCTTTTTATTACAGTTCCCCCCCCCCCCAAATATGTAATTTCTTAACCTATTTATGGTTAGCGTCCCAAATTGGGGCGTATTGTTTTGTTTTTTGTTTTTTTTTTTTTTCAGATTTTTTTAACAAAAAAGATATTTTATTTTTCAGTTTTTACGATTATTTTACACAATTTAGAAACATAATATTGAAATGTATAATGTAATAGTTATTGTATTATATATATACAGTCGTTATAATTAAACAAAGTAGTGAGATGGAAAAAAATCATACGCCAATTGGTTAACTTATAAATACAGTATTCCTAAGTTTCTATTGAGACAACAAGTAAAAAGTTGAAATATCTCAAAGTTAATTAGTTATTTACTTATATTTCCGTGCTTCTAATTTGTGCCTAGTATATTTGTATAATATTTTACATTTCGATGTTCCTCTCAGCAAAACTTCGACTGTATTCACTAATTAAACATATCTTCATTTAGATATGTTTTCAAGCCTTACGTTCCAGTTCAGTCCTTCTACCTTTTCTTTGCATGCTCTTAATTTTGGAATATTCTGTCTTTTTTCTTTTACAAAATATTTTATCATTATATAGCAACTTTGAAAATCAAATATACTAACTACTACGTCCCACTAGTAGTACTAGTAACTTTTAAGTTATTTATTTCTTAAACTCGAACAAACGAAGAATAATTCTGTTTTCTTCCATATTTCTACTGAAAAAACAAATGAAAAATTCAATAGTACATTAATTTACTTTACAAAGTTTCTCTGAAAAATTTTCTAACTGTATTCATTAGTTAAATATTCCTTCATATTGATAATTTTTCATTTTCAAGCAACCTTCCTTCTTTAACCTTTTTGTGACGCCTTCTTATTTATAGTGAGTCCAGACAAACTCGGAACCCTAGTATAAAAATTGACTTATTTTATCGTCTGCTAGGGTTTTTGTTTTATCTTTCATAAGGATGCAAATTAGATGTCTTTGTCCTGCATTTTTAAATTTGTTTCCATAGCTACTATTGTAGTATCGTAAATAATTGGATAGTGATTTTTTTTCTTCACTTTCACAAAACTATTGTGTTGTATTTTGTTGAGATAAAGTATTTCCCCCCTTAACAAAGCATTATAGTCTAATGAAGATATAAGAATTATATGAAACAATTAAGAGAGCCGTTTAAAATGAAAGAGATTGTTTATTACTAAAGATCTTTATCTAGAATAAAAATTCATTATTAATTCAATAAAACTTTTTGCTTAAAAGAATAGTTGATAATTACTTAAATACCATTTTTTTTTTTTTTTTTTTTTTTGCGTGTGTATGTCTTATTTAATTATGGAAATTCATCCTTCAATTCAGAAAAAAAAAAGTTCTTGCATTATATGAAAATATTCTTGCATTATATAAAAATGTTCTTCCTACAAAGATTTGGAATGAAGGTTAGTGACATGACAGATTTTACTAGTGCATTTTTAAAAAGTTGTATGGAGTATTATTTTTCTCTATTTAAAAAAAAATAATAAAATCGACTCTGAATTTTATTTTTGAAAAGTTGTACCGTATTTATTTGAGTATTTTTTCTTTGTTGCCAAAACTAGGGCTGCATCTGACAAGAAATATTCGTATTTTTTCAAAAAAAAAAAAAAAAAAAAAAAAAAAAAAACTGATTGATATTCAATTTTCCTTTTAATGTAGGTGTCTTCACACTTTTAGCCTGAAAGTCTTTAGCCACCACAAATTCTCAAAAGTAAATCTTCGAAATAATTATATAATCGCAAAGTTTCTGTCGTTAAATAAGACAAATCTTTCTGTTCGAAAAACAGTGGTAGCTTCGCGGCGCAGGTTAAAGAGCCCTACTTTAATAAAAACTTTCCAGACCGGACATAATATCCGCCGATCTACAAAATCCTCTCGAACCCGACGTAATTTTCGTCAATCTACAAAATCCTGACGGACCCGACCTAATTTTCTTCTATCTACAAAATCCTCTCGAACCCGACATACTTCCTCCCAAGACCGATGCGAACCAGAAATAAATGAAAATTAATGATATATCTTTATGCATTTACGGGAAAATAGTCTGCAGTCATGTTTCTAATACCAGTGTTATCTTTTATGAAGGAAAACGAATTAACATATTCATTAGTATTAAAATATATAATCTTTTTAAAAGACTAAATAAAGTACAGTGAAACCTCCCTGTGCGACCATCTCCCTGACGACCATTTTTTCGTGGAATTATTCCAATAGGCTCAATACTAATTTTACCTCCATTCAGATACCATCCCAGTTGAATTCTCTCAATGAGCGACCCATTTCTTTGAAGAAAATGAAAAAAATTCCGTTTTTTCCAGGTTGCTTGAAGAAGGTTTTTTTTGAAAATAATTCCGGAGAGCGCATTATTCATCAAACATCTAAACTAAGTTTAGAATTTTTTTTATTATTATTATTATTCAGGTAGATTTTAAGTATCCAAACCCCTTTGTGCCTTTTTAGGCAATGAATTAAACTCTGATGTCAAATTAAGAATGACAGTCAATAAAATCCTTTGCCCTATCCTGTCAGGAAACTGTCAAATAAACAGATAAATTATTAAAATCGTCATTACTTGTTTCTGTCCAAAAAAAAATTTCATTTATTTACTGAGTTTCGAAAGGACGTGGAAATAAAAGTTATAAAAGATAAAACCGGGAAATCAAAGCAAATGTCAATGTATTCACTTTTTAAACTCTGCAGTAATTAACTTATGTAATTAACTTTTATTTTGATACTTAAATTTTTATATTTTTTCCTAATGTGAAAAATAAACTTTAGTAACGCTAATTGTTACCTTATTTCAACAATTAAAATCTAAATTTAAACATGACCTCCACTAAGAGACCACCTCTCGGAGCGACCAATTTTTATTGGAACGGAACGCGGTCGCTTTAGGGAACTTTTACTGAATATTGCAAATATATAATTTTTAAAAACTAAAATCCAATTCAATCCGAAACCGATTCTATCCTGCACCGTAAATCCCATTTTCCAACCTCAATTTTCTCAAATTCCCTATTACGAAAAATACGCGAATTATTTCTTTTTCTGCAACATTTTCTCAAAAGTATAGATAGCAAAAAATACGTGTGCACGAAAGTTTCATGAGTAAATACGGAAGTTGAAATAAAATAATACAAGTTATTCCTTTTTTTTTTTTTTGTCCTCTAAAAGTAAATATTTAAATTAAATTTAATAGCGATATTTTTATGTTTCTAATTTCCATCTAAATTAGCATATTGTTTAATACTTCTCACGTAACGTAAAATATTCTCCAGCATTCGTGAATTAAATATTTTAACTTCTGGTAATTTTCTTTATTTTAAGCCATGTTCTTATTCAGCTTTCTCTTTGATTTAAGTTAAGTGTTCATCATCCTGTAGAACTCTAACAAATCCAGAACTCTTGAACAAAACTGGATTTATTTTATCGTCTGCTTCTATTTTCATTTTATCCCTCATAAGAAATTTAAATTCCTATCCTTAATAAGTTTCTATATTTGACACAAGTAAAAATGTATGTTTCTAGCTTTGATTGTATTAGTGTATTCTTTAATGTGCTTCATATGAATATTTTAATATATTCGTTCATCAAACATGTAATCATTTTCATGGGGAGTGGGGGGGGGGGGGTGTGAGATGAAATCTCACAGTGTTTAAATTATGTTACTGTTTTATTTCTTTTAGCCTTATACATCGATGTTCTTTAAGCTTAAATCCATATTTATTTTTGCGCGGGCGATTTCGCTTCACCGCACATCGGCAAGTTCGCTGACGTTCGGCTGCCCCTGGCATGGGATGCTTCTCCTTTGAACTTTGTACGATTGTGATGACGTCATCGGAGCAAGCCTCTCACGGCATATGCATTGAATGGGTGGCTATCTTTTGGAGGTGTGTCTATTCGCTGTGCGAGGAGCAAATTAAAATAAAGTTTTTTTAAATGTTTTCTTTCGGATTTGTTTATTAAGACATTACCTAATATTTTAAATTCTCTAATAGATTTAAATCTTTTCTTTCAGTAACTTTTGAAGTCCCCGTATTCTTACTATAAATTAAAAATTCCGTTAATTTTAAATCAGAATCTGTTTTGTTGGAGAGCTGTCATGACTTAGTTTTGGTTTTAAAAAAGATCGCGGGCTTCGGCTCCGATCTGTGGCCGCCGATGAATGTGGAATCCGATGAAAAGCTTTTGCGTAAACGTCTGCGATTTTAACAACTCCTGTTAAATTATTTCTGGATAATTTTTTGATTTATGCTGCACTTTAATTTTTTTTTAAGAAATATATATCTTCAAATGGAGTAGATGTTTTTATTGGCAAGAATTAATTTATGAACGGTGACCAACGGGAAGCCCTTTCTTCTCTCCTTCAAGATAAAATAAAAGATTGATTGATGCTTATCAAGTCTCCTCTTCATTTATTTTACAGACTACACGATCCAAGTAAGAAGTTTCATTTATTTCTATTTTTTTACAATTGCTGACCTCAAAGAACGAAGGGTCTTATTGCAATACTACACAACGCATTGTAACTAAAAAGAACATCAATTTAAATTTTACTTTTAATTAACGGCCCATATTATGGATTATAATATATTACAAAATATATCCCATCACAGGGGGGGGGGGGGGGTGTTAAATTTCATATAGCCTTTTCCCGAGTCCTTTATGTCTGTTTATGTACAGGGCTTGAATTTCCGGGCGGGATGGCGGGATTCGCGCCCAAAATTTTCAAATCCCGCCGTAAAGAATAACGTGGGCGGGAGGCTCCCGTCCAAAAAATTTCACCCTTTGCAGGAAAATTTTCCATTTTGAAACTACGATCAACTCCCGTTAACGCCTTGCGAATTTCGTGATATTTTCGCACGACCGAGTAGCACATTTTGCAAGTTTTTTTACGGCAAAAGAACGTTGAAATTCACGATTTTTCCCCGTGACCGATAGACAAATTTCACATTTCTTCCCCCCGAGATCGGTTGACAAGTTTCGCGTTATTTTCCGCGAGCGAGGGACAATTTCAGATGTGATTCTGATGCGAATTTTCCAAAAATTTAAGGTATTCAGTTCCGAAAATTATGAAAAATCGGTCATGAATTCGGAAATTCGGGCATTTAAAAAATCTAACAGAAAAATAACGCGAATTTCGACAAATGATCGCCGAAAAAATAAATTTTGTCAATTGCTCGCAGAAAAAATCGTCAATTTCGTCGCAAAGGATCGCGGAAAAAAGCGAATTTCTTCAAATGATCGGGAATAAAACGCAAATTTCGGCAAAAGATCGCAGGGGAAAAAACGCGAAATTCATCTAAGGATCGCGAAAAAACGCAGATTTCGGTAAAGGATCACGGGAAAAAACGAGAGTTTCGGCAAAGGATCGCCGAAAAAACGCAAATTTCGTCAAAGGATCGCGGGATAAACGCATTTCTTCAAAGGATCGCGGAATAAACGCGAATTTAGTCAAAGGGCCGCTGAAAAAAACGCGAATTTTATTAAAAGATTGCAAAAAACGCAAATTTTATCTAAATATTGCAAAAAAACCCCTTCAAATTTTATCTAAATATTGCAAAAAAAAAACCTTCAAATTTTATCTAAATATCGCAAAAAACTCGCAAATTTATCAAAGGATCACTGAAAAAACGCAAATTTTGCCGAAGGATCGCGGAAAAAACGCGAATTTCGCCAAAGGATCGCGGGAAAAACACGAATTTCGTCAAAGGATCGCGAAAAAAATACGAATTTCGTTAAAGTATCGCGTAAAAACGCGAATTTCGTCAAAGGATCGCGGAAAAAATGCAAATTTAGTCAAAGGATCGCAGAAAAAACACGAATTTTCTCAAAGGATCGCGGAAAAAACGCGAATTTTGACAAAGGATCTGGGAAAAACGCGAATTTCGTCAAAGGATCGCACAAAAACAAGAATTTCGTCAAAGGATCTAGTAAAAGACACGAATTTCGTCAAAGGATCTAGTAAAAGACACGAATTTCGTCAAAGGATCTAGTAAAAAGCACAAATTTCGTCAAAGGATCGCGGGAAAAAAACACGACAGTCTCTAGAAAAAAAACAGTACACAAATAATTATGTTTATTATTATAGGTATAGTTTTTAATCTGAAATAATATACTGAAGTAACTTTTGAAAAAGGGAGTTTAACCGAAACCCAACTAGCAGGAATCTACACTCAGCCTGAAATCAAAGCGAACCAAAAAAAAGTTTATGGACTTGCAACAAAAAATAATTAGTGATAATGAGTCCATCCCCTGCTGTAACCTTTTAGAAAATTTGTTGTGAATTTCAGAATTTTTTTTTTTACTCAGAATCAGACGAGAATCTCACGGTTACTTTTTGCGACAGACTGACGAAATTCACAGTTTTATCTCGCGGCAGATCGACGAATTTCACGATATTCTTCCCTCGACCGATCGAGAAAATGTACGTTTTATTTTTCCTACGCCTGACTGGCATATTTCACGATATTTTTTCCCATAACAGAAAAAGGAAAATATCCAAAAGGTGCACCAAAAAAGAACAGTAAGTGTCACCGTGTGCTGCGCTATGCCAAATTGATCTAGATTCAGTACTAAGCAAACATAAGATTAGAAGGACTGCAAAGACCTCGTGGTGCACATGAAAGAAAAATTCTGAGCTCTAATTAAACATATTTAGAAGCACTTAACTAGTTGATACTTGCAATTCACTGTAATTAGGATTTGACAATTTAAAGTTAACCTACATTTCTCGTGTAATAGAAGAAATGAATCAACAGTTTCCCTTTAAAACTTTGGACTTTGTTTAAACTTTGAATGTTAAAATTTGAACATAGAAGCTTGTTCAAAGAAAATACCAGGGAGTCAGGTTTTGACTATAATTCCATTAAGGATAACATAAAACAATTTCGTTCAGAAATGGATATTGATGATGTCAATCAACGAATATACATTGTTCATGCAAGTAGTTAAAAATGAAGGCACGTATTCAAAGTTTTCTGAAAATTTTTTAAGAGAACATAGCCATATGTTTCCAATAATTTCCAAAGTTATAAATGTTGTGCTTGTGCTGTCTGTCATAAGTTTTGCCTTGTGAAAAAGGATTCAGGACCCAAAATCGAATTAAAATCTAAATTCAGAATTTCATTTAAAAATCCCATTATTAAAGACCCATAACATTTGGTCGAAAGTTGAAAAATAGACTTTATAAAAGCTTGACTTTCTTCCTTTTTTAAATAAAAAACATTTTACATAATTATTCTGAGTTATTGATTTAAATTGCTTCAATGGTATTTTGTCATGTCTGTATTAATGTAATTATTTAAATAGCAGCACGTAAAAAAACGTGAGTTTTAAAGATTTTTCTTCTCCCTCCCAAATAGCTCAACTCCCCTCCATTTATAAATGTTGGTAGGGAGACTCCCCTCCTTGGAAAAACTGAATTTCAAGCCCTGATGTATAATTCATTCTATGGACACAAACAAATCCTTCCCGACTCTCAGGATTGGCGCTAATTTTTTTTCGATGTGGGACGGCCTGACTTTTTTGCCTCGGGTCGGGTTGACGTCTGATGTTTTGGTTTCAATTCATGTCGGCGATTGTTTTATTTCCCTGTTGGTTTCATGTGTATTTAATTTTAAAGAAAATTTATTTGTTGTGTTCGGGAGGGGTTTTGGATTGACGTCAAAGAGAATTTTCGGATTCTCAGGACTCTGCTAGGGTTTTCGTTTTATCCCATCTTTTACATGCGGTTTTAAAATTCCTTAGTAAGCATCTTTTGTGGTATTGTAAATGAAACAAACGATGAAAAATTCTTACAAGAAGAAAGTATTGGATTCGTGAAAATTTTCGACTTCCGGTTTTCGATGAATTTATACGTTTTGGAAGGTCCTGAATACGATTTGATGTAGTTTTTAGAAAATGTCTGTCTGTGAGTCTGTATGTGACAAAAATTTTGTCGACAAACTCAAAACTAATGCACGGATTTCACAAAACTTTAGATTCAGTTAGACTTTGATATAAACTGGGGCTGATTACTTTTTGGTGTAAATCGTCCAACAGGTGGCGCTGCTGTGCTGCTTTTTTGACTATTTTCGCTATAGCTATATTTCAAGAACTAATGCACATATTTTCATAAAACTTCGGATTCAGTTGCTCCTTGATAGAATTTGGTGCTGATTACTTTGTGGTGAAAATCACCCAACAGGTGGCGCTGCTATGCTGCTTTATTTATGATTATCGCAATAGCTCTATCTCAAGAATTAATGCATGAAATTTCATATATGTTTTGGTGTAAATCGCCCAACAGATGGCGCTACTATGTAGAATTGTTTACGATTTCCGCAATAGCTCTATCTCAAAAACTACTGCACGGATTTTTTTTCAAACTTCAGATTCGGTTAGAAGTTGACATAAGTTGTTGATGATTAGATTTTGGTGTAAACCACCTAACCGGT
Organism: Maratus speciosus; assembly: GCA_963932465.1. Taxonomy (NCBI): domain Eukaryota; kingdom Metazoa; phylum Arthropoda; class Arachnida; order Araneae; family Salticidae; genus Maratus; species Maratus speciosus. The sequence goes on from OZ010799.1 coordinate 112,384,954, forward strand.
GGTGCTGATATGCTGCATTTTTCAGGAAGTATTAACATGCATGAGCTAAACGAAAGTTTTGGGATTGCCACACCCGACTAGTTGTTCTTGGATAGAATTTCCGTGTCGTATTTTGTTAAGGTAAATTATTTTCTCCATAAGTATAATATCTGAGACCCCTGACCGCCGAGCAAGAGGACAAAATTCTAATGCTTTTTTGTCTGTAATTTATTAAAAATGGTAAAAAAAGTTGTTTTTTTCCAACATGATATAAATTTTGTTATTATGTCTACGCATGCCTTGAGAGTATAATCATAACTTTAATTTTGCAAAAATGCGTTTTTAGCAAAATTAAGAAGCATTATATTACATTTTAAATAATGCTTCTGCTGCAGTAAAACCTACAGCGTAGTGAACGGATATATCAGTTCGAAAGAACATCTAATAAAGAACCGAGAACTATATGAAACAATAAAGGCAGACTTTAAAACTGTGTTGCATATTAAACAATACAAACTTCTTTTACAAACAAACATTGCAAAGCTAACTTTATTTCATATTTGTTTTCTAAAAATTAAAATTTTAAATATCGTCAGATATTTATTTTAATAATGATACTTTCATGTTTGTAATTTGCATCTATATTGGAATATTGTTTGCTGACAAAAATATTTTGTTGCATTCGTTAATTAAATGTCTAATCACTTTTGCTATTTTCTTTATTTGCTTGCAGCGTTCTCATTCGTCTTTCTTTTCTGCTTACATTTTCGTCATTCAGTATTCAACTTATTTTCTTTTTTTGTTTTCGTTTCTTCATTCTGTGGAATTCTGACAAATCCAGAACTCTGGAATAAAATAAGGTTTATTTTATCGTTTGCCGGTGTTTTCGTTTTATCGCTTATAGATATTCAAATAGGTTATCTTTAGCATACGATTTTTAACTTATTTTCATAGCGCTTTTCATTTCTATTGTGTTGTCATGAATACACTAATACCATTTTTTTTCCTTGGAAGGAGTTTCTATATCGTATTTTGTTGGAATAAATATTTTAGTTCACTAGTATAATATCTTATTCTAATAATGAACTATGAAACATTAAATAATGAAGACAATCATTAGAAATGTGAAATACTACATATTAAATTACATTTACTTCACGGGAAAATTCTTAATTCCATAAAGTATAAGATATTATTAACATTTGCATTAGTAACTTTCCTTATTTAAGCATGTATCTTATTTAAATAAGCCATTTAATCTGTCTTGGAACGAAAAATCTTGTTTTTTGTTGTTGGTTTTTTGTTGGTGGTGGGGTTCTTGTTTTATTTATTTTTTTTTTTTTTTAAATATTTCCTTGAATCTACAATAATACAAATTTTTGAAATAAACTTTTATATGTTTAAAAAATGAGTAAATACACATGAACTTTAAAAAAGTCACTGTCGTACTTAAAAGGCGACGAATATAATTAAGCAGATGTTACAAGTTTAAAATGTACATCTTATTTAAAACTTCTTGGTACTTTCGGCCTGCAATCTTCAGAGAATACAATTTTAATTAATTCTTCAACTACTTCTCAGCAGTGAAATTACGCTTGAAATTATTGAATATTAAAGACGTGAATTATCCTTTTGCTAACTAAGCGTAAGCCAACAGAATGAAAAATGTCCAAGCCGGAAATCGAACCCGGACCCCTAGAATAGTGCTCCAGTGCGCTACCATTTAAAACACGAGGACTATGCCCAGCTTGGCGTCTTTCACTCACATAAGTCGGTAAGCCTGCTACTGCAGCTATTAGATGGCAAAGTCTTCATGAGAACACAATCTTGCCATCTAATAACTGCAGTAGCAGACTTACCGACTTACGTGATTGAAAGATGCCAAGCTGGGTATCGTCGTCGTGGCTTAAATGGTAGCGCACTGGAGCACTATTCCAGGAGTCCCGGTTCGATTGTCGGCTTGGACATTTTTCACTCTGTTGGTTTACGCTTAGTTAGCAAAGTGATAATTCACGTATTTAATATACATCAGAGAGTATTTTTATAATTAATTGCTGTTCATTCATAAAAGTATGTCACTTCGTTTGAAATGGGAGAACTAATAATTATTAGGGTAGTTGACAGTAGAAGTAGCAGTATAATATTGCATTTCGTCTCATTATTTTATTTAGAAAATGAGTATTTTTATTAGAACTAGTACGTCAAAAGTAATGCAACTTTCGCTGACCCGTATTCTCTCGCATTATCGCTCTATTTTTTACTAATAAAAGCATATTTTTTTAAAATATGCACTATTTTTTATTGATTTTTCGTGTTTAAAATATTTCATTGCAGTTTCACAACTTGTTGGTATACGGGGTGTTTCTAAATGAATATCCGGTTTTTAAACTTGGTAGTATTTATTACATAAAACTTAAAACTATAATTACTACATAAATTGAAAGGGCAACTCAAACAGTTTTACCTACAAGGGCTCAATGCGAGCACCTTTCGTCACACGGCACACATCAAGTCGATAGCTCAGTTCTTCCCAAACGTTGATTAGCAAAGAAGTTCTGTTCAGACACTCACCCGATCTGACGCCATGTGATTTCTACCTGTGGGGGTTCATAAAGGATCGTGTGTGTGTGTGCCTCCACTACCAGCTGACTATTGCAGCTGTTGCAACAATGAACCCACAAACACTAATCAATGTTTGGGAAGAACTGATCTATCGACTTGATGTGTGCCGTGTGACGAAGGTGCACACATTGAACACTTGTAAGCTTGTAGAGAAAACTGTTTGAGTTGCTCTTTCGTTTTATGTATTAATTATAATTTTATGTTTTATGTAATAAATACTACTAAGCGTTAAAACCCCGATATTCATTTAGAAACATCCCGCACTTTAGAAAGCGTGGTGTGGCGCAGCATAGTTAACTCCGTTGTTGTCACTCGTATATACACTGGTTATCAAAAATTAAGGAAAAGTCACAAAATGCTAATTTTTAAATACGCGAACACTCAAAAGGAAATAATATAATTCGAGTAATTACTATCTCTACAACACAGCTAGCCCATATAACATCTTATTCATGTCACACATGGTCACAAGTGTCACAGTCACTACGGTGAAGCAAAAAAATAAGAAATTCCATACATCTCATTATGAGTCTCAAATGATCACTATATGTGACTCCACTGAGAAGTCACTGAGACTGCTGCTTTGTGACGAGTCACCAGGTGACTTTACAATGTAGTTACATTGTGACTCTCATGTGACTGTCATTTTGAGACTCAATTTCATAGTCATCATGAACGTTGCATTATGATAAGTCGCCAAATAATATCATATTATAGTCACATGGAGACTTTTCCCAAAAGAGCACAATGGTGACTTCACAGTAGTCTCTCTGTCACCTGAAAGTCATCATGTGACTTTAATGTGACATTATTTGGTAACTTATCACAATGCAGCGTTCACGATGACTTTAAAATTGAGTCTACAAATGACAGTCACATGAGAGTCACAATGTAACTACATTGTAAAGTCACATGGTGACTCGTCACAAAGTAGCAGTCACAGTGACGTCTCAGTGGAGTCGCATATAGTGATCATTTGAGACTCATAATGAGATGTATGGAATTTCTTATTTTTTTGCTTCACCGTAGTGACTGTGAGACTTGTGACCATGTGTGACATGAATGAGATGTTATATGGACTAGCTGTGTTGTAGAGATAGTAATTACTCGAATTATATTATTTCCTTTTGAGTGTTCGTGTATTTGAAAATTAGCATTTTGTGACTTTTCCTTAATTTTTGATAACCAGTGTAGTTATAACAACATTGAGAGAAAATTTTGGCGATTTACCGCCTATACCCAGATAATGAAAAAAAAATTAATTTATTTTATTAATTCATAATTTCTTCCAACAATATTAAAATGCTGTAATGCCATACATTTTGTACACAATTTTAATTCTATTATATCAGGAAGCGAGTGTATACTCGATTACGAAATTCCACCATGAACCAAGTAAAATAAAATAATAATAATAATAATAAAAGTAATTTATCAAATTACAACGACCATTTGGAAAATGATTTTTTCGAAGACTAAAATTTAAGACATAAAAAATCGCATGGAGTTTATCATACATTACGTACGTCATGAATTAAACATTAATAGTGTTATTACACGTAAAAATTCCAAGCAACAAAAATCGCCCGTGACTCGTACGTATTATCCACCTGAAACTTATGTATTATCCAAGCATTTCATTGGCTGGTCGGGAAAAGGCTTTTCCATCGTCAATTTCCAAGAAATCTGACGACTCATTTTAAAGAAATTTCATTCTTAAACTTCTAAACATCCCACAATATTACTTTTTACACCGTCGTATAGAGAAAAAAATGTACTCTTAAATGCAATTTGTTTGAAAGCTGTATCTCAATTTGTTTCTGAGTTATTAATTTTTTTGTAGTTTTTATTACTTTTTTGTCATAGTGGCAACAGAAGGTATCCATCTCTGGTTGAAAGTAAAGGGAAACACAAATTACTGTATAGACCAATCAGAACACGAATAAAATGATGATTAAACCAATAAAAACCTTCAGATATGCTTTTAATTTCCCATCCTGACGAGAACAATAACCATTTTTCCAAATGGTTAATAAAATGAAATAAATATTACCAGATACATAAAATAAAAAAATATACATTTGAACTTCTCATTTGCATATTATACCATTCACCATTTTTCTTTTCCACGTTTTTTCATACAAATTTTCTGCCTGCATTTATTAATTATTCTCTCTTGAAATTGATTCATTATTATTTTTCAAGTAACGTTTCCATATACAAGCTGTCGTTTACGTGCTCTTCATGTTAAAGAATTCGGTTAGAATTGTATAATAAAATGGGGGCATATTTTATAGTCTGCTTTGTGTTTTGTTTTACTACTCCTAAAAATAAAAATCAATGCTTTCTTTTTACATACGTTAATAAATTATTTCCGTAGCCACTATTGAGGTGTCATAAATAAAATGTAACAGCGATTTTTTTGTCTTTTCTCTCTTTGAATAAGATTGCTTTGCAGTATTTTGTTGCTACATATTATTTTGTTAATTAACCCAATATCGTATTCTAATGAGGGTATGCGAGGGAAAAAAAAGATAAAAGCAGCAATTAAAAATGTGTGGCTTGTCGTATTGCATTTATGTTTATTTAAAAGAAAATTTTAAGCATAAAAAATCGATTTCAATTTTTAAACATTACTTGTGAAGATTATAAGGTTAATATCCCTCCCGCCATTTTTTTTTTTTTTTTTTTTTTTTTTTTTTTTTTTTTTTATAAAAGTATGTTTTACCCTAAGTAGTTTAAACATTTCCATTCCAAAGTAATTTTTTCCATATTTTGTATCGAATTCTACAGATTTTTTTAAATGTTTTAATATAAGAAATATATGTATGTTTATTTTTGCTTTTTTAAATTCACATAAGTAAGATTTGAATATCTTTTTTTTTCTATCTATTCCAACATAACATTTATTTTTTGTCTTTGTTAACATAAAAATAATACTTTTTTTTTTCGTTTGATTTTTTTTTTAATTTAAAAAATGTGTATTTTTGTTTAATTGAAAAATTGATTTTTACTTGTATCTTTTTTTTTTTTTTTTCTGATGAATTCTGAAATAGATTCAATTTAACCTCCATTATCGTCTGTTTGTGTATATTTATTATTTATGAGAATGCAAATCCCATATTGCTGAGAGAACGGAAAAATTGCTTGGGGAAAATTGAAAGTTTGAAAAGAGTACTTTATGCATTTCGTTTTGGATTTTTTTTAATTTAAAAAATGCATACATTTTGTTTAATTAAAAAATGGATTTTTATTTATATCTTTCTTCTGAAGTTTTAAGAATTCTGAAATAGATTCAATTTAACCTCCATTAACGTCTGTCTGTGTAGTATATTTATTATTAATGAAAATGCAAATCGCACATTTTTGGGGAAATGGGAGTTTGCTTGGTGAAGTTTACAAGTTTGCTTTAATTTTTGTAACTCCCATTCTGGTATTTTGATGCAATGTTTTACCTATAAAAAAGCCTCAACTTCCTGACAAATTTGCCGTAAATGAAATTAATTCAAAATATTAATAAAATTGTACATTGATCAATATTTCTCTTATATTCCCGATAAAACAATTAGTAGATAAATACAGTTTATGCATCATATTTTTGCTTATTGAAATTGCCTTTAGTTGCGATAAATTTTCATTATGTTGCTTCTTCACTATTGTATTAATTAATAAATGTCACTGCATGTTCGTTTTATTATGCCATTTCTTTCTTTCTTCGGAAATGTGTTACTTTATTTGTACGTTCGATTTTTTAAATTTAAAAAACATCTCCTGTTTCTTTAGTTGAAATACAGATTTTTATTTATATCTTCTTTTTGAAAATTCAGAATTCCCAAATACATTCAATTTAAGTTCTATTATCGTCTGCTTGGGAATTATTACTCATAAAAAATTCAAATCCCTTATTGATTATGTCTGTTTTTGTTTCTATGGCGACTTTTGATATTCAGTGAGGCAGAGAATGAAAATTTTGTTTTTTTCTTTTAACGGTTTTGTGGTATTTTGATGGAATATTTATTCTGTCAACACTTCTCAACATAGTTTTTCAACAGTAGCTTTGGATGAAGTTATTATGAAGTAACGATACAATTCTAAATTGATCAATATTTCTGTTTGCGAAAAACAATTGTTATTATGTAAATGCAATTGAGTTGATGATTCCAAAAAGTACATTAGCCCACTAATTTTTTTATTTAACATAGTTGCAGATTTGTTTTGAATGAAGTTATTATAAAATAACGATAAAATTGTAAATTGATCAATATTTCTGTTTACGAAAAACAATTGCTATTATGTAAATGCAATTGAGTTGGTGAATCCAAAAACTACATTAGTTCACTATTTTTTCCCCTCTTGAAAACCAATTTGTTTTGATGCAAACGTGTCCTTGGTTGGTAGGCTTCTTATTCTTACATGTCTAGACAAAATTACATAGTTTTATTTATCAGCTGCCTCTAAAAAATGTTGTCTATTGCAAAAACAACACTAGTCAACATTTTCGGCCTAAAATCCGTTTTCGGCGAAAATTTGGCTGGACCGCAACTGTCTGTATTCCAAAAATCTTGTTCCTTACTTCGGAAATCTTCAACATTACTCATTGATTTGAGCTGATTTGGCTCAAATGAGACATTCTTTATTTATTGCTGTTTATAATTATCAGTCGTTACCGACTCAAAACATGAGTGCAAATTATAAAGCAAGCAATGCATATATGACTAAATTTTGAAGACGCTTTTCACGTGCTGTTTAAAAGCTCCAGAATTAACAGTAACAGAAAATCATTTGTTTTGTACCACAGAAGTGTTTTGAATACATTTTGAGAAAGTTTTAGTATAACAAATGATTATTTTCAAAAATCATCATAAAAGATAAATAGATGTATGTTTGTTTAAAACATTTTTAATTACATGAAATTCATATAATTAGAAAATCTTTTTGTGTCGTTGATAAATTAATTACATTGTATTTTACATGAAAATAAAAAGTTTTGGTTAGAGCTACAGAGAGCCAACTTGGGCCACACGTATAATTAATTAATAATTATGTATATTTGTGCATGTATTAATTACTTTAAAAAAAATAATTGGACATTTTCGTTTTGGACCAAAAATTGGAAGGATATCAAAATTCGGTTTCTGTCGTAAAAACTTGTTTCGGTCGCCACTTGAACATGATGATGAATATGACTACATATCTTACCGACTAGGTGCCGAGATACGTACTAAGCAATATTCCCCTTATTTAATTGCAGAATTCTGTGATTTAATAATGCGAATATTACTATAGGAAATAGAGGTATTCAAAATCTGTAATATTATGCACCTATGCACTTGTCAATCCTTAAAATAGAGACGTAAATTATTTACGTTTATTTCGTCAAACGCCTAATAAAAATATGGTTAATATATTTTTAAAACTAGTCAATAGTTATTAAATAGTTTCAAAAAGTTTTTAAAATTTAATTTAATTTTATAAAATAAGTAACTGAAAACCGACATATATACATATTGAAAGATTTAAGAAACATACCGAGCACATAAAAGTTCATGTAATATTTAGCATTGTGTGCAGCACAGTTTTTATTGATTCCTGAAAAGTTTTAAACGCAGGCCAAATGTAGTTTTTTAAATCACTGATTCAATTTTGTGCACTATTTTTTTCTCTTTCAAATTGCTTTTAGTTGTGATAAATATTCTGTTTTTCTTTTCTTTTGCATCAATTAATAACTGTCGCTGTATGTTTTTCATAGAATATTTTTTCCTATCTGTTATAACATATCGCTACTTCTTTCTTTCTTTTTATGGAAAGGGAATTTTTATTTATTCGCTTCATATTTTACTCAAAAAATGTTCACAGTTTCTTTAATTAAAAATTTTATTTTTATTTATGACTTCTCTCTGAAGTTTCAGAATTCTGGAATAGATTCAATTTAACTTCCATTATCGTCTGCTACGCTATTTTTGTTACTCATGGAAATTTAAATCTGATTGTCTACGTCTGTTTTTGTTTCCATGACGACTTTTTATGTTCAGCGTGGTAGAGAATAGAAATTTATCTTTTACTTTTTTTAATGGCTTTGTGGGATTTTAATGTAATATTTTATTTATCAGACTTCCTCGAGATACTTTCAAAACAAAGCTAGTGGAGAGTAGTAAAACTGATAGAATTGCACAAAGTTTTGATTTACAAATGTATTAAAAGAAACTTACTAGAATTATAAATAAGTGTATAATTTGTAAATTTGGTGTATTTATTTGTAATACAACTTCTTTTATTTTAATTCTCTACATCGAATAAAATTTTGACGTTTTGACGAATAGTTCTTGCACTTCAGGGATGGAAAGAACATGCTTAAACTCGCATTTTCCAGTAAAGATTTAGTCACGAGAGCAATTAGAGGACCAACAACATATTAAATAAAAATACATTTGCATTCACCCTATATCATAAAGAGCTCGAAATGATCTGTAGCTGTAATGATATATTATATAAGCCTTTTAAACAATATTTGTGTAAGACTATAATGCCTGTTCTTCAAAGTATATAAGTTTCTTTGAACAATTAAAGAAAATTAGGCACGTTTTTTATTTATAACATGGAGTGTTTGCAGACAAATTTAATGCCAGTTTTACAAAATTTGATAAAGTGAAATAAAAATATTATACTGCAATTGGAAAGGACCAAGGGACTATATTGAATATTCGATATGTTATGTGCATTTGCATGTAATCCTTTTTACTTGCGCATGCACGAATGGTACTATATTTTTTCCTTTCTCACTTTAGTAGTCAACTATACAAGGCAACTTATATATATATATATATATAAAGACCAGGCGGATATCGGGAAGACACAGGAAGACTTCGGTGATGATATTCAACAAAACGTCCAAATTCCTCAGTCAAATGAAAGTGAATCGCAGCCCGATTGCAGAAGATCGGCACTGGTCGCGGTAACGTCTTTCAGTCTTCCGTAATTGGGTTGCCATACAAATCTCTTGTCATCTCATATCTTACCAAATATTCAATCTGTTCATTTCTATTTACGGTGAGTTTCTAATACGATGTTTCTAATCCATTTTGTCAAGTTTTCTGAAACTGGCGTTAAATTTCATTGAAAACCTGCATGTTATAAACAAAAACACATAGGGAATGTTTTGATTTTTTTAAAAAGAAACTTTAAAATGGATATAAGTGCTATTCTTACACAGATGGACACAAATATTGTAAAAAAGGCGTATATCATTAATTTATTACATCTACAGAGCATTTAGAGCTCCTTACAGGGTAACTGCAAATTTTATTTATTTTTTATTCTATTTGTTGTTGGTTCTCTAATTGCTCTCCTGACTGAATCTTCATTGGAAAAACTTAATTAAACATGTTTTTTCTATTCCCAAAGTTCAGGAACAATTCGTCAAGTATTTCTCTAGATATTCACGAAAACGTCTGAAATGGAAAATTTCTGGTGCCTATTCCAAATACAGTGAGTTTTTAATTTTTTTATTATTTAATAAGAAGTCATTATAAATACAGCTGGTTTTATAAAAATTTACTCAAATTTGCTGAGTTCCGAGATTAAATCCCTAAATTACACTACTATAAAAAAATATTCTGAACATCTCACATTGTAAGATAGGAAAAAAAGGCTGAGATTTTTATTTCTTCATTTACAAAATATGTCGTTGAAATTTTCGCTGAACTGTGTTATCTGTTTTTCAAATTTTTTTTCGGTCTTGTGACATTAGATTTCTTTTTCGCTGACTTAAGGTTCCTTATTTTTTTATGTCATTGTTTTTTTACTAAATATTTTAGAAATATTTTTTTTTCTCTTGTCTACAGATAATTTTAACACCTTCTTTTCTTTTTACTTTTAGTATTTTATTTTTATTCCTTGCTTTCAGGAGTTTAATTTACTTTTTTACTGTTTTAATAAAAATTTCTTTTTTCATAAAATTTATGAAATTGCTTTTTTTTTGGGGGGGGGGGATTATTAATATTGTTTTAAAATGTTTCTAAAGTTAGTTATGTTTTTCTGTTTCTCTACCGAACACAACTGAGAACAGCCATGAAATTTAAATATGTTATTGAAGTTATGCACGAAAATGCACTCAATGTACAGTCGGGTAACCCCCCCCCCCCGGCCATTGTATTATAAGTAGTCATAAAAACATGCCAAAAACAACCTTTATTCGACTAAGAGTTGTCTATAATTATATATATTTATATAATAGCGCTAAGTGTAGAGCACTTCCGGAGTGAACTCATACGGATCCCGATAATCTTTCGTTAAAATGAGGCATTTTGTTTTAATTTTCAGAGATTTAATTTTTGAACCTTTTAACCTTTTTGGAAAGATTGTGAAAAACAACAACAACTACATCTAAATATGAATGTTCTTCTATGTATCTTGCGTTGAAAATCGTATTACCCAGCAATCAGCGATGGTAAACAATATGCGATTCATTCCTTTGAGATTCATTAAAATATAGACCATGGATGCAATAACTTTGCTCAATGACAATATAAAACGTACAAAACTAAAATTATTTTACTGATTTTTGCAATCATTTCACGATTTCAAAAATAATGTTTAATTATGAATGTTTTCAATTTATTCCTTTGAGATTCATTAAAATATAGACCATGGAGCTCATTGGCAATAAAGCGATCTGAACGAATTTCATGCATTAAAACTTTCTTTAAAAACGCCAATTTAAGGAAAGCGAAAGTGTCTATTAAATACAATATTGTTAGAATTTTTATATTCGGGCTGTTTTAATTTTTTGTTCATAGTCGTGAGTGACACTTGAGAATGCTTAGAATGACTTGGTTATTCCTAAAAATATATATATTCTTTCAAGTGGCATCAGGAGTGAATGTTTACTGTTTAGGTTTGATTTTTCAATCCTTTTAAAAATGCAAACACATGACGGACTATTTTCTAGTTATACAGTCGGACCTCTATTTAATGAACCTCTATTTTGCGAATTTCTCTATTTTGCGAACTTTTCCTTGGAACCAAGAACATTTTGCGAATTTCTTCGTAAAATAACCTCCAAATAGCGAAGTGCATTCTCTATTTAACGAAATTTTTCTTGTGATAAAATTTTTTTTTCTCCCTTTTTCTCAAAATATTTCTGGACATTTCAAACTTATTCTTTCTTTAAACACATTTTATGATGTTCAATAGCCTTGAACTGGTTTTACCAGGCTCCTTTTTTGTCAGCAGTGAGAATTCGGTAAGTACGGGGGACGAAGACGATAATTCCTTAGAGAAACTTAAAAAAATGTGGATATAGAGAGAAAAAAAGAAGAAATTAACCATGATGCGCTGACTGATGATTGTATTTCACTTAATTCTGAAACTGAGTCCTCGGAAACACTATTCGAATTGGATATTTTCGACAGTGGGAAAAATAAAAACAATACAGCAATGAATTGCGATGAAGACAAATATGATGATGATGGAAATGATCATGATGCAGGAATTAACAAAACTTCGTATGATGAAATGCTAAAATCATTTGAAGCAAACCACCGCGGATTATAGTTAGAAGCAAAAAGCGCATGAAGGGGTTTTTGGTGCATTACAAACATGCGAGACGTATTATGAGAGAAAGCACTTTTTAAAATAAAAAACCCAGGCAAAATTAACAGAGATTAAAAAATAAATTTAAGGTCGCATATGTTAATGTATGTTTAAAATTATTTGCTATAATAATAATGAATACGATAATGTCATTAAAATTCGTTAATTTTAAAATAAAACTATTTACTTTAAACAGAAAATACAGTGTAATCCCGGACAATGTTTTGTTTTCCTTGCAGATTTCAAAGACTTAAACACATAGAAAAAATGAATTGATGATGGATATTGACTGGTAAAATAAATAAAACAAATCGATATAATTTATTTTAAAAAATGTGATTAATTAGTTTTAGTAAAAATATTTAGTGTTTATGAATTTAAAATCTGTTTTATGTAGTTTAAAGTATTTAAAAAGGTCAATCTCTATTTAAAGAATTTTCCCTATAACGAACTTTTTTCCGGGATTTAGCGACTTCGTTAAATAGAGGTTCGACTGTAATAATAATAAGTAATAGGTAATAATAATGATTTTATAAGTACAAAAAATATATAGTAACATAATTTTTTTATTAACCTAAAATTAACAAGAAAGAAAAATCGTGCATTAACTATAGGTTATAAAGCACTTCCCAACTCTTCAAGAATACTATAATGTAACTGTACCGTCTAATAAAGTGAATGGAGTCATTTTAATAAACGCATAACACATTTGAAAACCTAATTTCAGGAATAATAATTTAATACTGAAAATTTCAAAATTTGTTACAAATTCAATAGAGATTTTATGTTTTGGGGGCAAATGAAGATCTGAGAACTATATGAGCTTGTAAACTATTTGCCATTAAAAGTATCAGCATCAGGGTTGCAATATGTCACTAAAAATCACATTTCTTCACTCTCACCTCGTTTTTTTCCCCCCTGCAAACTGCGGTGTTCTGAATGATGAACATGGCTAACGATTTCACCGAGTCATATCGACAATGGAAAAGGATACCATGGACGATGAAATGCGAAAATGTTAGGTGACTACTGCTGGAACTTGAGTAATGATTCCCCTGAAACTGAATATAAAATACAAGCGAAAAAGAAGACGACTTGATTATACGAGGGTGTATCAATTTTTTGCCCTCACATAGAAATAATTGAATGAAATTTATGAAATTTCTACATTTTATGAGTCCTTTTCTATATAGTCAGTGTGCACAGCAACACATTTGTGCAACCGGTATTTCAAAGAGAGGGGGGAGGATGTACTCCAGGCGGTGCGATAGTGGACCCAAAGGGGGGCATTTTTCTAACTAAATTTCCAGGTCCGGGTCCAGCCCGACTCATAGAAAAAAATTCGGCACGGCCCGATAAAAAGCTTAAGTTCGGCCCGAGCCCGAATGAATTTCTACAAAACATTGATTTTTACGTCAATTTGGTTCAAAATTTGTCTCGTACGAGGAGTTCTGACCAAAAACATTTATCTTAACTTTTTTTCCACGTTTATAATCTTCATTTTTATAGAAGTATCGCTGGCTGCGATATTTATTTTTTTAATGAATCTCTATTTCTTGTATGTAAATGTTTCAGTTATCGTTAATATTGTTAATCCATATTCCATGTATTGAAGTGTTAAAAATCTGAAAAATGCTATACAGTAAAATCTAAATGGAATTGCATAGAAAAAAAAAATGCGCTATAGACAAGTTCCCTTCTTAGCAAGTGTAAATGTATTATATATTCTTTTCCTACGTATTAGTATATTAATTTTGCATGGATCAACACGTTTTACAGTTTAAAACAGGGTTCTGTCCTAGACAGGTTCCTTTTCACACGTTTTACTATATTTTTAATTTATCTACATTTTAATAAGCCTAGAAATGTACTATTCTTTATAAAGAATAAATTTTAATGTTTAAATGTAGAATAATGGCGATTTAAAAATGTATGCTTTTTTGCGAAAATTTTTGAGCCAGGCCTGATTCAACTGACCTTTGAATGGACCAGGCCGTGCTGAGACAATGATTTTCATACGGGCTGGGTCAAAACTAGGACTGAAAATTTTGGGCCTTGAAGACTAGGAATGAAACCAGTCCCGGCTCTGTACAGACAAAATAAGTTAGGCCCGGCCCGACCCGAAAAGAATTTAGACCAGACCAGGGCCGAGTGCCGTGAAGAGGACGGGCCGGGCTCGGGCTTCGGGCCACGGGCCGGTTCGTGCGTATCTCTGGTTGGAAAGGCCTGTGACCACTTATTCATGCTCTGCACCTCCCGAGCCCCTCTCCCCAAATTTGCCCTCCGAGGGGCAAATTTGGGGGAAGGGCTCGATAGCTGCATAGCATGAATAAGTGGTCACAAGTCTTTCCAACAATATGTCACATGTGGGAGTCGGCAAAAGTTAGAAAAATGGCCTCCCTTGGGTCTACTACTGGAATACATCCACCACCCTCTCTTTGAAATATAGGTTGCACAAATGAGTTACTGTGCACACGGACTATATAGAAAATGTCTCATAAAATGAGCAATTTCATAAATTTCACTCAATTATTTCTATGTGAGGGCAAAACCTTACTAATACACCCTCGTATAGGATTATATGATTATATATTGATTTCGCCCATAGACGAAAAAAATCTCTTTTGGTGCAACGCTGTATATTATCAATAGATTTGTTTGTATATACAGAACATAATTCAGTCCAGTTAGAAAACGCATAACACTGTTGAAAAGTCACCTTCAGAAATTTCCGTTAAATGAAGGAAATGTACTCGGATTGTTTTGTACAACTCGTTTATGTTATTTACTGATTTTTAAAAGCACCACATATTAAGCTAAAATTTAAATGGGAAAAAAACTCATTTCCAGCAATTATCATCCATAGACAGCAATGTATCCAGTTCTTGATGGAATCCTGTATATGAATTTATTTATAGTCTACAAACATATTTTATTATATTAAATATAATTCATTTGAAAAAGGCATTATGCTAAAAAGCCACAAGTAAGCAACCCACATACGCAGACAGTAATGCTTTCGAATTCCTAACCATTCAGTATGCAAAAAAATTAGTTAAAAAGAGACAACTAAAATTGATAACGCGCTTCCAGCAATTATCGCTCCCACAGTACTGTAACCAAAGTATATTGTGTGTCCCTGTAAATCAGGCATGTCAAACTCATTTACCACCGCGGGCCAAATTAAGAATTATATACACAGCCGCGGGCCATTAGAAAAAAAAAATAGATAATATTATAACCATTGCACAGAAAGAAATTTCTCTGTACAAAACACAGCCATGTTAAAAAAAATTGTTAACGCAAAGTTCTAACGTTAAGTACATAGTTTATTTTACATTATTTTTCGAAAAAATACTCAAAATTGCCTTTCATCTACGAAAACAATAAAACTTAGATTTTAGAAATTGTATTTGTTTTAAAAATTGCTTGTACACGCTAATCTTGATCTAGCAAAGGCATAGCTGCCAATCTTCAGTATTTTCTACAAGTAGAAAAAAAAAAAAAAAAAAAAAGCACATTTCGAAAGAAAATCTATTTCATAAAATGTGTTATACCAATGCACTACTTATTTGATTTAATTTATTAAATGCATTTCCTCGTTCAAATTATGTTTGTTTGACTTGAAAAATAACAAAGGGTTGCATACTGCATCAAAAAATTAGTCTTTTGATGAATAATTACAGAAAAGTGAAAACTCCATATCCACATATATTAGGCGTTAATATGGAGTAGTGCTGAATTTTGATGAAGTGCAGTTATAAATTCAGAACAATAATTTGAACATAAATCATATAGAGATGAAGTATACTGATTAAATCGATTTTCATGTTTCTTGAAATTCAAAACGTCTTCTTTTGAAATCATTTTTAAATATATTTTATCCATTCGGTTAATTTTTGTAATTAATTATACAGTCCGAAATGTCCCTGGAAACTGACTGGTGGCAGGCAATAGGCAAAAGCTATCAAAATAAATAAAAAATTTTTAGTATATGGAAAGATAGTAATAGAAACATTATACATATCTTTCGTATGTTTGCCCTTTCTAAGACCACGGTCGGTGAAAGACTGTTCATGCAAAGTGTATTTTCAACACGCGCATATTCTAACAATTGAATTAAACAAAGGTAAAATGCCAAAGACTTCGCGGTCCACAGATAAGTGGTCGGTGGGCCAGTTGTGGTCCGCGGGCCGCGTGTTTGACATGCCTGCTGTAAATGAAAGATAAATGCTACCTACAATAAGAATTTTGTATTGCGCCCCACTAATGTAATCAAATTTTGTTATTTTTGAAATAGTGTAGCAACATTAAAATACGTTGCAAATGTTTTTTACCCGTAAACTATTATGTTATTGAAATATTTTGCGTGACCCTGTAGATGAATTCTAAACGCTTCCTTCTTTTCCACATTCTACACAAAGTTGGGGGAAAGGAGGGGTTGGGGGCTGCTGCAATTACCCATGTGCTTCGCTTATAGGCGACCTTCACCTGACTAAAAGTTTTTTACATTTTGAAGAGGGTCCCAAAAAAGGTTTTAGCCCCCTCCCCCTCTCAATTATAGACACCTCCTGTGAATCTTAATAGCTTAATGACCTTTATCACTTTAATTTGCACCTTCTGCCCCCCCCCCCCTCCTCAATTTTTTAGCAACCTTGCCCATTTAAATAGAAAGCTGGTCATGTGTTCAAAATTCTTGAATTCATCGTCTGAAATCAAGCATTTTAGTATGTTACATTGTCAGGCATTTCTAATTGCAAAATTTTTTCTCAAAAAGTTGCAAGTAAAATAATAAAACTGTAAAAGTAAATGTGTATGTGGCAACATTTATTTCACACTTTAAATTTTTAAACAGTCTGTGTCTTTTTGTCTTACTTAAATTTTAACAAGTTAGATTGTATCTTTAGAAAGAAGAAAAAACTGAAAGTTTTGTTTTTTATTTTTAAAAAATATAGCGTTGAAATTATCATTGGACAATGTTATCTGTGTTACAGAATTTTTTCACTCTGGTAACACTGTGCTTCTTTTTTGAGTTTCTTTTATGTTTAACTTTTCTTCTTTTTTTTTTTTTACGTTCTTTTTAGATAACCTTTTTTTCCTTCGCTTTTGGTTGGAGAATTTATCTAAAGTTATATTATTATTTTTCTTTGTTTAAGATTTTGTTTTTGTTTATTGCTCTCTCGTGAGTTTAATTTGTTCTCTCATCAATTTTAATAAAATTTATAAGATTTATAAAAAGGCTTTTATATATATATGTAATAATAAAAATTTTCGCCTCTTTTTCTTAGTAAAACTATTCCAAATTCTTAATATTTTTCCTTTTTTACCTATCTTTAATAATATCTTAATATCTTTTATCTTTTATTTCATGCATTTAAAGTTGCATTCGCCTAATCTTATAAAAACCATTAAATTACTTTTTCATTTTATTCTAAAACTAAATTCGCTTTCTTTCGAATGTTTTAATATCATTTATTCTTTCGTGTTCTTTATCGACGTCATCCTTTCTCATCGAATTGTAATTTGTTCTATGTCCCATCCTCCCCCTTCTCTCTTCTAGCATTGGTCTGTTACTGTTCTGTAACCGTCCGCGCGTTGTTGTTCGGGGTACAAATATCGTTACATCGGCGATGGAGAGAAGATTTTACGTTTTTCTGCTTGTCTAATTAAGCTGCGTCGCTTGGAGTGAACGTTCGAATGTGTAGATCCTATTCTTATAACATCTAAAGTCTTATGAAGGGATGATCGATTTTTGTGAGTGGATGGAATAACTACTGGAAGTGTTTTACTATGTTTTTGTCAATAAAACCAGTTTAAAAAGTGACGATGACTCTCTATATTCATTACGTAAGGGAAATTATCAATGTGTTTCGAGCCTGTCTTTCTCGCCACCCTGACTGCAATCCGGTATTTTCAATATAACGGATGGATGGTTTTGATTGCTCTACTACATTTTATGTCGAGGTGTACTGGTGTCGCCTAAATATCTGAAAGTCGGTAGCAAAATGCTACATATATATATATATATATATAAAACAGTCGAACTTGTTTAAGACGAGCACTGGTAAAACGAGGACACGGTTAAATCGAGCAATTTGCACGTTAAAAATGGTTCATCATTTAAAGTATATTAAGTTTTTAACGCTTTTTACGAACTAGAAAAACAGGATCACCACTAAGACGAGTAAGACATTGGTTCATTTTGAAGTGATTTTCGGCGAAAAATAAGATTGAATTAGGAATGAAATCCGTTTCTTATCAAATACTGTTCTCTCTCGGGAATATAATTTTTGCATCATAATTGTCTGCAAAATGTAGTATTTATCAGTTTTACCGGGCAGAAGTACGAACTTTAAGGAGACTCCCACCCCGTTTGTCCTTCCGGCCGTCTGACCATTCTCTAACTCTCCTAAATATACTGGGATAGCCATGTAATTTTTATATGTTGTTGAGGTTTATGAGGGAATGTTTTGTATTGAAAATGAAGGGTGTAACATTTATAGTTCATTTACAGCGATACACAAAAGAATTCTGTTACATTATAGTCTATGGGGAAGGGATTCGTTTCTGATGCATTTTGATGTTGTTACATTGCTTCAAACATAATGAAATTGATATTAATTACTAAGACGGACTAAAACAACTTTAACAGGAGTATAGAATAAGTAGCATTTAGTTCGTTTACCGGGACGCGCGCAAAAAGGTTATATTATGATCTGTGATGAAAAATCACTTGCGATGCCTTTTAATGATGTTATTATATTTCAAGCGTAATGGAATTTAGAATAAGTAGCATTTAGTTCGTTTACTTGGACGCGCGGAAAGCAATTCCATTACATTATGATCTGTGAGGAAACATCAAGTTCGATGCATTTTAATGATGTTATTGTATTTCAAACGTAATGGAATTTACAATAAGTGCGATTTAGTTCATTTACAGGGACGCGCGCAAAGCAATTCCATTGCATTATGATCTGTGAGGAAAAATCATTTCCGATGCATTTGAATGATGTTATTATATTTCAAACGTAATGGAATTTAGAATAAGTAGCATTTAGTTCGTTTACTGGGACGCGCGCAAAGCAATTCCATTACATTATGATCTGTGAGGAAAAATCATTTGCGATGCATTTTAAGGATGTTATTATATTTCAAACGTAATGGAATTTAGAATAAGTAGCATTTAGTTCGTTTACCGGGACGCGCGCAAAGAAATTCCATTGCATTATGATCTGTGAGGAAAAATCATTTGCGATGCATTTGAATGATGTTATTATATTTCAAACGTAATGGAATTTAGAATAAGTAGCATTTAGTTCGTTTACCGGGACGCACGCAAAGCAATTCCATTGTATTATGATCTGTGAGGAAAAATCATTTGCGATGCATTTGAATGATGTTATTATATTTCAAACGTAATGGAATTTAGAATAAGTAGCATTTAGTTCGTTTACCCGGACGCGCGCAAAGCAATTCCATTGCATTATGATCTGTGAGGAAAAATCATTTGCGATGCATTTTAAGGATGTTATTATATTTCAAACGTAATGGAATTTAGAATAAGTAGCATTTAGTTCGTTTACCGGGACGCGCGCAAAGAAATTCCATTGCATTATGATCTGTGAGGAAAAATCATTTGCGATGCATTTGAATGATGTTATTATATTTCAAACGTAATGGAATTTAGAATAAGTAGCATTTAGTTCGTTTACCGGGACGCACGCAAAGCAATTCCATTGTATTATGATCTGTGAGGAAAAATCATTTGCGATGCATTTTAATGATGTTATTATATTTCAAACCTAATGGAATTTAGAATAAGGAGCATTTAGTTCGTTTACCGGGACGCGCG
The DNA here is from genome assembly GCA_963932465.1 of Maratus speciosus. Lineage (NCBI taxonomy): Eukaryota > Metazoa > Arthropoda > Arachnida > Araneae > Salticidae > Maratus > Maratus speciosus. The sequence continues at coordinate 112,404,998 of OZ010799.1, forward strand.
CAAAACAATTCCATTACATTATGATCTGTGAGGAAAAATCATTTGCGATGCATTTTAATGATGTTATTACATTTCAAACGTAGTGGAATTTAAAAGAACGACTAAGGTGCACTACAACATGTTTTCTATACGTAGCATTTAGTGTTCATTTACCGAGTCGCACAAAAGAATTCCTCTTACAGGACAGACTATGGTCGATTTCATTATATGAACAGCAGCAAAAAAAATATATATATTACTAATATTGTGTTAGTATTCGTAAGTGTTTCATAAACCATGTCTGATGCCTAATTTTAGCTCTTGTTTTTGTTATGTGAGGAAGCTTGAAGAATTAACTCTTGCTAAATTTGAACAATACATTGACAGTTGTGGTTATGCCATTACTTTCTCTTTTGTTTTGTGTGTTTGCTTATACTACAGCAATTGCCGCTTTATATTATTGTAACAAACAGATGTTCATTATTTTTGAGAGGGACATTTAAAAATTCTTGCTTGAAAATTATTTAAAAATTCATACTAAAGAAAAAAAAATCAATAACTTAGCTACAATTTTCAGGGAAGTTTTATTTGACTGTAAACTTTTCCTTTTCGGTATAAATTTCCTCTCGGAATAAAATCAAAAATTATACTAAGAACTGAATTTATGTGCGGTAAAAGCCATAGAGTAAAGAGAAAGAATACAGATGAAGTGTGGTGGCCAGAGGTGACGCCAAAAATGTAACGCTAAAATCCGCTACGCTCGGCCCAAACACAACCACGTGCTTTCGCAAAAAAAAAAAAAAAAAAAAAAAAAAAAAAAAAAAAAAACTTTTAGTAATACAGTTTTTAATACATAATACAATTAAATTCTGCTTTAGAATGCTTAAATATAAGCAGATCATTCATTTTCATTTAGAGAAAAAATGCACGGGTGATGCCAAAGAATTCGGTCCCTGTTCCACATGCTTGTTTTGTTTGGGCTGAATGAAGACATTTAAATTTGAGCGATAACGTGCGCCATATTACAAACCGTTTTTATGGCTTACTGCACCTCCAACAATCTCCTTCCGTCCATGGAAAAAAACAAAAGTGATAACACAAAATGCGCGTTGCCACCATCTTTGGTGACACGCGTTTTTGCTTTATAATGCATATTTAAAATTAATGCAGATTGCTTAGTTTGAAATGTTTTTATGATACTTGAACAATCACTTTTGTCATTATTTAATGGTGTGGTCAAGGGTGAAATAGAATTTTCTAGTCAAAAATGAATGGGCAAATTTCTAACACTTTATTCAAAGTTGCGAAAATACAACCTATTATCCGAACAATGTGCATTTTGGAAATTAATTTTGATTCCATGGAAATGTAGTCTTCACGCCTGATAAGCGATAACTTCTTCCTCGATTTGGAGCACTAACCTTTAGATCAACCTCTTGAGCTCTCTTAATGCAGAGGTTATAAAGGAGTGTCGCTACTTATCCTTGGAGTAAAAACTTGAGGTTGGAATGTTTATAATCCTCGATTGTTTTTCAGAATAAATCTAATACTTGGAAGACGATAAATGCTTCATTGTTTATACATTTCCTCCTGCGTATTTATTAAACTCTCTCCTGTTTTAGAAATTAATTATCAAAATATTTAAATGATGAATAATTAAGAACACAGTTTTTCTAGTTCTAATTCTCAATAAGCACTGCACGCATATTCGTGAAGGTGGTAACATTTCTGTGAAAAATTCAAATGTTTTTTGTTTATAGAACACAAAGTTTTCAACCAAATTTAACACCACTTTTCCGAAAACTTGAAAAAGAACAGTAGAAACAGTATACTGTAATTAAGACATGAATATATTGAATGTTTATGATGAGAAATGAGCATTTGTGTGAAATGATTTTAACGGGGCATGCGTGAAACATTTCAAAATCTTTATTTCGTAACTTATTTAAAAAATCCAGTCAAATATCGCAAAAATTCAGAAAGATAGGGGCTATATAGTGAATTGCTTTCTGAAAAGTAGCTTTACTAAAGGAGCTCTGTGACAGAGATTTTTGTATACTTTTCTTGATTTTTTGTAGTTCTATTGTCCATCGGCGGCTCGTGCAAAGGCGGGAACTCACTTCGTGCTAAGCCGGCTGTTCACAAACATCTGATAACAACAGAATAAGGAAAAATTATTAATTTTAACAAATATCATGATATAGATTAACTCATTTTTAGTTCATTTAATTGACTGAAGCAGACATTTAAGATGAAAATCAAAGTTGGTATAGTAATGAACTAATAATATTGAAGTATTAACATGTGTAACTAGTTTTTGAAATATTAACATGTATAAGATAGAAGAAAGTTTTGGGATTGGCACATCCAACTAGTTTATTTTCGAAAGTGGTGTTGGGTTTGGTTGAAAACTCTGTATGCTATAAACGAAAAACATTTCAATTTTTCCCTGATACGTTATCACCTTCATAAATATGCGTGCTATGCTTGCACAAATGCACACGACCATTAAAAAGGACCCGCATAGTCATTTGCTGTAATATCAGACCGTTTTGAGCATTTTCTGTTACATGGATGACCGCAAACATTATTTTATTATTAAATTTATTGTTGTCCTCCTAATTGTCCCCGCAACTAAATCTTCACTGAAAAATATGAAGTCAAACATGTTCTTTACATCCTCGAAATTCAAGGGCAATTCATCAATAATTTTGGTATATATTCGCAAACCGTGTACAATCGAAAGCATCCGGTCACTGTTCCTACACCTTTGGAGGATAGTGTACTTTATTTAAAATTTGAATTTATTTCGGAAATATACTGTGATAATATTTATGTAGTACAGCCTGAACATTAACATTTTTAGGTTAAATGAATAATTAAGCAATACTTTGAATAAAACCTTTCATTCATTTCTATTTAATGGCCATTTGAAGTGGAAATATTTCACATTCGTCACAAAGCTTGATTGATTAAGAATAAAAAGCATTTTTCTTTTATTTTTCACAAAGTTCACATTTTTGAAGAATACTCAACTGTATTTCCATTCTTTCCTCGACATTTTTATCAAACAAAGTATCACTGAAATCAAAATAATTTGTCTTCTTTTGAATAAATGATTAGCTCTTTGAAAGCTACTTATCATTTTAACTTTTTTGCAATAAAAAAGACAGTGTTTTTTCTTTCTTTAATAAAGTGATATTATCTGTGTATGGATTGATTATTTATCAGATTCAATTTTAAAAGGGTAGCTTCTACTTCTTTGACCTGAAATTAACCTGGTTTTTGCGAATTTTTTAGCTTACAAAGAAAAGAGATATCACCATCGGAATTTTTGCTTTATATTTATTGAAATTTCGCGTATTTATTTCACTTATTGCACTTATATATTTAAATGTTTGTGCGGGGAAAAAGTTAATAAATAAATATAAATGACTAGAAAACAGGAATTCTGCTTTTTCAGAACTTAGTATCGCCCCTGATGAAAAAAAAAATATATGTATATAAATATAGATAGTTCGGCTTTAAGATTCCAAACACGCGCTTTTATTTTATATAAAATGACGTTATCCGCATCCGCTAAAGAATTCCTCGTTTACGATCCAGTCATAAACAATATCTACAGTAAAATATGAATAGGACGTGGCTATCGCTGAATAATATACACAAATCCAAAAAAAGAGATGTCGTCATTCAAGAAACTGGACAAAAAAAAAAAAAAAAAAAAAATCGGCTATCTCATGATTCATACGCTTTCATTTGTTTGTAATATTAATATAGATACTTAAAATTAAATTTAGTTTATAATAGCTCCCTGTTTTATCAGAAATAATTCATTTATATTTTTTCAAAATAGCACGTATTTTAATTACATTTTTTTTCAGTTTTTACGCGAAAATGGCAACAAGGAGATATAATTGCTACTTTTCAACTATTTACCTTTACTTTCTACAGAAATGGAGTACTTGAGTTGCCGAAATTAAACAAATGGTGCTAAAATCTACAAAAAAAAAAAAAAAAAAAAAAAGTTTCTAAAAAATAGAGATGCAGTTTTAAAACAAATTGCATTTAAAAGTACTTTTTTTTCCCAATACAACGGTATAAAAATTAAAAATGTGCGATGCTTAGAAATTGAAAAAATTGCAGTAGAGGTTATTCCGTACATTGATACATCTTTGTTTTACGGCTGGCTTATACAACGTGACGTTATTTTTTGGAGACACCACATTAATAGGTGGGAGAAAGAAATAACATACGGGGTCTAATACTTTTGGTGTGATAGGGTGTACCTTCATGTGGGGGCCGTGAACTGCTGATCGGGCACCTCCAGACACAGGCTTTTGAAACAAATTTGATCGCCACAGTATGAAAGGCGTTGCAAGTACTGGAGTTTGTACTAACATTTAGTTTAACAAGAAAGATAAATCATGAGTGAATCATAGATTATGCAACACTTCCAGCGTTTCTTAGAAATATTTCGCTGTTTAATAAGGTAAATAAGATACCTACGTAATCGTTTTAGAGAAATGCATAACATATTTGAAAAACAGGTATCAGCAATGACCGTCCATAGCCGGAAAAGTACTTCAATACTTTTGTGGAAAAATACTTGGATTCTTTTGTACAACCCTGTACATTAACTACAGACTTTTATACACGCCACACGTTAAGATAAAATGCAATTCAGTTAAAAAACACGCTTAAAACTACTGGAATCACAGTTTTAGAAGTTATCATCCATAAGTGGTCATTTGTCCAGTTCTTTGTGTGGTCCTGTATATGATTTTATTTATGTTCTACAAACACGTTTTATTATGCTAAATATAGTTCAGCTTGAAAATACATAACTCAATTAAAAACTACCTTTAAGCAATTCACACTCGCATTCAGTAGTCCTTACGAATTCTTTTGTGAAGACCTGTGTATGATCTATGCCATTTATGCATACCCCATAATATGGAAAGTTTAGTTAAACTTAAAAACGCATATTATAAGTAAAAACGCTTTCCATCAATTATCGCTAATAGACACTACTTCGGACATAGTGCTCTATCCGAAATCTTTATTGTGTCCCAGTAAATGAACGGTAAATGGTATGCAAATCACATTCTACAGCAAGTACCTTGCTGTAGTAAACCTGAAACCCCAGTAACGTATATCAATTTCAGTGTATTTGAAAAAGTGTAACATAATTAAAATACGCTGAAACAGTTGAACTCCGTAGGCCATTATGCAATGTAATTATTTTGTGTGCCCCTGTAAATTAATAATAAACACTTTTCCTCCCATATTCTACAGAATGTATGTATAAGTGCACTTCATAAATGCATATCAATTTCATTATGTTTGAAATCGTTCAACATCATCAAAATGCACTTGAGACGATTTGTTCCCAATGACCGTAATGGAACGAAATGCTTTTATCGTCTGTACCTGATAAATGAACTATAAGTGCTGCAGGCTTCATTTTCAATTGGGATCATGCCATATTAAATACCTATAACATATTAAAATTTCAGAAAATCGATATTTACAAGAGTTATAGCACTGTCAGACGGACAGACAAACCGAAGTCATAAAAACTTTTCAGTTATGTTGGAAAGTGTTAAAAAGATGATTTTTTGAAAAATGGCCGTCATTCAAACAAAGAAAGGTCATTTTTGCCTTTATATTTGACCTTTAGAGAGCTTGAAAAAATAATTATCAAGGAAAATTATACTTTTCGATAGCATACCAGCAAAAAACATTACCTTTCTTTAAAAAAGAAAAATAAAATGAAGGAAATCGGTCGAATAGTTCTCGAGAAAAATTGTCGCCCAATTTGAAGAATAGGATTTAGAGAAAAACACGTTTAAAGTTTTACTATAGCGTTTCGTTAAACGAGTAAAAAAGATTGTAAGGAATTGGAATATCACGAAACCGCTTTAGCGAAACAATCTACACTACACCTTTTGAAGAATGGAAAAAAAAAATTGATCCAAAGAAGTAAAACCTCCCTTTAAAAAAAATACAAAGTTACATATTGACTCATTTTTTAACACTATCCGCCCTTGGCGACCAGTTTGGTCTCCTTTATATCTATGCTAAGCATTGTATCATGTTACTTTTATTCATAATTTAATTTACTTGCTCAATCCTTCGCCAAATCGGAAGATTCTGATACAGAAATCATGAACTCAGTATTTTTATGTTAGCCGAGTGCAGGTGATATATCGCCAAGCATTGTACCCGTCGTATTTTTTCTTATTTCATTAATTTCATTACTTTCACTCATTTTATTTAAAATACATAACTTTAATTTAAAACTGAAATGATTAAAGCTTATTACTCTCAATTTTCTCCTCTTTCTTAAATAAGAAAAAGAAAAGAATGAAAAGAAAAGAAAAGAAAAAAGTAATAAGTAATACTATAAACTATGACATTTAATTTCAAAGTCAAAGCTTTGTTTTAATTTACCTCTCGAAAAAATGTTTGACAGTCGCATGCGATGGACTATTATAATACTGATGATATGATGGCGATGGAACAATATTTGGCGATTTATCACCTGCGCCCGGCTAACATGAAATTACCAAATTGGCTGTTTGGAATATAAAAAGTGAAGCGGTCAACCCGGAATTATTGATGACAGTCACATGACTTAGGCTATTATTATAGAGATTAACAATGGCTGTTCTAACAAATGCGTTTTAACCCTTTCAGGGACAATGTAATTACGTTGCTAAAATGTTGAAAGAACTAAATGCCACCACAATTTAGGAACAAAATGATTTTAAAAAATCACGTACACTATCAAAGCAAAATTTTATTAAATTCTGGGTGCCATTTGGCCGTTTTAAATTAAAATTATGTTGTATAAATGATGTACCGCGCCATTCAAAGGGTTAACATGTTAATGCATAAACAGTAGCGTAGCAATTTAAAAAATATATGCATGGGTGTGGCTTAAGCAATCGTTTTCAAATTTATTTTGCAACTGGGATAAAATCAATAATTAATTCTTTCGAGACCATGGATCAATTGCTTTTGTTACCACAGTAATAAAAAAAGTAATCTTTGCCATATTTATTTATGGCATTTCTTTGATTAAATAAGTAAAGATAACTGTTGTTAAAAAAATGTAGTGCCAAGCAAATAAAATTTGTGCATGGGACGCTAGTCCGGAAGGGTTAATAAAATATTTAGGAGGAAAGTTGGTCGTTCAAACTTTTTATCAATACCATTGTCTCAAAATAAGAATTTTAATTGTACTGGATAGAAGATTTCGAATACTGAATTCTAGGCAGTTACAGTTACAAATCAATGAGACAACTGCAAAATTGAAGAGGGGGTAGGGGACAGAGTTTCGTAAAGTTTAATTTCCCGCGATATTATTTATTTGTAGATTGTTTATTTATAATATTTAATTTACATAAGAAAATACAAAGGTAGAAATTGAAGTTGGATGTTCTAATAAATACATTTTAACCACTGGTAATACTTAAGCAGACTTCATTTTATACAGTTTAAAAGGCTATTTGAAAAAATGATTTAATGTCTTGCAACATTACTTATTTGTGGATTTGCTTATTTATTCAAATTTAATTTATTTTTAAGAAATTACAAAGATAAAATTGTTTTTGAATATTCTTTTAAAATAAAAAATGGGTTTTCTAACAGTTATGTTTAAATAATTGCTAATAGTTAAAAAAAAATTGCTCATTATTCTTTTTGTTAATCTGCATCCATACTATCTCTTTTTAGATTGATTACTTATCAAATTTGATTTCTTAAAAGAAAAATAATAAAAATAACTTATTTTAAGATAATTAGCAATTATTATAACTACTGTTTTTAACCACTGCTTATAGTTAAACGTGTTTTTTTACAGTAAAGTCGACCAATTAGTTATTTATTTTAATCTCTTGGGATATTATATATTTGTGCGCTACTTATTTATAAAATTTAATTCCTTTTTGGAAAAAAAATTACTAAGATAAAAATTAACTATTTTAATGACTATGTTTTAACCACTAGTATTAATTAACGTGTTTCGCTTTTCTAAATCATAATAGTTTAAAGAGATACTTATATATGTATAAGTTCTAATAAAAGCAAAAGAGAATTTTTAATTTTTGGGAGCAAATCCCATTAGTTAAAAATCAGCTTATCATTTAATCAAGCAAACAATTTAGTAGGAGAGTTACTCAGCTCAATTCATAATTATATGAAAGATCGGAAAATTAAAACTTCCTAAAATACTTTAGAAAACAAATAACTTACAAAAATAATTTTTATTTCATTTTTAGCTGCTTAAATTACGTTATCTGTTGTATTTGATACATATTTTTAAAATGTGTATCTAATCACTCATAATTTTAACTTCAAGTTGCCTAATCCTTCAGAATTAATTTATTTTTTACTGAGTTAAGCTGTGACAGTGTTCAAATGCGCAACGTGGATATTTTTGAGATAATTAAATAGTTAAGTGTATTTCGAATAGAAACTCTATTCTTTAATAATTAATGATGAGAAAAGAGGAAATATTTCTCATCTGTTCCAAAGTCTCACTGAATAAGAATGCAGATTTTTTTTTTCTCTGTCACTTTAAAGTATTGTTTTTTTTTACAGGATTCTCGACTATTATTTTCGTTTTTTTCTCTCGTTTCGAAAAAGCACTCCGAATCAAAATAATTTCTTTGGAATAAATTATCTGTCTTTTGAAGACTGCTTCGTACTTTTGTTTTAGTTTTGCAATAAAAAATACAACTTAAAAAATTTTTAATACGTTCCGGTTTATCTGCTAGATGTTTGCATATTTTTCGGATTTATGTTATAGGTGAAGATTTACGGTCGTTAGTCGCCACGTGGCGACTGAATGTTTTGCTATGGCGACTAATTTTCAGTGTCTTAGTCGCCAGAAATCTATTTTCAGTGTTCCTAATCCCCGTCGCGGAATTTATATATATATATATATGAAAGGATAAAAAGATTTTCTTCAGCATAAAAATCTTTGACACTAATTGATAGTTATGAATTGGTATTTATGAAACAGAGTTGGAAAAGAATATTACCCTTTGTTGACATAAGACAGTCATCATAAAACATATTAAATTATCTTGGAAGCATCATTATATTTATAGCATAAACAGAGTTTTTTAGGCTATGCTAGATAGTTTTAGAATGGAGTTATAAACAACAAAGGAGTGATTTCAGAGCAATAAATCAAAGTAAATATGTTAGTTTAATTAGTGTCAAAGTAGAAAATTGATAAGCAATAAATCATAATTAGCGTTTGTCTTGTTGACATTTCATATTATGATTGCCTCATAAATAATATTTAGCATTTAAATTAGAATTACCTCTGGGTGATGCAAGAGATGAATAATATTAGAAATACCAACATTAAAAATAGTCTTAGCCAATTAAAGTTTCCTCCCAAATTGACACTTTCGCCCTCTGCTGGGAAATATTCCAAACTTCATATCAAAACTCATGTGCTCAGTCAGCTGAAGAGCTCAGACTTTTTAGAATTTTTAGATATCTGATGTGCCACTAAAAGATCAAGAATGTGAGCTAAGAAATATATGGTGTCTCGGGGCCTCCGCGGACTCGCGACTCCTTTGTAGCTTGTACCTCACAAATAAAGATATTGGTAGTTCAAGGAGCGAGGTCCCGAGTCAATTATTTACCAATACTGCCAAGAAACTCAACTGTGCATTTAAATGACACAAACTCGATTTGTGACAGAACAGAGCCCCACAACAGGACAGCGTATTTTACATATATATATATATATATTTCTTTTGCAAATAGAAAAGCACCTGCTCTTTTCACTGGCGGAGATCAAGTATGACCTTGATAAAGAGTCAGGGAATTTTTGCGATTTCAGTTACCGTCGTGAACGCTGCCCCTCTGATGTTCTGCTTTCTTGCCGAACATTATGTTCGAATACAATTCTGCGCATGTCCGCTCCACTACAAAGCTTAGCAGCTGCTAAGCTCGGCACATGAGCGTGCTAATGGTAAAGCTTCTCATTTGGACACCAGCGAAAGCAAGCATTTCTTCGAAGGTTTCGTCCGAAATCCAGAGTTGAAATAAATACTCCTTTACAGCAGATCTGCTCACGAGACAGTCCAAAGTTCCCGATGCGATGGGGATTATTTAGCTTTGGATCATGGTGTCGCGAGGATAGAGGATTCCGAACTCTGAAGAAAAAAGAACAAAAAGAAAAAGAAGCTCACACGAAAAAATACTTAACGTGAGGTATATTCTTGCTCTGTAAATGTTTTCTTCAAGTGCGAGATTTTTGTAGTTACAAATTAATCTTACACATTCCTAAATTTTTTTATATGTATACTTTTATATGACAAAATCAAAATAAGATATAAAGTTTTCCTATTATTTCCCATTATCATGATTGCTTAGCTTATATTTGGTTTGTTATTCAATTGCATCTTGTCCGACTTTATCTTCTGATTTTTCCAGATTTATATTATACTTTTTTAATATCAAAGTTTCAAGAATTTTAGGATTAAATTAAATACTTTACGCATTTGTTGTAATTAGTCTGTGTTTTGTTGTACATGTGTATTTATTAAACTATTTTCCATTTTGAATTCCTTAGTTTTTAAGATTTTTCCATATAGACACTATTGTTTTATGAGTTTGTTTCACAATGTGGCCACTAGATTTTGGTTAGGAGCCAAAGTGGCGACTGGATTTTTGGAGTTTAGGAGCCACTGGCTCCTTAAAAATTTTGGGAATCTGCACCTATAATTTATATCTTTCAGAGTTTCCAAGTCTCCGTCTTTTGCACACCACTATTATCTTAAAGAAAATGTTGTATTTTTAAATCGCCCAAATGTTACAATTAAATAATATTTTCTGGATTAAAATAGTGGTACCCAAAAAGCCGAAGATTTGGCAACTCTGATCTTTTATCTTTTTTTTTTAAGAAGAGAAGTCTTACTAATGTTATGCAGAAACTATTCTATTGTAATTTAACTAACGGTAATTACTAAACGTTGCTTTTGATTTTACCCTGGTAGTTAATGAAAACTTCAAATTAAATTATCTTTTATGCCCTTATTTTACTGATTTTGATGCAGTTCTATCCCTTCTTCAATTTCTTAATCCGCAATGATAACATTCTTTTTAAATTTTTTAATGTCCCGAAACCTTATTTATTTATCAATTTCTTATTAATTGAAATTTAATTTCTTTTTAAGAAAATACAAAGATAAAATTGCCGTCGGTTGTTCTTTTAAATTAAACAATGGGCATTCTAGCAGTTATATTTTTAAGCTGTTGGTAACAAGCAGTTAAAGAAGATTGCTTATTATTATTTTTTTTAAGTTTTATAGATTGACTATTTATCAAATTCTTAATTCTTAATTCTTTAATTCTTAAAAAATAAAATTGACTGTTACTTTAAGATAAATATAAGTTATTATAACATTTCTGTTTTTTAACCACTATTTATAGTTAAACGTGTTTTTTTTTTACTCTAAAGACGATCAATTACTTGTTTATATTTAATATCTCGAGATATTATCTATTTGAGCACCGCTTATTTAATTTCTTTTCGAAAGAAAATAGTTTACAAAAATAAAAAATGACTATTTTAATGACTATGTTTTAACCACTAGTAATAATTAAACGTTCTTCGCTTTTCTAAATCATAATAGTTTAAAACGATACTTTATATATTTGTAAATTCTAATAAAAGCAAAAGAGAATTTTCAATTTTTGAAGCAAGTCCCATTAGTTAATAATCAGCTTATCATAATCAAGCAAATAATTTAGGAGGAGAGTAATCAGCTTAATTCATAACTACATGAAAAATCGGGAAAATGGAACTTCCCAAAATACTTTAGAAAACAAATAACTTTCAAAAATTATTTTTATTTCATTTTTAGCTGCTTAAATTACGTTATCTATTGTATTTGATACATATTTTTAAAATATGTATCCAATCACTCATAATTTTAACTTCAAGTTGCTTAATCCTTCCGAATTAATTTATCTGAAGATTTGACTTTTTGCTGAATTAAGTTGCGACAGTGTTCAAATGCGCGGCGTAGGTATTTTTGAATTAATTAAAAGGTTAAGTGTATTTCGAATAGAAACTCTATTCTTTAATATAATTAATGATGAGAAAAGAGGAAATATTTCTCATCTGTCCCAAAGTCTCACTGAATAAGAATACAGATTTTTCTCTCTATAATTTTGAAGTATTTATATATATATATATATATATATATATATATATATAAACGTAAAGCACAGTAATCACCAACAAAAAACAAGATAAATTCATGTGAAATGCGCCAAACAGCTGCAGTAAAACACATAAATTAAATATAAAGCAGTATAAGATTATATTTAGCCTGAACCAGCGCACCCCCCCCCCCCCCCCTCACAGAACAAGAAGAACAAGAAAAATATCTATGTAAACATTAAAACTTTAACAAAAACTAGGAAAAAATAGGCTGCGGCCTCATCGGCAGTGGGTTATGTTTCAAAAGCAGCCGAGCATTCGATAAAATATACATTAGTGGCAGTGGGTTTCGGCCAGAACAGTGATAGCAAAAACAAATGTTAAAACATTCGTTGGCTATTATCACATGCTCCCCCACCGGACCCTACGCCAACAATATTAAATGAATGCCTCACCTGGAACACAGTAAAAGATGCTAAAAATATGTTCGTTGAAAAAACCACACTCAACCAACTTAGCCACATTGCCACAACCCAAATATAAAACATAAAACAAACTAAACAGAGCAGAATCCAGCATCCAATCAACCAATCCAAATTCTTTCCAGTTCTGTTGCCAATCGACGCAGCACATCATCATAGAACCGTCCTTGAAAAGGCTTTAGGAAATATGAGTCATTCACTGACGTCGAAAAGCAATCGATCAGTAATGAAGAAAATCTGCAAAATCTGAATATTTTTTTATAAAAATTAAAGGTATATTGTTTTTGTAATATAAATTACTTTTAAAATTAAACAATTCCTTCTTAAACAGATGTTTATCTGTACAAATTCTAAAAAAACGAAATATTTGACTAATAATTATATTAATATAAATGCGTTTGTAAATATTGGAGGACCAGTGAACAAGTTGATTAACCTGAAATTGAAAACTATTACGTTTATTGTAAATTGAAATATGTACTTTGTTACTTTCTAAAATTATTTTTAAGTCAAGGTAATCAGCCTCTAAACCATTATTGTTAGTTTTCTTTAGTGTCAGGGAGTCAGGATAAATTTCTTGAGAAATTTCATTAAAATCATTATTGAAGTTTAAGACGATCAAGTCGTCTATGTATCTGTAAGCCAGGAACTGGAGATACTCATCCACAGCTGCTAACTTATTTTTATTTTTTTATGAGTTTCAGTACAGTATTAATAAAGCTGATCTCCAGTTCCTGGCTTACAGATACATAGACGACTTGATCGTCTTAAACTTCAATAATGATTTTAATGAAATTTCTCAAGAAATTTATCCTGACTCCCTGACACTAAAGAAAACTAACAATAATGGTTTAGAGGCTGATTACCTTGACTTAAAAATAATTTTAGAAAGTAACAAAGTACATATTTCAATTTACAATAAACGTAATAGTTTTCAATTTCAGGTTAATCAACTTGTTCACTGGTCCTCCAATATTTACAAACGCATTTATATTAATATAATTATTAGTCAAATATTTCGTTTTTTTAGAATTTGTACAGATAAACATCTGTTTAAGAAGGAATTGTTTAATTTTAAAAGTAATTTATATTACAAAAACAATATACCTTTAATTTTTATAAAAAAATATTCAGATTTTGCAGATTTTCTTCATTACTGATCGATTGCTTTTCGACGTCAGTGAATGACTCATATTTCCTAAAGCCTTTTCAAGGACGGTTCTATGATGATGTGCTGCGTCGATTGGCAACAGAACTGGAAAGAATTTGGATTGGTTGATTGGATGCTGGATTCTGCTCTGTTTAGTTTGTTTTATGTTTTATATTTGGGTTGTGGCAATGTGGCTAAGTTGGTTGAGTGTGGTTTTTTCAACGAACATATTTTTAGCATCTTTTACTGTGTTCCAGGTGAGGCATTCATTTAATATTGTTGGCGTAGGGTCCGGTGGGGGAGCATGTGATAATAGCCAACGAATGTTTTAACATTTGTTTTTGCTATCACTGTTCTGGCCGAAACCCATTGCCACTAATGTATATTTTATCGAATGCTCGGCTGCTTTTGAAACATAACCCACTGCCGATGAGGCCGCAGCCTATTTTTTCCTAGTTTTTGTTAAAGTTTTAATGTTTACATAGATATTTTTCTTGTTCTTCTTGTTCTGTGAGGGGGGGGGGGGGTGCGCTGGTTCAGGCTAAATATAATCTTATACTGCTTTATATATATATATATATATATATATATATATATATATATATATTGCAGAATTATTCGACTATTATTTTCGTTTTTTTGTCTGATATCGAAAACGCACTATAAGTAAAAATTATTTCTTTGGAATAAATTATTAGTCTTTGAAGACTACTTCACAATTCTGTTTTAGTTTTGCAATAAAAATACCACTTAAAATATTTTTTTAATATGTTCCAGGTTATCTGTTAGACGTTTATTTTTCAGATTTATATCACGTTTAAGATAAAGAAAATAAGTCTAACTAATGTTATGAAAGAGTTATTGTATTACCATGTTATTCAAAAATCACAAAATAGTATTAAAAATTATTCCTTTGGAATAAATGATTTGTCTTTTTGAAGACGTTCCCCACAATTCTGTTTTAGTTTTGCAATAAAAAATACCATTTACATTTTTTAAGAATATCTCCTTGGTTATCTGTTAGACATTTGTTTATTTTCAAGAGTTATATCACTATTAAAATAAAGAAAATAAGTCTAACTAATGTTACGAAAAGGTCATTGTATTGTGATTTTATTCAAAAATCACAAAATTGTATTCAAAATTATTCCTTTTGAATAAATGATTAGTGTTTTAAAGACTACTTCACAATTCTGTTTTAGTTTTGCAATAAAAACACCACTTACATTTTTTAAGAATATCTCCTTGGTTATCTGTTAGACATTTATTTTTTCAGATTTATATCACTATTAAAATAAAGAAAATAAGTCTAACTAATGTTACGAAAAGGTCATTGTATTGTGATTTTATTCAAAAATCACAAAACTGTATTCAAAATTATTCCTTTTGAATAAATGATTAGTGTTTTAAAGACTACTTCGCAATTCTGTATTAGTTTTGCAATAAAAACACCACTTACATTTTCTAAGAATATCTCCTTGGTTATCTGTTAGACATTTATTTTTTCAGATTTATATCACTTTTAAGATAAAAACAATAAGTAACTAATGTTATGAAAAAGTTACTGTATTGTGATTTTAACTAACGGTAATAACTAAATGTTACTTTTTATTTTATCATTATAGTTAACGAAGGATTCAAATTAATTAATCTTTTGTATCATCATTTTTTTCTGTTTTTGCTGAAATTCCTTCCCTCCTAGCTATTATTGACTATATATTTCTAACAGAAGCAAATCAAATAAATGTTTAGAATCCAAAAAGAGCTTTCAGGAATAGTATCAAATGCAAAATGCAATGAAAAGAAACAGAAATTGATGAAAAAAAATTATAAATCCCATAAAAATTCGCGCATGGCAGACAAAAAATATAATAGAATGATAAATATATATATATATATATAATACCTTTGAAAATCAGAATACAATAGATAAGTTTTTTCACAAAATCTGACCAAATCTCTTATAAAAGATGGCACTATATTAGCCTAAGTAAAATGTAGGTCTAACGTTATAAATATATTTAAAAAAAGTATAATAAAAAAGATTAAATGGAAATTTATCATTTTTTGTTATAAAAAAATTTTGTTTGATTTTTCAAGGTTTTTATAGGTTGTAAAGATTTTAATTTCCTTTATTTATTTTTTTTTTTTAAGAAAAGAAAAGAAAAGAAAATACACATATAAATCTGTTAACTTGTTTAAAATTTCGTGCTGAAAAAAAAATCGTGCAAAATCTGAAAAGTGTTTCAAGATAATTAGGCTTGAAATTTTGCATCAGTGGTCTACACAGTTTAATGTTTACAGCTCGTACAACTGTAATTTTAGGAATTTTTCCACCAGCTGTACGGCATTGGTTCAAATATTGCAATAATAATAATAATAAACGCGTTGTTTTTGTCTTTTCTAAATGTGTATCATTATATATTAAATTGTTCATAACACATTTCACGTTCCTTCCAAATTAATTTATCTTAAAATTTTATTTATTTCAGGATTAATTAGGGACTAGATCCAAGTGGCGGGCGTGGTTAGTTTTAGTTAATTAAATAGTTAAATGTAATTCGAGTACAAAACCCTATTCTTTGGTAACTAACCCTTTCGTCTTCAAATGGTTTTCAATTTTGGAAAAAAAAAAAAAAAGAAAAAAACTTTTCTGATAACATTAAAAGTAGCTATTCAAATCGCAAAAGTTAATGTGCACAGAAATTTAACGAATATGTTATTTACTGAAATTTAACGAATTTGTCATTTACTGAAATTTAACGAATGTGTCATTTACTGAAATTTAAGGAATATGTCATTTAGTGAAATCTAACAAATATAGTTATTTTGCGTACTATTCATTTGGTAATATGCTAAGGAAGAATTTTTGAAGATATTTGGAAAATGTCATTTTACAACAGGATTATCAGACATAACTTTCTAGTTTTTTTTTTTTTTTTTTTTTTTTTTTTTTTTTTTTTTTTTATGTTTTATCACAAATTATTTTTTCGGAAAAGTAGCACCTATTTTAAATTTAAAGAATGAAACATATGTTTGAAATAAAGGAACTGTAAATTGTGAAAAAATAATTAAGCAAACTTATATTATTATTATTATTACTAAATGCTGAAACATAAATGAAGTCATAATAATAAATGTATAGACATATACTATCTTTACTGCTTGCAGACAGTGGCAAAATAAACGTTAAGACAAAATAATACTCAATGAAATGAAATGTTCTGTTAATAGAAACGCCAGACTCGAACGGATTGATGGTTGAAAAAGAGGAATTATTTCTCATTTGTCACAAAAGTCTCGCTAAATAACAATACAAAATTCTTTTTCTCTCTGTTTTGGAATAAATAATTTCTCTGTCGAACTTCCACTGTCATTTTCCTTATTTTTCTTTTTCTTCAGACAAAGTAAAGAAACTTAAAGAAAATATTTTCTTTTGAATAAATGATTAGGCTTTTGAAGGCTACTTGACAAGTTTATTATATATTTACAGTAATAGACAACCACTTAAAATGATTTAACCTTCTTTCTTTCCAAATTACCATTTGAAGATTTGCGTGTTTATCAGATTTATTTTGTTTTTAAAATAAAGGAAATGTAAGTTATTCTAACAATTGTGATTTAAAAATCGTGCTTTTTTTTTCAAATGTATCACTTTAATATTTAACACATACTTGAAATTAATTAAACTTGTATGCCATTATTTTTAAAATCTTGTTTATTTTTCTCTTTCACTTAACCTTTCAGTTTCCACATATGATCTACCGTAGCAATTTTCATTTTTAGTAGCTTCCAACATATTTGAAAAGTGTTTATTTACTCGGTATGTCTGCTGCCCTATCTGTCCACCCGTCTGTCCAATGTGAAATTCTGTTTTTTAATTGCTAAAATTGCGTATTCGTCGTGTGCGATCGCAATTAGCTACTTCAGGATTATGCAAGTGGTATCTTTGCACGATAATGCACGGCCTCGTACTTCCACGTGTGTGAAACTATTCCTTGACCAGCATCAAATTACTGAGTTGTCGCACCTTCCATACTCCGCTGCTCTCGACTCACCAGGTCTTTTCCTGTTTCCAAGAGTGACATCGGTGCTGATAGGCCACAGATTCGCAGATATTTCAGTATCCAATTGACATTCTGCTCCATGACGCAATGTAGTAACAATTGTTACGTTGCAGGTACCGCATGAACAAACACCTACCGAGAAATTTTGAAAGCGAAGTGCAAAATTTACGTAAGACAGGGAAGATCATAATGCACATGTATCAGAGCATCGAGCTGTTCACATTTTTGAAAGAAGCAGATTGGGGGTATTCACCTGAATTATCTCTATTAGTATATAACTAATTTTATAAAATTTCCCATTACTCGAGATTATTTTGTATAATCTTTTCAAATAAATTTAACTGAGGTTCTATTTATTTCAAAAGTATAGTCCGATATTAATTCGAATATTAAAGCATACTTTGCGGGACAAATAACTTAAAATAATCCACTTAAAAAGAAAAGCGTTTGTAGCTTTAAATCACTTATTATTCAAAGTATATCTGCGTAATCTTTTCAAATTAATACAGTCTCTGAGGATTGCATTTATTTTAAATTTCTTACTGTGTTAATAGTCAAAGTATTGAAACTTTTTACAATTACTTGAGGAAAATAACTTTCAAAAAATATTTTGTTTTTTTAAATTCTCATGTTTCAAGGAGTCTCGGGAGCCTTACTTATTTATTGGAGGTGCAATTTAGCATCATGTTACTTTTAATTTTACTCCCGATTCTCTATGAAACACAAATGCATAAATTTTTTATCACTAACACCCTCTCCGGGGCAAGCATCATTTTGTTTTAGGGGGGGGGGGGGGCTTTCTATCTGATGGAAGATATTTCATATGATCCCCTGATCAAAAACTCGAAACCTTTTTTTTTCCTCCTTCGTTGCAGAAAATAACATCATTAAAAAGTTCAAAGTGAAAGAACCCTTAGCGGCAGTGAACTTTCTGTGATACGGATCTTCTGAAACCATTTAATTTCGCAGCCGAGTATAACTTCAAACATGGAGCTATGGAAATAAACTTCACACCACTCATAAAATCTTGACACCACACATATTTAAAACTCAACGCTTTTAATACTCTAAAAACATTTTTAAAATAACCAATAAATCAGAACCATATAACATTCTATTCCACACTCCACTACATTTCCAACCTCTTCTGCACCAGCTCTCATGATCTTCTGTTTCGTCCCGTTGCCAGTTGAGTTACCTAAAGTTCAACGGTAGACTGTGAATCAAAGTAAAAACATCCATTCTAGACATTTCAGTTTGTCCATTGGGTTTCACTACTCTGACAACTGCATTTGAATCTATCCGTCGGGTTTCACTACTCTGACAACTGCATTTAACATTGCCCGTTGGGTTTCACAACTCTGACAGCGGCTGACAGATAAAAAGAA
This sequence comes from Maratus speciosus, assembly GCA_963932465.1. Classification (NCBI taxonomy): domain Eukaryota; kingdom Metazoa; phylum Arthropoda; class Arachnida; order Araneae; family Salticidae; genus Maratus; species Maratus speciosus. The sequence goes on from OZ010799.1 coordinate 112,424,266, forward strand.
AAACCCCAGAAAAACTGCATCTCTTCCTTTTTTTTCGTGGGAAATATGTAATATATTTAGCCATATGGTCAACGCGTATGGTTTATCTGACTTGCGTTTTGAACTTATAAACACTTTGATTGACTTTTACACTGAACACTTTTTATCGAACATTATTTTCTTATGACTTAATTTAATATAAATACCCAATTATGCTTAATTGGATGATTGCATCAAAGTGCCGAAAATAAATACATCTGTTAAAATTTAATAATGTGAATCCTTCGATGAAAATGTGTTCTGTACTTCACTTCCCATTGCGATCTCGCACAAGCGAAACGTGCAATGTTTCGCTGTTCTTTCTTTAATATGTTTAATTAAATTTCTCTTTTTCTTTCCTCTCATATAAGTAGTTTTGCGAAGCACGACACCATACACTCTCTGATAATATAAGACGATTAACCCTTAAATGCCTGATTTTTCAAAAATCATTGTAATGTTTTTCGGCTTACATTTTTAAAATAAATCATGGGAAAAATACTTTAAAAAATCATATTTTGTTTTAAGTATGGTTTACGGCTAAAAAACAGTTTGTTACTAATCGGCAATACTGGTCTTTAATTGAAAAAATATTTTTTCTTGATAAAATTTTATAATATTAAACACATAAGAATGTTAGGAACTATAATAAGAAATAAATTTTACTTGCTCACTGTAGAACAAAATAGGGTATTTCCCAAGCTTCCAAACAAAACAAAAAGATCATGTAGGAACAATTCAAAAAATAAATCTCTCTTTATTCTTAAACAGCACAAGTGTTGCCATCTACATGTTGAAAATCGATTTAATAATTTTTTCAGAATGTATTTTATTGGCAGCATTAGGCATTATAGCTTCAATATTATTCTAATAGTATTTTAGAAACCTAAATTGGGTATGTTGCCGAAAAGCAACACCCGACATTTAAGGGTTAAGCCCGATGCACTACGTTGAGAATGGATACACTATTAACGAATAATCTTATGTTCGCACAATAATTCCTGGCTAACCGGAGTACAATACCGATATCTATAAAAAGGTAATAGATTTATTTATTCCTATTTTGCTGTGATGAGGCATACTGCTATTAGAAGTTTATAGAATTTTGTAAATTGCGGAGCGTGCGAACTCACGCCTAGATACGTCAGGCTTACAATTTTCTCTAACACTATCTATCCATAGAAATTGTTCGCGAATAATGTGGAAGTGGATAGTACTAAACTTCATACTTATTGTATGTATATGTTACCGTGAAAGACCGAAATCTGGAGAATGTCGACTTTCACCGGTGAATGTCCACATTCACATAGTCTCTTGGTGTATGTCCGAATTATTTGCTAAATATCCTTATTTCTGACTTACACCGGCAAATGTCGACGTTCACCATGCACTAATAGTTAATGCTGAATATATTGGAAATTTGCATTACTTCTCCGTATTTGATACGCGATCATTAATTTTTAAAATATAAAAATGTTTTAATCGTCTGTAATCCAAAGGTGTGATGCACTTAGTTTTAGCAGAAATATTAAGGCTAATATCAGACGAACGTCTTTTTGCACGCTTTTTTCCTTATGTATTATCCCTACACAATGCTAGCGGCACTAGTGCAAAAAAACGTCCGTCTGACATTAGCCTTAGGGTACTGTTCTTGAAAAAAATAAAAACAATTGTTTTCTCGTTTACTCTCAATTAATGTATTTAATTTTTCGGAAAAAAAAAAAAAAAAGATTACGGCTCACTGCGGTATCCATTGAATAAAAAAAATAAAATTTAAGAAAATGTTGCGCTCACCGTCAAACCTTGCATAAAACTGACAAAGCTGACTGGCTCGCAGTAAAACAAAGAATTTGGCGACGGACTGCAAGCCTCTCTGTTGAACACCGCATATTTTTTCGACCTCCGCCAGATCATATCTGTGCTTGTTGACATTCACCGGTGATGGTCCGAGTGTACAAGAATATAATCAAATATTCGATCTTTCACCGACGTATATGATATGTGTTGACATTCTCCAATTTCGGTTTTTCACGGTGATATTCATAAATTTCGTACTAGGTACTGTCCACATCTGTATACAGGGTATCACAAAAAGATGGTCACAACTTTAAGAAAAAAATGATGAATTGGTTGACAGGAGTATTTGTTTGCAAACTTTTATTTTGCTTATCTACGTATGTTATAAGATGTCTAAATGCCCCCGAAATATGTTATAAGATGCCTAAAACAAAATGCCCCCAGTTGGTCATAATGAAGGCTTTCAACTTGCCTCGTTATGAGGAAAACGTCAATAAAGAATTTATTTCGAAAACAATAGAATACTAAGTTCTTATAATAAAATTTTAATCATTAGTTTTCTAATGATATAGTTCATTGTTTTGCGTGGGTGGAGGGGGTATGGGAAGCAGAGAGATGGAAGGGGAACCACACTCCTTTCCTAAATGTTTGAATTTTGATCATTTTTTGCCAATTTTAACCATTTGGCACCTTTAAATAAAAGTCGATTATTCCCCTTGCGCCCCCCCCCCTCCCCTAGAAAGGCAGTACCAGGGCAGTTGCCCCGCATGCCCCTGAATTAAACGGGCTCTGCTAGCACATTAATATCTGTTCTGTGTAACATAATTATTTCAGTATTCTACAACTGATATTTTACTTTTTTTCTAAATGTTTAATTTTGATTTTAAAAAAAAAAATGTTTTTTGACTTGCATCCATTGCGCGTAACATTTCTTGAAAACTGGTAAGGCAATTTGTATGAAACTTGGGAGATATATTAATTTTGATGAAAGGAATAACTTTTTCTTCAAATTTAATATTATAATTGCTTTGGTCATTTAAAATAGCATTTTTTCAACAACAATAAAATTATTTTTTGCAAAAGTTTAAAATTTGAATTTAAAAAGAGTAAGTAACTTAAAAATGAAGTATGCATTCAAGTACATTAGTTTTAGGTCATTATCAATATTATTTGGGACTCTAAAAAACACCTTTGTTACAGTCTTACGCACAGTGGATCCAAGTCAAAAACAATTTAAAATTTTTATCAAATTAAAACATAACAAAAGCAAAACATCAATTGTAGATTATCGAGATAATTGTGCAATATATAACACATACTAAGGCTATCAGTGGTACAGTCGTGGAAAAAAAGAGTAAACAACCCCTACTAACTCCTCAACAAATTATCGTAGAAGAAAGTTACTGGTACCGAACGATTGGAAATAAAGTCCACTTTTAAATGATGTATATAAAATTTTCTTAGGAGGCCATCTACATATTAAAACGAATCCAAACTTCATTTTTGAATCGGATTTTTTAAAATTCTAGATTTCTGGAAGAATGGTAAAATGCAGTGGCACCAACTTATATGGGCCCATGTGGCCCGAGCCCACCCAATAATGTGCTCGCTACCCATCCGATTTCCATTATTCTATTTTGTTACTTGTTTATTTTTTAATCACTGGAAAACTAATTCTTTCATTGAAAATCATTTTGGTTGAATACACAGTAAGGATAGCAGTAACAGGCATACAGGACGTTAATCCAACCCATTTTACCTAACCCAAATAATCCAGTTAAAATATTACTGTTTCTATATGATAGAGATGGTAATGAATGGTTACAATGTATTGATGTACAGTCGTGGAAAAAAAAGTAAACACCCCCTTTTAACTCCTCAACAAATTATCGTAGAAGAAAGTTACTGGTACCGAACGATTGGAAATAAAGTCTACTTTTAAATGATGTATATAAAATTTGCTTAGGGGGCCATCTACATATTAAAAAGAACCCAAACTTCCTTTCCTTCAATGACAGTACCCAATTTTAACAAGATATTTCAAAACTTCGGTTCAAACTATGCCTAGTCACCAAATTTCAAGTCATTTGAATGATAAGCTTTTGAATTATAAACATTCAATATTTAATGCTTCTAATGTTAAATTACATTTTCACATTTTCTTTAATATCTCCTGAAATTATACTCCTAATGTGCTAATTTTTTGTGTAGCAATAATACTAAAAATCCTAAACATAAATACGTTGAATTTGCAATTTTTATAATTTTATGATATGAATTATGAAATTAATATTCGAAAAAATTATGAATTGCAACCTACAATTTTTTGATGCATTCAAATTTATTAAGTCCTGCTTTGTGGAAATCCAAAATTTCACATTTTTCTTCCAAGCTTAAAAAACGGCAAAATGATGGTTTAAGGGGCCGTCTATGATAGAAGTGACTAGATACTATTTTGAAATTTCTTATGCTGTCTTGTAATCAAGCAGTCTACAATGACTGCTTGAGTGGTGCTTAAGATTCCTTGATCAAGAAGGGGGCTCTCTCGGTCAACAATCGAGTACCGAACTTCAATTTAGATACAACCCCTAAAATAAGCCCGTTTTAAAATTTTTAATTTCTCGTAAACTTATCGTACGAATTGCATAAAAATTTGTTTTTAGGCTAATTGAAGGGTGTAGAGTTTATTTATGCGGTCAGAATTGTGTACTGCTATTGAAAAAACAAAGTTATGGTTAGTTTTAATATATAGATGGACCCCCTAAGCAAATTTTATATACATCATTTAAAAGTAGACTTTATTACGAATCGTTTGGCACAATTAACTTTCTTCTACGATATTTTTTTGCAGAGTTAGTAAGGGTGTTTATTTTTTTTCTCCCACGACTGTACGTATTTTATGCAGTTGTGTTTGATAGGAAATCAGAAGTAAAATTTAATGTGACATGACACTTAATTGCATTTTTGAGAAGGTATGGCTCATGGGGCCTCTTAAAATATGTAATGAATTCTAAAATCTCTCGCAATTCAAGCAAAATTTGTGTAATCTTTTCAAAGTTAATTTATTCGGGGATTGTATTTATTTAAAATTGCACTGTGTTAATAATCAAAACATCAAATATTTTGAGATGTTCATTATGAGACAACTTGGAGCAACCCCCTTTTTAAATTTTTTTAAACTATGAAACTAATTCAGTAAACTTGCCACAGCTCTTACTAAAATTGCGTAATCCTTTCAAATTAGTTTATTACATTTCAGAATTACACCGTGATAATATTAAGATAGCGCAGCCTGAATATTTTTATATTAAATGAACAGTTGAGTATGAATAAAACCTTTCATTCATTTATAATTAATGATCTCAAAAGAGGAAAAATTTACCATTCGTCAAATGCCTGATTGAATAAGAATGAAAAAAAAAAATTATCTTTGTCCTTTGAATAAATGTTTCATTTTTTGAAGAATACTCCACTGTATTTTATATGTTTTTATCAAACAAGACAAAGATGTTGGAGTGGAATGAAAATAATTTATCTTTTCCTGGTTAAGTTATTATCTTTTTGAAGGATACTTTGACGACTTTGTTATCTTTTAAGTAAAAAAAGGGCATTTTTAGAAATACTTATCATTTTTAAAAGGTGTTTATGAATTGCTTATCAGAATTATTGCGGTTTGAGAATAAAGATAAAGAAAACATAGTTTATTTTATCTCTTACAATTGATCATTACCAATGGTTAAATATTCTTTAACTATATAATGTATTCAAAAATTTTACTTAAAGCTAAATTACTCAATTCAGAACTGACTTTCTCTCTGACATATTTTCAATAACTAATATACTAATGATATACTAATGACATACTTTCTTGCATATTTACAAAAGCATTTGCATGAAAGGATAGAGTGGATAAAACTGCAAGTTTTCATTTTTAATGGTGAACATAAAAGTTTTTTAATTTTTACTGTAAATTTTTAAATTGTTTATTATATGTATTCGATATTTTTGGATTTAAAAGTAATTTATAAGCGTTTTTTTTTCTTTTATGTATATAGAAGTAAAATGCATTGGCAAAATATTTTATATTACACTGATGTCCAAAATTAAGGACCAGTCACACAATGCTATTTTTTAAGTAAGCGAATACTCAAAAGGAAATAATATAATTCAAATAATTACTATCCCTACAGCACAGCTAGTCCATATATCATCTCATTCATGTCACACATGGTCACAAGTGTTACAGTCACTACGGTGAAACAAAAAATAGAAAATTCCACACGTCTCACTATGTGTCTCAAATGATCAGAATATGTGACTCCATTGAGACGTCAATGTGACTGCTGCTTTGTCACGAGTCATCAGGTGACTTTACAATGTTGTTACATTGTGACTCTCATGTGACTGTCATTTTTAGACTCAATTTCAAAGTCATCATGAACGTTGCATTAGCATAAGTCACCAAATATCACATTATAGTCACATGGTGACTTTTCACAAAAGGGCACGATGGTGATTTCATAGTAGTCTCTCTGTCACCTGAAAGTCAGCATGTGACTTTAATGTGACATTATTTGGTAACTTATCACAATGCAGCGTTCACGGTGACTTTGAATTTGAGTCTACAAATGACAGTCACATGAGAGTCACAATGTAACTACGTTGTAAAGTCACATGGTGACTCGTCCCAAAGCAGCTGTCACAGTGACGTCTCAGTGGAGTCACATATAGTGATCATTTGAGACTCATAATGAGATGCATGGAATTTCCTATTTTTTAGCTTCACCGTAGTGACTGTGACATTTGTGACCAGAATGAGATGTTATATGGACTAGCTGCACTGTAGAGATAGTAATTATTCGAATTATATTATTTCCTTTTGAGTATTCGCGAACTTGAAAATTAGCATTTTGCGATTGGTCCTTAATTTTGGACACCAGTGTATTTGAAAGAGCATAGTTCTGCTCTACAAATGAATGCATTTCGATTTACGATTTTTATTTTTATAGATTTTTGTATGTTTATAGCATTAAAATAGAATGTCAAGTGGAAAGAAAATGATCATTTTCAACAATATTTGTTTTTTTATTCTCCGTACTCTACAGAGTTAGCACGGTCAGATTTCTATCTGTTTCATTCGCTTTCGAAAGCGTTGCGTGGTATATCGCTGAATAATCGTCACTCATCAAATTACTGCGAAATCTCAACTAATTCTCTTGATGTCACGACATTTCACTATAGGTGCAGATTCGCGGTCGCCAGTCGCCACATGGCGACTAAATTTTTTGCTGTGACCACTAACTTCTAGTACTTAAGTCGTAATGTTTTTAAACATATTTTTTCTTATAGAAAAAACAAACGATTGAAGTGTATTTTGATTTATATACAGGGCTATTACAAATGATGGACCTGATTTGAAAAAATCATATTTTCGAAACCACTGCACATACTACAATAAGTTATACATGAATTTAAAGAGAAATATACCAAGTTTTTTTCAAGTACAAATGTTCCATGTGCGACCCTCTTGTTGCATTGCATGCGTCCAATCTGTAATCAGTTCGTCCCAAACATTTTGTAGCATCACTCTGTCAATGGTTCTGAATTCTGCATAAACGAGTTCTTTAAGTTCTGACAGTGTCAGAGACATTGTTTATGTACCACCAATGCCGAAAACGAAGTGTTCAGATCTTAAAGAACGCATTTGTGAAGCTTTCAGAACCTTTGACACAGTGATGCTACAAAATGCTTCGAACGAACTCGATTACAGATTGGACGTATGCCGTGTAAGAAAAGGGTCACACATCGAACATTTGTAACTGAAAAAAACTTAGTATATTTCTCTTTAAATTCATGTATCACTTATTGTAATATGTGCAGTAGTTTCGAAAATATGATTTTTTTAAATCGGGCCCATCATTTGTAATATATTCCAAAATAATCTCACACATTCATCTTTTTTTTCATATGTACTTTTATATGACTAAATCAAAATAAGAAATATTATTTTCAAAATAATCCTCACTATCATCATTGCTTAGCTTATACATTAATTTTTTAATGTATCTTGCCCAATTTTATTTTCCGACTACGCATATTTATATATTTATATAGTTGCGATATTTATTTAAGATTTATATAATAATTAACATTCAAATTTCGAGAATTTTATGATTAAATTAAATAGACACATTTGATGTAATTAGCCTGTGTTTTATTGAATGCTTTTATATATTAAATAAATTATTTTTCACTTTGAATTCCTGAGTTTTTTTGTTTAGTTTTTTCCGAAAACTAAAAGTTACTGTTTTTATGCATTTGCTTCACAATGTGGCCACTGGATTTTTTGGGGTTTAGTAGCCACTGGCTCCTTCCAGATTTTGATAATCTGCACCTATATATTTCATAGAAAACAAAGTTCTTGTTTGAAAGTTTCGCTAAAATAATTCATTGTTGTTACAGTTGTGAATGAAAATATGGATTTATCTAAGTGCGAGACACCCTGTATGTTTTATTTAATTAGTGGATTGCGACACTGGTTACTATACAAAATATGCTTGTCTTGACATGTACAGTGAAACCTCTCTGTGCGACCACCTCCCTTAACGACCATTTTTTCATGGAACGAAATTTATTCCCATAAGCTCAATACTAATTTTACCTCCATTCAGAGACATCCTAGTTGAATTCCCCCCATGAACGACCAATTTCTTTGAGGAAAATGAACAAATTCCGTTTTTTCCTGGTCGCTTGAAGAAGATTTTTTTTAGAAAAATAATTCCGGAGCGCATTATTCATCAAACTTCTAAACGAAGTTTAGAATTTTTCTTTATTCCGGTAACTTTTAAGTGTTTAAACCCCTTTGTGCCTTTTTAGGCAATGAATTTAACTCTGATGACAAATTAAAAATGACGGTCAATAAACTCTGCAGCCCTATTCTGTTAGGAAACTCTAAAAAAAAAAAAATTTAAAAAAAAAGCATTTATTTACAGAACTCCGAAAGGACTTGGAAAATAAAGTTATAAAAGATAAAACCGTAAAATCAAAGCAAACGTCAATGTATTCATTTTTAAACTCTGCAGTAATTAACTTAAGTAATTAACTTTTGTTTTGATACTTGAATTTTCATATTTTTTCCTAATATGAAAAATAAATTTTAGTAACATTAATTATTACCTTTTTTCAACAATTAAAATCTGAATTTAAACGTGACCTCCATTAAGAGACCGCCTCTCGGAGCGACCAATTTTTATTGGAACGGAACGTGGTCGCTTTAGGGATGTTTTACTGTATTAACGCCCCTTACAGTTCTGACAATCAATTCAGATACACCCTGTACTGTATATATAACATTTTATAATATCAATAAATAAATTATTATGAAGTATCAATTTATATTTAGTCATATTTAATACCCATTATACTGTTATTACTTAACAACCCATCAAATCCGTTCTACCCCACTTAATGATACCCGATTCATTGCCCAGCGTAGTAGTCACTCCGTCGGTGAAAATCCTTTTAAATTGACAACTCTAATTGATTTTTTACATTCAGTATATTTTCTTAGATTGTCCACCAACTCTATACCATTTTTTAATCGACTTCGAAAAAGGAGAAAGTTCTCAATTCAACGCGTATGTATTATTATATATATATATATATATATATATATATATATATATATATATATATTATGTATGTTTACCGATTGCTTCGAAACTACGCAACCGATTCATGTGGTGGTTTTTTGTAATTGAAAGAGGATACTCTCGAATGGGTCTCATGTGAATTTGATTAAAATTGGTTCAGTACTTTTTCAGAAAAAAAAAAATAAAAAAAAAAATAAAATAAATCCAACGATTTCCATCAAGTGACGTAGCGCTATCTGTAACAGTCATATAGAAAGTCACTACCCGGCGATTTTCTCCCTTCTTTATACGGTTTTGTTTCTAGGACTGTCGTAGGGAAAACCAAAAAGCAATATTTTAATCGTTAAAAACTTTTATTGCGTAAACAATCAGAAAAAAAAAACATCAAAATTGTAAAGCGTTTAAATTCACCCAAGATTTTAGCGGTATACTCGCTTCATTTGAAGGGCTATATTTTTACGTGAAGAAATTTGTTGGTTAATACTGGTTGGTCCAAACGTCCCTGGTAAAATTTTGGATTTAATATAAAATTAAGTAATTGAAGTCGGGTTTTTTTCTTGGGGGGGGGGGGGGAAGAGTTAAAAAGTTTGTTATTATGGGGTACATTCTTATTAGCCGTATGCTAGTGGTCAGTCGTGAAACATTTCTGCATTTAGGGGAGAGTAGTACACAGTGAGACAGCAGCCACTTTGACATATAGTTGTAGCTTTTTCTCCAAGCTTGCACACACACATAATGACTTCATCTTATGCAATACGTGGATGTAGTTTCGGCACTTCAGTTACTCGTCCGACAAAATAGTAAATAATTCTTTATTTTATAGAGGTTAAAGTTACATAAACGTTTATTTAGAGTTTATTTCCTTCAATATGACATATATTTACTTAACCAAACCTAGCTATATCTAATAATAGACTATTTCGACAAAACGACATAAACTGTTTAAAGCGATGAAATTGATGTAACAGATCTGGCATCCATTTTGTTCAACGAAAGTACACGAACGTGTAACGTAAGTACACGTAACACGTAACGAGTAACACGTAACGAAAGTACACAGTGAGACACACAGTTGTGGTACACAGTGAGATGTGTCTCATTGTGCATCTACTATGTGGTTCTGATGTTACAATAGTTATTTATTAATAAAAGAGGGTTTTCCGCTCTCTCTCTCTCTCTCTTTTTGTGCGTGTGTGGGCGTGCGATGGCTAGGAAAATCTACTAAACGTATTAGGCTGAAAATTTGCACTAAGATAGCCCAAGGTCTGCCACTGTCCACCTGAGGCTCATATTTTTAATATATTGAAAATCTAGAAATATTAATTAGAAATCATAAACTGCAGAAAATTATTGATAGAATGTTATAATGTTTGATTTATGAAAATATGTGCATTGTCTCACTGTGTACCACTTGCGGTACACAGTGAGACAATTTCCCATACTCCGTTTTGCTGCTTCTGTGCTTTTATAAATAAACTTTTAAAAAACCGTTTATACTTTAATGTGTAGCGTATTTGTGTAGCTTAAAGATGTAGCAAAAAAATTTTCAAAACAATAAAAATCTTTGTCATTCGTTAAGTAATGATAATTTTCGTCTCACTGTGTACTACTCTCCCCTATAGTAACCTTTTATTTTGATTGTTTCAATGTTTAAGACCGTAGATCGATTACATTATGTTATTCGTGTTTTATTTATTTATTATTAGTGAAATTTTAATTTCGTTTGGCCATTTAGTTATTTATTTCCTTGTGATATTCCATACTGAAATATGTATATTGTTTTATGTGTAAACGGGTTAAGGTCACCATAAAAAGCGGTTTTATCCGATTTATGAGACATGGTAGTTAGTGAAAGGTCGTCAAGAGGAAACAATGGGTTATCATTCAGGATGTATCACATTTAAAGGGAAATGAATACTTATGCTCGATTATTTCATATTGTAATAGTAATATCTGACAATTTCATGTATTTACGTATAAAAATGACTTCATGAATGTGTCATGAAGTTTTGTGTCGTTGATCACAGAAAATAAAATAATTGAGAATATCCTTAAGAAATTGAAAAAAAAAAATCTTGATTTTTTTTTTTTTTTAAATATGCAATTATCTCTCAATTTCTATTAATAAAAAATAATTATTTCAAATTCATTACTCTAAGCGTTTTGCAAATAGTTATGGAAGAAAACGAATTACAAAAAAAAAAAAAAAAAAAAAAAAAAAAAAAAAAAATATTTTGAGTTTTTGTATTTTAAAAATATGTAACCCAAGGTTCGGTGATGTATATCCGATATTTACTTTCAAAATATCATTAAGTTTGATATTTTCGACATTTTCATATATTTGATATTTATTTTCAAAATGATGTGTATGATATTTTTGATATTTTCAGTCAAAACAATGGTAGATCAATTTTGTAAATGTTATAAAGAACTTTTGCTCTGACAGTGATTTTTTAGCCCCCCCCCCCCCCCCCTCCTTTCCAAAAAAAAAATAATAAAATAAAATAATATATATATAGTATATAGACATCCAAACTTTGCGTTTGTAGCTGAATTTTTAAATTTAGAACCAATAATTATGTGAATATATTTACTTAGAACAGGATTTATTGAAAGAACTGTAAAATTTAGATTTTAGATAAATTATTTACCGTTTCATTGAAAATAATTTTTGTCTCGTTTTGGTTTTATTCAATTTAAACTGTGCAACTGTTTAGGGAATGAAAAAGCAAACTTACATTTATATTAAAATTTTTCAATAAAAACAAATTATCATATTTAAAATTTTGTTGTATAAAACATAAAATTTACCTAAAACTTAATAGTAAATCCTATAGTTTATTTTTTGTGAGTGTGAAAAGCAAATTGTGTCTGTTAACAATTAGTTCATCTCAAATGTTGTTACTTAAGCCAAAAAAAAAAAAAAAAAAAAAATCATTTGGAATATTGTTTTATTAGTTTTTGCTGCTAAGTGTAATATGTTTTTGTTTCTGATGTACATTGTGTCTGAAAATGTTTATAATCATCAATAAGTTGGCTATTTTGAAAATATCCGATATATATATAATATCGGATATGTATAAAAAAATATCGGATATTTTTGATATTATCATGATATTTACGAACTCTTACGTAACCGCTCCAAATTTCTCATAATTCAAATTAATTATCTCAAAACTGTGTTTATTCCAGAATCACACTTTGATAATATTAATACAGCAAAGTGCAAATATTTTTTAGCTTAGATTTAGATGAATAGTTGAGTATAGTTTCAATAAAACCTTTCATTCGTTTACAATTAATGATCACAGAGGAGGGAAAATTCCTCATTCGTCACAATGCCTTGCTGAATACGAATAAAGAATATTTTTTCCTTTGTCCTTTGAATATATAATTTACTTTTTGAAGAATATTCGACTATATTTTATTTATTTATTCTCCATTTTTGTCAAATATTGCAAAGCTAGAACTGGGATGAAAATAATTTATCTTCTTTTGATTAAGTGATCAGCTTTTTGAAGGCTACTCGACAACTTTGTTGTTTTTCTTATGTAGAAAGATAGTGTATTATATAAAAAGTAATAAATATTTATTAAAAACACTCATTTAAAAAATATATTCCTTTGAAACTAATATGCTTATGCTTATAGATTGCTTATAAGATTTATTGAGCTTTAAGAAATGCACTATGTAAATATTAAATTAATTACACTATGTAAATATTTTTTAGCTTAGACGAATAGTTGAGTATAGTTTGAATAAAAATTTTCATTCATTTATAATTAATGATTGCAAAGGACGGGAGAGAAAAGAACTCATTTGTCACAATGCCTGGCTGAATACGAATGAATAATATTTTCCCCTTTGTCCTTTGAATAAATCATTTACTTTTTGAAGAATAATTGACTATATTTTATTTATATTTCCCCCCCATTTTTGTCAAATAAAGCAAAGCTAGAGCTGGAATGAAAATAATTTACCTCCTTTTGATTAAGTGATCAGCTTTTTGAAGTGTATTCGACAACTTTCTTGTTTTTCTTATGTAAAAAGCCAGTGTATGATATAAAAAATAATAAATGTTTTTTTAAAAACACTCATTTAAAAAAAAACATTTATTTTTAAATTAAGAGGCTCATGGATTGCTTATAAGATTTATTGAGCTTCAAAAAATACACTAGAAATAAATATTAAATTAATTTCATTATGATAAAATTAAGTTTGCGAAGTGTAAATATTTTTTAGCTTAGATGAATAGTTAAGTATAGTTTGAAGAAAATCTTTCATTCATTTATAATTAATGATAACAGAGGAGGGGAAATTCCTCATTTGTCGCAATGCCTGGTTGAATACGAATAAAGAATATTTTTCCCTTTGTCCTTTAAATTTGCTTTTTGAAGAATACTTCACTATATTTTAATTTTGTTTTTTCCCCCATTTTTGTCAAATAAAGCAAAGCTAGAACTGAGATGAAAATAATTTATTTTCTTTTGATTAAGTGATTAGCATTTTAAAGGGTACTCGACAACTTTATTGTTTTTCTTATGCAAAAAAAATAGTGTATGATATAAAAACTAATAAATATTTATTAAAAACACTCATTTAAAAAAATATTTCTTTTTAAATAAAGATACTTATGAATTGCTTATAAGATTTGTTGAGCTTTAAAAAGTACACTATGGAAATATTAAATTAATTACACTATGATAATATTAAGATAGCCAAGTATAAATATTTTTTTGCTTAGATTAATAGTTGAGTATAGTTTGAATGAAACCTTTCATTCATTTATGATTAATGATAACAGAGGAGAAAAAATTCCCATTCGTCAGAATGCCTGGCTGAATACGAATAAAGAATATTCTCCCCTTTGTCCTTTAAATAAATCATTTACTTTTTGAAGAATACTTGACTATATTTTAGTTATTTTTCCCCATTTTTGTCAAATAAAGCAAAGCTAAAACTGGGATCAAAATAATTTATCTTCTTTTCATTAAGTGATCAGCTTTTTGAAGGGTACTCGACAACTTTGTAGTTTTTCTTATGTAAAAAGATAGTGCATGATACAAAAACTAATAAATATTTATTAAAAACACCCATTTAAAAAAAATATTTCTTTTAAAATTAAGATGCTTATAATTTTCTTATAAGATTTATTGAGCGTTAAAAAATACACTATGGAAATATTAAATTAAATACACTTTGATAATATTAAGATAGCGAAGTTTAAATATTTTTTAGCTTAGATGAATAGTTGGGTATAGTTTGAATAAAACCTTTCATTCATTTATAATTAATGATCACAGAGGAGGCAAAACTCCTAATTCGTCACAATGCCTGGCTGAATACGAATAAAGAATTTTTTTCCCTTTGTCCTTTGAATAAATCATTTACTTTTTGAAGAATACTTGACTATATTTCATTTATTTTTCCCCATTTTTGTCAAATAAAGCAAAGCTAGAATGAAAATAATTTATCTTCTTTTGATTAAGTGATCGGCTTTTTGAAGGGTACTCGACAACTTTGTTGTTTTTTTTTTTTTACGTAAAGTGATCGTTTATAATATAAAAGCTAATAATTATTTATTTAAAACATTATTTTAAAATATTTCTTTTTTAAACTAAGCTGCTTGTGGATCGCTTATAAAATATATTGAGCTTTATAAATAATATACAAAGTAAATATAGTCCCCCTCCCTACCATTTAAGCTATTACCAATGATTAAGTATATTTCTTAATTTACATGTAATTACATTACATTTCATGTGATTACACACATGATTACCATGATATTATATCTTTTCATAGCAAGATATAGCCATTAGTGATATTTTTTATTATATCTTTAATTATATTTGGTATATATTGAATATCTTTGGGGGAGGGGGTTCCTTTGTAAATTAAAAAATGCTTTTTATTTTCTATTTATCGTTTTAGCATTTCTAAATTATAATATGATGTACAGATGCTTTTTTAAGGATGTGTTTTATTTTATTAAAAGTATATATGCAAATATGTTTAATAGCAAATTAGCTATACTTAAATTATTTCACTTATCTGTTTCACGTGCTTTATATCTTGAAAGCGTGTTCACATTCTGTTAACAAATGATGATAAAAATAATTATGTCTTTTGTCTTTTAAAATTATAATTGCTGTTAAAAATGACCATATTTTTATCTGTTTTGTGTAGTTACTACCTTTAAAATAACGTATCTTTTATAAAACGTTCTCAAAGTTGAAGATTTTCGCCATCATTTCGTAGCATTAAAATCGCATAAATTTAGTAATCGTCTAATGTAATTAAGTAAAATCGTCATTAGCTAACTATAAGTAGAGTAATAACATACAGTGAAGCCTCCCTGTGCGACCTCCTCCCTGAACGACCATTTTTTCATGGAACGAAATTTATTCCCATAGGTTCAATACTAATTTTATTTCCATGCAGAGACCATCCCAGTTGAATTCCCTCCGTGAGAGACCATTTTCTTTGAAGAAAAGGAAACAAATTCCGTTTTTTCTTGGTCGCTCGAAGAAGGTTTAATTAGAAAAATAATTCCGGAGGGCGTATTATTCATCAAACTTCTAAACTAAGTTTAGATTTTTTTTTTATTATTCCGATAACTTTTGAGTGTATAAACCCCTTTATGCATTTTTAGGCAATGAATTTAACTCTGCTGACGAATTAAGAATGACGGCCAATAAACTCCCCTGCTCTATTCTGTCAGGAAACTCTCAAAGAAATAGATAAATTAATGAAATTGTCATTATTTGTTTACGTCAAAAAAAAAAAAAAAATGCATTTATTTACTGAACTGCGAAAGGACTTGGAAGTAAAAGTTATAAAAGATAAAATCGTAAAATCAAAGCAAACGTCAATGTATTCATTTTTTTTTAAACTCTGCAGTAATTAACATATGAAATTAACTTTTGTTTTGATACTTAAATTTTCATATTTTTCCCTAACGTGAAAAATAAATTTTTAATAACATTGTTACCTTTTTTCAACAATTAAAATCTAGATTCAAACATGACCTCCATTAAGAGACCACCTCTCGGAGCGACCAATTTTTATTAGAACGAAACGTGGTTGCTTTAGGAAGGTTTTACTGTATATATTTGCTCGGTTAGAATTAGAGCATATAATTTTGTGTTGATATATTAAGAAATGAAATAGCAACATAAGACCACAAATGAAAATGTGAATATTAACAAGCCGGAAATTGTACAACAAACGTGGCAAATGTGGTGCGTTCGTACTATAACTAGTTTTAGAAATATTCAGATCTTGGTGCAATAGCTGTTGCACTCTTATACAAAAATCCCCGAATACGAAATTTATTACGATTCTATATATTAAATTCAGTAATACGAAAATAATAAGACTCCGTCTTAAATAGGATGTCATCACCATGGCAACCTAGAATCATTACCTATCATGGGATATTATTGAATTAATTACGTAAGATAAAATTTAATAGAATGAAGAAAATTCTTATACCTTTTTAAGCTTTGATTCGATTTTCCATGCAATTTGAAATGACTCGACAAAATTCTGCAACGATTATATATATTAAATTTCAAACCATTCGGTTGGGTAGTTTTTGCGATGTTATATGCGGACCGACAGACGGAGCAGATGACGACTATAGGTGCTACGTATTTATATAATTACAAACGCACCTAAAATGGAGGGTAGGGAGCAGGCAGATGTTTAAAAGCTTCTAAAGCTCCATCATTAGTGCAATGATTAAAAATACATAAAATAAATGCCTAAAACCAAAGAAGGTGCAAAAAATACAGTCCAAGGGTTGTTCTTCCAAGACTATCCGATAGAAACACCTGCCTTTGTGTGAAGCACGAAAATATGAAGTTTCTCACAAAGAAATTGAACAGTGTAGGAATAATCAATTTTGCTCATCCTGAAATATTAGTGGGCAGCTTGACGTGTAATAATGAAAATTCTGATTGTATGCTGGTCAAGTGTAAAGAGTGCAAAAATAATGGTACTGCTTATGAAGCTGATCAACACAATGAAGACATCATCAGTCATTTTAAGGGTGTATTCGAAAAGATATTTTTCCACCCTCAACAGCTCGAAATTTTCTGAGACATTTTCAGACTCATTTTTAAAAGTAAAAACATGAAACTTGCTGGGGTGATTTCTGAAGACATGTTTAACATGCCGTGTGATTTCATTTTCAGCTCAATTAATTAGAATTTGATTTTTAAACAATTATTTTCTCAGTATGACCATTTTTTTCATTCCCAGATCGCCCGCTTCGGAAAATTCGGATCAAAATGCCAACTTTGACAGCGTTTTTTACAGTATTTTCTGCATTTATCAAAAAATTAAGAAGCACCACACATTATATAGTTCCTAAATAAGGGAATTTCCAAGTTTGATGCGTTTGAGAGCAAAAATGAATTTTAAAATGAATCAGAAATTAGCAGTTTGGATCGGAATACACCCTTAAATGGGTGACAGAGACTGTTGAGAAGAGCATCAAGGGTTCTATGAGAAAAATAAAGATTACAAAAAAAGTGCCCCTTGATAAAAAACCATCAGAAATTATACAAAATGTCAACCGAGAAGTGTGGCGGTAAGTGAGGGAAATTTGATAACGGGCTGCTTTTTCTGCATTTTTTAATGTACCTTTAATCATTGCACTGCTGATGCAGGTTTAGAAGTTTCGAAACAGGTACCCTCAAAACTTTTTAACATTCATAGTTTTATTTGAGGACGTGAGTTTCAAAACTTCACCTTATTCAGAAAATCAAGAAAAAACCCTGAATGCGTCCATTGGTTTTCATTGTAAACCCAGATTTTACAGTGCCAGAAATACACAATAAAACTATTTTTTTTCTTTTTTTTAAGATTGTAGTGTTTTTCCGATGCAGATTTACCAGTAGAATAATAGATTGATGGAGAAAACTCGATTTTTTAAATTTTGGATAAGGCGAGTTTTGAAACTCAAGGCTTCGTTTGTGCTCTTATCACGATGCTTTTTCATTTCTTAACACCTTGAAGGGCGGTGATACGGCATCACATAATTTTAATCCCTAATTTCCACATTGGCACCGGAATTTTATAATGAAAATTTCACCTTTCTTAAGTATGCAAAAATATGCTTTTACTTGTTTACAAATAAATTCTCTTGTAAATACTGGTGTCAATAAATTATTTCAGCATTTTATAAATACAAGTTCCTTGTCTCTGAAAGGGTTAATATATTTACTCGTTACTCTCTTTAACCCATTTAAGACTGAATTTTTGTTTTCTCAAATTTGTTGGAAAAATCAAAAAATACTAAAAAATGCTAAAAATTTTTGTATTTATTTGATAAAATGTAAACGCACTAAGTATGAGAATATGACTAAAATAACAATATAATATGCATAATTATATGTTTTGTCTAAATTTATATAAAATAAGCTTTTTAATTGTATGTGATATATTATAATTACTATTTTTACGAACTACTCAAAAAAAATATTTATTTTTTTACAGAGACTAATAACATTATAAGTATTATTAATAATAAACTAAAAATAAGCGTATTTGAGTCTTAAAATCAATTTATTTCATAGTCATCTTGAAAAGGACTTCACATAAATAACTGTCCCCTAAATGGCTAACAAAAATATGAACGCATTCGAGCCTTGCGCCCTATATTTTGCATGTTACAAAAATGCAAAAAAAAAAAAAAAAAAAAAAAAAAAAAAAAGAAGCTTGAACATTTAATATTACAATTTTTTTTAAATATGTATTTCAAAGAAGTCTACAAGCTAAGATTATGACTTATTTATTTGGATGCTTGATAGAAAAAAATACAAATAAACTTACTTTTTACATTTCGCAGTCTTGAAAAATGAAAAATCTATAAACACCAGGAAAAGCCTTCGTTTAAGCAAATAAATATCCACCTTATGCTGTCATCTCTCGGTAACAGATAAAGTCATTTATAGATAATAATTTCATACAATTTCCATGTTGTAAATAAGAAGAAAATTATGCAAATTTATTAAAGTTCGAAGCGTCCCAAAAATGGGACGCTAGGCATAAATAGGTTAATAAATACTATTTAGTAATTAATTATAATCTACAGATGTGTTTTATTTATCTGTAAATAAATCAATTATTTGAGCTATGTTTAAAACTATTTAAAAATTTTGATTTTTGATTAATGTAAGCTATTTGATTATGTATGAAAAATTATCTGTTATGTGGAAACTTAGCCTTTTCACAGTTTCCACATAGAAAAACCCTCATAAATGCTACAGAATCACGGCCTATGGAAACTCATGTATTCGTGAGAGACACTAGAAAATTT
Organism: Maratus speciosus; assembly: GCA_963932465.1. Taxonomy (NCBI): domain Eukaryota; kingdom Metazoa; phylum Arthropoda; class Arachnida; order Araneae; family Salticidae; genus Maratus; species Maratus speciosus. Next base: position 112,444,063 of record OZ010799.1, read on the forward strand.
GTCTAAGTCTCAGAGTTTGCCGGTAACATAAAAGTAAATAACTTCAGTGCGATCGATCTTACGAAGGTGACACTTTAGAACAGAGTACATAAAAGGATGACCACCTGGTTTCCACTTTGTAACACAAAAAATGTGCCGGTAAGTGCTTCTTGACATTGCATACTTTGACAGGAGAGTTTCGTGTGCAAAAAGGGGGAAGGGCCTCGACCAGCCATTAGGAGGTCAGCTGTCAAAAGGATTTTGACAGGCGAACCAATGCCAGCGGATGTTGGAAACTCGCATTTTTTTCCGAGAGAGAAATTAAGCATATGTACGAGATCTCTGAGGAGATCAGATGATTAGTTTAGAAGAGTTTTGCAAAAGCTAAACTGGAATAGAGGTTCTTCAACCTGGAGGAGAGAAAAGATTCTCTCTAGGCTTTCACGGGATTATCTTTCGGAGGTCGCTCCGAGGGGAAAGGAGATTGTTTCTCTCAACAGCAACAAAAGCCGATCAGCTGAGATACAGCTGGGTGTATCAGCGGAAAAGCTGAACGCACGGATAACTGCTAGTCCGCACCTTTAATGGACATTTATTTACTTAGAAGGGACCTTAGTGTTTCACAGAGACTCTTGATTTTCCTAATCTGGACTCTGATTTATTACCCTGTCAAGAACTCTTATTAGATTTTCCTACCTTACAAAAACGTTATTTCATCAAATTAACTTCTTAAGTATTTGTTGTGTCAGTGTTTGACATTGTATTTAGCCAAGAGTTTTTGTTGTTTTATGAGAATAAAACCTTCAATTTTCATCTTACTAAAACCTTCGTCATCACGCCTCTGAGGAGATCACGTCACGGTACCGCCCTCATCTGAGGTCCCCACAGTTACAAAGTTTACACAGAAACTTCTTTTCAGTAAGTGAATTGAGAAATAAGAAGAAAATTTTCAAATTTCATTTAAATCTGACTAGTTCCATTACATTATTTTAACTTTCCATTTAATTTTGAGCTGACTGAAGTTTTTTGTGCTTTAAATCTTACCTAGAAAGAGTCCTTCTTTCTTTTGTACTAACTTGATGTGAAATAATTTCTGAAAAGCACCTTGTGTCTTGTTCATTCGAATTTCCTCAGTTTGACAAATGGTAGTGTCAGATGCCTGTTTTTCAGATCAAGGAACACGGGAATGTCGTTTGATTCCTTAGATGTTTCACGTTATTCGATTTTTCTTACGCAACGACAGTTTCGGTATCTGTCAAAAGAATATAAATTGCCAGACATGTTTCATTCGGTATACAAAGATTGAAAATCTCTAGCTTGGAATTCTAAAGTATGTTTTTTTCTAGTTTTTTTGTAGTTTTCTTTGTTTTAAAAATGTCCTTCAAAGTTTAAAAAAAGTTTAGTTCTTATACGAAAATAATAATAAAAATAATAATTTGTATATGCAGAAATTAGAGGTTTCAATTCCCTCTTTATAAACATGCTTATTTTCATACTAGCCGCCCTTGGCGACCAGTTTGGTCTCCCTAAAATGTATACTAAGCATTGAATCATGTTACTTTTATTCACAATTTAATTTACTTGCTAATCCTTTGCCAAATCGGAAGAACAGAATCAGAAATCATGAACTCTATATTTTTATGTTAGCAGGGCGCAGGTGATAAATCGCCAAACATTGTTCCTGTCGTATTTTTTCGTATTTCATTAATTTCATTTAATACTTTCACTCATTTTATATAACTTTAATTTAAAACTATAATATTTAAAATGTATGACTCTCAATTATTTCTTGGGAAAAAAAAAGAAGAGGAAAAGGAAAAGTAATAAATAGTATCATAAACCCATGGCATTTAATTTCAAAATCAAAGCTTTGTTTTAATTTACCACGCGAAAAATTGTTTAAGACTGCCGCATGAAATGGACTATTATAATACTGTTGACATGATGGCAACGGAACAATATTCGACGATTTATCACCTACGCCCGGCTAACATTAAGTTACCAAATTGGCAGCCTGGCATATAAAAAGCGAAGCGGTCAACCCGGAACTCTTGATGACAGTCACATGACTTAGGCGATTATTATAGAGATTTTTCATACAGATGTACATTTCCCGATTCTGCAAAAAGATTTGCGTGTCCTCAAATTTCCTCATTCTATATGAAGATGCTCATTTACTCATTCTATATAAAGATGCTCATTTCCTCATTCTATATAAAGATGCTTATTTACTCATTCTATGTAAAGATGCTCGTTTACTCATCCTGTATAAAGATGCTCGTTTACCCATTCCATATAAAGATGCCCGCTTACTCATTCTATATAAAGATGCCCGCTTACTCATTCGATATAAAGATGCTCGCTTACTCATTCTATATAAAGATGCTTGCTTACTCATTCTATATAAAGATGCTCGTTTACTCATTCTATATAAAGATGCTCGCTTACTCATTCTGTATAAAGATGCTCGCTTACTCATTCTGTATAAAGATGCTCGCTTACTCATTCTGTATAAAGATGCTTGTTTACTCAAACTGTATAAAGATGCTCATTTACTCATTCTATATACAGATGCTCATTTACTCATTCTATATACAGATGCTCATTTACTCATTCTATATACAGATGCTCATTTACTCATTCTATATACAGATGCTCATTTACTCATTCTGTATAAATATGCTCATTACTTCATTCTATATAAAGATGCTCGTTTACTCATTCTATGTAAAGATGCTCTTTTACTCATCCTGTATAAAGATGCTCGTTTACTCATCCTGTATAAATATGCTCGTTTACTCATCCTGTATAAATATGCTCGTTTACTCATCCTGTATAAAGATGCTCGTTTACTCATCCTGTATAAAGATGCTCGTTTACTCATCCTGTATAAAGATGCTCGTTTACTCATCCTGTATAAAGATGCTCGTTTACTCATCCTGTATAAAGATGCTCGTTTACTCATCCTATATAAAGATGGTCGTTTACTCATTCTATATAAAGATGGTCGTTTACTCATTCTATATAAAGATGCTCTTTTACTCATTTTATATAAGGATGCTCGTTTACTCATTCTATATAAAGATGCTCGTTTACTCATTCTATATAAAGATGCTCGTTTACTCATTCTATATAAAGATGCTCGTTTAATCATTCTATATAAAGATGCTCGTTTAATCATTCTATATAAAGATGCTCGTTTAATCATTCTATATAAAGGTGATCATTTACTCATTCTATATAAAGATGATCATTTACTCATTCTGTATAAATATTCTCATTACTTCATTCTATATAAAGAGGCTCATTCTGGTGTGTAGGATCTAGTGTGCGTATAATTTTTCGTTCATTTACAGGAACACGCAAAAATAATTTGGCTACAGTATTGTCTATGAACAAACTCTATAGATCATATACAGGGCTGTACAAAAGATCTCAATACATTTTCGTTTTTTGGCGGAAATTACTGAATGGGTATTTTCAACTGTGCTGTGCGTTTAATTGAACTAATATACAAATCAATAGATCATATACAGGACTGCAAAAACTAAAATTGTTAGGAAACATTTTAAGATTTTTAGGTTGATTTCTTTAGGAATCGACATATTGCAATCATTTCGCTTTGATATAATAACTATCTACATATAATGCAAATCTTTAGCATCGTGATAACGTCTGAAGTGCTGAACCAATTCGAACCTAATTGAAACTGTGTATTGATCTTTCAAATAATTTTGATGAGTTCGTTAATCAAATATATAGGTCTTATAGGTTTTTTACAGAGACACACAAATGCAAAACTGATCTCGATAATATTCGAAATACTGAACTGTCAAAATTCAACGTAATTGGGACAGTATATTGATCTTGCAAATATCTTGGATAAATTCGTTAATCATTTATTATTTTGGAGTCCCTAGGTGGTCACGTAATGAAAAAACCGGCCCTATTAAAAATAAAGAGTATAAAATTAACAAAAACTTAATTTGGATTTGTCCGATTCTATGACATTTTTGCCAAAATTTCGTTATTTGTTTTTTGTACCGAAGGATGAACCAAATCTTCTTTTCGCACCCGGGGCTTATGTCTTGTTCGCTCTCTCCCTAGTTTCGGTTCAGATTATAGGTTAGTATGAGAGATAAGTTCCAGACGAGTTCCATATGAATTCCATAACATAAAATGGTATTTTATACCTTTTTAAATATTGTAAACATTTATACATACATGATCAATATGGCAAAATGTCATATCATAGAAGCAAAACTTGTCATCATGATAATATTCGAAATATTAAACTGTCCCAATTCAACCTAATTGGGACTGTATATTGATCCGAGTTGTCCCATTCCATGACATTTTTGCCTAAATTTCGTTATTTGTTTTTTGTTCCGAAGGATGAACCAAATCTTCTTTTCGCACCCTTATATCTTGCATGCTCGCACACTAGTTTCGGTTCTGATTATAGGTTAGTATGAGAAATAAGTTCCAAGCGAATTCCATAACATAAAATAGTATTTTATACTTTTTTAATATTGTAAACATTTATATGTACCTGATCAATATGGCAAAATGTCATATCATAGAAGCAAAACTTGTCATCACGATAATATTCGAAATATTGAACTGTCCCAATTCAACCTAATTGGGACTGTATATTGATCTGGGTTGTCCGATTCCATGACGTTTTAGCCTAAATTCCGTTATTTGTTTCTTTTACCGAAGGATGAAGCAAATCTTCTTTCGGCACACGGGCTTATGTCTCGCTATCTCACCCCTAGTTTCGGCCGGCCCTGATTATAGCTTAGTATGATAAACAAATTCCATAACATAAAATAGTATTTTATACTTGTAAACATTTCTATGTACACGATCAATATGATAAAATGTCATATCATATGAGTTTTAACTTGGCTGAAGGGTATGAAAAATATAGAAAACAATTCTATTTTTAACCACGAAACGGAAAATTTCGATTATAAGGGGGAAAAAAAACAGCAATGTAAAGAAGTACTTAAATGTTTCGATTTTTTTTTCTGATAAAATAATTTCATTTAATCCGAAATCCATCAAAATAAGCCATTTCGGGAAAGAGGAAGGTAATAAAACATGTTCTTTTCATTTAACTGACATTCATTCGATTAAGTTATTGCGTGCAATATCGTCCTTCATTAATTTCTGGGGACAGCTTATTTTTTCATTCTTCTCTGAATTTCTCTTTTTATTTTGAATATCATAAATGAAATACTGTTTTAAATTGGAATATTTCTTGATATGGAAGCCCTGAGTTCCATTTAACATTTTAGTCCTCATTCTTTTTCATTGATAAATCATCTAAAAAGAAGAGAAAAAGAAAGGAAATAAATGGAATAAGCCTCCAATCCTCTCAACTTAACTGGGAAGATTATCTGACGTCAGAAATAGCAGTTATTCAAACAGATAGAAAAAGGCTTAATTTCTTCAGAAATTAAATCCAATATTGTCCTTTGTTTGGCTAAAAAATAAGTTAGTCTTCTTTGATTTCTTTTTTATTAAAACATTTCCGGTAGCAGAAATAATTTATTAGCTGTAAAAAGTTATTGCAAAATCCGATATGTTCCTTTGTATTCGATATAATTCCTATTTTAACAATTATTGAAAAGTGTTTATGAATTCAGATTGTCTGTCTGGCCGTGTTCTAACTCGCTTAAATATAGTCAGATTTTCATGCAATTGATATATGTTCATGATGTTCACCATGGCCTGTTCGGTATTGAAAATGAAGTGTGTAGCATTTATAGTTCGTTTACATGGGCAGTCAAAAGAATGCTGTTACATTATGGTCTATGTTGAAAAATCGCTTTCAGTTTATTTTAACGATCTTACACTATTTCAAATATAATTAAATCGTATGAGTTGTAAATTTCCATCTGAGTGAAAAAGTGCCCAGGCCAGGATTTGAACCAGGGACTTTTTGGCTTGAGGGAGGATTTGCTTTTTTTCGGTTTTAAATATCGATTTTTTTCTTCTTGCATTTTCCTATTCCGTATAGTCTGTAGATTATCCCTGTAAAACGATTTGGCCGACCTCTAAGCCCTTTGGTAATTATTTAATACTTCAGCGCAACGCGTCCACCGCGCCGACTTAAAACCAGGGCGTCGGAGTCGAAGCCTATTTTTGAGTAAAATAGTCGGAGTCGCTAAAAAAAACAAGCCGACTCCGACTTCAGCATTTTTTGTTTGACGGTTTGAAGTGAAATTAAACCAATTATATGTATTTTTAAATCTATAAAATGAATTATTATTGATATTTTTGGGCTATAGCAGACTACCCAAGTTAACCGTTTGAGTCCCAGGGGATATTGAAAAAACACTGTCGAAGAATCCCAAACAGCGCAACCGCGCTTTCTTTAAATGAGTACACTGTTAAAAATATCGTGAAAAATTACCTCTGTTTTTAAAGGCTATCTATTTTCTGACCAATGAGAACGCTACATAAGTACCTATGGAGCGTTCTCATTGGTCAGAAAATAAAAGCCTTTAAAAACAGAGGTAATTTTTCACGGTATTTTTAACAGTGTACGAAAAGACCCAAGCAGCGCGATAGCGCTTGTTTTATTTTATGTCGAGAAATGCCAAGCGGCGCGATAGCGCTTGTTTTATTTTTTGACGAAAAATACCAAGCGGCGCGATAGCGCTTGTTTTATTTTATGTCGAGAAATACCAAGCGGCGCGATAGCGCTTGTTTTATTTTACATCGATGAATCCCAATCGGAGCAATAGCCCTTCTTGTATTTGTTAAGTAACGCGATTATCGTCTATTTCTCATCGCTCCGTCACATTTATTGCAATTTGCAAAGCGATCGGACGTATTCTTGCGTAAGTGTTTCTCATTATTAATAATTGTGTTAATTACGCGACTGGTTCGCTCTAATTCAAGAAGTTAAACTCATTAAACACAAATCTGCATGTGTGAACTGCAAAACTTTAATTAAAAGGGGCCGTGTGATGTACTTGTTTCAGTAAATCTGAGCGTGCGACTTCAACAATCAGTAATCAGTTGTCCACAATGTTCGAAATGTACTGGATTTCACGACATAAAATCTCAACAGCGCGATCGCGCTGCTTGGGGCTCAAACGGTTAAAGATGCCTGCCAAGTTGTTTCCCGGTTTACACAGTAGACAAAAACCGCTTTTAATTGAAAACTCTAGTGGATATTTTACATTTAGTATATGACTATACTTTACCTCAATTTTTTTGCGTTTGCGGTAACCGAGGTAGAGGGGTAGTTTGCAAGAACCCAAGATCTGGAAAATGAAGGCAATTTTTTAACCGGGCCGGCTCAGCAAAATAAAGACAATTTAATGGCCCGAACCGGAATGGTAAAAAAAATGAGCAGGCTGACCGACCCAATATAACAAATTTGAAAGACTCAAACTACGTCGATAAAATAGGAACAATTTTCAAAGGACATGGGTGTACTGGGGTGAGAATAAGTAACAAATGTGGTGCATAAGCTGATGCTTGTTTGACAACATCAATACAGAAACATAATTTGTCCAACTTAGAGGATCGGCATCGGACAGTTAGATTGTGTCTCAACCAGAGTTTAATTTTTTCCGAAGACTCGGGCCGAGCCATATTAATTATTCTAAAACGTGTCGGACGCAATTTGCTTTCTAAAAATAGTAATATAAAGAATTTCAGTTAACGGAATCTTTTGTAAAATTAATAAAATGGAAAAAATATTTTTTCCCTTTTTTTCGAAGCCCATAAGAAACAGAATTAATGCCAAAATAGTGAAATTTTCGCTTAATTTTTCTTGCGTTCCCTCATAATTTTAACCAACAGACAACATTGGTATATTAGACAGCCCAGAGTCGGCGTCAGAGTCGGAGTCGTTAAAATTTCTGGAGTTGAAGTCGACCGTTTTTCCCACCGACACCGCAACCCTGCTTAAAACCCATGTTTTGGACCATCTCTTCGCTCTATATATTTTAACTTTTTACTTCGATCCAAGCATGAAATTTTATTCCGATGTTATATAGGGGGTACTACAGGTACCATGCCATGAGTCTTTATTATCATTATACAGATGGCGTAAAACTATAAACCTATTTTATGCAAAATGACTTTTGTCAAACTGGGCGGGATCAGAACGCAAAAACTATTACATCAATCTTGCTATGTTTTTTAATTAAAGAGAACATCATTTATTAAAGCTGGACCACTTTCAGCCATTTTTATAAAAAAAAAAAAAATAAACATTTTTAGAAGCACGCCAAAGTACGAAAAGTAAAACAGTTTTTTTTTTCAAATGTTCCTTTTTGACGTTAAAGTGCTTAAAGGTTCAGACAACCTTATCTTCTTTATTAATCCTTAACAAAAATTCATTACAGACGACTCTGCCGATCGAGTTCTATCTAATCCTGGAATTTCAGCCCTGAACTCGATGAGGTGATGCAGTCGTCACTCGCACTGTGAAATTGCTGCGCCAACCTTCATAAATAGCCTCTGATTAAATACAAGTAATAAACCCTTCAAACCACTTTCATTCATCATAATGCTTCAAAATAAACTTGTCAAAGCAAGATCTTGCGTAAAATCCCAGCAATCTGGAAAATCCGCATCGATACCAACCAACATAAGGAAATTGGTGCGAATAGCTGACGAGATCAGATTTGTCCACTAAAAACCGGCAATAAAGTGTCTTTATACTCCAATTGTGAGTAGCCATCAGATGCTTTAAAACTGCTAAACAGAAGCGAGAGTTAGAGAATCTTAACGTTCTGATTAATGAGTAGCCACACTAAAAACTTTCCAATAATTCGGAATTGGAAACAACTTGATATGTTAGGTCTTTATGAAGGTCTATCCAGGCCAGGATTTGAACCAGGGACCGTATGGCTTAAACTGCCAATGCTCTGCCAACTGAACAGTATCTGGCGGCACATCTGACGAGATCAGGTTTGTCCACTAAAAACTGCCAATAAAGGCCTTTTATACTTCAATTATGAGTAGCCCTCAGATACTTTAAAACTGCTTAACAGAAGCCAGAGTTTGAGTGCCTTAATGCTCTAATTAATGAGTAGCCACACTAAAAACTTTCCAATAATTCTGAATTGGAAACAAATTGATATGTTAGATCTAAAAAGGTCTGTCCAAGTCAGGATTTGAACCAGGGACTGGTTTGGCTTAAACTGCCAATGCTCTGCCAACTGAGCAGTATCTGGCGGCACATCTGACGAGATCAGGTTTGTCCACTACAAATCGTCAATAAAGTGTCTTTATACTCCAATTGTGATACTCCCTCAGATACTTTAAAACTGCTCAACAGAAGCCAGAGTTTGAAAACCTTAATGCTCTAATTAATGAGTAGCCATACTAAAAACTCCAATAAATCTGAATTGGAAACAAATTGATATGTTAGATCTTTATGCGGGTCTGTCCAGGTCAGGATTTGAACCAGAGACCGGTTTGGCCAACTGAGCAGTATCTAACGGCACATCTGACAAGATCAGGTTTGTCCACTAAAAAACCGCCAATAAAGTGTCTTTATACTCCAATTGTAAGTAGCCCTCAGATACTTTAAAACTGCTCAACAGAAGCCAGAGTTTGAGTGCCTTAATGCTCTAATTAATGAGTAGCCACACTAAAAATTTTCCAATAACTCTGAATTGAAAACAAATTGATATGTTAGATCTTTATGGAGTACATGAAAGCAGACTTCTCATATTTCGGTTATTGCACCCTTCGGCAATTTCTAGACGCACATTACGTCTTTATTGAAATTAAGATACACACACCACCCTTCACAAAATCTTTTATTGATTTTCTTAATTAGATCGTAGACACTAATTTGTTTGCCTGAATGCCTCGAAATTTCAAAAAACTGATAAAGGAACTCGGAAGTAATTAAGCGGGAAAATGAAGAGGTTTTTTTTATGTTTGATGCCATGATGAGGAAGGGTACATCATCGTTAAAGAATGAATTTCATTGTCATAATTGAGTCTGAATAATGTGGTAATCAAGAAACAAATTATGGCGCGAATTAAAGATTAATGCGGTAAGGGAAATTTGTTGAGACAATGTCAATATAATAGCAGTTGTCAATTATAGCAATATCTTAGCGAAATTCTTAAATATGAAAACATTTATTTTGCTGCTGTTTATCAAAGATTTGTAAAATTAATATATTTATATTATATATATATATATATATATATATATATATAATTAATATATTAATAGAAGATTATTTCGGACAAGGCAATGCAGTACTGTACAAATATAAAAAAAATTATTAAGATAAACCACCCATTCTACACTTATTATGTTTTTTTACGGCCATTGTTGTTGTCAAACTTTCGAAAATATATCTCGAAAAAAAATAAAGAGCTGAAATCTTGTTTTTAATATTTTTTTTATGGTTTTCTAAGAACTTGTTCTGAAGTTCTGCTCAAAAAATTTGGTTATTCCTTTTGAGATCTTCTCCGTTTCCATTTTTTCCCTTATACGCCTATGAATTCTAGACGCAAATTACTTTTTTACTGAAATTAAAATATACTTCATCACACACTTTGTCGCACAATCTTTCATTGATTTTCTTAATTAAATCTCAGACACTAATTTGTTTGCCTGGATGTCTCAAAGTAAAAAAAAAAAATTATTATTATAAAGAAACTTAGATTAATTAAACAGAAAAATGAAGAGGTTTCTTAAAATGCTTGCCATGAAGAGGAGAGGTAATCATAATCGTTAAAGAATATATTTCATAGTCATAATTAAGTCTAAATAATGTGATAATCGAGAAAAAAAATCTGGAGAGAATTAAAGATTAATGTAGTGACGAAGATTTACTGAGTGAATGTCAGTATAATAACAGTTGTCAGTTATTACAATATCTTTAATTAAACTGACAAAAAAATGTTTTCTCTAAAGTTTAAAAGTTAAAAACATATACTATTTATTTTCTTAAAAGGTGATAAAATATTAAAAACACACTTAACCCCTTGAGGGGCGATGGGATATGTTATATCACACGTAATACTAATTTTAAAAGTAATGCTAATTTTAATCAAGATTTGCACCAGAAACTTTTAATTAAATTTTACTTTTATAACTTTGCTGGAGAAAAAGTTGAAAAATTGCTTTTCCTTGTTTAGAAACAAATTTTTTCGAGAATTCTAGTGTGAGTTCAACATTACAGAAACGCAATTACTTGTCCATGAAAGGGTTAAAGATGTTAGGTTTAGATAATATGCTCTAGGACCTTTCGAAACGCACGCGCTCATTATCAAGGGGAACTAGATTATGAGTCCTTTCCAGTCTCTTCTAGTCATAATCTTCTTCCCCTTGAAAGTGAGTGCGTGTGCGTCTCGAAAAGTCTCGGGGCATATTATTTAAAACTAACACCTTTACTTGTGTTTTTAATATTTTATCACCTTTTAAGTATATAAATATACGTTTTTAACTTTTATGTCATTCAAGGTAAAAGTTCCTTCACAAGCATTGTTTTATTGTAATGTTTTGATTTTATTAGGAAATGTTAAATTTATATTAACTGGATTCAAGGGTTATGCACCAGTAGAACCAAGTAATAATCAAGAAAGAAATTATGATGAGAATTAATGGGTTAAAAAGAAATTTTTCCGTGACAATGCCAGTATAATAGCAGGGGTCAAATAAACAATAACATTAATTAAATTATTCGTTTGAAAACACTTCTATTGCTATTAATTTTTTAAAAATTTGCGAAGTTTATACACTGATGTCCAAAATTAAGGACCAATCACAAAATGCTAATTTTCAAGTACGCGAATACTCAAAAGGAAATAATATAATTTGAATAATTACTATCTCTACAGCACAGCTAGTCCATATAACATCTCATTCATGTCACACATGGTCACAAGTGTCACAGTCACTGCAGTAAAGCAAAAAAATATTAAATTCCATACATCTCATTATGAGTCTCAAATGATCACTATATGTGACCACTGAGACGTCACTGTGACTGCTGCTTTGTGACGAGTCACCATGTGTCTTTACAATGTAGTTACATTGTGACTCTCATGTGACTGTCATCTGCAGAGTCAATTTCAAAGTCATCGTGAACGCTGCATTGTGATAAGTTACCAAATAATGTCACATTAAAGTCACATGATGACTTTCAGGTGACAGTGAGACTACTGTGAAGTCACCATTGTGCTGGTTTGTGAAAAGTCACCATATGGCTATAATGTGATATTATTTGGTGGCTTATCATAATGCAACTTTCATGATGACTTTGAAAATGAGTCTAAAAATGACAGTCACATAAGAGTCACAATGTACCCACATTGTAAAGTCACCTGGTGACTTGTCACAAAGCAGCAGTCGCATTGACGTCTCAGTGGAGTCACATATAGTGATCATTTGAGACTCATAATGGGACGTAAGTAAGCACCCACCCTGGGAACCCGCTTTTGCTTATGGTTAGGTGTAACCCCCAAGCCCAGGGCAGGGAAAAGTTTTACTACCTGCGGAAACAAGCCCAGAACCCCAGTCTCCGGGAAAGAAGACTTCAGAACGACCCGCCTGACACGCCGAAGAGAGCACAAGAGGCAAGTGCCGTGTCCCCGGACCGCCTGTGAAAATTTATTATTATTTAAGATGGCGATTCTTTACCAATCACAATTGGCTGCCCTATTGTTTCAGGGCGAGCCTAGAAATATATTACAATTATGATTTATATGTTTTGGAATTTATGTACTATTTGAAAAAATTTTAAGTATTTACATTCATCTTTACATTTGATAAGAAATATTTTTTTTTCCTTTTTTTTGCCCTTTTAAACAAAAATATTTGTACATATTTACAATATTTCTAGTGGTATTTAAGTTCTTAAAAATAAAACAATCTCAAAAACACCCTTCCATACACCACGTGGACCCATGACATGTCCACCACAGGCAACCAGGAGAGGTAATTATTGAATGTATTTATATTGAATAAAAGAATAATGGCTATTGAGAATATCGTAGTTAGCATAAAGTTTTTTAAGTTGTGCCCGGTCATTAATTATTTTTAGGATGTCCTGAAGGATTGTCGTTTCTGTTCTGTGAAATTTAAACTTCATGAATTTGCAGTTGCCGAAAATGTAATGCATCGGGTCTCCTCGACCACCACATTTACAAAGGTCGTCATCTTTTTTGCCGATTTTATAAAGGAAAGACGGGAAGCTGCCGCGGCCTGTTAAAAAGTAAATAGATACTTTATCTTTTGAAATTATTTGGTTCTGAACTTTTGGTACCAGCCCGTGCGTATATCTGCCACCCCCTGAGTGATCCCAGTTGCACTGCCACCTGTCCAGTAATTGGGTTCGAATACATTTTATAAGATAGGACCGAGGCAATTTCACTCCTCGATCCACTGGTAGGTCGCAGTACTGGGCGGCATCATTCGCCAGCTTATCCGCCAGTTCATTACCCGCTATGCCAATGTGGTCTTATCCAAGTAATGTAAAAAAATTTATTTTGATTTTGTTTAATTAAATTATGGATGTAATAAATTGAAGGGTTAGTTGGAAATAAATTGTCTAAGGCTTTAATTGTAGATTGACTGTCACTTAATATTTGGAATTTTGTATAAGGGGAGTTAATGGCCCAATTAACTGCCGAAATTATTGCGTGCAGCTCCGCCTGAAAGATTGAATTTTCTGCTCTCAGTTTGACTGTTTTTTCATAAATTTTAATGTTATGATTGTAGGCTACCATTGCATATGCTGTGCCAGAGTCCACCTTAGAACCATCTGTGTAAATCGAAATAAGATTAGTTTTTGTGATAATTTTGTCTGTAACTATTAAGTTATTTAAATGAATTTCCGGATTTATTTCATATTTTAGGATTTTATTTTCTATATCACCTTTACATATTGGTTTGTGTTCTTTAAGTAATAAGTTTTTATTGTGTAAAATATTGTATTTTAGATTTTTATATTCCAGTGTTATTAAGATTGGTGGTATTCCTAATAGGACCTGTAACGTATGTGTTGCAACATATTTATATGTTTTGGTTATTGACGTGAGACAAATTCTTTGGATGGATTGGAGAGCGCGTTTATCTTTTATCCTGAGGTCTCCAAACCACACCTCCGAACCATAATCTATAATTTTTTCTAGTACTGTTATGTACCAGGTTCTAAGATAGCCTCTGTCCACCCCCCAAGTAGCCGAGAAGACCCGTTTAATGGATGAGGTTAGCTGTAAAATTTTGTTTTTTATGCTAGTTATGTGCTTGTCCCATTTTAAAGTACTCTGGAATATTATCCCTAGAATTTTTATTTCCTTTAATGGCTTGATGGTATAGTTACCCAATTTAAAGGTTGGTGGACGTTTATCCAAAGTGTTTTTCCCCAACATAATAAAAGTTGTTTTTTCCTTTGAAATATGTAAATTTAAGTTATTGCAAATATTATAAAAAAGTTTTATTTTTTGGTTGGTTTCGGTCTCTAAGATGAGTCTGCTCCTCGCTTTGACAACCATATTGAAGTCATCGCAAAAAACATACAGGTCTTCGTGGAATTTCCTATTTTTTGTTTCACTGTAGTGACTGTCACACTTGTGACCATGTGTGACATGGATGAGATGCTATATGGACTAGCTGTGCTGTAGGAATAGTAATTATTTGAATTATATTATTTCCTTTTGAGTATTCGCTTACTTGAAAAATAGCATTTTGTGATTGGTCCTTAATTTTGGACAACCGTGTATTTACTGGAGAATATGATTTCAGACAGGACAATGTAGTAGATTTTCAGTTATGAAACAAAATGAATAAAATAAACATCCCATTTTACATAATTGAAGCTGAATACTGTGGCAACCCAAGCAACGAATTACGGTGAGAATTAAAGATTAATGAGGTAAGAAAGAGTTACTTAGATAATGATCATAAATGTATTTATTTATTTATAATTATTAATCTCTAATTTTCGAATGAGATTTTTTTTTAACTTTGATAAATTCATTAATTTGAAAATTTCGCTGAAATTTGTTAAGGTAAATACTGGTTGTATCTGAAATGCTTCAACAAACTTAGGGGGATAATAGTACTCATCAAGACGAACAAAAAGTGCAATGGAACATGCGGTCGCAAATGACTTTTAAAGGGTAAAAATCGCAAAACTAATAAACATATCGAAATCTTGCATGCTGCTTTTCTGCAGAACTGGCTAGTAGCACGAAGTTTGTTTTCCTTTCACTTTGTGCATATCAGGTCAGAAATAGATAACAAAAACTTGGAAGAAAGCCAAACAAATCTGTGAACAGGAATCCACGTATGCAGGGCTTCCGAAGTCTTCCAGCGTGTCCGCCAGTCGTTCCTCCGTAGATGTACAGTCGTGGAAAAAAAAGTAAACACCCCCTACTAACTCCTCAACAAATTATCGTAGAAGAAAGTTACTGGTACCGAACGATTGGAAATAAAGTCTACTTTTAAATGATGTACATAAAATTTGCTTAGGGGCCATCTACATATTAAAACGAACCATAACTTTGTTTTCTTCAATAGCAGTACACAATTCTGACAGCATAAATGAACTCTACACCTTTCAATTAGCCTAAAAACGAATTTTTATGCAATTTGTACCATAAGTTTTCGAGAAATTAATCATTTTAAAACGAGCATATTTTAAGGGCTGTATCCAAATTGAAGTTCCGTACTGGATTGTTAACCAAGAGAGCCCCTTTCTTAATCAAGGCACCTTAAGCGCCACTCAAGAAGACAATGAAGCGTGTTAGATTACAGTACAGCAGAATAAATTTCAAAATGTCTACTCACTTCCATCATAGACGCTTAAACCATCATTTTGCCCTTTTTTTAAGCATAATTTGAAAACTACTTGGAAGAAAAATGTGAAATTTTTGAATTTCCATACAGCAGGACTTAATAAATCTAAATCCATCAAAAAAATTGTAGGTTGCAATTCATAAGTTTTTCTGATATTAATTTCATAATTCATAATTCATATTATAAAATTATAAAAATTGCAAATTCAGCTTATTTATGTTTGGGTATATTAGTATTATTACTACAAAAACAAGTGGGTAAGTGTGATCACAGATCGCACAGAGGGTTTCGTTTAATATTCCTTTCAAAACACTTTATCCTTTTGAAAAATCTGTTAATTCCACATTTCGCAACCAGGGGCGCACTCTATTCAAAACAAGCCTCTATCCGAACGAAACTCCATTTTACATACTATTCGTAGATATATTAGTCGTGGGGATTGGGCCCATAGCACCCGAAATAAGTAGGCGCCCCTGGCGGTAAAAAGTGGAACTAAAATATGTAAGGCTATGGGGAAAGAATAGTCAAAGGGGTATCGGCAAAAGTTGGAAAATGGTTAGAAAACTTTCTTAAAATACACAAGTTAGAGGCCGGAGGAGTAAATAATATAAGACTTTTTGAAAATTTTATGATTTGTCGTAAGGTCTGAGGTATTCAGCTATACGTATGCAAAAATTCATGTTTCCAACTTAATTAGGGGCTCTCTTAGAAAGAAGTGCTTTAAATACATATGCGGTAGCTCAAAGGGTTAAACGTAAGACTTTGTCAAGATTTTATTATTTGTCGCCTGGCCTCAGGTTTTCTGCTATAAATATGCAAAATTTCAAATCTCCAATTTAATAAGGGGCTCATTTAGAAAGAATTGCTTAAAATACGCATGTGGGAGCCCAAGTGTTAAATGTACGACTTTTTCAAAATTGTATGGTTTGTCATTTGATTTGAGGTGTCCATCTATAGGTATGCAAAATTTCACGCCTCCAACGTAATTAGGGGCTCATTTAGAAAGAATTGTTTAAAATACACATGTGGAAGCCCAAAGGGTTAAATGTACGACTTTTTCAAAATTTTATGGATTGTCCTTTGATGCGAGGTGTTCAGCTAAAAGTATGCAAAATTTCACGCCTCCAATAGGGCTCACTTAGAAAGAATTATTTAAAGTACACATGTGGGAGTCCAAAGGGTTAAATGTGCGACTTTTTCAAAATTTTATGAATTGTCGTTTGATGTGCTGTGTTCAGCTATAAGTATGCAAAATTTCACTCCTCCAACCTAATTAAGGGCTCACTTATAAAGAATTGTTTAAAATACACATGTGGGAGCCCAAAGGGTTAAATGTACGACTTTTCCAAAATTTTATGATTTGTCGTTTGATGTGCTGTGTTCAGCTATAAGTATGCAAAATTTCACTCCTCCAACCTAATTAGGGGCTCACTTATAAAGAATTGTTTAAAATACACATGTGGGAGTCCAAAGGGTTAAATGTGCGACTTTTTCAAAATTTTATGATTTGTCGTTTGATCTGAGGTGCCCAACTATAAGTATGCAAAATTTCAAGCCTGCAACATGTATAGTTTCTGAGAACGGACTCTGTGACGGACAGACGGACGGACAGACAGAGGAGCGAGACGAATAGGGTTTCGTCAGATGAACGAAACCCTAAAAATTAGCACATTAGGAGCATAATTTCGGGAGATATAAATAAAAATATGAAAATGTAATTTAACATTAGAAGCACTCAAATTTGAATGTTTATAATTCAAAAACTTATCATTCAAATGACTTGAAATTTGGTGTCTAGGCATAGTTTGAACAGAAGATTTGAAATATCTCGTTAAATTTGGGTATTGCCATTGAAAAAAATGAAGTTTGGATTCGTTTTAATATGTAGATGACCCCCTAAGAAAATTTTATGTAAATCATTTAAAAGTAGACTTTATTTCCAATCGTTCGGTACCAGTAACTTTCTTCTATGATGATTTGTTGAGGAGTTAGTAGGGGGTGTTTTTTTTATTATTATTATTATTACGACTGTACGCTGTGTAATAATGTCCGCGGTCGACAATTAATGTAAAATATTTGTTTTCTCTGGACATCACGAGCTGTGTTGTACCTATTCTGTGCAATAGATCATTTTCTGGAGTGTTTCTTTCTTGTCTCAGTTTGTCCATTTCCAGGCGCATTTTTTCGATTTTTATCCTTTAAACGTCATTTGTACATAGGATTTTTTTTCCTAATCCATATAATATTCGTTAAACTGGAGAATTCGTTAAAGTGACATTCGTTGCAACGAGACTTTACTGTATTACGCAATGCATTAATTAAAAGTAAGCATTCTTAAAAATATGTTAAACATTAAATATATACTATATAGATATTAAATACAAATAATAAGGAATGTTGATTTTATATACAACAGAAAAGTTAGATATAAAATCTTGTTTTTCTGTTAAATATTTTTCTTGTGTTTTAGGAATTTCTTTAAAGTTCTGATCAAAAAATTTGGATTCGACATTTTCATATTCTTATGCTCTTAGTAACGGCCTCAATTTAATTCCTGAATAAGGTTTCGCTTGGTTAACTAATATATTTTTGTGGGAATTTTTCGTTGTGAGTATTTGTAAATCTGTTCTGTGATTTTTAACTTAATAAAAAATATTTAAATCAGTATTGGGTTTATAAATCAACCACCAGACGAATACGTTAAATGCATTTGGCGATAAAGCCCGCATTTATGTGTGTTGTATTTATGTAAACACGAGCTGACCCGCACGGTGTTGCCCGGACTCATGAGAATATTCTTAAATAAATCTTAAATTTGTATAATCTTATATATGCTGCGCACGCGCTGCTCAAATGATTTATCAAACAGCGGCCATATTAAAGAAAAAAACGCTCGAAACGCTGGAAAAATTAAAATTGTTAATTAATGTATATTCGTTGATTGCGGTCGGATTTTAAAGAAAATTACATATTTGGATTCGTTGTTAAAAAATATGCCTAGGTGTGTTAATTTCAAACCGATAAAAGCAATATTAAAAAATATATAATGCCACTTAAAAATTTCTAGTGTACTTTGAAATGTGGCAATCTGGCGAACTACAAATTATGGTAACCCCCCCCCCCCTTCCTCTTAAAAAAAGAAATTGAGAAAAAAAGTTCTGTGCGGCCCGATTAAAATCTATCTCTTTCCTTCTGCACACCGCTAGCCTTATGCAATTTCAAAGGGAGCGTGTTGATGGGACAGTCGTGCGCGACCTTCGCATCAGGGTTCAATTCTAGCCAGCTTGTGGTTTTGAAGAAATAAATACTATTTTTTTAATTGGGCGGCTTGATGAGTTTTTAATCCCAACCAGTTATTAGAAATTTAAAATTCTGAGTATCAGTTGCATTAGGAGAAGCCTTGGACGATCTTCACAAAAATTTTCAGCCTCGTGCGTGCCGTAGATTTCGGTAACCATCGCAGACACACACACACACAAACAGACACACAGAGCGAAACTTTCTTTTATTAGTAGTATAGATACGGCATGACATACACATATCGAAAAGAAAACAGAATTTTTGAGATCTGAATTACAACTATGTATTTCTTTAACCTATGAAGAAGATGGAACTGACTTAATAAATCTTCGCTAAAATTTTTCTTTTTCCTGTCCATACTAAAAATAGGAAAAATCTTATTAGCAATACGAAATACAGTATCTCATATTATAAAGATGATATAATCATTGCCCAAACATTATACACTATCTTGTTACAAGAGCTAAGAAAATTTAATATCGCGGCACAAAATATTTATCTTCATGCTTGAGAACTCATGCCTGCAAACAACCATTCTCTCTCTCTCTTGTATTCATCTTCATATGCCGTGCAATTGTAACATAACTGGTCTTACTTATTGCTAAGCTTTAAGCGTTGTTATCTCATATCGATAACGATCTGTAAAGAATTGTTGCGGGGTCAGCTTATCATAAGACCTCGGTGTACGTACGTGAGTGATATTTTTGTGTTTGTTGGCTGGAAATGGTAATCGAAACATTCATATTCTGCTTTGTCGCCAGCAGAGCGAATGGCCCAATTTCTGCCAGAGTAAATATTAATGAAGAAATATTTTTCCGTTTGTTGACCATATAATCTCGTTTCTTTTTTGAATAGTGAACATTTGCTTGGATAATAATTCTGTATATTATTAAAATTTTTATGATGTGCGTACATTTCCATTGGAGATGATTTAAATATATGTATCTAATACTTCGAAATAAAAAAAATAGTTGATAAGTTCGTGTAACAATATTACTAAATCTCTAATTTGAAGATGGCATGTAATAATATTTTACATTGTTATAGTAAAATATATATGTGATTTATCGCATTGCTAACTAAACGTAGAACCAACAGAGTGAAAAATGTCCAAGCCGGAATCGAAACCCGAGCCCTTGGAATAGCGCTCCAAGTGCTCTGACAATTAAGCTACGAGGACGATACTCAGCTTAGCATCTCTCACTCACATATGTTGGTAAGGCTGCAACTGCAGCACTAAGTGGAACAGCCTTCATGAACATACAATCCTGCGGCGACACATGAGAAACAAATAAACCCAGCATAGCTGAACACATCTATTATTGGGTATCGTCCTCGTAGTTTAAATGTCAGAGCGCTTGGCGCGCTATTCCAAGGGTTCCGGTTTCGATTCCTGGTTTGGACATTTTTCACTTTGTGCGTTCTACGCTTAGTTAGCAACCTGATAAATCACACATTCAATAATTTCAAACGTAATTTCACCGCTGAAAATTAATTGAAAAATTAATTAAAATTTATATATATATATATATATATATATATATATATATATATAACCATTAAATAAACATTACCGACCACCAACAAAAACTGTGAAATTATGAATAAAATGACATTAACAAATACAATTCCCTCCCAACACACTTAACATAGATTCCAAAAACATAGTAAAAAACAGCAGAAATTGAATAACAGAAATTAAAAAATATATATATACCAGATGTTATGTAAAAAGTATAGTCTCTCGTACTATCTTTATGAGTATTAAAATGGAAGAAAAAAGAAAAATATGGATACCGATAAAAATAAATGAAATGCTTATATATTGAATTACTTTTATCAAGGGTACAGAATTCACATATATAAGCAAGGCAGTCGTTTTCTGTAGAGAAAAAAGCTAAAAGCTGAAAAAAAATTTCCCTCTGTACCCAAACGACCACTTGACCAAAATAATAGAAGAAAAATGAAACCAGAATAATATTAAATGCCTTGAAATGGAAAAAACAATATAACCTATTAAATAATTTATAGTATCTTGTATAAGTGAAATAAAGTAATATTACTCAGCTTACCCTATATAACCACACATTATTTAATCCGAATCCTCTCCTGCACATGTTGTACTTTACTGCTATAACTTTAAGGTTATTTTTGCAGTTAAGTTAAAACAAATATTATATCTAATGGTTGCAGTTATTCTTTTTAAAAAAAACCTTGATAAATGCATTTAATTAATATAAATAAAAAATCATTTCAATATTAGTATTTAAATTACCTATAGACACTTTTAAATTTATTTAACTAAACTAAAAAATTCCTAAAACTCTTAATTTACATGATCGCTATTATTTGGCTATACTGCCATCTAGTGTTGATAGAAAAAATGAAAGAATATTACTCTGTTAAAAGCCACACACATATATGTATATATATAAAGTACAGAGACAGTACTTCGGGCGTATTGAAGAGTCATAATGGAAATCTAATAATATTTAATATAGAATCTTGGCCATATGAATTACAAACAATTATGTACAGGATTAATATTACAGAACTTGCGGCTTTCTAGCCGAACTCATAAGATTACATCGTACTTTTTCAGTGGCTGGGAGGTCTATCCTCTCCGAAAGGCCGTGAACAACTCTTTACACTTACATTATTTTTTTATTCTCAACGCTTAAATCTGCTGAGGTGTTTCCTTTCTTTGTGGCGAGGTTATGTAGTCACAGGGGTAGGGTTGTGGGAAAGTGCTGAGATCGCCTGTTGCCATGTTACCAGCCTGAGATACTTACATATATATTGAAAACATCTTAACACACCTAACCAAGAAATCTCGATATATTAAGAATCATAAACATTTTAAAAATAGATGATGCCAAATGAAAAAAAATTAAATAAAGAGGATTTAATCATAAAATTGAAAAAAAAAATGGAATAAAAAAAAATATGATGGAAAAATAAAAACAAAGCGACACGTGAGTGTTTAACCTTTAGCCGGCAAAAAAAGTCACGTGTCTAAAAAAAAAAGTATTACCAGTATTTCATGTAATAGAATATCTAATAGCTTCCTTTCTACTGTAACTCTTTCCAAACTTCAGCATTTCTGAAAAATGCTTAATTTCTGTTTTCTCTAAACGTTGGTGATTTGTGACAGTTCTTTTCAAACCTTAATGAGCAGTCTTTAGAAAAATTAATCTTAGTTCATAGTTGTAACGTTTGCATATTGCATTTATGAACAAAATATATTTTCCCGTTTGCTTATTTATACCTCTAACGTATGGATATGTTAATGTTAATAATTACAACCAGTTCCTTTTTATGCATAGTTCAGTTGTTGTAGAAACATAATAACTATGCATATATTTTGTTAAATGATGCTACATTGATGTTTATATATTATGCGAAATTACATCCATGATCGGAACAGATTAAAGTCTCCACACACAAAAAAGTTTTCCGTCAAAATCATTTAGCTTTAATTCTGTGTGCACATTTCTTTAATAACCTTTAAAAGAGTTTGATTTCTATTTGTTTGTGAGACTGTTACTGTCACTAATTCCCGTAATGTGTGACGTGATATTTATAAAAATTTATTATCAATGTCCGTTATTTAATCAAATGAAAGTGAATCTGAATACGTAAGAATTTGCTTAATGCGCATTTATTGAACGAATTGGCTATAGTGACGACGAGCTGGTTACAACACAAAATAGTAAGCAGAAGAATACATCAAACTTCATACTGAAACTTGGAGCGCAATCTCAAAATCTGCGATGATTGAATCGGAATACGTAAGAATTTTCTTAAATACACATTTATTCAACGAATTACCTACAATGATGGCCAGCTGCTTGCAACACAAAAATAGTAAGCAGAAGAGTACAAAAAACGTCATACTAAATAATACTGACACTTGAAGCGCAATCACAAAATCTGCGATGACTGAGTCAGAATACGTAAAAAATTTCTTAAATATGCATTTATTCAACGAATTATCTACAATGACGACGAGCTGGTTACAGCACAAAATAGTAAGCAGAAGAATATAACTAACGTCATACTAAATAATACTGGCACTTGGAGCGCAATCACAAAATCTGCTGTGATTGAATCGGAATATGTAAGAATTTTCTTAAATACGCAATTATTCAACGAATTATCTACAATAATGACGAGCTGATTGCAACACAAAATAGTAAATCAATCAATTTCAATCTCAACTGACTTATTGGCGAGTTTCCTTCTATTTCTATACGCTTAATTTATCTTGAATCAGCTGTGATATACTTTTATATAACGTCATTTCAGCTTATTGAGTTTGATTAAGATCTCAAGCATGAAACATTATTTGACGAGGATATAATTAGGATTGTAACTAATGTTGTTCAATACGAAGACGATCCTGATGATGATCCAGTTGAAGTGGACACTGCTAAAATTCCTCATACGGAAGAGATAAAAGCATTAGAGTTGGCTCTACGCTATGTTGATCAGCGGCTATCAGCTTCCTCGGATAAACTTATAATGTTC
The DNA here is from genome assembly GCA_963932465.1 of Maratus speciosus. NCBI lineage: Eukaryota > Metazoa > Arthropoda > Arachnida > Araneae > Salticidae > Maratus > Maratus speciosus. Next base: position 112,467,680 of record OZ010799.1, read on the forward strand.
AAGAGATGGAGAGGTTATGCTGCAAAATGTCGAGCATCTTGCCTTCAACAGAAGAAGGTCACTGATTTCTTTATGATTGATTAACTTAAATAGACATAATGTAGAACAATTTCAACTTCTTATAAAGGTGTGTGACACGATTTTCAACAATTTAATTTGTATTAAATATTTTTCATTTTTTGTTATCGGGGATAATTTTTCTTTCAATTCAGTTAATTATAACTAGTATTAATTTCACAAAATATAGAAAATATGTACTTTTTTTAAGCTACACAAATTGAAAAACTAAATGCCATCGTACGGGTTTAATTAATTAAATTACGCATATACTTATTTAAATTTGTTTTACCCCGCTTTAACCTGTTTTTCTCTTAACCGGCTAACCCTCGGTCCCGTTTAGGCCGGTTAAGCGGAAGGCTACTGTATGCGCAAAAGATTCTGTACATGCATATTACAATTCAGATGCAGATTCACAGATGAAATGACCTCAGAAGAACCTTTATTACTGATAATTATTTTATGGTATTGATATTGTTGATTACTATTCTGATAAAATTGTTTATTTAAATGTAAACTTACGTTCCTTTTCTTTTTTTCAGGTAAGCTGCTTATAATATGGAATTACTTTGAAAAATCTTTAGACTTTCAGGTAGTTATTTTTTTCTATTTTCTATTATGGGTTTTTAACTCCTTACATTCCAAAATATATAAAGCTTAAAAGTCGCCTTGATTAACAGTTGAACTTCGAAAAAATATTTTTAATTCACTACGGAATTTGTGTGTGTTTAAAGTAGGCTATATTTATTATCAGTTTAAAATGTTGTAAAAACTAATTTAAAAATGTTTCAAAATTACAACTAGTTTCGAAAATAACAATACCATTTTTTTGTTAAGATTAAGTATAACTTTATAAAAGTTCAAGTGGTTCAAGTGAGTCTAACGAAAAGCTATGCACCTTATTTTGTTTATTTGTATTCAATGTAATTTTTCATGCACTTTTATAACTGTGAACTTTACGCTAACATGTCGCTATACATATATTTTATAAGCATTAACACAGCTCTAAAACACCTCACCGCTATAAAGCTGTTAACCCTTAAATGCCGGGTGTTGCTTTTCGGCAACATACCCAATTTAGGCTTCTAAAATACTATTAGAATAATATTGAAGCTATAATGCCTAATGTTGCCAATAAAATACATTCTGAAAAGATTATTAAATCGATTTTCAACATGTAGATGGCAACACTTGTGCTGTTTAAGAATAAAGATAGATTTATTTTTTCAATTGTTGCTAATTGTTCTTTTTGTTTTGTTTGGAAGTTTGCGAAATACCCTATTTTGTTCTGCAGTGATCAAGTAAAATTTATTTCTTATTATAGTTCCTAAAATTCTTGTGTGTTTAACATTATAAAATTTTATCAAGGAAAATTATTTTTTCAATTAAAGACCAGTATTGCCGATTAGTAACAAACTGTTTTTTAGCCGAAAACCATACGTAAAACAAAATAGGATTTTTTAAAGTATTTTTCCCATGATTTACTTAAAAAATGAAAGCCTGAAAACATTATTACAATAATTTTTGAAAAATCAGACATTTAAGGGTTAAAACTTTATAAATAGAAGTTACTATTCCTCAGTTTTTCTCTTAAATAAAAATTGACGTAATACATTTTGACACTTAAAAAAAAAAAAAAAAAAAAAAAAAAGAAAAAGAAAAAGAAAATTGAAATAGAAGTATATGAGATGTTACTCTTTAGAAATCCATCAAAATATGTAAATATAGCATACTAGTTAGCATATAACTTTTGCATTATTTCTAGCAAAAAAAAAAAAAAAAAAAAAAAGTCCGTGGGCAGAGATAATATATCAAAGCGCGCCTTCGAATGATAGTTCTTTATCGAAATAAAATGAATTTGTACATTGCACGCCAATTAAATGATTAATAATTGGTAAAATATTAATTTTTAAATAATAATGAAATTATTTTTATATAATAAATAAATTATTACTAAATTAATAAAATATCAATATTAATAATAAAGAAAAATAATGAATAATATTTATTGTTTCAAAATCATGGACTAATTCATATGGATCATTGCATGCCAAGTGTGGGACAGCTTTTCTACATGTTTCTGCTGTTTTAACAATGTTATTATATTCTCAAATTAAAACAACCATGCTAATATGAAAATCTAGAGTTTTTTGTTATTTTTTAACGTATAGTTTATAGTTTAACAACTAATAAGTCAATAGATATAAGTATTTATGTAAGTGTCGTGCGCAAGACATTTTGTCAGTTTTTCATGGTATGGCCCTAAAACGGGCAGATTAGTTAGATCTAGGATTTAAAATGTGGATAATTTTATTACCTATTATTTTTATTATTTATTAGCCCCCGGTACGGTATGCTATTTCTTTCTCCCAGCTCAAAAAAAAAAATAACGTTACCTTACAGAAGCCAGCCGTAAAACGAAGCAGTACTATTAAATACTCTATAGCAATTTTTTAAACTTCTAAGCAGCGCACATTTTCAATTTTTCTACCGTCGTATTGAAAAAAAAAGTACTTTAAAATGCTATTTGTTTGAAAACTGCATCTCTATTTTTAAAATATTAATTTTTTTGTAGTTTTTGGAGCTATTTGCTTAATATTGTCAATGGAAGTACTCCATTTCTGTAGAAAGTAAAGGAAAAATAGTTGTAAAATATTACTTATATATTTGTTGCCATTTTCTCATAACAACTAAAAGAAAATGTAATTAAAATACGTGCTATTTTGAAAAAATATAAACAAATGATTTCTGTTAAAACATGGAGCTATTATAATCTATATTTAATCGTAAGCGTCTATATTAATGTTACAAACAAATGAAGGCCTATGAATCATTAGATAGCCGTTTTTTTTTTTTTTTTTTCTTTGGTCGACTTTCTTTAATGACGGCATATTTTTGCTGCATTTGTGTATTATTTCGCGATAGTGACGTCCTATGCCTACTTTACTGTAGATGTTTAAGAGTGGATCGTAAAAGTGGAATTCTTAAGCGGATGCGAATGACGTCATTTTACATAAAATAAAAGCGTGTGCTGTAAGTCTTAAAATTGAAATATGTTTTGTACTATTTATATATACATATATTTTTTTTTCATCGGGGCAACACTGAATTCTGAAAAAGCAGAATTCCTGATCCCTAGTTTATTATTAAAAACGGGCAGCTTGCTAAGGTCCAGGGTTTAAAATGTGGAGATTTTTAAACCTATTAAAACGCCATTCCATATCACGTGCGGAACAGCTTTTGTTCATATTAATGCTGTTTTAACAATGCTATTGTGTCCCCAAATGAAAACAACTATACCAATATGAAAATAAAGGGGGGGGTTGTCAATTTTAATGTATAGTTTATATTTTAAGAATTTATAAGTTAATTAATATAGATATTTATGTAAGCGTCACAAGCGGGTCGTTTTGTCTGTTTTTCATTGGCCCAAATGTACTTTACAAATATTATGTTTGTTTTCGTCTTGAAAGTTTCAGGAAGTCTTATTTCACCCACCATTCTTACAGTAATGTTCTTCCTTATCAAACTTTGCATATCATATGGGTCAAACCAGACCTTGCATGCTAAAATGCTTTTAAAAATACACAGTATATAAATCATGAACATTATTTAAACTGATCACGAATTCGTGTTCCTTTAATTTTCTTTAGTATCTTATTTTTTATTTTGATTTATTACTCTGTTTGGCAGCGCAGACGACAGCATTCTTAATATCCTGCCTTATTTATTACTAATTTCAACGCATACATCTAAAATATCATATAATGTTATCTTTTATAAATTGCAAAACACTCTTTTTATTTCACTGTTTTTTCCATTTTCAAGTGACATTTTTGTGACGTCAGATCTAAAGTATGAAACGAATTAAGTAGGTAACGTTATCGAGTTGTAAAATAAAGTTCTTCATAAAATATAAAATGTGAACATTAAAAATTTCTCAATCTTACTTAAAAGGCGACTAATATAATGAAAAAGATGTTACAAGTTTAAAATATACATTTTACTTAAAAACTTCTTAGTACTTTCAAACCTTTCAGGTTTATCATCAGGGAATATCTTGATAACTAAATGTTGTTTATTTATACAAATACGTCACTCTGTTTTGAAAATGAGAAAGCTGATAATTACTAGAGTTGAAAGTAGAAGTAGCAATAGCAGTTTCATGGATTGAATTTAATTAGAGGAAAATATATATTATTATTATTAATTATTAATATCCATTTTATAATTTTTATTAATTATTAATATATATTTTACAATATTAATTTAAAGAAACAATTAAATTTGAAGACATACCAAGCTAGAGAATTGCAATGACCCCATTACATCTTGAACAAGTAGCAATATTATCAACGCAAAAGTCCCGCTGATTTATTGGTACAGTTAATATCGAATTCTTACGGTTGCAAAACAACACAGTGTGCAGAAAAAATACACAACTTCTAATATAAATAATGAACATATATCGTCTGTATTATAAAAATTATTATATGCAATAATAGGATCCTGTAATAAATTATTACTAAAAGTATATAGAATTAAATTATTTAAAATTAAACGTGTAATAACATAGAGAAATATTAAAATATAAATAAATTATATGGCAACAAGATTATTTAGAACTAAATAAATAATTATTTAATGCTGCCATCTAGCTGAACTTATTAAAAGAACACATACACCTTGAAATAAAATAGTTTATAGTGCTGCCATCTGTTGTAAATAATGTAAATAGCTTATATTACTGTAGAGCAATTGCATCGAATCTTAATACGCAAAACGAACATACTAAAGCACATCTAAATATAGATAATAATCTCTCTCTCTCTCTCTTTCTCTCTCTCTCTCTCTATATATATATATATATATGTGTGTGTGTGTGTGTGTAGGTGTGTGTGTGTGTGTGTGTGTGTGTGTGTGTGTGTGTATGTATGTATGTATGTATATATATATATATATATATATATGGAAATATATATGTGTGTATATATATATATATATATATATATATACATATATATGGAAATATATATATATCACCATTTGAACGGAGGGTGGTTTCGGGGTCTGGGGGTCATGATCGATGAAAATATACCAAAATTTTTTGAAATAGCTTTCCTCCGAACGGCTGCAATAGGTAGCTTTTTGTAATGAAAGCTACCTAAAAATGAATTTACCTCGAAAAGTGCAGTATTAAACATTGGGGACGGTAAGACTACCAATAAAAACACAATGCTTGAAATTGATATTTAAATGCATATTTAAATTCTGCAGTGAATTTCCTGTCAAAGAATTTTAGACATTCTTTCTCTAGCATTCTTCTGTATGAGGAAAAAGTTGAATAAAATTATGCGACTGCATCTGAAGTGATTTTCTGTATAATTTTAGGAAGAGGGACGGCGAGGAACAGAGCTGAAAAAAAAAATAATAATAACAACCGTAAAAATGTGTGCAAGTTAATTTTTTGCTACATATTTATATAAAACAATAGTCCCAGTTTCAGAAAAAAACTACATCGAACAACTATTATTGAAACAATTTGATACAGACTGCTCCAAACTTAAAAATCAGCATCAGGGGCACGAGACGGTATAGGAATTCCCTGGTATATTTGGACCCCCAACATCGTTCAAAACTTATTTACCTCGTTAATATTGTTATACAGTAATGCAGTGGGGTGTTCCCCAATATATGAAATAAAAAACCCCACAAGATTATGTACTAAAATAAAAATTATTATTCAGGGGCTTAAAAGTAAAAAGATTGTGAGAATGCCCCCATATATATTCACCCAATATTAAATGTAATACAATAAATTAACTTCTAGGCTGATTTATGTACAAATTTTCCTGTTACCATAATAATTTGGCCAGTACTTTATGTAACAGATCGTACATAACTTTTTTTTTTTTTTTCAAAAATGTGACTCTTAAGTTTCGTTAATGAAAATGTGGCGTCAAAACTGAGGGGCGGGGCGGGGGGGGGGGCGTATCACTCGAATGTGACAGCCTGTGACATTGGGGGAGGGAAAGTTCAAAACACCATAAAATTTGAATGGCATAATTAATCAATGATCCTTAGGGTGTTTGGTCATACATTTATGACGATATCCGTGAGGTTACTGATAGAAAAATCGTATAAGTAACCTATCAACAACTGACAAACAACTGCAGACACATAGTCTGAATAATAGTAAATATAAACAAGTCGGAAATTGTACGTCAAACGTGGCAAATGGCGTGCGTTCGTACTATAGCTAGTTTTATAAATATTCAGGGTGCAATAGCTGTTGCACTCTTATTCAAAAATGCATGAATACAAAATTTATTACGATTCTATATATTAAATTCAATAATACGGAAATAATGACTCCATCTTAAATTGGGTAGTAATCACCATGGCAACCTAGAATCCTTACCTATCATGGGATAGCATTGAATTAATTACGTATAAGATTTAATAGATTGAAGAAAACTTTTATGAATGACTTTTTAAATTCTGATTCGATTTTCACAAAATTTGAAATGACACGACAAAATTCTGCAACGATACATATCTATATTAAATACTTATATATATTAAATTTCAAACCATTCGGTTGGATAGTTTTTGCGCTGTTATATGCAGACAGACGGGCGAACGAGACGATGACTATATGTGCTACGTATTTATATAATTACGAACGCACTTAAAAATTCTGTTATTACAACTGCAAAGAAAAGCAAAACTCTATCATTACTACGGCAAATAGTAAAAAACTTGTTATGAAAACAAAACAAAAACAAATTAAATGGAAAGACATGTACTATATTAACATGCCAAACGTAAAAGACATGGAAAAGTCAAAATTAGTAAACATCAGTAAATAAATAAATAGAAATGCTTAATACATCTTTAAAAAGTTAAACTTACACTATGTGCAAAACTACTTAAAAGATGAGACAATATTAAAAAGATGTTAAATTACTTTAATATCCTGAGTACTTTCAACTATAAAAACATAGCCTTCGTCAGAGAAATACAAAAAATTAAAGAAAATACTGTGTGTAATGACGTTTTATCCTACAACATGCCCAGAATTTGCAATGAGTAATATTCCACTTCCCTGTTTTATTTTCCCAATGTTTTTCCGGATCTAAAAATTGACTTCCACTTTTACTCCTTTCGACACCATCTGCGTGAATTTTGAAAATAAGACGTTAATAACAGTAGTATTTTTTTATATTTCTCTGACGAAGGCTATGTTTTTGTAGTTGAAAGTACTAAGGATATTAAAGTAATTTAACATTTTTTTAAAAATATTTTCCCATCTTTTAAGTAGTTTGCTCATAGTGTAAGTTTAAGTTTAATTAGTAAACATTGCGCGAATGCTGAAAATGTCAATAAAATCTTCTTGCAATTTCTGAAAAGCAAAATCTTTCTGCTTTACGAACTGCAAACGATTCTATAACTCATGCTGAAGAAATATTTTTCTTTTCGCTTCTATTCGGTAACTGAAATATATTGAGTTATATATATCTCACAAACTACGTGGTTTTATTTACGATCTACATTTCGTTAAATGGCATGTCGGAAGCTTGTAAAGGTATACCAAAGACATTTCGAAGATAAATAATTTACCCAATATTTTTCACAAAGTGGAATTTGGAAAAGTTTCTTTATTACGTCATTTTTTATTTTGTAAGAAGTCCCTAAGGACTCAAATCAAGTAAAATGCATAAAAAACTGAAAAATCGTGCATCACGAAAAGATTATCCAATTCCTGGTTTAGAAAAGATTATAAACCAAAACTATATTATGGGGATCAATTTCAAACAGATTGTATCTAAAATATAAAAAAAAAATTCTGTTTCATTCCATGAATCTAGCACAATTGCAGGTGTATAACAGTAAATGTATAACAGTTTTATTCAAGCATAAATGAGAGCATATGAGGACTAATAAATCGAACAGTTTTTAGGTGCGTTCGTAATTATATAAATGCGTAGCATCTATAACAGAACTGCCAGCGACTGTTTTTTTTATTCTATTTGCAACACTATTTTAAAAAAAAATCTCTGCTGGCCCGGCCTACTGGCAGAGGTAGATTTCGAAGTCAAATATACTAATTTCACAAACAAAAACTAAATCATGATTAGAGATAAATCCACTTTAACAATTTTATGTGGCCGCTTTTGACGAGTTTTTATTTCATTTTTATATAATAGCTGGTTTTATCACAATCATGTTAGGGCGGTATTAAAAAAAAAAAAAATACTTTTCCATGCTCAACAACTCGAAATTTTCTGGCATAATTCCAGATTCATTTTTAATAAAAAAAAAAAATATATGAAACTTGCTGACGTGATTTTTGAAGAGATTTATAAGCGACCTCTGTTTTTATTTTTTGTTCAATTAATTAAAACTTGATATATAAACAATTATTTTCTCAGAAGGACAATATTTTTCGTTTCTAACACAATCGCTTCGGGAAATTCCGTTCAAAATGCCCACTTTAACATCATTTTTTGAAATATATTCTGCCTCTATCAAAAAATCGATCATTACGGTACATTATATAATTTCTTAATAAGCGAATATACCAATTAAATGCGTTTGAGAGCAAAAATGAATTTAAAAATGAGTCAGAAAATAAGCAGTTTGGATTTGAGTGCATCCTTAATACAATGATTTTTCCAGCACAATCCGCTTCGGTAAATTCGGTTCAAAATGCCCTTTTTAACAGCATTTTTAAAAATATATCCTGCCTCTATCAAAAAATCGACCATTACGGTACATTATATAGTTTCTGAGTAAGAAAACGTACCAATTGGAAGCCTTTGAGAGCAAAAATGAATTGTAAAATGAGTCAGAAAATAAGCAGTTTGGATTTGAATACACCCTTACGATGATTTTTTTCTTCAACCGCTATGTATTTTTAATTTGTTTTTGCTGTAAGAATTGGTCCTATCCAAAACTTGTCTATATAGATGTTGTCGACAATATTAAGAAGATATATGATAAATTCATGGGGATTTTATATCTTTTGAATTGACGAAGTTATGGATTTTTTTCTTCTTCAAACCCCCTTTTTGTTTTTGTTTTCGTTTTTTTTTTTTTTTTTTTGGTACGAATTGGTCCTATCAAAAACTTATGACTATAAAAGTTGTAGATAATGTTAAGGAAATTTATAATAAAATTAATTGGATTTGATATCTTGAGAATTGACGAAGTTATGAATTTTTTTCTCCCAAAAACCCTATTTTTGCGCCCCTTGAGCCCATTTTTAACTTTATCAAAAATCTGTGATACATAAATTTTTGGCCCTATTTTTAGAAGTAATAAAATCTTTAATCTGATTTGATATGTACAAAAATTAAGAAGTTATGGGGGGTTTTCTGTTTTCGCAAAACCCCTCCCTATTTCCATCCCCTTGGTCCGATTTTGCCCATTAACGAACTTGACCGAGATTTTATGCCCATTGATTTTATGTATCAGTTTGGAAGAGATTGGTGCAGAATTACGAAAGTTATCGTGTCCAGAAAAAAGTGATATATATATATAGATAGATAGATAGATAGATATAAAGTTTTTTACTGAGGGTGGTTTTGGGTTCTAGGGGTTATGATCGGTGTAGATCTGTAAAAAGTTTTCAGAAATTCCAACATAGAAACGATCCCAATAGGTAGTATTTCATACGAAATCTACCTAAAAAAACAAAAAAAACAGATTTTGTAGTGTATATCTCTTGCAAATGTTCTCGAGGGTCAGCTAGGTGGGGAGGCCTACCAAATGGCTTAAGCATTCACAAGCTCCACCCAGCGGTTTTCATCTACTACCGCCGTCACCACACACACACACACACACAAAAAAAAATAATAATAATAAAAAATAAATAAAAATAAATAAATAAAAGGCCCGAAGGGACCTACAGGAAAGCCAATTGAGAATATTAAGATTAAATACAGTATAAATACAATATATACACGATGGAAAGCCCAATTTTTACTGGGCGTTTACGAAAGAAATTTAGATATTTGTAATTAATAAGATCATGAGATAATAGATAATAGGATTTTTAAACTTGTTGGAGCGTCAAAAGCTCAATTACTCTGCAAAGCTGGGCGTTCTGCAAAAATACAATAAAAGCTACGTATATGTATACTAAATTAGAAAGAGATTCATAATTTTAAAAATAATGTAGAATATAAAAAATAGGTAAAATAGTGAATAATTATGATGAATATTATATAATTATATACGCACACAAAAGTTCAAAAGTCTATTGTTCTTGCAACAGTTCAATTATAGTTCAATCGTGTTGTTTGTGGCTAAGAGTTTATTTTGAATTGGTGGTATCTGTCTATTTTGCGAATGTTCTCGAATATTTTTTTTTGTTTTGAGAAAGTGGTGTGAGGTAGAATTAAAAAATAGTCGCTTGTGCCAGCCCTGCTATTGTCGTCGTTTGGTCTGTCCGTCCGCGTGTTACAGCGCAAAAACTAATCCAATCGAATGGTTTGAAATTTAATATATATATACAATCGTTGCAGAATTTTGGCGTGTCATTTCAAATTTTATGAAAATAGAATCAAAACTTAAAAAGATATTAATAAAAGTTTTCTTCATTCTATTCAATCCCATCATACGTAACTAATTCAGTGATATCCCATAATAGGTAATGATTCTGTATTGCCATGGTGATTACGTCCTATCTAAGATGGAGTCCTATTATTTCCGTATTACTGAATTTAATATATGCAATCGTAATACATTTTGTATTGTCGTGTTGCGCATTGACTTCAAATGGAATTTTTGGGTTCGGGACTGCTACAACTCCATCCGTATTGTTGGAGGGAAAAATCCTCGCAAAATCACTTGCACAAGGCGACGCTTTTGCTAAGAGCGGCTTCTTTTTTTACTGCACTATGATATTGTGAATGCTTTCAGAAAGAGCTGACATAATCTCTGTGCACTCTAAAATGTTTATTGTTTGCTATTTTTTTCCTTTTTATTTCAGTCTTTAAATTTTGTACATAAGGATTAAAAAATAATTATTAATAAGGAAATCCTTTTAAATTCCACGCGGACTAAAAAAAAATATTAAGCATACTAGTAATTTCAGTGCGTTTCATTTATTGTATTTCATCACCGGGTGTTCTACTCAGGGCTGCGGAGTCGGGCCCATTTTTGAGCGAAAGAGTCGGACTCGGATCTGTTAAAATTCCCGGAGTTGGAGTCGTCCATTTTACAATCAGGTCTGTGTTGTCAGAGTCGGCTCATTTTTGAACGAAAGAGTCGGAGTCGGATCTGTTAAAATTCCCGGAGTCGGAGTTGTCCATTTTTCCCACCGACTCCGCAGTCCTGGTTCTACTACATAAAAGATTGTAAATAAGGCCATTTCTGTTGTGAGAGATAGCTCACTTAATTTCTTTCAAGAAAAAGGAAAAATCATCTTTCAGTACGAATTATAGCATCATCTGCAGTTCATAAAGCAGAGGAATTTTGGTTTGTGACTATTGCAGGTAAACAAATCTTAACACATTGTATCCGGGAAATGTACAGTCGTGGAAAAAAAAAGTAAACACCCCCTACTAACTCCTCAACAAATTATCGTAGAAGAAAGTTACTGGTACCGAACGATTGGAAATAAAGTCTACTTTTAAATGATATAGATAAAATTTGCTTAGGAGGCCATGTACATATTAAAACGAACCATAATTTTGTTTTTTTCAATAGCAGTACACAATTCTGACAGCATAAATGAACTCTACACCCTTCAATTAGCCTAAAAACAAATTTTTATGCAATTCTTACGATAAGTTTCTGAGAAATTAATTATTTTAAAATGAGCGTATTTTAAGGGCTGCATCCAAACTGAAGTTCGAAACTCGATTTTTGACCGAGAGAGCCCCCATCTTGATCAAGGCACCTTAAGAAGTCAATGAAGCCTGCTATATTACAGAACAGCAGAAGAAATTTCAAAATGTCTAGTCACTTCTATTATAGACGGACCCTTAAACCATCATTTTGCCGTTTTTTAACCCCTTGGGGACGAGCGACACGTATACGTGCCGCATGAAGCGCTCAGAATCCTTGTTTTTCCTCACCAGTAATATTTTACTATAAAATTTGCCTTATTTAATCGGCGCGTTTTCTCGATTCAAGGAGACATAAATTTCTGTTTTTAAAAAACGGTGACAAAAGATTAAAAATTTCGTAAAAGGCTCCCGTCCCGAAGGGGTTAAGTATAATTTGAAAACTACTTGGAAGAAAAATGTGAAATATTGGATTTCGATAAAGCAGGACTTAATAAATCTAAATCCATCAAAAAAATTGTTGGTTGCAATTCATAATTTTTTCGAATATTAATTTCATAATTCATAATATGAAATTATAAAAATAACAAATTCAGCATATTTGTGTTTGGGTATATTAGTATTATTGCTACACAAAAAATTAGCTCATTAGGAGCATAATTTCTGGAGATATAAATAAAAATATGAAAATGTAATTTAACATTAGAAGCACTCAATTTTGAATGTTTATAATTCAAAAATTTACCATTCAAATGACTTGAAATTCGGTGTCTAGGCATGATTTGAATCGAAGATTTGAAATATCTCGTTAAAATTGAGTATTGTCATTGAAAAAAAATGAAGTTTGGATTCTTTTTAGTATGTAGATGACCCCCAAAGCAAATTTTATATACATCATTTAAAAGTAGACTTTATTTCCAATCGTTCGGTACCAGTAACTTTCTTCTACGATAATTTGTTGAGGAGTTAGTAGGGGGTGTTTACTTTTTTTTTCCACGACTGTATTTTCATGTTTTTTTGCGGCCTTTTACTTAAACGCGGATCACGTAAAAGTACGTTTTCTGCTGGAGAGCAGTTGCAGTATAAATACCGGCGTAAATAAGCCCGTTTCCTTTGTAAGAGATAACTCACTCAATTTCTTTCAACAGATGAATTAAAAACTAAATTTCGTACATAATGTCCATAAAGTAATTATTAATAAGGAAACTATTTCAAATTCCACGTAGATGAAAAAAAAATAACCATATGAGTTATCTATCTTCAGTGCGTTTCACTTATTGTATTTCATAGCCGGATGTTCTACTGCATAAAAGATTGTAAATAAGGCCATTTCCTTTACGAGAGATAACTCACTCAATTTCTTTCAACAGATGAATGAAAAAACGAAAGGAAAAATCATCTTTCAGTTTGAAGTATAAAGCATCGTTTGCAGTTCGTAAAGCAAAGGGATTTTGCTTTGTGAATATTGCAGGTAAATAAGTCTTAACACATTGTATGCGCGAAGCGGGAAACATACTTTTATGGTTTGTGCGGTCTGTCACTTGAGCGTGGATCCCGTAAAAGTACGCTTTTAGGTACGTTCGTAACTATATTAATACGTAGCAACAATAGTCGTCGTCTGGTCCGTCCGTCCGTCCGTCCGTCCGTCTGTCCACCGATAACAGCGCAAAAACTACCCAACGAATGGTTTGAAACTTAACATATATAATCGTTGCAGAAATTTGTCGAGTCATTTCAAATTTTATGAAAATCGAATCAAAACTTAAAAAGATATTTTTAAAAGTTTTCTTCATTCTATTAAATCCCATCCTACGTAATGAATTCAGTGATATCCCATGATTGGTAATGGTTCTAGGTTGCCAGGGTGGTGTCATCCTATCTACGATGGAGTCCTATTATTTTGTTATTACTGAATTTAATATATAAAATCGTAATACATTTTATATTTATGCATTTTTGCATAAGAGTGCAACAGTTATTATTGTACCAAGATCAGAATATTTATCAAACTAGTTATACTACGAACGCACCTCATTTGCCTCGTTTGGCGTACAATTTCCGACTTGTTAGTAGACTTATGCTGGAGAGCGGGTGTAGTATAAATACGGGTTATTGTAAGTACGTATGTTATTTATATCGCTAGGCGACGGACCAGATAAACACGAACATTTGAGTGTGAAATTTAAAAAATTTCGTTTAAAAAAAAAAGTACTTTTAGATTTATTGCGCTTTTACTGAATGACTTAATTCCCATGAAATTTAAGAAAAAAACCCACATCCCTCTGAATTAGAGGGTGCTGTGAAAAAACGCCCGCTACACATACACACACAAATTCGCAGAAAAATATACCCGCATGCAATGTGTTAAGCAGATGCTGAACTTTTCAGCTTTCGCGAAATGTGTGTGGATTTTCACTTCCTCCCATTTTTTTTTTACCGGCTTCAAAAAACATTCAAAGATATAATTTTTTTTTTTTTTTTTTTTTTTTTTTTTTAACGTTTATCACTCAATTACAGTGTTAAAAATCTTTTTGCAAAAACACGGGAAATGAACAAATTCTCGGTAAAATTAAGACTATTTTCTGTTAAAAGCCTTCGATCAAGACATTTAATTAGTTTTTGACGTTTCTTACTGGTGGAAAAAATTATTGCATGCACTGGTTTTTGGTTTGTTTGTTTGTTTCTGAGGAATATAAAAGATGTAATCCATTTCATTTCAATTTACAGCTATATTACAGTTTAATATTAATTTCAAGCCTTTATAATAGCAAATTTCTGGAATGCTTTTCGCCATATTTTGCTGCTGGTGCTTTAAAATCACTGCATGATACATCGCATACAATATGTTGTTCACACACAGTATGAAGAACAACACTACAACCGTCATCTTTTTATGATTATTATGTAAAATTAAAAGATCGTCAGTAATTTTTTGGTTGTAAACTTAGTGTCTTTCGGTAAATTTGCAGATTGGTTTCTCTGATTTCTAACAGAATCTCGGTTTTCAGCTCTGAGTAAATTTATATTAGATGTAGTTAAATGATTACCAGTATATAAGAGAAATGCTTACGGTAGTTCTTAAAGCTTAAAAAAAAAAAAAATGCTTTACAAATATTGTACAAAAGTCTTACAGAGAAAATAATGTTTTTATTACAACGAAAACGAAAGTAACAGTTACCACGAAACGACAGTAACAGAATGATGTAGGTAAATGATTACCAGTATATAAGAGAAATGCTTACAGTAGTTCTTAAAGCTTAAAAAAAAATTGCTGTACAAATATTGTACAAAAGTCTTACCGAGAAAATAATGTTTTTATTACAACGAAAACGAAAGTAACAGTTACCACGAAACGACAGTAACAGAATGATGTAGGTAAATGATTACCAGTATATAAGTGAAATGCTTACAGTTGTTCTTAAAGCTAAAAAAAATTTTGCTGTACTACGAATATTGCACAAAAGTCTTACAGAGAAGAGAATGTTTTTATTACAACGAAAACGAAAGTAACAGTTACCGCGAAACGACAGTAACAGAATGATGTAGGTAAATGATTACCAGTATATAAGAGAAATGCTTACAGTAGTTCTTAAAGCTTAAAAAAAATTGCTGTACAAATATTGTACAAAAGTCTTACCGAGAAAATAATGTTTTTATTACAACGAAAACGAAAGTAACAGTTACCACGAAACGACAGTAACAGAATGATGTAGGTAAATGATTACCAGTATATAAGTGAAATGCTTACAGTTGTTCTTAAAGCTAAAAAAAATTTTGCTGTACTACGAATATTGCACAAAAGTCTTACAGAGAAGAGAATGTTTTTATTACAACGAAAACGAAAGTAACAGTTACCGCGAAACGACAGTAACAGAATGATGTAGGTAAATGATTACCAGTATATAAGAGAAATGCTTACAGTAGTTCTTAAAGCAAAAAAAATTTTTTGCTGCACAAATATTGTACAAAAGTCTTACAGAGAAAATAATGTTTTTATTACAACGTAAACGAAAGTAAGTGTTACCACGAAACGACAATAACAGAATATTAAAGCACAAAGAAAAGAAAAAATTTCTTATTGATTAGATTTCCATCAAACATCAGATTCAGCTAGATGTTGATAATTGTTGATGTTGCTGATTAAGTTTTAGTGTAAATCACCCAACAGGTGACGCTGCTATGCTGCATTTTGCAGGATTTACACGTTTTTAGCGATAGTTCTATCTCAAGAGCTAATGCACGGACTTTCATATCTTTAGAATCCTCATGATGGGCATAGATTGCCATTTATTTTTGGCACTGTGATAGCAAATTTTGAAGTATTAACATGTATAAGATAGAAGAAAGTTTTGGGATTGGCACATCCGACTAGTTTTATTTCGTAACATTTTTTTATTTAATTTTACTTTTAAAACATTCCTTACAAAGAAAATGTAACTAACACTTACATTGAGGAAGAAAACATACAGCAAAATGTTTTTGATTTCAATATTTAAGAAATGAAATTGTATTCATTCCATCATTATTTTGCCGTATAACGTTTACTTTAAAATGCAGATACAGTAAAACCTGTTAAAACGGAATCGTGAAAAATCAGTGAAATTCCGTTTTGAATGAAATTAATTAGCAGATGCACGGTCTGTTTTGATTTTTTTTCCATTTAAGGTATAATTCCGTTATATACAGGTTCTGTTTCCGCAGCTTTGACTATATATGAAAGCATATAAGAAATAAACATTGCTACTGGCCCATATAAAGAGTAAAAAATAACCAATCTATGCAATATGAATTTTCTGTGTCATCTCCTGATAGTGTTTCAAATAAGTTTTGTAATATTTTTGCAAACAAAACCAACATCCCTACTTTTTAATTCTAACTAATTCTGTATCAATAAAAAGTACTGTTAGTTTATTGAACTATATTAAGATTGAGACTAAAAGATAAACATGAATTTCAAAACTTCTATTCTGCTTATCATCTATGATCTAGAAATATAGTTATATGAATGCATATAAGAAATAAAAATTATTGCAATTATAGAAAATAAAATAGTCACTCCATAGTGTTTTTGTTTTTTTTCTTTTTTATATTAGACCGAGAGCCGGGAGCACAGACAGTCACCTCGTCGAGTTCACGGATGAAATTATAGGATTTTTTAAATATTGATTCTCATATTAAAATGTCTGCCAGTCATATCTTGGCGGAAAACACCCGAAAACCCGATTTTAGCAGCAGACTCGTAGGTTTACCATTGTGTTTTCCTGCACCAAAAGGTATGAAAAGATGGAGGACTGGGAGCAGGAAAACACAATGGTAAACCTACGAGTCAGTCGCTAAAATCTTGTTTTCAGGTGTTTTCCTCCAAGATATGACTTGGCAGACCAATTGCGTTTTAATATGCGAATGGAGTTTTAACTAATTCTGGAATTTCATCCGTGAACTCGATGAGGTAATTCTCTATGCTGCCGGCTCCCGGTCTATATGTTGTTAGGGAATTTTCAACGGCTTTCTCGTACATTCTGCGTAAAAAGTACCCAGAATTTATAATTTAAAAGGAACCCGTAAAAGATATCACGGTAATTTTTTTCTTGTAAATGGGTACCATTGTACCGAGTATATATTTTGAGCGCCATTTGTGACTTAGTGTTGATAGCAGCTGTTTTTTTATTCATTACTTTTGTGTGCTCTGCGATTTTTGACAATAGAACAATTAAATGAACAAAGAATTTGATTAAATTTTGTGTTTCAGATGAAATTTCGTGTGCTGAACATTTTAAAAATGCCGGCATTTCGTGTAGATTTTTGCACCACGATAACGCACCATCGCACAAATTCATCAGTTTGCATGAGTTTTTGGGCAAAAACGTAACGAATATCATCGGCCAAGCATCGTGCTCGCCTGATCTGGCCTCATGTGACATTTTTTCCAGTTCCCGAAGCTGAAATCACCATTTCGAGGAAGGCGTTTTTGAGTTAATTAAGGAACAAGAAAATTTGCTGAGAGAGTTGGAAACCATACCTCAATCCGCGTACTAAAAATGCATGGAGGATAGGTTCAAACTCGGTAAAGTTGTTGTAGAAAGAAGAAAAAACTCTCGAAAGCCACTTTTTCTAACTTACGAATGACAACACTTAAGTTTGTTTACATCGAATGTTATTCGGCGTTCGAACGAAAACGGTAGAATGTGTATGCTGATGCTTTTATTTTTAAAAAGATAATGTACAGAATAAATATCTTGAAACGAAATATAATTTTAAAATGTAAATATTGTATATCTTATACGCTTATAAATATGGGGTGTTTCTAAATGAATATCGGGGTTTTAACGCTTGTAGAATTTATTATACAAAATTTGAAATTATAATTAATACATAAAATGAAAGAGCAACTCGAACAGTTTTACCTACAAGCTTACAAGTGTTCAATGTGAGCACCTTTCGTCACACGGCATACATCAAGTCGATAGCTCAGTTCTTCCCAAACGTTGATTAGTGTTTGTGGAGTCATTGTTGCAACAGCTTCACTGGTCGGCGGGTAATGGAGGCACATACACACGATCCTTTATGAACTCCCACAGGTAGAAATCACATGGCGTCAGATCGAGTGAGCGTCTAAACAGAACTTCTTTGCTAATCGACGTTTGGGAAGAACTGAGCTATCGACTTGATGTGTGCCGTGTGACGAAAGGTGCTCGCATTGGACACTTGTAGGTAAAACTGTTTGAGTTGCCCTTTCAATTTATGTATTAATTATAATTTTAAGTTTTATGTAATAAATACTTCCAAGCGTTAAAACCCCGATATTAATTTAGAAACACTCCGTATTCTGCTTTATGTTTATTCAAGACATGTTTCTACAGTTGAATTGGACTCTATTAGGGCCTACTTTGAAGGCGACAAAGTAAATTTTGTGAACAAATTATTTTTTTTGTGTGTGTTTTATTTAACAATTCCGGGTACTTTTTACACCTAATGTATTCTTTCAAAATTTAACTGACATTCCTGCTTATAATTTTGATAATTTTAGAAACAACGCAAAGCATTGTTAGTTCATTGAACTATATCGAAGAGCGAGACTAAAAGATAAACATGAATTTGATAACTTTCCAATCCATTCGTCAACTTTTGACAGACGTCTGATGGTCGCAATCAAGCGTGCCCTCTTTACGAAAGATCCCCAAATTTTTCTTTTTTGTTTATCGCCTGTCTAAACTCTAAGCTCTCCATTCTTCTTAAAGAAAACAAAACGATAAAGAGAAGTCTAAAGACAGATAAAACTGATTCAACACTGACCTTCGATGGCAATGAATCTTCTGACTTTTGCCATAAAAAAAATAATAGTAATGCTGCGATATCACACCGGAAGTTAGATCTTGATCAGATCCCGTATCCCTCATGACCCAAAAAGCGTAATTGTTTATTGATGCTTCTTATGCCATTTGATGAATGAAAAGAGAATGAATATCGTATTTCTTGATAAATCGATGAATGGCTTTAACATCAATGCTGTGCCTTTTTTTAAAATAGAATTCAGTGTTGCCATGTTTCTGGCTTTTTGAACACTACTATTATCTTAGAGAAACTCTGGTTCTTTTAAATCGCCCAAATTAAATTAAAATCCAATTAAATAAAACAACATTTTCTGTATTAAAACACTGGTATCCAAAAAGCCGGAGACTTGGCAGGTCTGATAATTATGTTTTGTGGGACAATTCGAAAATGAAAGCAATTTTCTTATTAAATGCATTGATATCAGTTATCCAATATTCAGTACTTTTATGTTAGCCGTATAAGGATGATTTAACTTATTCTTGTGATAAAGATTCAAATAGTTGAATCATTGTGGAAATCGCAATTTTAAGTTCTAACGAAAACAAAACGATTAAAAGGTGTCGAACGATATATGAAACTTATTCAACACTGAAATTCAATGGCAACGAATCTTCTGACTTTTGCCATTTAAAATAAATGAATAAATAAATAAATAAAATGGTGTGATATCGCACCGGAAATTGGATCTTGATAATATCCCGTATCCCGCATGACCCAAAAAGCGTAATTGTTTATTGATGCTTCTTATGCCATTTGATAAATGAAAAGAAAATGAATATTGTGTTTCTTGATAAATCGATGAATGTCTTTAACATTATTGTTGTGCCAGTTTTTTATGAAGAATGTTTCCTCCGACAATTCGAAAATGAAAACATTTTTTTTTTATTAAATGCAATGATATCGGTTATCCAACATTCGACATTTTATATTATCTTGTTACAAATCTCGCCAATAGATATTTTTGTTTATCGCCAATAGCAATTTTTATTATTCATGTGTAAATTAGAAACTTTGGTGAGGCAAAAAATGTCAGTTTATTGTATTATTTCTTTTCTTTTCTTTTTTATTTTATTTTGTGCGTGTGTATTTTAAATGAAATGGGTGAAAGGCATGAATTTCAAATGCATGTATATATTTTAAATGAAATGAGTGAAAGGTTTGTGTTTTAAGTGAAATGAATGCAATACGAATGATGGCGTTGAGAACAATATTTGGCGATTTATTATCTGTGCCAATTAGCGTAACGGGATCCAACATAGCATGCGTCATAGCATCTATCATTAGGGGTTATTCATAAATTAGGATACTCAAAATTCTTGGCTTTTATTTTTTAATCTTCCCTGCCCCTATGTCACTTTGTCACACTCGACTAATACCACTACCGTCTAGAAGGTAAAGTAAAACCTTCTTAAAACGACCACGTTCCGTTCCAATAATAATTGCTCGCTCCGAGAGGTGGTCTCTTAATGAAGGTCAGGTTTAAGTCTAGATTTTAATTGTTGAAAAAAGGTAACGATTAATGTTACTAAAATTTATTTTTCACATTAGGAAAAAATATGTAAATTTAAATTTAAAAAAAAGTTAATTACATAAGTTAATTACTCCAAAGTTTAAAATGAATATATTGAAGTTTATTTTGATTTTATGGTTTTATCTTTCATAACTTTTATTTCCAAGTCCTTTCGAAGTTCAGTGAATAAATGCAATTTTTTTTGGACAGGAACAAATATTGACGATTTCATTTATTTATCTATTTCTTTGAGAATTCCCTAACAGAATAGGGCAGGGGAGTTTATTGACCGTCATTCTTAATTTGTCATCAGAGTTAAATTCATTGCCTAAAAAAGCACAAAGGGGTTTAAACACTTAAAAGTTACCAGAAAAAAAAAATCTAAAAATAATGCACCCTCCAGAATTATTTTTCTAATATAAGACCTTCTTCAAGCGACCAGGAAAAAACGGAATTTGTTTCATTTTCTTCAAAGAAATGGTTCGCTCATGGAGCGAGTTCCACCAGAGGCGTCGCGATGAGGGTTATGGGGGGGCGGGTGCCTTGCCCCCAATATATGTGAACTTGGGAAATTTGAGCTTAGAGTTGGGAAATTATAGGTTTTTGAAACACTTTTCCTTTTTTTTAATAAAAAGTAAAAAAAAAAAAAATTTTTTTTTTTTGCTTTGTTGAATACCTTTCTCAGTTCTGTAATTGTAAAATAGTTAAACTTTCAAAAGAAATACAAAAAGCAGCCAGACTCAATTTCTTATTATCTTTCTTATGCTACGAAAATATCATACATTTGCCAGACCTGAATTTCTCTACTGTTGTCCATCAAAAGTGTCTCTAATACATTTCCTCCAAAACTTTGTTCCTTTCTCAAAAATCTAAAAATATAAGTCTATTTTCATATGAAGTACGATTATCACTCGTACACAATTGAAGACAAAAACTTTCATTAAATGAACCAATAATTATAATTTTTATGTTTTTAGTTTCAGCATTTTTTTTCCGTATAATTACCATTTTCATTAAACACACATTTAACACATCATTTTAGTCGGAAAATAGAGCAATTTGTTTCACGTTGGGAAATTTTTGAATTATAAGTTGGAGAAATTTTGAACTCCACCCCCCCCCCCTTTCTCCCGAAAAAAATTTTGTAGCTACGCCCCTGAGTTCCACGGCGATGGTCTCTGAATGGAGGTAAAATTAGTATTGAGTCTATGAGAATAAATTTCATTCCATGAAAAAAATGATCGTTCAGGGAGGTGGTCGCTTAATGGATGTGGTCGCCCAGGGAAGTTTCACTGTACGTATATCAGAACTGTGTTGATAGTACCCCCCACTTTCCCGTTGTGATGTCACCTTTTTTTTATAACTATAAATTGAAAAGTAATTTTTTTGAAAGAAATGTTATTGTATCCGACACATTTATCTCCTGATATAAATGATATAAAATCGTTAAGATTTTGTTTACTTCGAGCTGTTTGAATTCAAAGAAAAGGAAAATTATACTAACCCCGACGACCATACTTTTACAGAATTTTATCACCGGTTTTTCAAAAGAAAAATTTTTGCCTAATTTAATCGGAGAAATGTTTAAAATCTGGACACTTTATGCGGCACATTAACGTGACGCTAATGCGAAGCGGCTAATAACACCTAAATAAAAACACATATTTTTTTTTTATAAAATTTATTCTGCTGATTTCAAATAATACCTATTTTATACTTTTCATATCTTATATCTGACATTATATGTGACAACGTATTAACTCATCCTCTTTCCCTATCACAATATGTCACACTTTGTGGACCCCCATCCCTCCCCCCCTTCTTGGCGTGTGAGGTAATTAATAGGCGATCCCTTATCCCGCATGACCCAAAAAGTGTAATTGTTTACTGATAATGTTTATACAATTGGATGAATGAAAAGAATATTTCTTGGTAAATCGTTGTACCGGTAGAATATTTATTATTTGCAAGCATTTTGTTTTTTTATGGAAAGATTCTTTATTAAAAGGAAGAAAATCCAGCTAATTTTATTACGTACAACAGTCCTTGATAGTCGAATCTTCCGCATTTATCAGTCACTTTCCCGCATGACCCAAAAAGCCGAATTGTTTATTGATATTTCTTACACTATTTGATGAATGAAAACAAAGTGAATAAGGTGCTATTTGACAAATCGAAGACTAGATTCAATTTACAATTAACATGTTACATTTTTATAGAGGTATGTTTCATTACCAGTTTGATTAAAAATAATTAAGTACAACAATTCTGATTATCTAACATTTCGGTACTTCCTTGTTATATAGTTCCCCCGAGGATTAATAATCAAGCCATAGAGATGTATCAATGTTTTATAACATGTATAAGTTATAATCGTATATCGCGTATATGACCAACATGTTGTCATGTACGACGCATAGATGACGTATATATGATGGATATCGCATACATAAGGCTTATATATTATGTATACATCAGCCTGATGATGACTTTGGTGAAATCGTTACTGAAGCCTTGGCCTAATTGTAATTGTGGGGGCCACTATAACAACGAAGTAACATTATTCTATATTGACACTGTCCCACGTGGCCGAAAATTTTTTTACTAACATTTCTTACGTCATTTAATGCATGAAAAAAAAGAGTTCTTGCTAAACCTTGGTACAGATTGTTTTTATCCCCTCCCAGTTTTTAATAAGAAGCTGAAAATAAGTTTATAACATACAGCAGTTACAAATATCTGGCATTCTACCTGCCACTATACCACATGGCACGAAAAGGCTAATTATTTGTTTATGCTTTACGTGAAATTAAAATAGAAAAGAAGACATAATATTGAATTTGTTGATGAATCATGGTGCTACAGTTCGAGGGAAAGTGCCATATAAATTCTATGTAATTTTCATAAAATAAATTAGAAAAATCGTGCGAGACACTTTTATTTGTTGCATTAAGCATATACTTTTAATAATATTGCTTTTCAAATTAAGCAAAATTGGAACAGTTGGAACAGTTTATCTTCTTTTAGGGGCTTCCTAGTTGCAGCCAAATGTACGCCCAGTGTGAGTATGAAATGTCTTGCAAAAATAGATGAGCCATTGGGGTATCATTACCAATGATACCCCATTGGTAATTGCAATTGGTAATTGGTGATTGCAATGATGTAGTTTTTAACTACATAAATAGTTAAAAACTACTTAAAAAATTAAAAATTTTTGAAGAGAAATGAGAAAAAGTAAAAAAGTGTGGAAAATAGGTTATTTTCAAAAATACCGGAAAAATATAAAAATTAAGAAAAATGAAAAAATAAGCCTACCGTTTAATAAAATAAAAGTTTAATTATAATTTAGAGCTATGGAGAATAACTGTAGTTTAATAAACTACTGTGTGGTTGTAAAAATACAAAAACCAGAAATCAAAAATCGAAAAAAAGAGAAAAAGAGGTAAGTTAAAAAAAATATTAAAATTAAATAAAAATAAATGAAACCTAGACATTCCAGTAATAGAAGGTTTAAAGTTAAGTATTATGCAGAGAGTTAAGCTGTAGCTATAATAACTACTTCAATAAATAAACCATAAAATAGGGAATTTAAAGGAAAAAAGAGCAAAAAGAAGTAAATTTAAAAATTTCAAATTAAATATTAAAATTAAATAAAAATAAATGAAACCTGGACATTCCAATAATAGAAGGTAAAAATTAAGTTTTTTGTAGAGAGTTTAGCTGTTGTTATAATAACTACTTCAAAAGTGTGACCATAAAATAGGCAACTTTAAGGTTGAAGACGTAAAAGTTCAAACAATTTCTACTAAAAAACATATCAGGGTTGGGCTAGAAAATCTAAAGGTGTCAAAAGCCACGGAAAAACAAAAAAATAACTAAAGCATTTTTTAAATTTCAAATTTCTAGACAATGATTCTGGAGTTTATTAAATTTCCATTTCGATTTTACAAAACTTTCTACAGTCGGACCTCTATTTAACGAAGTCGATAAATCCCTTTAAAAAGTTCGTTATATGGAAAATTCGTTAAATAGAGAGTCACTTTTTAAAATACTTTAAACTACGTAAAACAAATTTTAAGTCCATAAACACTAAGTATAATTAAAAAAGTAATTAGTCACACTTTTTTTTATAAATTATATCTATTTGTTTTATTTATTTTACCCACCAAAAAGAAATCTGCAAGGGAAATAAGAATGAAACAAAACATTGTCTGGAAATACATTGTATTTTCAGTTAAAAAAATAATTTTACATTAAAATCACGATTTTTTATTATGGCTGATAAGTTGTTTGGAGGAATACCAAATTTTAAAGCAGTATTCTTTTTCTTCATGCCTTTATCTGCCTCATTAAGAATTTTTCTTTTTTTCCTTTGATGCTCAAGCACTTTCGCTTTGACATTTTCGAGCTACAAGAACCGAAATTACCAAATGATTAAC
This sequence comes from Maratus speciosus, assembly GCA_963932465.1. NCBI lineage: Eukaryota > Metazoa > Arthropoda > Arachnida > Araneae > Salticidae > Maratus > Maratus speciosus. The sequence continues at coordinate 112,492,816 of OZ010799.1, forward strand.
AATCTAGGAAACGGGAAACTATAGTTTACAGACACGGGGCAGCTCCATTGAGGGTTAACCCCTTAATGCTCGAATTAAATTACGGTTGAATAATTCAAATTGCTTATTGGCACCACTTTTATGAAAAAGAAATATTCACCTTATTTAATGACAGTAAAAACGATACTAAAATATAGCCAATTTAACTATTTTATAAAATTGGTGGGAATCAAACAATTTGAGTAAAAGACACAGCCCGTGAATATGACGGGAGCGAGAATTAAGGGGTTAAAAGAGGATATTGAAAGTTTACTCTTCTTGGATGGAAAGCAAAGAATCACAACGATTTTACTGCTCCCGGTGAGTTAGGTGCCTGGCAAGACCTGTTCATGGTCATTGATCATCATAAAATGTGTTAAAAGAAAGAATAAGTTTGAAATGTCCAGTAATATTTTAAGAAATAGGGAGAAAAAAAATTTAGATCCCAAGGAAAAGTTCGTTAAATAGAGAATACGCTTCGCTATTTGGAGGTTATTTTACGTAGAAATTTGCAAAATGTTCTTGGTTCCAAGTAAAAGTTCGCAAAATAGAGAAATTCGCAAAATAGAGGTTCATTAAATAGAGGTCCGACTGTATTTCACTTATATATTATTATTAAAGTATGAAAGAAAATTATATAACATCCCAGAAAAAAATAAAAGTTCTATTTGTTTTAATCTCAGAGTCATCAGTATATTTTATTTGGTTGAAAGAGCGAAATGATGCGTAACACTTATTATAGTCGTCGTGTGATGCCGAAATATTTGCCTAAGAATATTGTTTCATCGTTTTCTTACATTTCTATTGCTATCAAAGATCACATCTAATGGTGTGGATCTTTTCCAGAACAATATGCGGGCATTATTCCTTTTTGCCTCATCTCTTGCTAAATGGGCCCCAAAGTTTCAGGATACATATTCGACACATGAAATGACTACTGTTCCATGAATTTTTTATCATTCTCGCTATTTTAGTAAGTGCATTTTGTCGAATTGTAATCGAAAAAGAAATAATAAGCTGGCTGAATATTCGAATGTGAAAATTTGTTATGACTATTCGTTTTATACTAAAGTGAAATGAGATATTCAAATAAATACATTAGTTTTCTTGAAAGATTTATAAGTGAGGACGTGAGTTTCAAAACTCGCCTTATCCAAAATTTTAAAAATCGAGTTTTCGCTATCAATCTATTCTATTGGTGAACCTGCATCGAAAAAACACAACAATCTGCAAAAAAAAAAAAAAAAAAAAAACTAGTTTTATCGTCTATTTCTTGCATTGTAAAATCTTGTTTTACAATGAAATCTAATGGAAAAAATCGGAGGTTTTTCGCGATTTCCCAAAATTTTGATTTTCTGGATAAGGCGAGATTTGAAACTCACGTCATCAGTTAAACTGTGGTGTTGAATATACGCTCTAGTCCAGTGTTTCGCAATCTTTTTAGCTCACGGTTTATTTAAAATCATGGTCAAACTTTCACGACAGGCTAAAAATATGATGCAGATTGTGCTTATTCCTGACCAGTTTTTAAAATAAAGATGCTTCAATATATGTAAGAAACTGGAAGATATCGGTAAGATAATTTTATTACTTATTGCAATCATAAATATTCAGCATTCTACATTAGCAATGACTATACCACACATGGCACGAAAAAGATAATTGTTTGTTTATATTTTATGTGAAATGAACGTGGAAAAAGAAGACTAATATGGGTATTGCTTGATAAATCATGATGCTACAGTTCGAGGGAATCCGTTTTATAATTTTATTTAATCGTGATAAGATAGATTATATAAAGTCGTGTAATATGATTTTATTTATTTACTCGTTTCAACAGTATTAAGTATAAACTTTTAACAAGATCTTTTTTCTAAATTATTTAAATTTTAAACTAAAACTTTACTTGTATCTCGCATTATTATAAAATTATTCTAGTAATCAAATTTTCATTTACATGTTGCAAAACGTTCTATATCAATTATATATGTTAAAGTGTACATGACAATATAATATCCCAGAAAATATAAAAGTTCCATTTATTTTAATCTCAGAATCATCAGTATATTTTATTTGCTTGAAAGAGCGAAACACTTATTATAGTCGTCGCGTGATGCCGAAATGTTTGCCTAAGAATATTGTTTCAACTTTTTCTTATGTCATTTACTATTGCTATCAAAGATCACATCTAATGATGTGAATCTTTTCCAGAGCAATATGCGGGCATTATTCCTTTTTGCCTCATCTCTTGCTAAATGGGCCCCAAAGTTTCAGGATACATATTCGACGCATGAAATGACTGCTGTTCCATGGATTTTTTATCATTCTTGCTATTTTATCAAGTGCATTTTGTCGAATTGTAATCGAAAAATAAATAATAAGCTGGTTGAATATTCGGATGTGAAATTTTGTTATGATTATTCGGTTTACAGACAAATGAGAGATCTAAATAAATACATAGTTTTCTTGAAGCAGACTTTTATTCAGAGAATGTTGTTGAATTACATTCTCTAGTCTAATATTTCCGTACAGTCATGCATGTAGAAAAATAACCGGATTTTATTAATACAGTAGAACCTCTTTAATCCGAAACTCTTTTAACCGAAACTCTCGGTTAACCTAAATCCATTTTTTAAACTTTTTATTATTACTATTATTATTATTATTATTATTATCGCATTCCTTGTGTGCAAGTGTTCCTTTGCGAAACACAAGTACAGATAAATATTTTGGATCCCCTTTTTCAGAATTCCTTTGAATTTAACTTGAACTCCCGTGAACTGCGAAGTGAACTAGAACACAGTAAGAGGAGGGAGATTCGGAATGTGTGATGTGGTCTAGGAGGCGAAAAAAACGAACAAATTAGCAATTCTGAAGCTTTTCCAAAAGGTTTGTCTTGGCTGCAGCAGCAGAAAGACTGTGATACTAGTAAACTAATTGTATTATGTGGTAGAGCTGCAAAGCAAAGGCAATCGAAACTGCGACAAACAAAACTTTGTTTCAAAATTTTGTGAAATATGTAAAAGGTGATTTCAAAATTAAAATTCAGGTATAATTTATTCTTGTTTCTATTTTGCTATTATTTTATTTTTATTAAGCATTTGTTACCATAATAAGAAATACCGAGTATATTTGTCCTTAATCATAAAATTGAAGCATTCTCGATTATCCGAAAATTTCGATTTTCCGAAAGAGGGTCGATCCCAATTACTTCGGATAATCGAGGTTCTGCTGTAATGAAATTTTATTTTCAAACTAATTACTTATTTGGCTAAAACGTGGCGCTTCAATTGTGTCAGCAGCGCAGCTTCAGCACAGTTCGGAACGCAACAGAAATTCAAAATGTTTAATTTGATGGATGTTGTTGGTGGAAATAGCTGTCATACGCGTCAAGATACACTGCAGAGTATCTAAAAGGACTTCTAATGTAAATCCTGCTGTATGAGGACATAAATAGTGACAGGCATTGACTACAGTGATAAAAACTATTCTGGGCAATTTGCTTTTTGATGTGAAAATTTCTTTCTGCATATTTATGGGAAACCTACATCGTGTCACTATAGTGTTCCTCAACATTTTTACCTCACGGCACATTAAAACAAGTGGTCAAATTTCGACAAGACATTAAAATTATGATGATGAAAAAGTATTTAGAACAGAATATATATCATTTTTAGTTTATACAGGGTGTTTCACTACCGGACTGACAAACTTGCAGTAGGTGTAGGGGACACAGACACGACTCGGAATCCCATAGCAATGCAGGGTCGAAATTGCCATAGTTGCGAACTATGATTCAAAGAAGCAGAGGAAAAGTACAGAAACAGCTACACATTAATGGGACAGAAAACATTTTATTGAAAGGTTGTACTACAGAAGGTGTTCGAAATTACGACCAGAGTCGTCAGGTAGGCTTGACAGCGGCGCCGCATGGGATTCCTTACGCTTTGGAAGATTCCTGGCGTGTCGCGTATCCTCCAGGCAGCGACAGATATTCGAGCGACCTTCCATTCAGCGTCATATGCCGCAAGACTGCAAGCGCCGCTATCAAGCCAATCTGAGGACTTCTGGTCGTAAGTTCGAACACCTTCTGTAGTAAAACTTTCAATAAAAGGTTTTCTGTTCCATTAATCTGTTGCTGTTTCTGTTCTTTCCCTCTGCTTCTTTGAACCATAGCTCGCAACAAAAGCATTTTCGACCCTGCGTTGCTATGTGATTCCGTGTCGTCTCTGTGCCCCCTACACCCAGTGGTGTAGTCGTAAAATAAGCAGAGGGCATACGCTCCAAGCAGAGGGTATACGCTAAAAGCAGAGGGTATACCCTACAGTGTATATACTATAGCTTTTTTGAGAAGCAGAGGGTATACGGTGTTCCTTAAAAAAAATCCAGAAGGTATACGGCGTATACCTCCGTATACCCTCCACTACATCCCTGTCTACACCTCCTGCAAGTTTGTCGGTCTGGTAGTGAAACACCCTGTATACTAATACAAACAAATTCGGAGCTTACATATTGAGTTAATAGAGATTTTTGCCTCATAACGTCCTTTATCAGGCTGTCTCATCCGGAAATTTGGTTCTTTACGGCAAATTTGACAGCATTTTGTGAAAGATCACCCTGCCTTTATCGAAAAATGGAAAAAAATATTGATTTCAAAATTCTGAATGAAATAACCTACCATTATCATACGTTTACGAACGAAAATGGATACAAGTATATGTAAAAAAGTAGCTTGTTTGAATTTGAGAACAGCCTTAAAATGCATTGAACAAACAGACAAGTCACATTTACAGGCTTTCCACTTCTAATGTTTGGTTTTAAAGGTAAAATAACAATTACGTTTATTTCTATCCACTTGTGGTTTTCTTTGTGTATCGTTTTCATAAATAACTGAAAAGAAAGAGGAAAAAGAAGAAAAAATATACAGGGCTGTGTCGCGGCACGGCCATTTGTATTAAACCGTAAAATATGCCAACAAATTTGCAATTGTTCTTGTTCGCGTGGTGAATCAAAAGAAATTCTGTACACCACAGTTTAAAGAGTTTACTGCCCGTTGACGCTCAGTCAATCTTATTTCCTGTTGACATTTTCTATAATTCTGTTGTGTTCATTATGCAAATATTTGGACATTAGGTGAATTTTCCTACACTTCCATGCTTTAAAGGTTGATTAGGTGAATTTTTCAAGACTTCCATATTTTAAAGGTTGATATTTAAACAAATATCAATTGAGGTTATTAAGGACCCGCTGCACTGAAACTTCCAGAACTCGAAATCCCATGTTAACCTATGGGAAAACCTTCAAGCGCGATTACTCATTACCTAATATAATTATTAAAGTACCGTTTACACCATCAGAAAGTAGACGTCAGATGCAGATGATGTGCGTTTTTAAAAATTGTCTACGTAAATTTTAAGTATTTTTAAGAAGATGATAATATTTAATTAAATGGAAATTTCAAAGTTTATAGGGATTTTTTATGCACTTAAAATTTACGTAGACAATTTTTAAAAACGCACATCATCTGCATCTGATGTCTACTTTCTGAGGGTGTAAACGGTACTTTAATAATTATATTAGGTAATGAGTCATCGCGCTTGAAAGTTTTCCCATAGGCTAACATGGGATTTCGCGATCGGGAAGTTTCAGTGCAGTGAAGCCTTAAGTAATAAAGTATATAAGCATATAAAGTATTTTGGACTGCACAGAAAGACAAATGTATACCTATTTTTCCTGTATTGTGGTGGTAGACCCTATTTAAGAGAAATATTGTGGAAATTTTTCAAAGTTAGTTGCAAGACTTGGAATGCAGCCAATACTGATATACTATTTCTTGCTGTTTTAAAATTCATAATAAATGGCAGAATTTCCACTTCACAGACTGTAAAGGAAAAAATAAAATAAGATTTATCATGTCATCTGGCATTTATTTGATACATTTATGATTCTGAAAGATTGCTATATCTGCGAATTCAAAAAACGAAGTGCCGTTTAAACATTTTTTATTTATACGTTTTTGAGTTTTGGCCCAGATCATCCCTATAAGTTTTAAAAGATAAAATGTTTCTTTTATACGAAAAAAGTAAAATGATTTCTTTTATGCGTTTCCCTCTAAAATAATTTAAATATCCGAAATTCGTGCGCCAGTAAAATAATTCTTTCTCATTAAGTATGTTATTTTTTTGGTCTTTATTATTTTATTATTATTATTATTATTATTTCTGAAAAAAACTTGTCATGGTGGAAGGAGGTGTTGGGGGCATTTTTGTGTTTCAGTATTAAAAACTGAAAAGAAAAAAATTGTAAAACAATTAATTTATCATAAAATAATTAATGACCAATAAATGATACATTTACGAGGGTGAGTCGGAAAATAAGTTTCCCCAGGCAACTGTGGACAGTGGTGTGTATGAAAGACAAAAAAATGTAATGAAACATTAAAGATAAGACGTAACTTTATTTTTCTACTTAAGTGCCAAGTGAGTTGAGACATTTGTCATACTCTTTATAAGCTTCATAAAGCTCTCCAGGAAAAAACACAGGGTTCTGCATACAAAAGAAGCGTTGAACGGCTTGTGTGACTTCAGCATTGCTTACAAAGAGGTAGTGAAGCATTGCGTTCGTCTGTAGTGGCCGTGCACGTCCGTGCAGGTCTCGGTCTGTCCAACACTTGCTGACGCCCCTCACTGAATTGGCGGCACCATCTACGCACCGTTTGTTTCGGCATCACATCTGGCCCATAGACTCCCACGTGGCGGTTATGGATTTCTGTTCCCGATACTCCACGTGCCCATTCATAGCGGAAAACCATTCTCACTTCCTCCTTTGACCACAAATTCACAACGCACTTTCTCTCCACATCTACCGGGAACAGAATGATGCAAAGCCCTGATTTTTTCAAGGAGCGCTTTTTAAAGCTTATAAAGGGGTATGACAAATGTCTCAAAACACTTGGCACTTACGTAGAAAAATAAAGTTACGTCTTATCTTTAATGTTTCATGATATTTTTTGTCTTTCATACACACCTCTGTCCACAGTTGCCATGAGAAACTTATTTTCCGACTCACCCTCGTATGTCGCTTAAATATTGTTTCATCCTGCTGCGAAGTCAAAAATCGAACTATAATGGAAGCACCGTTTATCATGTTTTTAATACCTTTTTGTGTTTTCCAGAGAGAAACATTCGCCTTGCATACAATATTTCAAATGAAAATCAAATTTCAAATTAATTGCTATAATCTTTGCGCCTTTTCATCAATTAATTTGAAATTTGATTTTCGTTTCAAATATTGTATGCAAGGCGAATGTTTCTCTCTGGAAAACTTTCCAAGTATTAATATAGTTTCAATCGATGCTGGATTTAATTACGTTTCGTGTTTGCCCCATGTCGGTGGCTCACGATAAATATTCCATCTTGTGCTGCGTTTGTAGCCTTGCCAACCTGTAATAGTGAGAAGTTCCAGGGTGGGTATCGTTCCATGTGTTTTAGTCGGTAGAATGTCAGTGCGCTATACCGATGGCCCGGGTTCGAGTCTTTGCATGGAATCTTTTTCACTAGGTTGGTCTTTGCGCCTTTATCAATTAACTAGCAAACCCCGCGGCTTTGCTCGCGTAATAGTTGAAATATGCCAAGTGATATTTGCATGATTTTTTTTTATTAGAAGAACACTTTTTGAAATAATTCATAAATTACAAATTAAGCCACAGTTTAACTAAACTTCATTATAAAAGTGCAATAGACAGAAATGAGATTTTAATTAATAAGAAGAACTAAAACTAAATCCAATTAAGTGATAATTTAGAAAGAATTTTGAGACTTTTATGCTCATTTCATACACTCATTTCAGTATTAATTTGAAGTTTTGAATTTTTTAGAAACCATCTTAACACATTTACATCTTGAAATTAACCATCATGTCAAATTCCAAGCTTCTTGTCTAACAGTCTAACACCTCTCTGGTGTTAGTGGCACCAACATAAAATGCCGAAATAGAGTTGAAATAGAATGTATCGAAAAATGTTGAAACAGAGACTGTTACCATTAATTTGCCAACACATTAACATTGAAATCGGTTGTTATTTCCTAATATTCTATAGAAAACAGAATTTAGATGTTTTTAAAGGCTTTCTTGTTGTTCCTGCCAACCAGGTGGCAGTGACATTGGCATAAAATATAGCCCGTATAAGGATAAGGACTATCACTTTTGATTCGCAACCAATAACTTCTGTAACATATTTATTATTTCCTGAGATTCCATAGAAATCGTAATTTAGGACTCTTTTAGGATGCTTTTCGCCCCTTCCTTTCGCTTCACCCCTTTTTAATTTCGAATTTATTTTCGATTGTTTTTAGAGCACATTTATATTTTATAGTTAACTAACGTGCTATATTTAAAGTTTCTAGCCTCTTCAGTACCGCAGAAATCGCAATTTAGAAAGATTTTGCTCCTGCAACCCTCGACATAAAATATAGCTTATGTTTGAGCAGGTTCATCACCATCAATTTGCAATCATTCTGTTTTAAATCGGTTTCATATGTTCTTAGAGATTATTTGTATCTTATAAATAACTGTCCTGCCTAATTTCAGGATTCTAAGCTCTTCAGTAACACAAAAATCGCAATTTAGAAAGTTTTTTGCTTCTGCAACCTCTAGGTGCTAGTAACACTGACATCAAATAGAGCCTATGTTGCAGCAAAAGCTGTCATCATCAATTTCCAACCATTACTTTTGAAATGTGTTGGGTACTTTCTGAAAATTTGCACCCCTTTTAAATTTCGATTTTTTTAAGAAATGTTCTTAGAGATCATTTATATCTTATAAGTAACTACCATTCCAAATTCCATGTATCTGGGATCTTCAGTAACACAAAAATTGCAATTTCGAACGTTTGTTGCTCCTGCACCCCCTTTAGGGGTAGTGGCACCGACATAAAATGTAGCCTATATTGGAGCAACGGTTGTCGCCATCATTTTGACACCATTATTTTTGAAATCGGTTTGGTACTTCTTGAGATTGCGTAAAAATCGCCATTTAGAACGTTTTTTAGAACGCTTTTTGCGCATTTTCACCCCTTTTTAAATTTCGAATTTTTTACGAAATGTTCTTAGAGATCATTTATATCTAATAAGTAACTACCATGCCAAATTTCATGTATCTGGACCCTTCAGTAACACAAAAAATCGCAATTTCGAACGTTTTTTGCTCCTGCACCCCCTTTAGGGTTAATGGCACCGACATAAAATATAGCCTATGTTGGAGCAAGGGCTGTCACCATTATTTTTGGAATCGGTTTGGCACTTCCTGAAATTGCGTAAAAATAGCCATTTCGAACGTTTTTTAGAACGCTTTTTGCACATTTTCGCCCCTTTTTAATTTCGATTTTTTTAAGAGATGTCCTTAGAGATCATTAGTACCTTATAAGTAACTAACATTCCAAATTTCATGTTTCTATGCCTTTCAGTAACACAAAAATCGCATTTTTAGAACGTTTTTTTGCTTCTGCACCCCCTTTTGGCCAGTGGCACGGACGTAAGATATTGCCTATGTTCTAAGTTGGACTAACACCACCATTTTGATACCATTACTTTTGGAATCGGTTCGGTAGTTCCAGAGCTTACCTCCGACAAATAAACATTTTTTTCCTCTTTATAATATGGAGTATAGATATAGATTTGAAATTTGATTTTCATTTGAAATACCTTTTTGAGGTTCTATCTCAAATCATTCCTATAAGTTTTAAAAGATAAAAAAGTTTCATTTATATGGAACAGGGAAATTGACTTCTTTTATACGTTTGCCTTTGAAAAGAAATGAATATCCTAAATTTATTCTCGATATAAATAAATAAATAAATAAAAGTAACTTTTCTTTTTAGATACGACTGTTTTATCTTTACTATTATTATTTAGAAGATGTGATATGGGGGAAAAGTATAGAACAATTTTTTGGGGAGGATAAAATGGTAAAAATCTATTAAAATTCGTCATTATTTAAACAGCAAAACAGAATTATGCGCTAAATGGCAAATTTACAGTTAAGTAATACTGATTGAAGTCGAGTTGGGTTAACTCATTTTACTCGAACCCGACCCGTGGTCCGCTTCGGGTCGGATTGACCCTCATTTTTTTCGGGTCGAGTCAACTTTAAAAGTTTCGGGCTCGCATCGTTTCGGTTTGAGTTTTGATTTTTTTTCCTTGTCGGGTTCGGATTGACACTAGAAAGTAAAAGAAAGTCCTGAATATTTTTAATTAAAAAAAACCTATATTTGAATATTAATTAGTATATGAGTGTCTATTTTTATATGAAAAAATACATATAATTGATATTCGGGATATAATTGTAGAATACTTTTCCATAGTTATATTTAAGTATGATTTTATGTAACTTCGGGTTCCGGTTGAATAGCGTCGGTTTCGGGTAAGATGGAACTCGATCCGTGCAGCACTTTTTAGTACTGAATAAGAGAGTTAAAACTTCGAAAAGAAAAAGACTTCAAAATTAGATACAAAAAGAAAACAAGTTGGAAATTGCTCGTCAAACGTGGCAAATGAGGTGCGTTCGTACTATAACTAGTTTTATAATTATTTTTTGCACCCCATATTGTACTGAATGTATACTTTTTTGCACTTCATAAAGCGCATAGTCTGATACATCATTAAAATGCACTTCCAATAATTTTTTCCCATTCCCGTAATGTAACGGAACACTTTTGACTGTCCCTGTAATTAAACTATACATCCGATTTTCCTAAAATTTGAAATAGCTCAACAAAACTTTGCAACAATTATATCTTTAAAATTTCAGACCATTCGGAAGGCTGTAATATCATTAAAATGCACTTGCAATAATTTTTCCCATTCCCCGTAATGTAACGGAGCACTTTCGACTGTCCCTGTAATTAAACTATACATCCGATTTTCCTAAAATTTGAAATAGCTCAACAAAACTTTGCAACAATTATATCTTTAAAATTTCAGACCATTCGGAAGGCTGTAATATCATTAAAATGCACTTGCAGTAATTTTTCCCATTGGCCGTAATGTAAAGAAAAACTTTTGACTGTCCCTGTAATTAAACTATACATCCGATTTTCCTAAAATTTGAAATGGCTCGACAAAATTTTGCAACAGTTATATCTTTAAAATTTCAGATCATTCGGAAGGCTGTAATATCATTAAAATGCACTTGCAATAATTTTTCCCATTGGCCGTAATGTAAAGAAAAACTTTTGACTGTCCCTGTAATTAAACTATACATCCGATTTTCCTAAAATTTGAAATGGCTCGACAAAATTTTGCAACAGTTATATCTTTAAAATTTCAGATCATTCGGAAGGCTCTAATATCATTAAAATGCACTTTCAATAATTTTTCCCATTGGCCGTAATGTAAAGAAAAACTTTTGACTGTCCCTGTAATTAAACTATACATCCGATTTTCATAAAATTTGAAATGGCTCGACAAAATTTTGCAACAATCATATATTTGAAATTTCAGACCATTCGGTTGGGTAGTTTTTGCTCTGTTACATGCGGACAGACGGACGGACAGACGGACGGACGGACAGACGGACGGACGGACAGACGTACGGACGGACGGACTGAACGACGACTATAGGTGCTACGTATTTATATAATTACGAACGCACCTAAAAAAAAAGTTTTCCTGAAAAAAATCTTTATGTAAATCTACGTATAATTAGGAAAAGTACATCAATAATTAGAAAATTAGTCGTTAAATGAACAATTAACAAAATAATGTTTTAAAAGAATATTTCATTTCCGAAATTACTTAATTTTTTCATTCGTCATAATCCATTCTGATGTAATGATTTTAGTTTCTGTTTAAAACTTAATTTTTCTTAAATAATATGAAGTTTTTACAAAGCAAACAAGACAAAGGAATTACAAATACGAGTAGAAACTCATTCATAATGTATTTTTATAACACTTTTGATGGAAATAAAAAGCATTTCTCTATTTTCAAAGCAATTTAAAATATTACGCATACTAATGATGTAGAAAAGAAAAGAAAAAAAAAACATTTTCCCGAAAAGAAATTCTTTATGAAAGTTTGTATAATTAGAAAGAGTACACCAGTAATTAGAAAATTAGTCGCTAAATCAACAATTATGGAAAAATTGCTTTAAGAGAACATTTCATTTTCAAATTGCTAATTTTTTTTATCATAACCTATTATGAAATAATGATTTGGGTTTCTATATAATAGTTACGGCAGTTCTCAAAAAATTGTTTTTCCCTGCTCAACAACGTGAAACGTTCTTTTTCTAACGTATGTTTAAGCATCAAAGCATGATACTTCCAGGTATTATTATTGAAATTGCTTGTAATCTAATATCCTTTTCATTTTCCGATAAATGAATTTACGTACTAAATTATAAGCAATTGTTGTCTCAGGACAACAGTACTTTTGTCTTTTCCTCCGCTCTCGCATCGAAAATTTAATTCAAAACTCTATTTGGCTGTATTATCTGAAAATTTTCTGTCTTTACCAAAAATGGAAAAAACAGTTCGGCTACGTAATTTCTTAAGAAAAACATTTTCCAAATTAATATGTTTGCAACAAAGATGAATTAAAAAATATGTCAGAAAGTAGTCCTCTCGGATTTGAGAAGATTATGTAAATCGATAAGGGAAGTTAGTAGTTATAGTCAGGTCAATAGTTACTATACTAAATTAGTCTAATTAATAGATACTACAATTAGCCATTAAATCAACAATTAAGAAATTACTAATTTTTGCTTTATCAAAACCCATTATGAGGTAATGTTTTGGTTTCTACTTAATACTTAACTTTTCTTAAATAGTACGGACAATTTACAAAACAACCAAGACGAAGAAATTGTAAATACGAGTAGAAACTCATTTATAATATGTAACTATAGAAAACACGTCAATAGTTGCTATACTAAATTAGTCTAATCTAATTAATATAAACTAAAATTAGTCATTAAATCAATAATTAAGAAATTACTTATTTTTGCTTCATCATAATCCATTATCAGGTGATGTTTTGGTTTCTACTTAATACTTGACTTTTTTTAAATAGTACGAACAATTTACAAAACAATCAAGACAAATATAGTATAAATACGAGTAGAAACTCATTCATAATGTTATTTTGTAACTGTAAGAAAACACATCGATAGTTACTATACTAAATTAGTCTAATTAATGTATACTAAAATTAGTCATTAAATGAACAATTAAGAAATTGCTAATGTTTACTTCATCACAATCCATTATGAGGTAATGTTTTGGTTTCTACTTAATACGTGACTTTTCTTAAATAGTGCGAACAATTTACAAAGCAACCAACACTAAGAAATTGTAAATACTCATTCATAATGTATTTTTATAACTGTTTTGATGGGAATAAAAAGTGCTTCTCTGTTTTGAAAGCAATTTAAAAACATTTATTTGCAATAAAATAACTGAGAAAACATTTCGGAAACATAATGAAATTCTAACTTGGTATTTATTCGTTTTTAACGTAAAACCTTTCGACATAAGCAATGATATATAGACAGATATTTCGGGTTATCATCTCAGCAATGCCATCAAATAATGTTTCATAAATCGTAAACGCGATATGAAATAGTTTGGTTTTATAGAAATGACAATTTTTAAATCAAACTGAATTGGCGATTTGGAAATTTTACGATCTCCTAGAAGCTTTTAAATAAATTGAAATTTCTGACAGTGTCAATAACTTTTAAAGCCAGGAATTTCTATTCCAGCTGCATCTTGAAAGCGGTATATATTTTGATACAAGAAAAATTACAAGTTTTTTATGTATTTTAAAAGAAGTACTTATTTTATTTTGAGGAATATCAAGACGGGATTTTTTACATACAGGTTTGGTTGCCTAGGAGGGACTGCTAAGACAAGGAAACCAAGCCTGTAGAGCATAGTGTCCCTCCCTGTCGCTTTTATTAAGGTCTTAAACAGTTTTCAGCCAGAACTGAAGCCGCAAAAATCGCGACATTGGGCGGTATATCCATAAATTCCGTGATGATAAATATTTACAGTATAAACTCTGCCCTCTGGGGCAAGACTGCCCCTACGCGACAAAGAGCGGGAGAAAAAACGTTGACTGAGGCGTCACCCGCTGGGGCAAGGCACCCCCACGCGACAGGCAGCAGGTGGAAAAGGAGGAGTTTCTGCTGCCAAGGCAATGCTGCGTGTGCTGGAACACACTGTAAGTCCAGAAAGTCCAGATTTGGAATGTTGAGCTGATACTTTGTTTGCTTCCGACGCATGATCGGTAGAAAGTGAGAACACAAATTTCTTTTTGAAATTGATAAATATGTCTTAATTTTGCCAGCAGTGCCGGCCTTGAGAGTATGTTTAATAGCCAGGATTTGGTGTGTGTGGGGGGTGGAAGGGGAGCTGAGGTATTTGATATGCCAGGTTTCCGTTAGCGTATAGTGATAGTAACCATGTTCTGGTGTGCCTAATTCTCCGCATTCGCAGAGAGGCGAGGAGGTGCAGTGGAATTTTTTTAGGTAAGTTTTGAAAGGACCGTGGCCCGTCAGGAATGCAGTGGTAGATATTGAGAGATGATATAGGTTCCTAGAGACTTCAGGTAGACTCCTGACCCGATAAGATCGCTTTTTCGCCTTCCGATCCTTCTATCAGTTAAATAAGCGAGATTCAAAAACTGCTACCGATTCAAAGATTGATAACAGATATGAGCGCCGCGTGTCGAAGGATTTGTCTGAAACTCAATAAAAACACAATATACAGGGACCATGCTAAAGAACCTGGCAAATTTATTTAAGCAAAAAATCACATATCAAGCAAACTTTTAGAAGTACAGCCAACATAATATTTTACATGCATGCCCAAACGTATAAGGGGCTCTCTTAGCTTTACATCAGATGCAGAATCATAAAAAGTATTATAATTTATACGCAAATGGTTTATAAATTCATCAGAAACGCCATATATAAGAGTTGGAACACGTCGAAATTACTTACCAATTAAATCTTCTAAATAATCATTCAAATTTTTATCTTTATCACACATTTTAGCATGATCACAACCAACAAATCTGCGATCATAAGAAGATATACGAAAGAAAAATTTACAGTACTTTTTTCCATTAATCACACAGTTCTTTGCATGAGTTGAGTTCTCCAAAGTCTCGGCACTTAATGATGATTCTGTTAGCAGTCCATCAAGGTTCCAAGCTAAACGCAACTCATTACCCAAAATTAGACCTATTTGAGGTATTTCAATAGATACTTGTCTGTCGCTATACCTGTCGAGGGGTTAAAGTAGCAGAAAAATTAGCATCAGATGAAGATGTATAACTATAATGCAGATACATTAAAATATATAGAAATATAATTAATTTTAACCCAACGATAAGCAGAACACAATTTTTTAAAACAATCATCAAGTGGATATAAAGCAACAGCATATTTAAAATTTCTAGCATTTGTAGCACTCCAAATAGTTACAGGATTCCAATTTTGACCCTGTTTCATATCAATCCAACTCAGATGATACATTTCTTCATCTTTAAACACAGTTTTAAAGTACTCATTTCTATATCTACTAAGGTGTATTTTCCTAGCTCGAAACCCACGGCGGCTGCGACGTAAAGTCGCTCTCTTCGTCCGCCGTCCACGCATATACTTCCGCAGATAGGGTACTCGTCGACGGTTGTACCATAGCATCACGCTGAAAAAGGTCCGGTTCGTTATGCTGAAGTACTCTCAAGACGCGATCTGTTGCCGGTTGCTCGTTGCTGTGCCGGACTTTATATTCGGTTACGAATCGAACTGATAACAGTTAAAACGCGCCTCGATTGCGTCTACAAGACTGTTCGGTATTGCCTCCGAAGCTCAAATTTCGAAATTACAAAAAATAACTTTTGGCCAGATAACAATTGAGCTCCCTTTAATTTCAGCTGTGAAAGGATATCTATCAACCAAATTTTAAGAAAATACCCCAACCAACTACAATGAGAAGGTGCTACATCACTTATAAGTACATATTTAATACGATCCAATTCACCATCCTCAGCATAACGGATACATCTTTTAAAACTATCACTTGCTTGACCTGCCGGAAGTACACCAAATTCCTAAAAATCACCATCCTTTTTACAATAATTCACAGCTTCTTGGATTGAGCCACGCATTTTCTCAATATGACAATTTGGTAGTCTGTTCTTAACCGTTGAAACTTGGTGCGTATTTTAAATCCCACAAAGCCTTGGAGGTGGAGGAGATCAGTCTCCGGACAAGTTTCACGGCCATACGATCAAGGTACGAGTAGAAATTGGCAAAGCTGTGTAGTGGGACATCATTCGGTTCGAAACTGGTAAAACACCAAAATTTTCCGCGACTGTTCATTCCAAAATCAAAATACAACTGAATTTCGTGCTCTAAGCTTGTCCTGGGACACAGGACGGGGTCAGGAGTTAATACTACTCTCCTTGCCCGATAAGAGCGTTTTTTTTTTTTTTTTTTGCCTTCCAATTCTTCTATCAGATAAATAAGCGAGATTCAAAAACTGATACCGATTCAAAGATTGATAACAGATATGAGCGCTGCGTGTCGAAGGATTTGTCTGAAACTCAATAAAAACACAATATACAGGGACCATGCTAAAGAACATGGTAAATTTATTTAAGCAAAAAATCACATATCAAGCAAAGTGTTAAAAGTAACAGCCAACATAATATTTTACATGCATGCCCAAACGTATAGGGGTCTCTCTTAGGTTTACACCAGATGCAGAATCATGAAAAGTATAATTTATACGTAAATAGTTCATAAATTCATCAGAAACACTATATATAAGAGCTGAACACGTCGAAACTGCTTACCAATTAAATCTTCTAAATAATTCTTCAAATTTTTATCTTTATCTCACATTTTAGCATGATCACAACCAACAAATCTACGATCATAAGAAGGAATACGAAAGAATCAGGAACGATCGTTAAAATTTGGTGAGGAGTTAGAAAATGGAAAGACAATTTCACACAGGAAAGTATGGGCGCATACGAACGCATTGTGTTGTATAGAGGGCGCTGTGTATCCACAATTTCTGCTCGTGCACAAACCTCTCTGATAAGTCCAGCCGGTCGTCATTCGATAAGGTGATTTTGCAGAAGTAACATGAATCATTATACGTTAAATGAATATGCAGGCATGTATAATTTACCATGCGGCAGGGGACAGCAGTCGGAAAGTTTCGCAAATGTATGCAGAACGCTACTCAAACTGACGCAAACCTCAGGATCAAATGTTTGCACATGTTCATCAACAACTGTGCGAAACTGGATCGGTTACCAGTACCTGTCATTACAGAGGAGGCAACAAGCAACCGATTGATACGGACAGTTCCAGTCGAGGAAGCTATTTTGCAGCGTTCTGCATACATTTGCGCAACTTTCCGACTGCTTTCTCCTGCCTCATCGTATGTTAGATACATGTCTACATATTCATTTACCGCATAATGATTCATGTTACTTCTGCAAAGTCAGCTTGTCGAATGACGACCGCCTGGACTTCTCAGAGAGCTTTGCGCGTGAGCAGAAATTGTGGATACACAACGCCTTCTACAACTTTATGCGTTCGTTTGCGCCCGTACTTCCCTATATGAAATTGTCTTCTTTTGCTATTTTCTACGTCCCCACCAAATTTGAATGATCATTTCTGATACACCCTGTATACCAGGTTTCCATAATTTAAGTGCACGCGTTTGAAGTGCTCTTACAAGCTAAACTATTTGAAATAGTTAAAAAAAGATTTGGTATTTATCCAGTTTAGAGCATGCAGAAATAAGTTCTGCAAAAAAAAAAATAAATAAATACAGTAAACTCTATGTAAGGCGGACTCTGCGTAAGATGGAAATCTGTCTGACTAGGAAAGATTTTCAAGTCCCTACGAATACATAGACATAGAGCAAAATTTGTCTAAGGCGGAATATTGTTTACTACGGATATGAGCGCCGCCTGTCGAAGGATTTGTCTGAAACTCAATAAAAACACAATATATAGGGACCATGCTAAAGAACGTGGCAAATTTATTTAAGCAAAAAATCACATATCAAGTAAAGTGTCAAAACTACAGCCGACATAATATTTTACATGCATGCCCAAACGTATAGGGGTCTCTCTTAGCTTTACACCAGATGCAGGATCATAAAAAGTATAATTTATACATAAATAGTTCATAAATTCATCAGAGACACTATATATAAGAGTTGAACACGTCGAAACTGCTTACCAATTAAATCTTCTAAATAATCATTCAAATTTTTACCTTTATCACACATTTTAGCATGATCACAACCAACAAATTTACGATCATGAGAAGGTATACGAAAGAATCAGGAATGATCGTTATAATTTGGTGAGGAGTTAGAAAATGGCAAGACAATTTCAGATAGGAAAGTATGGGCGCAAACGAACGCATTGTGTTGTAGAGGGCGCCGTGTATTCACAATTTCTGCTCATGCACAAACCTCTCTGATAAGTCCAGCCGGTCGTCATTCGACAAGGTAATTTTGCAGAAGTAACATGAATCATTATACGTTAAATGAATATGCAGACATGCGTAATTTACCATGCGACAGGGGACAGCAGTCTGAGAGTTGCGCAAATATATGCAGAACGCTATAAATATAATAAGAAATAAAAATTTTCTCGGTCCCGATTGACAGAGTTTACTGTAATTTTTTAAAAATTCAAACAGATGGCGTTATCCTTCTATATATAAAAAAAAGTTTTGATTTGGAAATGGACCAATGAACATCTGCGTAGATATTCCGGGTTGATCCGCATCCAATTTGAATGCTTAAGCATGGCCTTTCATCGTTAATATTTAGAAAACTGTTGCATACAAAAATATGAAAATCGGTGGTATTATAGAAAAATGTTTGATAAACACGCTGATGCAGACAGTTTTCAAATCGAAGAATTATTTTAAGAGATATTTAATGCTAAAGTTGGAGAAAGTCGTTCCATTAAAAAAGTTTTATTTGAGCAAAAACTATGCATGAGAATTTAATCATTTTTAGATCATTTTATACGTTATAAGTTCCCAATGCGCAGATTGCATTTATTTTTCTTATTTGATGCATTTTTTGAGGTTTTATTTCTATTTTTAATTCAAATTTTCAGCATTTCGAGAGATGTTTTTTACAAATTTTAGAAAATGTCATTAATTTAAACTGTTGCCAATTGTATAAACAGCGAAACAAATTATCATATCAAATATTTCTTCAAATTAAAAATTTATTTACACGTGACTATTACAAACAGAAAAAAAACTTTAAAATTAGAATTAAATGATTACATGTTAAAAGCAGGAAAATTACGTCATAAGAACCATATTTACACTTGAATTTTACGTCATATTTAAAATGCCGAAAAAAATAGGGTAAAACAATTTAAATTGAAAAATATATTTGCGCGAGATATTTTGAGATAATCTTTTCAACTATTATCGTGAATTCGAAGACAGCGCAAATAATATTTCCTTCTAACAACAAAAGTATTTTTACGTGAATATTAATAAAAGAAATAAAAGTTTGGTGTAAATTACGTCAGATTTGAAACGATACATTTAAAATGAATTATTTAAAAGAACTATCTTATAGCGCTGCTAAAAAATACCGGGAGACAATGACACTGTTTACTTAATTCATTTTACATTAGCTTATTTTCAAATAACTAATGTGTTTAATTAAATACGAAAACAGCCATTGTATCTCTTAACAGCAACAGATTTGGTCTTAAAAATCCCCAATCCAAGAAAAACGAATGGAAACCCGTTTACAGAGAGATCGCTACTGTTTTTTTTTTTTTTTTTTTTAATTTTAATTCAATATTTTTAAAGCCGATCAAATGCGTGCAATTAGCGTGCTTTTTGGATTTTGGTGTGCCTGAACGGGGGTTGGCGAGCGTAGCTCGTAGGGGGCAGAGTCCCCTAGTGTATAATAAAAAAAATGGAGAATTTCCTATCAGCTAAATTTCGAAACTTTTTTAATGGAAAATTTCGAATAATAAAATGTCAATGATAGACAATCAAATGATCAAATGACAATCAAAATAGTAAATGATTATCAAAATGATAGTAATTATAGCACTGCTATGAAAAAAATATCGTCGTCTCAAAAAATATTGATTTAAAATGAGTTATGAGTTATTTTTGTGCAAACCGCAAACAGCCTACATGTTTGAAGGCGGACTAGTCACAGAAAGAATAATCAAACTCATCCGTCGCAAATTCTTTGTTTTAACTTCCTGCCATATTGGTGAAAGTACGTAGACTGGAAAATGAAATTATCTGAAATTAACCACACGCGCAGACGATATTTACAAAAGTAAAGATATTCAAACCTGAAAAGGAAAATATACGAGTTATTCCAATAATTGGTGCATTCCCAATAAGTTATTCCTTAATATTAATAAATGTAGCGGTTTAAGTTATTCTCGTAGAACTGATACCTTAAATTATTCTTATCAAATTAATAATCTGGTCATATGTCGTCCTAGCACAGTAAAGGACTTGGGTATTGTTTTTTATGCTAAAATTGATTTTTCACCCCATATCGATAAAAAACTAGGGTTCTTTAAGCGTAAAACTAAAGATTTCTCCAATCAACATGCATTAAAAGTTTTATATTTTGCTTTGGTACGTCCTAATCTTGAATATTGTATTCTCATTTGGGATCCTTACTATATAAATAAAATTAAAATTCTCGAGCAAGTAATGTCTAAATTCACACGTTATTTATTGTTCAAGAGTAATCATATATATTCTTATGATATTTCTTCTTCCTATCTACGTAGTATTTTTGACATTCCCAGTTTGAAATCTAGACGGGATCTTTTTTGTGTTTGATTTTTTTACAACGTTATTAATAACATGATTGATTGTAGTGATATATTTAATTCTTTTAATTTTAATGTTCCGAACGGATCCCTCAGGTGTCCTCAGTTTTTTATATTACCATTTCTTAAATATAATTATGTTAGTAATTTTTCCTTTATATAAATTTTACAAAATATTTAATGCATTTTCTGTGCATCTTGATGTTTTTCGTACGTCCTTTACTGCTTTTAAAGATAAATGTTCTGAAATTTTAATCTCTTAATTTGTGTTTGCATTCGTGTTGTATGTAATTTATATCTATATGTTTATATATACAGTAGAACCCCGCTAATCCGAACTAATTGGGGCCGGTGCCTGTTCGGATTACAAAAAAATTCGGATTACCCGAAATTCCTATAAAAGTAGAAAAGAAATTGGTGCATGCTAAAAAAAAAAATGTAAGTTATAAGTACTCAGTAGTACAGTAAACATCCTCTAATCCGGTATCCTAAGATCCGGCACGACTTTGGAAAAAAAATTGTATTCCTTGTTTAATCACTCCTGGTGTTTATCCAATGGAACTTCATAATGAGGAATTACGTAACAACCCATTACAAGCGGTTCAAAATTTTATCATCTGAATTAAATACTTTTTGAATTTTAGAAAAGAATTTTATGGCGACTGGCAAACAAACTGATATTCGAGATTTTTTTTAAGATGGCTTCTACGAGTAGGTCTACAGTGCACGTTTTTATTTTATGTTCGTGTACATATGTTGTACTTTTATGTTGCTGAGTATTTTTTTTTTATTCTATTCAAGCTGTTTAAAGAATAAAAAACATTTTACTGCCTTTTTTTTTTTTTATTCTAACTTCTACACGTTTTTCCCGACATTCATCCTATAATCCGGAAAATTTCGCAAGTTAATCTCTTCAGTTAATTAAAATTATACTGTTCAAGTATAATTTTCGAAAATAAAATCTGTTCGGATTAACCGGAATTTCGGATTAGCGGGGTTCTACTGTATGTATGTTTTTCATTATTTTTTATGATGTTCTTGCAACATTGTAAATGGATTCGTCTGTAGTGTGCATTTCAATAAATAAATAAATAAATATTAGGGAAACATTGACTTTAAATAATCATTCTGACAAGCTGTGTCAGCCAATTGTCATTCCAGTAGATCAGTTGAAAGAGCATTGGAAATTTAATCCAAAAAAAAAAAAAAAAAAAATGTGGGTCCAATTCCCTGCCTGCACACTTTTCCCTCAGTTGTAAAATTTTCAAAGTACAGTAGAAGTTCTTTAATCCGGCACGTTCGGGACCACAGCCCGATTTAGCAATTTTGCCGAATTATCGAGCGTCATTTTTTTTCTTTTTTGTGTGTGTGTTCACCTACATTATCAACGTATGCAAATTGTATAAATATCTGACAAATAGTATTTTATATTTCGCCATTCTAACAACTGTGAGCAGTAAAGAAAAACATAGAATAAAAACTTAAAATCCAATTATTTAATATATACTGTATATGTACTACGTAATGTACATATAAGGCACTGTATATGTACATTACATAGTACATGTAGTAAAAAATTAATATAAACATTACATTTTTAAAAAGTCTCTGATATCATGTTGCTTCCAAGATTCGGATTTCTTCTTCAAAAAATCGTTACGGATTATACAGATTTATGTGTTCAGCAGCGTTGTAGCTTTTATTCGATTAGGCAAATTTTGTGAATGTATCTAATGCATCAGAAGCCTATTTCCAAGAGACTTTAGATTCATTTGCCGCGGCTCCTTCTTCATCCGATACTGCCTCCTGAATCTGGGCTTTTTGTGGGTGCTTGCATCCTAGTGGTCCCAGTCAACAGTGGCCGTAGAAAAAAAAGAAACTGCGGGCTTGCGTGCCAGATTATAGAATATTCCGAACCATAGAATGCCGGATGAAAGAACTTCTACGGTAGTATGAAATCGTTACTAATCAGTATGATTAAGTTAAAATAATAAAGTGTATCTAAGTTTTCATCATTTAATAGCGTTATTTTACATGCGACTTATTCTGTCTATATGCAGACCAGATGCTATTGTTAAAAGGGTGTCTGAGTGATTTGTGTCAGCCGGGTATCGTTCCAGGTAGCTAAATTGTAAGAGAATTGACATTTTAAGCCAAAGAATCTGGGCTCGATTCCCGGCCTGAACACCTTTTCACTCAAATGGATAATTTTCAAAATTGTATGATATTGTTAGTAAGTAGTATAATTGTTTTAAAATAATGAAACTTGTGGCATTAATAACCATTGCAAGGGTACGATTAAATCCAGAGATTAGGGGTAAAAGTACTAATTAAATAGTTTCAGAGAAATCTAATATATAAAAATGAAAATTTGTCTGTATGTCTGTCAGGCTATACAAATCCACAGTTTGGAAGCCAGAATTGTGAAATGTTACGTACATGTGCATTAAAACACGGGCGAGGCAACTAAAGCAGTACGAAATCGGAATAACTTATAGTTAATTTTTAATTAATAAAAAACCACAAATTTAACAGAAATTTCTAATCAAATTTAAGTATTTTTCTTTATTGCTGTTGCCAGCAATTAAAAATCCACAATAAAATTCTTATTACAACAATTACTTTGCTATTGCAAGATTTCCACGTGAAAAAATGAAATAAATGGTTTGACGAATTAAAAAAAAAAAGGGGAATATTACATCATAACTTTTGTACTGCAAGATTTCTACGTGAAAAATTAAAATAAAATAAATAGTTTGACGAATTAAAAACAAAAGTGAATGTTAGGTCATAATTTTTCTGTTTTATGATTTCCGTGTATAAAATTATAACAATTTAATTAATTTGATCAATAAAAAAATCAAATATTATGTCATATTGGAAATATAAAGGACGTGGTGAATATATAACGTCCTATAAGTGTGAAAAAATGCATTAATGCATGATAAAAACTTGATTATAGAAATATTGGCGTATTTTAACATTATTGCTCCAATGATGAATGGAAATAAGTTCATTTATAGCAGTATTATTTTGCGTCTGTTATATAAATTTATACATTTTTATATTGGGTTTTCATTTGATTCATGTGTACAACGCTTCGACTATTTTTTTTTTTATGTTGTATGTTAAATTTTGAAATTGGTTTTTCAAAACAAACATTCTTAAAATTCCGGGCAACGCCGGGTACTTTAGCTAGTATAACATAAAAGAATTGTAAAATGATAAAGAAAAAAAATTAAATGCAGTTTATACAGTTAATTTACTATAGTACCTCAACAATTTATTGCATACATCTAATATCGATCAAACACTGACTTTGCAAATAAAACCATATACATTTTATTTCTTTAAAACAAAACAAAACAAAAATATAATTGCAATTATTTTATTCCTTACTATCCATTCATGTGCTTCTTTGTTATTTGTAAAATTCGGCACATATTCTTGAAGTGAAAAATATATTTTTCCCACTTTTGTTCGAAATTGTGTTTTATGAATAGAGGAAATCAGACGTCCAGACCACATATGCAGCTTTTCAGAATAAATTTATAGTTCCAGTAGGAAATTCTATATTCCATCAAATGCGTATTTCTGTATTTTTTAGTGTAGACATTTTTCTGGAGTATTTCCCAAGACTACGTAATATGTAGTATTGTGTCTTGCATTTTCAAATTTCACAAAACGTTCAGAGGTAATTTTTTTTTCTATTTTTATACTTGAAATAAGAATTTTCAAAAACTTGACACAGTCAAAATATTCTGGAATTTTTACAGAAATTCTGAATTTCATGGGAGCGTTTTACTTTTAAGTATTATATATATATATATATGTAATAAAAATGAAATCACAAATATAAAAATAAAATTGGAAAGACAGAAATACAAAAACCATGAAATTATCAATAGTTTACAGATTCGTCAGAGGAGCTATGCAAGCTTAATTCATAGTAAAAATAAGTTATTTCGTCGAATATTGTCGGCAATAGGCCTAAAATGATAATATTTAGCTCCTTATAACATATCGGAAAACCCAAATAAATGAAGAAACGATGTGATCCAAAGAGAACAAAACGTTATACATGGAACACCCAAAGAAATAAATGAATTATAGAACTTAAAAATGTAAGATACACAACTCGGCAAGAAAAACAAAACGCGGCGAACATGCAGAATGATATATTTTTGGCCATGCGGCAAGTGAAATCAGTAGATAAAATCCATGACTCAGCAAAAAGTAAATAAGAAGGGACATCTACCGTTATAGAGAGAAACCGATATTCTGGTGCTGTTATCTATCAGCCAGAAGAAGAACGGAGGGCCATTAAGGTAATTAACGTAAAAAATAGAGATATACGAGGGTGGTTCAATAATTATTTCCCGAGTCCCGAGTGTGTATAAAATATTTGCACTGCGATGTTTGATGTGTAATATTGAAGCCTAATGTATTAGATGTCTGTATGCTCAATTTCAGAACCGTAGCTGCTATATTAACATTTTTTTTTCCGTTTTTGGTGTGAGAGGTCGCACCTAGCTTGAAAGGGGTGGCGGGTTAGGTGACAGTGAGTGAGACGTGGCTACTGTTGTTTGGACTCGGGATCATAGTGATGTAGCCACGTCTCATCCACCGTCACAAATGTATCACAGAACTGCTTCAAGCTCATAAGCTTCATGCTTCTGCCCCATAAGCTCCAAACCATCCCCCCCCCCCACACACACACACCCTTTCAAGCTAGGTACCACCTCTCGCACCTAAAACGATAAAAAAAAGTCTAAATATAGCAACTACGGTTCTGAAACTGGGCATATAGGCATCTAAGATATTAGGCTTCAATATTCCACATCAACCATCGCAGTACAAATATTTTATACACTCTCAGGACAATAATTATTGAACAACCCTTCGTATATATAGATTCCAAGAGAGAGGGACAATGCCAGTGTATCCAAAATGTATTGAAAATGGTATGAAGAACATAGACTTCCGGTTTTCGACGGATTTACACGTTTTAGGTGTGAGAGACCCCAAAAAACATGTTTATAGAAAATGTCTGTCTGTCCGTATGTCTGTCGCCATTGTACCATCAAAAAGTGTATGAAGTTATGCATAGAATTGAACCAATTTTTTTTTAAGTTTTTTGGCTATGACAAGCAGGTCTTTCCTTCATTTGGAAAAAATTCCGCCGGAAGGGGGGCACTGTAATAGCGATTTTGAATAGTGTACCATCGAAAAGTGTAAAGTTATGCATTGAATTAAACTAAATCTTTTTTAAAGTTTTTTGGCTATAGCAAGCAGGTCCTCCCTTAATTTGGAAAAAATCGGCCGGAAGGGGGCGCTGTAATAGTGATTTTTGTGCGGTTTTGAATATTGTATCATCGAAAAGTGTATGAAGTTATGCATAGAATTAAACCAATTTTTTTTTAAGTTCTTGGCTATGGCAAGTAGGTCCTTCCTTAATTCGGAAAAAAATCTGCCTGTAGGGGGCGCAGTAATAGCGATTTTTGTGCCATTTTGAATATTGTATCATCGAAAGTGTATGAAGTTATGCATAGAATTGAACCAAATTTTTTGTGCATATTTTTGGTCATGGCAAGAAGGTCCTCCCTGAATTTGAAAAAATTCCGCCGGAAGGGGGTGCTGTAATAGCGATTTTTGTGCCATTTTCAATATTGTACCTTCGGAAAGTGTATGAATTTATGCATAGAATTGAACCAAATCTTTTGTGTATGTTTTTGGCCATGGCAAGAAGGTCCTCCCTGAATGTGGAAAAATTCCGCCGGAAGGGGGCGCTGTAAATAGCAATTTTTGTGTAATCTTCTTAATTTTTCGTAGTTCTATATTACACCAGTGGCTCGGGAATCGACAGAACTTCCCATCCTGATAAGCCGACTATTCGTGATTTTAATAAGTATCATGATCGAGATTAAATCGTTTTTACTCAGATTAATTGACTGGACCAAAAATTTAAGATGAAAGTCAAAGTTGATATAGTATTGAACTAATAAAAATGAAATATTGACATTTGTAACAACATTTTGTAATATTAAAATATATGAGATAGAAAAAAATTGTGGGATTGGCGCACATCCAACTAGTTTACCGTGTTCTGTGCTTTAGCTCGTGATAAAAGATTTCGTCTGTATTTTAGTAAGAAAGGGATGTATGAGACAATGTATGAAGTACTGTCATTTTCATACTATAAATGTGATATTGCACAAATATTCTTTTTCAAATACATTAATTTACTTTTGTTAAGAAGAAAAAAGAAGTATTTGTATCTATTTTCTTCCTTGATATCAATTCAAGAGCTTCTTCGTTCTTTACAAAATTCAGCGCAAATTCTTGAAGTGACAAATACATTTTTTCCACTTTTGTTCGGAAATAGTGTCTTATGACAAGAGAGGAAAATCAGACGTCGAAATCATGTATGGGGATTTTCAGAATAAATTTATAGTTCTAGAAGAAAATTCTATATTCCATAAAACGCATATTTCTGTATTTTTTACTTTAGACATTTTTCTGAAGTATTTCTTTAGACTGCGTAATGTATAGTATTGTGTCTCGCGTTTTCAAAATTCACACAACGATGATAGGTAATTTTTCTTCACCATCTCTCTCTCTCCTCTTTCCTCCTTGAAATGAGAATTTTTGGTATATTTTGAAACTAGCAAATTTATATCTATTTTTTAAGTTCTGAATTTTATAGAAATGTTTTATTTTCAAATGAAAATCAAATTTCAAATTATTTTTGCTTTAAAGGCGCAAATGCCAACCTAGTGAAAAAGATTCCATGCCGGGACTCGAACCCGGGCCATCAGTATAGGGCACTGACGTTCTACCGACTAAACCACATGGAACGATACCCAGTCTGGAACATCTCACTATTACAGGTTAGCAACGCTACAAACGCAGCACGTGAGATGTTCCAGGCTGGGTATCGTTCCATGTAGTTTAGTAGGTAGAACGACCTATACTGATGGTGACCTATACTGTGATTAGTGACCTATATTGATGGCCTGGGTTCGAGTCCCGGCATGGAATCTTTTTCACTAGGTTGGCATTTCCGCCTTTTAAGCAAAAATAATTTGAAATTTGATTTTCATTTGAAATATTATATGCAAGGCGAATGTTTCTCTCTGAAAAAATTTCCAAGTATTAATATAGTTTTATTTTCTTTTATACTTTTTTTTTAAATATTCTGAACATTTAAAATATATGCTATATTAACTCAGATTATATTAAGTTTCACAATTTCTCTCATTTTTCGATTCCTTAATGTCTTTCTCAAGGTTGTTCTCAACTGCTCTGCTCAGCAAGCGCAAAACGTTTTGACACATTTACAAATTCATTTTTTAGCATAGAGATATAAAATTGGAAGGCCTGACTATGGAAGCGATTTGGAATCAAAATGTGTTTTCCATTTTTTGATAAATAAATTACCTATTGAGTTATAAGCGATTTTTATCACGTGACAAAGACGGTTTTCACCTTTTTGAGTAGTTATTCTTCTTTCGCGTGGAAATTTGGTTCAAAACTCCCACTTTGACACTATTTTCTGAAAGATCTATTGCATTTGCAAAAAAGGGGGAAAAACATTTCGTTTACATAGAAAAACAGTTCGTTTACATTTGTTGTTCATTTACAGGGACGCACAAAACAAATCGGTTACAGTACTGACTTTGAACAATGATTGCTGGTAGTGCGTTTTCAATTTCGGTATGCGCTTTTAAATTTTAACTTATTTTTGCATGTTACTCGTTGTGTATAAATTCTGTACCTCGTATACAGGGCGGCTCAAAAGAATTTGCGTACCATTCTGCTTATTAGCGGAAACTGTTGAAAGAAAATAGTCAACTGAGGTATGTATTTCCTGACTGAACTAAATTTTTGCATTCATATAATTTATATCTACAAATTTATACATCGTATACAGGGCTATTCAAAGAATTCGGATAATTTTCCAATTGTAGATGAAAATTGCTGAAATTGTGTTTTCAAAT
Organism: Maratus speciosus; assembly: GCA_963932465.1. Taxonomy (NCBI): domain Eukaryota; kingdom Metazoa; phylum Arthropoda; class Arachnida; order Araneae; family Salticidae; genus Maratus; species Maratus speciosus. The sequence goes on from OZ010799.1 coordinate 112,521,719, forward strand.
GAGGGATGCGTTTCCAGACGTTTCAATTAGAAATCGTATTTTAACTTATTTAAACGGTGAAGCTATTATATTATTCTGAATGTGTTGGAAAGTGTTTCATAATCTATGCTTGACGCATGATTTTATTTCTTTTTTGTTATAATTAATTGAAGTTGGAGGTAGAACAAGACAATGATAATAAGAGACGAGCCCAAAAAACACTTAGTGTGCGTTTTAAAATTTAACAATAATGTTAAGATATAAAAACATGTATAAAAATCACTTATAAACAGATTAAGTAAAATAATGCTATAAAAAGTGATAAAATATCTTTATTAAGATTGACGATCGTTTCGTCGCACCAACGGCGACATTTTCAAAATCATTCACGATAGAAAATATTTTCACTTAATTTAAAAACAATAAACATAGTAAAACAATGTCACGAGACATGATGCATAACGAAAAACATTGCAAACATAAAATGCATGCTGTCTCGTGACATTGTTTACTATGTTTATTGTTTTTAAATTAAGTGAAAATATTTTCTATCGTGAATGATTTTGAAAATGTCACCGTTGGTGCGACGAAACGATCGTCAATCTTAATAAAGATATTTTATCACTTTTTATAGCATTATTTTACTTAATCTGTTAAGATATAGTTTTTACTTTTAACTTATTATTGCCAATCCAATTAAAAAGTATCATGATTTTTATGTATATTTTTACTTTATGGTTTAGAAAATATAGTTACTTCCATGGTTTAAAAGGGAGAAATTGCAGATCAAGGATATCAGCCTAGGTAGCTTAATGATTAGAGCAACAGCACGGTACGCTGTAGCCCCAGGTTAGATTCCTGGCCCCGGCTGATTTTTCAATCGTGTTGGATTGACTATATTAATTGTGTAAGTCTGAAATAAATTGTTCTTTATATATATGTATCTTTTAATGAATTCAGACATTAATTTATAAGCTTTAATATTTTTACTTTATTCTATCTTTACAGAGATTAAAGTATTGCCGTCGTGAAAAATTTCGACTTCCGGTTTTCGACGGATTTATACGTTTTAGGCAGGTTGCACACTGAGACGACGGGATGAAAATGAAGTGCGACATAGGGGAAAAAACACGTCGAAACAAAGAAAAAAGCTGTTTCAAACCTGCTTTAAACCGATTTTTTCCTGAAATCGAGCAACATGTTGCACACGTCGTCTAAGTGTGCGGCCAGCCTTAGAATAGAGATGAGACGGGCTCATCCCGCGTCCGAAAGCCTGAACATGGGCCCGATATGGGCTCGGGCTCTATATTTATTCTAGCCTTCGGGCTCGGGCTCGTTCTTTCTGAAACCGGAAAACTTTATTTATTTATGTATAGAAAAGATTGTAAGAACTTTTTTCCCCGTTTAAAATTACTTTTCAAGTCTTTTCAATGTTATTTAGATCAAAATAAAGGGGAACAAAAATCGTGTTTATTTATTTTAGTATTTGATTGCTGCTTCAGAAATTTGTGATGTTTTCAGATTTATGCCTACGGCATTTTCAACGACGATCAATTAATATGGCGCTAATCAAAATAAGCACAAACAATGAATTTGTTTTTAATAGGATTTTCGTTTGTGACAGAAGATATTTTATAATCCGATCTTTTATTTATTTTTTATTTAGTTATCTCACGCGAAGAGAATGTTTTCTACGAATTTTAGTAGACCAGAATTATCTTGAGGTTTGCAAATTATTTAATCTTATATTGCGTACGAGTCATAATCGTTCTTCATATGAAAATAACTTTATTGGTTATTATATCTATTTGTCATGAACTCTGCTCATGCTGAGGTAGTGGTCTGCACGGGCCCGGGCTTGGCCCGAGGCCCGTACCCGGCCCGCGGGCCGGGCCGGCGGAATGAAGACGAATTTTCCAACGGGCCGGGCCGGCAAAAAAATTGAACGGGCCTGCAGGGCCGGGCCGATAAAAAAAATTAATCGGGCCTATCGGCCCGATATAAGAGTTCAAGCAAAGCATATAAAATACGAGCCATTTTCAATGAATATGATTTTCTCGAGAAGTATAAATGTGCGTCACGAGCCGATGCGAGTTTAACAACATCAATACAGATATGTAACATGTCCATCGTAGAGATCGGCATCGTACAGTTACAAGATGTCTGATTACGGGTTTAATTTTTTTTCAGAAGACTCGTGCCGGGACAGAACTGGTTTTAATCGATCTCAGGATGTGTAGGACAGGCATTATGTTTTGTAAAAGTATTAATAGTGATAATGAACTTCTGTTATCAGTATCTTTGGAAATATACCTTAAGGGATTCTCATATTCACTGCTCAACAATACGAAACTTTCAAACACATTTTCTGACTCATTTTTAACTATAAAGGCATAAAATTCACAGACCTGACTATTGAAGGCATTTGGAAACGAATAGCTTTCTCCATATTTGATAAATTACTTACAGAGATAACAGAGATTCTTGTCATGTGACAGTACGTTTTTCTCCTTTCCTGTGCTATCGCTTCCGGAAATTCGATTCATAACGCTAACTTTGGCAGTATTTTCAGAGAAAGATATATTGCTTTTATCTATGAAAAAGACGGCATTCAGATAGTTTCTGAATAAGAATATCTGCCAATCTTACGCGTTTCCGAAAAGAAATGAATTCTCAAATGTGTCGAAATGTAACTTCTTTCGATTTGAGAAAAGCCTTAAAAATGAGAGAAATATTTTCGCAAATCTACTTTTTATCATACACCTTCAAAAGGTATCATGTTTTTAATCCTTTATTCTGAACTACATTAACTTTTAATGAACCCTTATTGGAATTTCGAAATGTCTGTAGAGACGATGACTAAAACACTGTGTAATCATTAATGTTTACTATTGTGTGTTTTCTGCTTTGCGAACACATAGTAATCTAAAATATACTGTAAAATTTTCCCAAAAATATGTACGTAGTATTCATTAAAAGAATCTTAATTGTATGTCGAGAAAAAACGGATTTTTTTTGTAGAAATTGAATCGGGCCGGGCCTGTTTTCACTAATTTTTGTACGGGCCGGGCCGAGAACTGTAAAAATGCAAACGGGCCGGCCTCGGGCCGAACTTTAAATTTTTACACCGGGCCGGGCCAAGATAGCTTTCGTTCGGGCCGGGCCGGGCCCGGGTTCGGAAATTCCGGTCCGTGCAGACCTCTATGCTGAGGACTCTGTAGTAGATTTACGAGATCACTTTGCTTCGTAAGTAAATATAATTACCCTGTTATTCCGATAGAAAGCAATCAGTCAGTGTTTCCTCTTTTAATATAAAAGCATCGGACCTTTAAGATAACGGTGTCAATTTTGTAATTTACGTTGATTTCCATGAATTAATTAAATTTCCATTTTACAGTAATTTCTATATAAGAAGTTTTTAAAAATGAGATACCACATTCGAAACAATTTTTAAATATCATGTAATTTTTTTATGCATATTTTTGGTATCGGCCTCGGGAGGACCGGGCTGCAAAAAACGAGCCCGAACCTTAGAAGGTCCTGAACATGATTTGACGTTTTCTAGAAAATGTCTGTCCGCGCGTCTGCTTGTCTGTCTGTCTACATCTGCCTCAAATTTTCTGGACAATCAAACTTCAGTTTCAGCTAAACATAGAAGTAAATTGGTAATGATTAGGTTTTGGTGTAAATCTCTCAACAGGTGGCGCTATTATACTGCATTTTTCACGATTTCCGCGATAGCTATATTTCAAGAACTGTGGTACGGAATTTCGTTAACCCTTTAATGTAAGATTTTTTTTTTTATGTTGTTCAGAAAAAAAAGTGAATCGGTTTGTGTTAATTATCCACTAGAAAAATAGGGAAAAAAATTATTTAGGTTTCCGTTGGATATAATGTCATAATGCCACTCCTGATTTACATAACAAAAATGGCTCAAAAAATGATCATTTTAAATTATATACATACTTTAAAGTGTTTACACTACACAATAACAACTATTCAATGATATAACAATTTTTATGATGCCTTTAATAGTTTGCAGAATTAAAAATATCTACCTTATAAATATAGAGAAAACACGTGTCGAGAACATTGCAAACAGTATCAGCGAAAGATGTAATAACCTCTTCGTGATAACAAATCAGAACAAAACAGACTTCACGACCTTAAATGCATGTTATCTCACGTAAGTAAAACATAATAGTTCCTCCCATTAATTTTCAAATTTTTATAATATCTCTGAGTTCTATAAATTATATTTAGAAAAAAAAAATAAAAAATCTAAAAATTCCATTTTTTGCGAACGGAATTTATCGAGTTATGATACTTTAAAATTTATGAAATTTCGGATCTTCCCGGCAATTTAAAAAATCGCCTGTTTGCAAGTAATGCCGGAAAGTATCGAAATGTCATAAAATTCATAGTATCATAACTATGATTTTTTTTCATAGAAGAATAAAATTTTTACTGTTGAAGTTGTCAGAGCAGGCATTTTTTTTTCTTTTTTATAAATATAAATTACAGGACTTAGCGGTCTTATAAAAATTTAAAAAGTATGATTTTTTTAAAAGTTAATGGCAGAACTAACTTCATCAACGTAATCTTAAAATTTTTTACCTTATTTTTAACACTTTTGCAATTTACAATGTCTGCTCATCTCCATGGGAACAGATTATCCAAAAAATCGCATGAAGCATGGTCTTCCCCTCTAAAATTTAAGAGGGGCCCTATAATAACTGTGAAATGGGTCCTCTAATTCCGATTTTTATTTTTACAACGTACATTTTTATTTATTTTATTTTATTTGTTTATTTATTTATTTATTTATTTTTAAGAAAAAATGTGCTTAATGCAAGAGGAATTGCACTCATTATTTCAAGAAACTTATTGATCATATTTATATTTCAGAATTAAATAAGATTTTAATTTATCATATAACATTCTAATATTCTAGTTGGAAACCACATGGGTAATGGAGCCTACAACTATATGTATTAAATACAGTAGAACCACGATTATCCGAAGTAATTGGGACCGACCCTCTTTCGGAAAATCGAAATTTTCGGATAATCGAAAAATGATTCAATTTTAAGATTAAGGACAAATATATGTGTTGATTCTTATTATGGTAACAAGTGCTTAATAAACATAATGTAATAGAAAAGTAGAAACAAGAATAAATTACCTGAATTTTAATTTTGAATTTAAGTACTTTTTACATATTTCACAAGGGTTCTAAAAACAGTTTTGTTTGCCGCAGTTTCGATTGCCTCTACTTTGCAGCTCTATCACGAAGTTTTTTTTTTTTTTTGTTTTTTTTTGGCACTATTAGTTTACCAGTATCACAGTTTTTCTGCTACTCCTGCAATGCTAAACCTTTTGCAAAACTTTCAAAAGAATTACTAATTTGTTAGTTTTCTTCGCCCACATCGTTGTCCTCTTCTTCGCTTTGATAAATGCCATAGAAAAAAAAAAAGCTTCAAAAATGGGTTTTGCACACAAGGAGTGTGATAGTAAAAAGAAAAAACAAGCTTCAAAAATGGATTTCAGTTAACCGAGAGTTTCGGTTTAAAGAGTTTCGTATAAAAGAGGTTCTACTGTATACTATCTGAATTATCTACAAGGAACATAACAAAGCTGTTTAAGGAAATATATATGAACTCTGCTATACCACTCCTGGAATAATATTAGTACCATTAATGAGTTTTCATGTGCGAGGAATTAAGGAAACTTTTGCAAAATGAAAGGGTCCCCCAAAATGATTCAGTGCTTCCCCTAGATTCAGAGATTAATCGGACCCTGCATCTACAACAAGTAAAAATTTAAAGCGCGTTTCAATCTTTCTGGGGCACCCTATATATATACATCTGTTGTTTCCGGAATATATATAATTTCCGGTTTATGGATGTTCGAATATTCGGATTTAAAATTTCTCAAAATTGGTACCATTAGGAAAATAAATACAAATATTTATGTTCAAAAAAGAAACGCCCAAATCAAATCAAAGTATCTTTTTTTTCTTTCTTTTATCTGGATGCTAAAAATATAATAATAGCGAAGGAAAAAAAAGGCTTATTTTCATTTTATCCAAAACAAAAATAGATAAATGGAACAAAAAAAAATTGAACTGATCTTAGTTCTTGCAAGTAATGTAATCATTTAAGAATAGAATAGATTCATTTGTGCATTTTGTTGGAAATTGTTTTTACTCTCATGGTTCGATATTTAATAATGCACGGTTTTAAACTTATTTTTATTTCCTATTTTAACGGTGATATTAATATTTTCATGTATTATTTGAATTTATTAAATTTTATGTTTGCAATTGATGTTCGATTTGTATTTATTCCGCTGTTGCATTCAATGTTGAAAAATTGATAAATATCCTGAATATATGAAGCTTATTGAATATTTTATTTTCATATTTATTAAAAATGTATTTTTTTTTATACTGAACTGCATTTATATATTAAAATCGCTTACATTTTATTAAAGAGGAAATATATATATGGTGAAGCAGTGACGTGGGAGGATGAATGTTAATATTTTCTGGTTTATTTTATTGCCTTAAAATAAATAAATAAATAAATAAATAAATAAATAAATAAACAAATCTTATATACTAGCTGTTTAACCCGTTCTATGCACGAGTTCATGAATTTAATTCTGAAACCAAAACCAAAATTAAAAATAACTATTCGATTTAGTAAAATATTTTTCTACTACTGCGCATTTTTTAATGCAATTTAATTTATCAGGTTAGTATGGCAGCAGACGATAAAACGACATCTTTGGAATAAGAGAATAAATAGAATAAAAAGTTTTTGTTGATGTTTGTGGTAAAATGTTTGCCTTTATATTTAAAAAAATCGTAATAATTAAGCGCATTTAAATAATCCCTAATTATTTGCATGTGAGGTAAAAGGATTATCTTAGTACCCGCTGGAGCTTTTTAGTACTGCAGCGTGGCGTACGTAATTTGCATATCTCACATTGCGGCGATTTGCTCGCGCGATTACGGGTTGAACATAAAAAAGAAAAGGATTTTATTGTGAATTTTTAATTATTGGCAGCTTTTATAACGAAAAATGATTAAATTTATAGGAAATTGCTGTTAAATTGGTGGGTTTTTATTAATTAAAAGTTAACTGTTAACTTTAAACTATTTCGAATCCGGATTGCTTTAGTTGCCTCGGCCGTGTACATGTACATAACATTTCTCAATTCTGGCGTTCAAACTGTGGATTTGTATAGCATTACAGACAGGCAGACAAATTTTCATTTTTATGTATATTAAGGTTGAGCGATGAACAGCAGAGTATAAGAATTGTTACTAAAATGTAGATAAGCTAAAGTATAATTAAAAAAAAAAAAATGTGTTAGAAAATCCGTTTTTTGATCTGCTTCTCTGAGTCAGTGAATTCGTTAAGACCCAGCCAGTGGGGAATGTCAACATTTATTCAGCCTTCGCTTCAACGAACTCCCCTCTGAAATACCAACACCACCGATTGAAACCCTTTATTTATATATTCAGTTTCATTGTTCACACTTGTTGCTATTAAAAGCACGGATTTTCAAAAGTTTTGTTAAGAGGATAGGGTTTTCATGTTTGGAACCATGTGATTGCTGTCGAAAAATATTTACCGTTTTAAAGTTGTTTTTTAATGAGAACTCGGTCTCCTTTTGATTTTTTTTTTTCACTTTTGTCTTTTTGTACCCCTCCTTTACACATCATAAAATATAATTGTTAAGCAAAATTATATTTACGAAAAAATATATAATTGTAATGTATTATAATTGTGATAATTATAGTTAATATATTATAAATAAAAATATAATCACGGCCAGATTTGAAAAAAATTCATTAAAAAAAAATTAAATTTTAAAGGGATTTAAAGGGACACATTTGTAAATCGGGCTTACCTGCCAACCTCCCAGTATTCTTCCGTAAAATATAGGTTAATTTGATCGAGGTTAAACCTGTTTCGAACAGGATTTTTTTTTCTTAATCAAATTCCTCGAAGAAACAAAAGAGATTAATTAAATAAAGATAGATACATCAAATATTTTTTCTGGTTCGAAATTTGTCTAACCTGGGTCATATTAAACCGTATTTTACTGGAAAGTAGTAGTAGATTTGCCAGTAAGATGCACTATAAAAAAAATAATAAATTAAATAAAAATCCGTTTTTTTATGGAACTCTTTTCTCCTATGAAATGATTTCATGAATGCTTCAGAAAGTAGCGAATTTGGATTTTTGAATATCCTTCACAAATAATGTACTGAAATTCTAATTAATTTGTCATTTTCACTAAGTAAATTGTAAAGCCTTACTATATTATCGTATCTGCAACCAACGATTGCATACTATTTTTTTCGAAATTCTATTGCAAAACTCTACACTGTAAAAAAAAAAAAAGGACTAAAATACGGAAATACTACTGGCAATCGAGACGCCAGTATCTGTATTTTAACGGAAGTTTTCCCCCGTAAATGCCAAAGAAACGGAAAATTTTCTGTAATTTACCGGGAAAATGTTCCGTTAAAATACGGAAATACGGAGCACTGGCGTCTCGATTGCCAGTAGTATTTCCTTATTTTAGTCCCCCCCCCTTTTTTTTTTTACAGTGTAAATGCTAATTTAACCTTACACTGCACATTAATGCATGCGTGAATGAATTAAATTTAACCTTCAATAAATAAATTCTGTTCCATTCAACCATTATATTTAAATAAATACATCCGCCTTATGCTAACACAAAAAATATTAAATAAGGTGGGCTTTAAAATTTCTGGTATCTAACTCTAAATAAGAGTATAGAAAAACATACTTGGAAAAGAAAAATTCGTGCAGTGTAGGGTTAAAAAGATTTACATTCTTTTTTTTCTTGTTGATATCGTTGAAAATTAAAGATTTTTGTATCCACTAGTTTTCTTTTGTAAGAAAATAAGTTTTATTCATGTATTTATTTTATTCACTTCGATTCAGAAAAACGTGAAGTGCTAAAAATGGTAAACAACTTATCTGTATATTCTAACCCTGTAGGATTCCTTTGTGAGCATTTGTAAGGTTTTTTCATTCGAAATCGTGCTTTAGCATAATAATGTAGAATATTTACAATATTTTTTTCTTGTTTATTTAAATCTTGTATTCAGTCTTTTGTGCGAATTTATTGCACCGGAGAAGATTTTCTGTTTCTTCTTTCACAGTCTATAAAAATATCATGTCCAATTTAAGGATTCTCTATTTAACAATGTCTTTATTGTGATATTATCAGTAATTCAGAACTCCTTTCACTGAAATATTTATTTTTTGAAAAGGTATAAATGTAATTTTTTGGGTAAAAGTTGTTTATGTAGCTTTTTTAACACATTTGTAATCGGGCATACCTGCCAACCTCCCAGTGTTCTTTCGTAAAATATAGATTAATTTGATCGAGGTTAAACAAGTTTCGAACAGAAATTTTTTTTCTTAAAAAAGATAAAAATTCAAACTCCGCAAAGAAACAAAAGAGATTAATTAAATAAAGATAGATGCATCAAATATTTTTTCTCGTTCAAAATTTGTCTAACCCGGGTCAGATTAAACCATATTTTACTGGAAAATAGTAGGAGGTTTACCAGTAAGATGCATTATAAACTAATAATAGTAATAATAATAATAATAGTAAATAAAAATTCGTATTTTTATGGAATTTTTTTCTCTTATGAAATAATTTCATGAATGTTTCAGAAAGTAGCGAATATGGATTTTTGAATATCCTTCACAAATAATGTAATAAAATTCTAATTTGTCATTTTCACTAAGGCTTTGTGTTATATATATATATATATATATATATTACACTCTAAAAGGAAGTCCCGTCTTTTGCCAGTACAATTTCCGTAATTTTACGGGCTTTTTTTTTATTGTATAGTGTAATAATAAAAATAAATCCTACAGAGTTAAAGAAAATGAAAATTTTACCATTATCTGCCGAGGGTATTTTCAAATTCATGTTCGCAATACTTTTTGACTCATCCACGAAATAGTTTTCATCGAGGAAAAAAAAAAAAAAAAAAAAAAAAAATCCGTAAAAATACGGAAATTGTACTGGAAATCAACGTTTTTTTTTTTTTCTTACAATTAACGATCTAAAACAATCCTATAAATCTGTAGACAACTTAAATACGCTTAGTCAACATTTTCTCACATGAATAGTATGATGAGCGTAAATAATTCAGTGTACTCAATGTTATTTCCTCAGGCCTTCTATTGAAATATTCGTTTTATGGGTGTTAATGTCATTTATAGTAATAAGAAGACAACAGAAATTTACAAGATGCAATTTTTTAATGAATAATATTTTTCTCCTTGAAAAATTCAATTATTGTAAAGCATTAAAGAAAAGCTTTCCTCCTCTTCATATTATTAAAAAAAATTGATATCATCTGCTTTATATTATTGCAATAAAATGAAATCGCTAAATGTTTAATGAATTATAATATTTGGTTCCTTCAAGTATTTATCTATTGTTAAACATAAAATTAAAATCAGGACAACTGTGTTTCCTTCTTGATGTCAGTAAAAATGTAGAAAAAATTGCTATTATCTGCTTTCGCTTATTGTTGTACAATAAAATGAAATACTAAAAAAAATACCTATTTAAATATTTGAATCCTTCAAACATTCATCTGTTGTAAAATGAAAAATACAATTAAAGGGGAAAAGGTAGAAAGAAATCATCTTTGTGTTTTCCCCTTTGATATCAGCAAAGAAAAATAAAGGTAATAAAAAAATATCGTCTGATTTTCTTTTGTGTAAAATCGGTTTTATTAAGGTTTTTTTTCTTTCTTTCTTTTTCATTTCTTCACTTCGATTCCGTGCATTGCCAGAAATAGTAAATACGTTATCTGTATATTTTAAAACAAGATGGGATTCCTTTGTGAGCATTTGTAAGGGATTGTTTTGCTTTAGTATTCGAAATCGTTCTTCAGCAAAATAAATTAGAATATTTACGTATATTTTCTTGTTTATTTATGTTTTATATCCAGTCTTTTGTGCAAATTTATTGCGTCTTGGGAATACTTTTTTTTATTATTCTTCTCTCACAATCTATAAAAATACAGTAGAACTTCGATTATCCGAAGTAATTGGGACCGACCCTCTTTTGGAAAATCGAAATTTTCGGATAACCGAGAATCTTCAATTTTAAGATTAAGGATAAATATATGCAGTATTTCGTATTATGGTAACAAGTGCTTATTAAAAATAAAGCAATAGCAGAATAGAAAATAAATCACCTGAATTTTAATTTTGAAATTAAGTAACTTGTACATGTATTTCAAGGGTTTGAAAAAATGTCTTGTTTATCGCAGTTTCGATTGCCTTTGCTTTGAAGCTCGATCACGGAGTTTTTTAATATTATTAGTTCACCAGTATCACAGTCTTTCTGCTGCTCCAGCCATTCCAAAGCTTTTGCAAAACATTCAGAATCTTCAGAATTGATAATTTGTTCGTTTTCCTCGTTCCACTTGGCAGCTTACGGGAGCTCAAGTTAAATTCAAAGGAACTCTAAGAAAGGGGATCAAAAATATTTATATGTACTCGTAGTTCGGAAAAGACCGCTTGTACACAAGGAATATGGTAGTTAAAAAAAAAAAAAAACACTTTCGAAATGGATTTTGCACACAAGGAATGTGATAGTAAAAAAAAAAAAAGCTTCAAAAATGGATTTCGGTAAATCGAGAGTTTCGGTTAAAAGAGTTTCGGATAAAGAGGTTCTACTGTATATACTAAGGGAATAATACCAATTTAACGATGACATATTTCACAAAGCCTTTCTTGGGAAATTATCTGTAATTCAAAAACCTTGTCACTTATATGTTGATTGTTAAATCTTAAATATATATTTATTCCTTTGACGAAATTGAAATAGGAAACGTATAAACACATTCCAAGATAGTGTCTAAAATTATAATTTAACCCTTTCGGCCCTGAATTTTTTTTTTTTTAGTTTGGGGTAAAAATCCCTTTTACGCTAATAAAATTAAAAGTAATCAAATCGCAGAAGTTAGGTTTTACTGAAACTTAACGAATATCTTAGTTTCTGTAACCTAACGAATGTAGTTATTTCGCGTTCTTTGCATATCACAATAGTCAAAGGAAGAATTTTTGAAGACGTTTGGAAAATGTCGCATTACAACAGGATTTAACAGACATAAAAACATACTAGTATTTTTTATTGTTCATCACAAATTGTTCATTCGGAAAAGCAGTCCCTAATTTAAGTTTAAACCCTTTCGGCTCTGATTTTTTTTCTTAAAGTCCAAAAAATTAAAACTTTTGTCAACCTTTTTTTATTTTTTCACTATTTCAAAGCTAGATAGCGCTGCTTTTCCACTAAAAAGTCAAAATATAGGATGCACAATTGTGATTATGAGGTTTTTACTTATCTGCAAGGCGTTATTTATAGTTTAAAGCATTTTAAATGTAAGGAACACATATGTGATCTCCAAGGCCGAAAGGGTTAATAGTTGTCTCAACAACCCCCCTTCCCACACACACACTCACACTCTAGCGTGAAACTTTGCATATAAATGCATAAAATTTGCAGACATTGCTATTTTAGTATTTAAGAATCGAATAGCGTTTACCATTTTTCAGTAAATGGTATACATCTTGAATTATAATAGATTACTATGTGGTGACTAACATTCCCATACTGTCAAGTCTTGAAAATCGAATTAAAGTGCCAACTTTGACGATGTTTTCTGAAAAATCCTTAGCCTTTATAGTAAAATGGAAAACGCTATCTACTTGTTATCTAAATAACAATTTGTATCGCCAACTTTCCCAAAATATTGGATGGGCTCAAAATTTTTTGAGTAAAATAACACATATTTTTTCCCCCTTGCTGTGTATGTGTGTGCAGAGAGAGGGGGAGGAGCGAATGGTTAAAGAGGATAATTCGAAATTAAATTGTTTTTTCTAAGCAAATTTTTAAATTATTTGAATTTAATTATAATTATAAATTTATTAAATTATATTCTTATAAGTTCTTCCTAATAGATACATTAATATTTATTTTAAATAACATGGAGTTGCTAAGTATTGAAAGTGCAAAAAAACTAGATAGCAAGAAAAGTATACGTTTTAGTCACCAAGTGCTTTATCAATTCAAGACATCGCAACAGATGGCAAAATATGCAGGAAACTTGTTTTCGTAAGAAATGTAACTATACATTCGCTGAAGATGTTTTCAGTGCTTCTGTAAGTCTAATGGATGTCCTTACTATTTTTTCAAACAAAACTATTTTGAGAACGTTAATAAAACCAAATTTCATTTCAGCGAGTAAATAATTAAAAAAATAAATTATGAATTAAATGAATTTAACCCTTTGAGCTCTGATGGGTGAATTTCTTTCCCACTTAATTTTAATCTCCAAATGTCAAATTGGCACCGGAATATTCAACCAAATTTATTTGAAAATAGATCAATGCATTTTTTCGTGTTTCTTATAAGCCGAATCTTTTGTTCACAAAATACTGGTGCCAATGTGACATTTGGGCATTTTGAAGAAATTCACCCCCAGAGCTCAAAAGGTTAAATTGTGTGGGCTCTGAGATCAAATTATTGGGTGGGATCGCGCCCCATGAGCCCATATAAGTTGGCTTCACTGATAACAATATATGTAACTTGTACGCATTTACGAATGAAAATGGCTTTATGAAAGTGATAGAAAATAGTCAAGTTGCATTTGCCTTTAATCTGTAAGTGTTATTCAATAATTTAGCTCAAGAAAAGTATGCTGTGTATAAATTATCCAATATTCTCGAAGTTCTGTTGTCGACTTTTTGTTGAAATGTCCTGGATCATGTTTGGTTTTCCAAATGACAGTCCGCGGCCCGACACCGGTCCTTGAAAATAAAAAGCTGGGCCGCGTATCAAAATAGTCCCGGAAATCTGATGTTTTGTTTTACGTTCTTAAAAAACAAATATAGATACCGGCTGAAAGTCGATTCGAATTTAAGAATTAATTTATCCGGATTTCCTTCAAATCTGAAGATTATTGTTAACACTTCACCACGCTAATGGTTTTGTAGCATCAGGGCTCCGGTCAACTAAAAGGTGGCCCTGGAACCCCCCAAATTTGGAATGCATTGTTTGTAAAGCTGATATTTTAAATCTATTTTGATATTTTATTGAATATAGTTAATATTGTGCTTTTAGACTATGATAAGATTAAGCACAAAACGTATATTTATTTAAATATGTATTTGTATGTTCATATCTGTTTTCTAAGGCCTAGAAATTTGTATATTTTTTTAGTATAGGAAAAGGGGGAAGCGTATAGACCCCTGCCGTGCCTTTGGCCCTGTGTGTCATTCGTTTTATAATTTTGTAAAAGTATTTTTTTAATTAAAATATTTGTATATTATATGCAACATTTTAAATCTGTTTTATTTTACAAATAGATCTAATTTACCTAAAGATGTTGTCTAGGATAGAGGTATGGTATGCATGAACCAGACAGCGAGAGGGGGAAAAAAGTTTGGGAAACGCCGCCGTTGCTGTTTTACTGCCTTAAAAATGCTTAAAAAATTCATTGCAAGTATTCATTGCAGTTTAGTTCTAAAAAAGTATAAAAGCAGTAGTTTTTGAGAAAATTAAAAAGCCTTTTAACACATTCCAAGGTAGTGTCTAAAATTGAGGTATAAATCTGAGGATGAGTTAACTGTTATTCAACATTTTGGCACCAGACATGCATGTTGTCTATAGCTTCCGACGTCCTCAATGTCCTCTCGTTGAATTTTTGTTGAGCAAAAAAATCCAGGCTGGTTACTTTCTAACCACTGCTTAATTTGTGCCGGAGATCAGCTCTGATTCTTATTTGCTTTTATAGCCCAGGCAATAGGGAATTTTACCTCGCAAAATTTATCGTAGTTCTGGAAATCGGCTTACTTTATGTTTTTTGGGTCGCTGAATCCGAATTTGTAACTTCCTACCAAAATTTTCCCCGGCAATCCCCCAAATTTTGGTAAAACGCTCCCCAAAAAAGGTTTTTATTAAAAAAATTTTTTTTATTGTTTCAGTGAAAAAGTATCTAGAAATTCAGAAAGTAGACAAAATTTGCAACAAATAAGATACAGGACATTATGACGTAGGATGAATTTGGAGGGGGGGGGGGGATCTGCCTCGGAACATGCGCCGCGGTGCTGCGTCGACTACGTTGCGCAATTCCACTTAACCCCTCACATCGTTTATATTCACCCTCCCGTCTTTCCTCCGAACTTTCGCTATAAGGTTTACTTTAAGTTTTTTGGGTCGCTGAATCCGAATTTTTAACTTCCCCCCAATATAGTTGTTTTTAAATAAATTTTTTTATTGTTTTAGGGGAAAAGTACGTAGAAATTCAGAAAGTAAACAACATTTACAACAAATAGGATATATGACATTATCACGTAGGATAAACGGGGAGAGGGGGGGTCTGCCTCGGAACATTCCCCGCGCGCTGTTCTCAAAAATCAAATTTTTTCATAAAATCAATTTTTTTTGGGGGGGGAGGGGGGTGGTGGTTGCAGGGTGAAATTTTGGTGAGAAGGTACAATTCAGCAACCCAAAAAACATAAACTGAGTCGAAATCCTGAACCAGCATTAATTTTGTCAGGTAAAATCCCCTATTGCCTGGACTTGTATAACTTAGTGCACGCAGCGCCGCAGTGCATGTTCAGAGGCAGCCCTCCCCCTCCCCGTTCATCCTACGTCATAATGTCATACATCCTATTTGTTACAAATTTTGTCTACTTTCTGAATTTCTACATACCCCTAAAACAATAAAAAAAATTAATTTAAAAACTACTATTTGGGGGGGGGGGTGCGGGCGGGGGAATTTCTGGGAGAAATTAAAAATTCGGTTTCAGCTACCCAAAAAACTTAAAGTAAACCTTATAGGGAAAGTTCGGAGGGGAAACGGGAGGGCGAATGTAAACGATGCGAGTGGTTATGTGGAAATGCGCAACTTCGTCCACGCAGCACCGCGGCGCATGTTCCTAGGCAGATCCCACCCCCCTCCCCATTCATCATACGTCATACTGTCATATATCTTATTTGTTGCAAATTTTGTCTACTGTCTGAATTTCTAGATACTTTTTCCCCAAAACAATAAAAAAAAAATGATTTTTTAATAAAAACCTTTTTGGGGGGCATTTTATCCAAATTTGGGGGGTTGCCGGGGGAAATTTTGGTGGGAAGTTAAAAATTCGGATTCAGCGACCCAAAAAACATATAGTAAGCCTTTTTCCAGAACAACCATGAATTTTGATAGGTAGAGCCCCTATACGGCCTCTATTGCCTGAACTATTAGTGATTATTTAAATATTCGTCTGAATTCACCGAGCTCTGTGAAACAGCGCTTCGAAATACCGAGGCCTAAATTACCTTTCCGGTACCTTATTATACCTTAAATTATCTTTCCCATCTTCAATCCTTAGCATTTTTTCCTACCAAAGCGCTTACACTATGTGACGTAGCGTGTCTCACACATAGGTTAGGTGCATCTAGCGCTCGCAAATGTTGACGATGTTTTTCAAATGGCGGCGAGGACTGCCAGAATTAACCGAAACCGTATCTTCTGTTTTTACTATTGGTCGTGTTATGTTTACTCGCTATTTTTTGTACGTGTTTGAGTGGTAGACTAAGGTTTATATTACTGCAGAAAAACTAGAGCTCCGGTACTTTTTTGCTAGAAATTAAGCCCTGTTTCTGACACATTTTTAAATCCATTTATGTCCGCAAACTTATCAATTTGGAACGTGCTTTTATTAAGAAACCTTGTAACGGAACTCTTTTTTCCATTTTTCTGCAAAAAATTTTTCGAAAAAAGCTGTCATACTTAGCGTTTTGAATCAAATTTCTAGACGTGACAGCGCAGAAAAGGAAAAAAAACTGCCGTCCTGAGACAACGATCTTATAACTCAAGATGTAATTCATATATCGTGAAATGAAAAAAAAAATACTGTTAGCTTACAAATCATTTCAATAATCATGTCTTTTAAGTATCATGCTTTTATGTTTAAAAATGAGTCAGAAAAATGTCAGAAAGTTTTGTTTTGTTGGGTGGGAGAATTATTTTTTTGAGAATCGCCTTAACATAATGGTACTATTTTCTTACTGCAATGAAATTATATCACTGTGTTACAAATTTTTGTATTGAAATGTTATTTTTTTTTTCAAGATGGTATATAAATTAGGGTATTTAAAACAAACTAATTAAAAAATAAATACTAGGTTGAGCAAAAAGTTCTGGGAAATTTGTGAAAGTTGCGTTGTTATGCGCAAATTAACAACAAAAGCAACAAGGACTATTCTTCAAAGTAGAGACCATCATAGTCCACGACTTTCTGCCATCGTTCTGCCAGTTTCCGGATTTGCTGGAAGTACCATGGCGGCTCCTTGGAATCGAAAAACTCTTGACATGCTTCTTCAACTTCATTCAAGAATTCAAATCGACGGCCCTTGAAAAAGTGAAAGAAAGAGGCCATAATCAGATGGAACCACGTCTGGACTGTAGGCGGACGTATCGTAGGACTGTATCGTATATAAGAGTACATACTCTTATATACGATACAAATTCTGGTAACTGTTAGATTAAAAATTTCCCAGATCTTTTTGCTCAACCTAATAAAATATTGCAACATACGATGCGAAATAATAGTATAAATCTGTAAACTAATTAGACTCATTATTAGTGGATATTTTAGCGCAAGAGATGAATGACGAATTTAAATAAATTGTGCAACTTTCTGAAAATTCCATTCTGACTATCCGTGTACTACTTAACTTTTTTGCTTTTTGTTGGGTTTTAAACTAAATTATAATAATTTATTAATATAAATTATAATATTTTAACACAATCAAACTGATTGGTAAAGTTATCATACGAATTGAATATTTCCAACTGAGCGAAATAATGCCCAGGCCGGGAATCGAACCCAGATCCTTGGCTTACAAGGCCGATGCTCTACCATTTAAGAGGCTACTTCAGTCAAATGGAAAGACCCGTTCGCTAATGTTAATCCTATGGAAGAAATTTATAAAGATATCTCGGTCGCATTTGACTATTTTTAAATGATTTCTTTTGCATTGAATAGTTGAGATCGATCTGTATGCAGGCCGTTTTTTACTTATTCGATTTTGTTTACAGGTATTTCTTATGATGACACTTTCATTTTCGGAACCGGTTTTGAAAGTAAAAGCATCCTCATAAAAAATATCTACAATCAAAATCGAAAAAGTAAACATCGGCCTGCATACAGATCGATCTCAACTATTCAATGCAAAAGAAATCATTTAAAAATATTCAAATGCGACCGAGATATCTTTATAAATTTCTTCCATAGGAATAGCATTAGCGAACGGGTCTTTTCGCGTGACTGAAGTAGGGCCTTAAGTTAACTGGTCCGACAACCTGTGAGCATAATTTGCTCAAATAACCTTATTGATAATAAACATCTGGTCTGTCATTTAGACAGCTCAACAGAATAAACCGCAGGTAAAGGAACTCAGTGTAAACGATGGGTACGTAGATAAACTATTATTTTTCGCTCCGTTGGAAATATTCAATTCGTATGAAATAATACTTATATAATTTATCTACGTACCCATCATTTATATGGGGTTCCTTTACTAGCGGTTTATTCTATTGAGCTGTCTGAATGACAGACCAGACGTTATTATCAATAAGGTTATCTGAGCGAATTATGCTCACCGATTGTCGGCCCAGTTGGCTTAAATGGTAGAGCATTGGCCTTGTAAGCCAAGGATCTGAGTTCGATTCCCGGAGTGGGCATTTTTTCGTTCAGTTGGAAATATTCAATTCGTATAAACTATAATAGTATTTGACTTTTTTAAAAATATTCTGTCTAAAACATAAATTCTAACTATTCTAAAAGATTAAATTAAATTTTAAAAAACTGCATCCCACCCCCCTTCATATGACTAAAACGAAAAAAAAGTACCGCTATTTGCTTTTGCTTTTTCAAAATATCGGGCTTATTGTGATTCTTTTGATTCAGAAGGAAAGAAAAAAGCATAGTGGAGAAATTGTAAACAAGCTTATCTGTATATTTTAAGGCATGATGAAATTCCTTTGTGAGTATTTTGGATGATTTTTTTCGCCCTTCAAAATCGTGCTTCAACATAATAATGTAGGATATTTACTGCATTTTCTTTTTATCTGTTTATTGTCTGATATTTAGTTGTTTGAGCGAATTTATTGCATAGCCTTTTCTTCTTTCTTCCGAAATCATACAGAAAGAACGAAATAAGAGAATGATATGCTCGATTTGGCATACTTTTTAGTAATGCTTTAACCGCTTCCCTTACCATTTTTTTTGAAAAAAAAAAAAACTGCAAAAAATCGTCACATTTTTTGCAATTACGTCATTGCATTTCATATCAAAAAGCTTGGAAAACTTCCAATCAAATATTATATATAATTTAATTATATATAATTTTTTTATTTCTAATGAAAATCAAATTTCAATTGCTTAAAAGGCGCAAAGACCAACCTCGTGAAAAAGATTCCATGCCGGGACTCGAACCCGGGCCATCAGTATAGCGCACCGACGTTCTACCGACTAAACCACATGGAACGATAACCACCCGCTGTAAGATGGTATTATTCAATAATATTTTGTAAAGATTATGTGTACCATGGTATATTGTTTTAGAAAACAAAGAAATAGTATAAATGAATACTTCTGAAAAACTTTGAGAATACTTTGAAGTTTGAGAACTTTGAGTTTAGAAGATATTTTCACAATTTGGAATAGGACTTGCATTCTAAATATTGAATATGTTATTTGAACTTCCATTCTAAATATTGAATTTTAATTCCATTCCAGTAACTAGAATGGAACATACGAACGATAGTAATATTTTTCCTACATTCACTGTGCCTAGTAAAAAGTATCATAACTTATAAACATTTGATTAATATTTCAGAAAATAATTAATATAAATATTAAAAAGTCCTGCTTGTAAAATATTAAGTTTTAACTACACATGCGTGCTTTTCGAAAGCATTTAAATGTACAATAAATAAATAAAACACACTTCTTTTTTTTAAAACAGTTGATGGCATTTTGAGCAGACTTTTCCTGGAAGACAGAAATCTGGTGTCTTTCCAACTGATCCACTTTCTCGGAAACCTTTTGATATTATAATGAATTCCGTTTGAAAAGGAGCTTGTCTTCAGCCATTATGGATGCAATCATATCGAGAACTAAAATAAGATGGGGGACGCGACTTACTTAAATTTACCTACCTTGATCTGAATCTGCCTTCTTCTTCTTTTTTCTTCTTAAAAAAAAAAGAAGGGAAAAAAAAACTTTCTCGAGATATAAAAAGGATTTGTGACAACATGTTGACAAGGTCAGTGACGTATTTTAAGGGTGCTCTCATTTTCTCCTCCCCTCCTCTCTTCTGAACAGTGCCAATTTTTCTGACACATTCATGATGTCATTTTTAAACGAAAATGCATAGAATTTGAAGAGATTGTCATTTAGTATCAGAAATGTCGAACAATGATTTTCTTTCTCCTATAAATACAATACATCTTAAATTATAATAGAATTCTTTCACGTGATAAATTTTCGGCAATTGTGGTTTCCTAAAAATCCGCATAAAACGCTAAATTTGCTAGTTTGTGTGTAGGGGGGGGGGGGGGTGAGGGGAGTATGCAAAGTTTTTTTTTTGCACCAGGCTTTCAATCGCATCAAGATTAGCATTTACAGGAGATTTGAAGAAGAAGCAACGTTACCAAAAAGCACATTTCGATTATAGAGAGAAACGCGGCGAAAAAAAAAGAAAAATTTATTCAGCAGTGTCAAACAGGAGAACATAAATAAGATTTAAAAATTGGAAACGCATAAAGAAGAAGAGCTTATGTAAATAAGAGATGTTAAAATATTTATTTCGAAACATAATATTAAGTTCGTTGGATTACAACTTTATGATAATTTATATACAATTTATTTTAGACCATACACAGATTTTCTTATTACTTTTTTAAATAATCGAGAGTGAAAAAAGTTTATAACGGCAGGAAAAATTCCATTTGTATTAATATTCAGTTTCATATGAAGTGAGACTTTTATTTTAATTAAACATTCTTTGAATTTCTCAATGTAAGGAATTTTTCCGTCATGCGAAAATAAATAAATTCTAGAGTCTTACTTTCTTCTATGTTAATAATTTAAATGCACGATATTTTTTACAATAAAAGATATTATTCACTGAGAAAGAAAATTGTATTGTGCTATTTTATTTCCAAATGCTTTCAGTTGCAATCAAAAGATGGCGGCTAAGCTGAGAATCGTCTGCGTTTTCACGTTCTCGTGTTTTCTCTCTTTCTTTTTATGGTCGTTAAGAGTAAAGTTGTATCTTTTACAATACAAAAGGAATAAATAAAATGCAGTAAATAAGACGTTGATATTTCAATTTCAGAAAACAGCACGCATTTTCTTTTGGAAGATTCTCTTCTGAATACAGTTTCAAAGACGTTATATTTATTTCAAAGAATATTTATCCAGATGAAAGACCTTTTTCATTAAGCTTCAGCTAAGTACCATTTTGTTTAAACTTTCAAGCTACCGGGTGTCCCAAAAAGGACTGACTGATTTTAAAATTCAATAACTTGCAAACGGTGACAGATATTTAAAAAATTCTTGCAGGAGGGTTATGCATAAGGTCAAAAGTTTTTTTACAGTGATTTTCAATTTTAGTTCGAATTACAAACAATAGATGGCGCTGCGATCAATAGACGCTGAATTCAGGCTCGATTTTTGGTACTTCGTGGCCCGGATAATACATTTCCATCTCCTTTTTCAGCATGGAACAAGAGAAAGGACTAGAAATCGAGCCTGTATTTAGCGACTATTGCTTACAGCGCCATCTATTGTTTGTAATTCGAACTAAAATCGAAAATCACTGTAATAAAACTTTTGACCTTATGCATAAACCTCCTGCAAGAATTTTTTAAATATCTGTCACCGTTTGCAAGTTATTGAATTTTAAAATCAGTCAGTCCTTTTTGGGACACCCGGTATCTTTTATATGGGAAGAATGATTTAATTAGTGATAAATTACAATGAAAATAAATGATTTTTAATCAGTAGTAAATTACAATGGAAAGCAGATGATTTATGCTATTCACCGCTTCGGTTCTGTTGTAAGTTTTTAAAGTTTGATTTTTTAGAAGAATAAGTTTCCAAAAAGAGCACTCGTCTTATGTATCATTGTAAGAAACCTAAATGTCTTTTTAAGTTTTAACTGCGTAATGAAAGAATGTGATTAAATTTTAAACGAAGATTGGTGCCTTGGTGGTATAAACAATTTAAGGATCTATAACGTGTGTATTTAACCTTTCACCAGGGCGGGCTTAATGTTTTACAAGAGCGGGCCATGTAACTAATGTATAAACTTTTTTTTTAATAATTTTTGTACGTTTCTTTGGATGAAATAGTAATAATGTAATTATACAAAAGGCTCTATTTCTCTTTAAAACACAATTCAGAAGACGTTAGTAAAAAGAAATGTGAGATGACGGTCTTCATCCCCGTGCGTAAACATTTGAATTAATAGTTGGAATAGTATGATGTAAGAAATTATGAGATAACTGACAGCCTTTCCATATGAATATTTGAATAAATAGTACATAAGCGTATATAGAAATGTCACTCTTTATGATATCTATCTTATATTTTCTGTATGATAATTTTTTATGGTAAAGGAAATTGAAAATTGGCGAATAAACTTAAAAATATTCGCCGAAATAATAGGCAATGTTCCCGAATATCCGCCCAAATACTTTGAGGGGGAGGGAGGGGAGTGTAGTTGGAGAGGGGGTCTAACATTGTGAATATTAAGGCACAATGTGTGCCTTAATTCATGCAGAAGGTCTTCAGTACATGTGGGTTTTCCTTTGTAAATTATATATATATAATATATATATATGCATTGCATCTAACGAAACAAAGGACTTTTTAATTGATATCTGAAGAAAAAAATAAAGCTTTTATTAACTATCAGTTTGAAGTGCATTCTAAACTTCCTTTATTATATGCTTTCAATTATCTGTACTGCTTTTACCTTGAATATAGATTTTATCTGTTTAGTAATGTTAAAATCGAAAGTTTTCGTTTCATTAAATTGATGTATTTTACCTGTATTCTTTTCCTTTCTGATAAAACCACAAAGATATATCCTAAAACTTTATACTGCATTAACATTTTCAAGCGCACGTTTCATTCAACAAAAGAATTTAAAAAACCAAACTCTTATTCGGGATTTTTATTATTATCAGACTGAAACCGTAACTGTTAAGCCAAAGCTCGTCTGCACATTCACGGTTTTTTTTATCGTAAAAAAATGAATTTTTGCAAGGTAATTCCTCGATAAATATAAAGGAATAAATAAATTGAAAGATAGAAAGATGTGGCTTTATAAAAGTTATCTCTTTGCGCTTTTTTATTTTTGCTCTTTTTTATTATTTTGTTTTTTAGGCATTCTATTGTGAACTTGGTTTTAAATCAGTTTATGTGTTCATTCACTGGAAATAGTCATTCAATTGAAAAAGACTGTGATTATACTTCAGCAAGTCCATTGTGGCTCACTCACCAGTTCTGTTGAAGGGTAGTTTCCGTTCTTTTACAAACGAAAAATGATTTGATAACTTATGAATTAGCATGAAAAGTAAACATAAAAGTTAGTTAGAGATCCTTTGGTCCTTTATATTATATACCGTCAACTGGGGTAACTTTGGATCTTTAAGGGTAACTTTGGCCCAAGAGAGAGAAAAAAGTTAAATCTGCTATATTTTCTACATCGCTTGAGTTATCGATAAAGTTTTGGTCTCAAAATATAGGTGGTAGCATTAGCTTGAGGCTGGCAGCTCATTGTAAGGAATTCGCAAAGTTTCCACCGTGGCAGCACCAATAAAAAAAAACGTTTGAAGACTGTGAGAACTTAGCCCTTACAACTTTTGTTTACAACTTAGCTGCAAATTAATTCATTTGGACCTTGGTAAATACGTGTTATTATAACCTCATTATTGTAAATCAAGGCCTAATGTGGTATTATGCGTTGTCTTTCCTGAGATAAAAAAAGAAAAGCGTTTTTCTAGTTGGGGTAACTTTGGCCCAACATTTGGGGTAACAAACGCCCAACCAATTATAATTTAAAATTTTGTGCATACTTCCTGTCAATGCATAAAAAATGTTACATTTGAAGGGGATATTTTTCTTATTTTGTTTAATTTAAATATTGATGTTTTTGAGGTAATGTTTTTGTTTATTTTTGGTATACTTATGAAAATAGACATTTGTGCTTAAACAAACAATAATTTTGCTGAAAATTCATCTAGTGTATTGGTTCCAACTGAACCAAATAAGAAATCTATTGACAAAGATGACTGTAACTTTAGAAATTTTGTACTTGTGCTGTTTAATGGCAATATCTATCCCGGATTGATTACTTTGAAATCAAAGGAACGGGTTGTGTTGTTGACTGCATGGAGAAGAAGTTAAAGTGTGGGCATTGATCACAGCGGCCGAGCTTGATGGTGTATTAATGGAACGTTATTGTTTCAAAAATTAGTCCACCTAAACATCTGTCTAAGAGAAACCAGTATTCAGTCCCAGACCTGGACAATACACGTTAAGCAATATTTATGAGTTTTATAATATTTTTTTTTATTTACACGTTGAGTGCCACTGAAGCTGAAAAATTTACAATGTTTTAAGTATTTTTTAAGAAAGTATAATCCTGTAATAAATAAAAGGTATGCAAATTTTAAATAAATTTTCAGTAATTACTTAAAACAATATATATATTTTTAGTTTTATATCATATTTTAGACAGTCAGTCATCGGTGAATGACGCGTTCTAAACAGAAAGTTCAGTGACCGGTGAGGCGCTTAACGTGTTAAATTATATGCTAATTTATTGTCTTTTTACATGTTTACACTTCTTGCCCTCTCTTCCCCGTCTTAATCAATAGAGTAACATTGGTCCACATCATCTTGTACGCCCTATAACATTCGTTTTAACACATGGGCCAATGTTACCCCAATTCAAGGTAACATCGACCCAAAACTTTCAAAAACACTTTTTGGTAACAAAAAAATCAATGTCGACAAGTTTATGGTAATGGTGTGGTTCCATATGTTCTTAGCAACCAAAAAATTAACATGATATTCATTTTTTTAAATAAAATAAGAGAATGGAGATGCTGAACATGCCCTGAAATAGAGAAATTTGGGCCAAAGTTACTCCAGTTGATGATATATATTTATATATATTTCGTATTCATATATATTTTCGGATATAATTCTAATTTCGTAAAAACATAAAAGTTCTTTTTGACTATTTATAAAAATAGGCACTTGCCAGGAAAAGGGATTATTTAGTTAATCTGAAAAAGATAAGGTCTTTTAAGCATAGGAAAAAAAAGAAGAAAAATTAATTTTATTTAACAATCTTAAATTCCCTCCAGTGCTGTCAGCTAGAATATAAATTTTATCTGTCTACTAGTATTAAATCGAAGCTGTTCACTTCATTAGCACACACACACACACACACACACACATATATATATATATATAATAATAAAGATGAAATCACAAATATGTGAACAAATGGTAAAACGGGGAAATTTCACCTGAGAGGAATACGTTTTCTTTTGTGTATAACTGATAAAGTTTATCTTGAAATTCCTCAAAAATCCACTCAGAATCGTTAAAATAATAGAAAATAATTTTTATTTACTGTTTTTAATAATGCAAAAACGTAAATAAAACCACGTGATACAAAAACGCGACAGGGTTGGTTGTGACGTCATTTGCCGCTAAATTGACATGTTTACGTTTTGCGCGTATACTTTTCCCGATATTGCTCTTCCTATTTGCAATCTTGTTTCACCTGTTCCTTAAAATTTATTTAACATTATGAATTTTAAATTTGTGAAAAAGTAAGATCTAACTTATCTTAACATAAAATACATCGTTTATTTTTTATTTCCATTAAAACTTTGATTTGAAAATGCCGATATGGGCCAGATTTGTGAAAGAGCACACACACACAGTAAAAAAATTCATAATAATTATATGGGAGTAATCGATGGTTTGTTTATATTTTATAAAATATTACTTAACACTTTTATTAAAAACATACTACAAGGAAAAATTTTAAATGAACTCAAGTTGGGACAAAAGGTTGTGACAATACTATATTGCAGACTATGGATCATTTTCTTAAAACTACTGCACAACTTTTTAATACCATATTTATTATAACATTAAATAATGAACAGGAAATCAATCTAATTTTTCAGATTCATTCTTTTTTTTATTTAACAAACACAGAACCAAGTGTGGCTTGTTTAAATAATTTAGTTTTCTTACAAAGTTTATCTTGTAGTCGAGACTGATTTTTTGGCCAATAAAATTTGAATAGTTTGTTTTTCTTTTGTTAATGAGTTAAAAAAAGATCTAAAAAATTACAAATAATCATATTTATTATCTGAATACCCTCTAAAATATTTTTAAATAAAATTTCACTTTAGATATCATTTAGATTTTTAATTTTAGAATTTCCTAAAAGAAGTATGGAACAAAATTATCCTTTAGACATAAATGTTTAATGAGTAATTTCCACATTTAAAAATAAAATAGTCCTTCCAGCCAGTGCCGGGAGGAAGAGGTAGCTTCCATAATCCTTATTTAAAAAAAGCCAACTTATATCATTCAAACACACGAAGCTCAATTTAGTGGAAACCGAATATAGGAGATTCAATACTAATTTTTATCAATATAATGAATGAGAATTTCGCGAAATTAGTCAGCTTTATCCAAGCTGCTTTTCTTTAAAGTAACATATATTTGGCTGCCAAATTCGGCAATTTCTTAAAGTGCCTGTCATTTTAAGACAACATGGTGGATGAGGCTAAGCAGTGAACTTGGTCGAGACCTTAGTAATTGCTGTGCACATGCTCACTCACATCGGAATCAGTTAATATATAGGAGTGCTGTCGCATGCAAAAAATCAGATTTTTCAAAATGTCACCCACAATAGAAATTGAAACTGCTATATCTGAGCCATTTTTTAAGGTAAAGACAAACAAAAAATGTTCCTGAATCCTTATATCAAGGTCAAATACTTAAGAAAGAAACCTTTTTCAATTTCTAATTTTTTTGCACCTCACTTTAAATATATATATATATTTTAATTTAATGGCCGCCATTTTGAAACAAGATGGCTGATGAATCTGGCCAGCGAACTTGGTCGAGGTGTTGATGTATACTATCCACATGCCTTCTTACATCGAAATAGGCGAATACGTGTGTTATCGCGTGACAAATACAAGATCGTTTCAAAATGTTAGCCATGCTAGAAATTCAAAGTGCTATAAATCAACCATTTTTTAAGATATAAACAAAAGAACAAATTTTCAGAAACAAAAACTGCTCCGGAATCTTTGTATCAAGGCCAAACACATAAAAAAAAATCTTTTTCATTTTCCAATTTATTAATACCTCATTTTGAATTTTAAATTTAATTTTTTTTAAATGGCAACCCTTTTGAAACAAGATGGCGAATGAAGCTGGCCAACGAACTCGGTCGAGACATTGGTATGTACTATGTACAGACCAAGTTACATCCAAATAGGTTCATAAATACGCCTGTTATCGCGTGACAAAAATCAGGTCGTTTTAAAATGTCAGCCACAAGAGAAATTCAAAATGCTATTACTCAGCCATTTTTTTTAGATATAGACGAAAGAAAAACTGTTCCGGAATCTTTTTATTAAGGTCAAATACATACAAAAAAAAATCTTTTTCATTTTCCAATTTTTTGGTATCTCATTTAAATTTTTTTATTTTTTAATTTTTTTAAATGGCCGCCATTTTGAAACAAGATGGCGGATGAAGCTGGCCAACGAACTCGGGCGAGATATTTGTATGTACTATGTACACACCAAGGTACATCCAAATCGGTTCATAAATACGCCTTTTATCACGTGACAAAAATCAGGACGTTTCAAAATGTCAGCCACGCTAGAAATTCAAAATGCTATAACTCAGCCATTTTTTAAGATATAGACGAAACAAAAACTGCTCCGAAATCTTTGTATAAAGGTCAAATACATAAGAAAAAAATATTTTTCCATTTTCAATTTTTTGGTACCACATTTCAAATTTTAAATTTTTAAAAAAATTTTAAGTGGCCGCCATTTTGAAACAAAATGGCGGATGAAGCTGGCCAACGAACTCGGTCGAGAGATTGGTATGTACTATGTACACAGCGAATTACATCCAAATCGGTTCTTAAATACGCCTTTTATCGCGTGACAAAATTCAGGACGTTTCAAAATGTCAGCCACGCTAGAAATTCAAAAGTCCTTCCGGCCAGTGCCGGGAGGAAGAGGTAGCTTTCAAATACCTTATTTTTAAAAAGCCAACTTATATTATTCAAGCACACGAAGCTCAATTTAGTGGAAACCGAATATAGGAGATTCAATACTAATTTTTATCAATACTAAATCATTATGAATGAGAATTTCACGAAATTAGTCAGCTTTATCCAAGCTGCTTTTATTTAAAGTAACTTATATTTGGCTGAGATGTTGATGTATACTATCCACATGCTTTCTCACATGGAAATAGGCGAATACGTGTGTTATCGCGTGACAAATACAAGATCGTTTCAAAATGTTAGTCATACTAGAAATTCAAAGTGCTATAATTCAACCATTTTTTAAGATATAAACAAAAGAACAAATTTTCAGAAACAAAATCTGCTCCGGAATCTTTGTATCAAGGTCAAACACATAAAAATTTTTTTTTCATTTTCCAATTTTTTAATACCTCATTTTAAATTTTAAATTTAATTTTTTTAAATGGCAACCCTTTTGAAACAAGATGACGAATGAAGCTGGCCAACGAACTCGGTCGAGACATTGGTATGTACTATGTACAGACCAAGTAACATCCAAATCGGTTCATAAATACGCTTGTTATCGCGTGACAAAAATCAGGTCGTTTTAAAATGTCAGCCACAATAGAAATTCAAAACGCTATAACTCAGCCATTTTTTTAGATACAGACGAAACAAAAACTGTTCCGGGATCTTTGTATTAAGGTCAAACACATACAAAAAAAATCTTTTTCATTTTCTAATATTTTGGTATCTCATTTTAAATTTTAATTTTTTTAAATTTTTTTAAATGGCCGCCATTTTGAAACAAGATGGCGAATGAAGCTGGCCAACGAACTCGGTCGAGATATTTGTATGTACTATGTACACACCAAAGTACATCCAAATCGATTCATAAATACGCCTGTTATCACGTGACAAATATCAGGACGTTTCAAAATGTCAGCCACGCTAGAAATTTAAAATGCTATAACTCAGCCATTTTTTGAGATATAGACGAAACAAAAACTGCTTCCGAATCTTTGTATCAAGGTCAAATACATAAGAAAAAAATATTTTTTCAATTTTAAATTTTTTGGTACCACATTTCAAATTTAAATTTTTCTTAAAACTTTAAATGGCTGCCATTTTTAAACAAGATGGCGGATGAAGCTGGCCAACGAACTCGGTCGAGACATTGGTATGTACTATGTACAAACGAAGTTACATCCAAATCGGTTCATAAATACGCCTTTTATCGCGTGACAAAATTCAGGACGTTTCAAAATGTCAGCCATGCTAGAAATTCAAAATGCTATAACTCTGCCATTTTTTAAGATATAGACGAAACAAAAACTGCTCCGGAATTTTTGTATAAAGGTCAAATACATAAGAAAAAAATATTTTTCCATTTTCAATTCTTTGGTACCACATTTAAAATTTAAAATTTTTAAGAAAATTTTAAATGGCCGCCATTTTGAAACAAAATGGCGGATGAAGCTGGCTAACGAACTCGGTCGAGACATTGGTATGTACTATGTACATACTGAATTACATCCAAATCGGTTCATAAATTCGAGAGTTACAGTATGACAAAGGTCAGATATATATATATATATATATGGATATATATATATGGATATATATATATATATATATATATATATATATATCAACTTTTGAACGGAGGGTGGTTTCGGGGTCTGGGGGTCATGATCGATGAAAATATACCAAAATTTTTTGAAATCGCTTTCCTCCGAACGGCTGCAATAGGTAGCTTTTTGTAATGAAAGCTACCTAAAATGCTATAACTCAGCCATTTTTTAAGATATAGACGAAACAAAAACTGCTCCGGAATCTTTGTATAAAGGTCAAATACATAAGAAGAAAATATTTTTCCATTTTTAGTTTTTTGGTACCACATTTCAAGTTTTAAATTTTTTTTAAAATTTTAAATGACCGCCGTTTTGAAACAAAACGGCGGATGAAGCTGGCCAACGAACTCGGTCGAGACATTGGTATGTACTATGTGCACACCGAATTACATCAAAATCGGTTCATAATTACGGGAGTTACAGTGTGACACATGTCAGATATATATATATATATATATATCAATTTTGAACGGAGGGTGGTTTCGGGGTCTGGGGGTCATGATCGATGAAAATATACCAAAATTTTTTGAAATCGCTTTCCTAACGGCTGCAATAGGTAGCTTTTTTGTAAAGAAAGCTACCTAAAATTTATTCACAAAACACACGTATATTAAAACCTTTAAATATTTTAACTTTGTTTAAAACCTGCCATTAAAAATAACGGATAACTAACTATATGCATCATATAACATTGTGTTTCTTGCAAATTCTTTTCGCGCCATCTACCAGCAATTAATATAAACAAATTTTATGTTGTAATCGTATTTTTTATTAAATGCATATTATCAGATTTGAAGGCATTGCAAATAAAATTAATATTTCTTATCAATTCCCATTGGAATTGAAACATAAAGAATGTACAACACAGTGGTAAGAACATATTTTAATTATCTTGCAAATAAAATTATGGATTTTAACATAGTAAATTTATAGCGAAAAAAAAAAAGCAATTTACTTTCAAAAACGATGCAGATTACAATCATTAAAAATTGGCTGTTTAGCGTATTACAGAATAATTCAAAATTAGTTTCTGAGTTGTGAAATAATTTGTAAACCACAAAATTAATATAGGGCAAAGGATAATATGTAAAAAAAAAAAAATCCTTTTACTCAGTAATATGAATATGTAAAATATTTTTCGAACACTAAAAAAGTGCTTCTCAGGAAAATTTACTGTACTATTTGTGCAATATGGCACTGTATAATATTTATAACACACGTTGCTACTCATTTTTACGCAGAAAATTTAAAAACAGATAAGAAATATGTCAAACACTTAAGCCAGCAACGTAGAACGACGGTGTTTACATGGCGAATGACGTCACAGCCACTTTCGTCAGAGATGTTTTCCCGCCAAAACAAAAACTGCAATTTAAAAATTAATTTAGTGAATTATTAAAGCTTCAAATATACATAAAAAGGGTATCAATTTTCTTGATTTTTTGAGTTCTTCAATATAAAAGTGAAAATGAAAATCGTGAAATTTCCACATTCTAAAGGTGAACAAGATATGAACATAGGAAACCAGTATGTAAAATAAGAAACTATGAATAACCCACAGAATCATCAGAGGTGCTTGTTGGTTAATTCATAGAGAAGATGCGTTATTTCATCCAATTTTGTCGGCATTGAGCCTAAAATGACAAAATTCAGCACCTAATAGCGCATCATAAGAGAAACTAAAATAAAATACCAAGAGATCTAAAGAAAGATACACTTCACACAGGATATTAAAAATTATAAAAGCACAATACCTCAATTACATACAAGGATCCAAAACATCATAAAGTTGACTGACAATGTTAAAGCATGTGAGGATGCAAACAGATTAGGACTATTAGAACATGTGGTCAGAAGTTGCTGAGAATCAGAACATTATATGTATGTAGATATATATGTATATAATATCTTTGAAAATCAAACACATCTAACAAGTTCTTTTAACAAAACCTGACAAAAATCTCTTAATGTTAAGATAATATATATATATGTGTGTGTGTGTGTAATAAAACTTTTTGTAATTATAAACTATTAATGAAAATGAAAAATCGACCAATTTATTTATTTTTTTAGTTATGATACTATAAAACTGATAATCCATAATCACAGATGTAAAAAATAAGTAAAGAAAAAAAAGACTATAGCCGTAATCAAAAATACGAATTTCATATTTTGGATTCAATAGTTATGCATTACAAAAAGTAAAATAAAGCAGCAATTATATACGAAATAAAAAAATAAAAAAATAATAGATGGTAAAGAAATGAAATATATATGTATATATATTATTTCTGATATAAAGTATAACCCTAAAAGAAACACTTAGTTTTATATTGCACTAACCATTTTTAACGCACATTTCATTCAATAAACTGTTTTTTCTTAATCAAATTTTCATTCAAATATTTCTTTTGTATTATTATTATTATTGTTATCTAACTCAAACTGTAATGGTTAAACTGAGAATCGTCTGCTTGTCCAAGTTTTTTTTTTTTTTTTTTTTTTTTTTTATCGTAAAAAATGAACATTCATAATAAGAAATAAAAGAATATTTAAATTAAAAGATAGGGAGATGCGGCTTTAGAAAAGCTATTTTTCTGCACTTTAAAAAATTACTCCATTATTATTATTAAACTCATATAGTATTTGTTAAGCTGAGAATCGTCTGCCTATCGACGTTTTTTAAATGGTAAAATAAAAGCCTTTACAAGATCATTCTTTGGTAGATTTAAAAAGGTAAATAAGTTGAAAAAACGGTGTGGCTTTATAAAAAGTTTTTTTTGTGTGCTTTATTACTTTTTCTCTAATTTTTGATCCGTTCTATTGTGAACTTAGTTATAAAGCAATTTATGTGTTCATTTATTGGAAATAATCATTCAGTTCATAAAGACTGTGATTATCTTCAGCAACTTATTGTGTCTCGCTTACCCGTTTGAGTGAAAAGTGTTTTCCGTCCTTTCACAAAAAAGGTAAAACTGTTTTGATAATGTAGAAAGTAAATGATAAAAGCTGGTTATAATTCATACTGTGATTGTAATTTTTTTTGTACTTTGTGTGCGATTATCTTTTTGAAAATTTCGTAAACCCATAAAAGTTTATATTTAGAACTAACCAAATAGTATAACTCTGAAATAAATAAACAAATAAAAATAATATTTTGATAAGTTTTTAATTTTATTATTTATATTTTTTAACTTCAAAGTCTTAATGCTATACATTAATCAGAGCAATTCGAATTAGTATATTGCTGGAAAAGCAATCTTTAATATTGCAATAGATGTTTCCCCTGCAATAGTTTTATTTTCTTATGCATGCCGTTAACTAAAATATATATTAACATCTGAAGAATTATTGATTTTCCAAAAGGTTCATTGCCTTTTCTAGAAAAAAAAATTCTCCAAGTTTTTGTTACTTTATCTTTAGTTACGTTACATTTATTCGTTTAAATAATAAAGTATTTACCAATTCAGACTGCTTAATTCGTGCTGTAAATCTTCATTCATAGAAAGATGTGGCATTTTCAGCTGCAGTATTTCTGTTAATGTATTTACTGCCGTTGCCATAGAAACGACATTTATACAAAACTATCTTGAGTGCAACAGGTTTATTCTATTCTACCTGAATTTCAGTTTAGCTTTTACGTTAGAAGTGCTGTCTCGACATTTTGTTGAAGATATAATTATGCCAGAATATTGGATAATAGCTCAGAATAAGCTGACACAGAAACATTTAATTACTTTTAAACTAATAGGTTGATTCTTTGTTCTTAATGGAAGTTAATATTAAATATGGTCATACACATAAGCTTAATTTATGTTTGGTTGTTTGTAGTTAAAGGTATAAATGTTTTTTTTTCTTTTTGTATTTAAATAAATAAAATATCTGCTAATGTGCTATTCTTACCTTTTTGTAATAGAATGCATGAACTGTTTGATTATTTAGTTAATTAAAAAATCATTTTTTCTCAGTTTCTTTTGTTTTTCGATGAAGTCGCATTATTGAGTTCTCAGAAAATGTAGTTCAGTCAGGTTCAGATATAAACTCTTGCACACTAGGCACCATCTATAGGGATGCCTCTTTTCGGTTCTACTAAAGTTTTTATTATTATTATTATTTAATGGATAAAAGATGTAAATAAATACCAATTGAAGAAAGTGCCTTAAGAGCTCCATATACACTCGAAACGGTTCTAATTTCCACTTTTGTTTATGAGAACTTCGCCATAGAGTGCCTCTATAAATAAGAGTACATTACAACATAAGGACAATAAAATTTGATTGATCGCAAAGATTTGGGACGAAAACTTGGTGAACGTTCCATTTTGTTGGTGGGGCATTATCGTCAGACTAATATTACGACATTCTGTAATGTGGGTTGCCTTGTTTGGACAAAGCTTCCAATCTGAGCATGCGCCCTTTGCGCATGTCGACCCTCTCTTATTTTTACAGACATTCTTCTTTGGTGATACGATTAAATTTCTTTATTATCTATTGCGAATTATATTTATGAATGTTAAATTAATTTAAAAAGTCATATGAATATAGTGAATGGAGCTTAAAATATAAAGATTTCGAATGTGTCTGTAATATTAAGAAAGCTACCATTCAGAAGTCTCTTTTGACGAGTTTCCATTGTATTTCAGTTTTATTTCAAAATTTTCAATTTGTGTCAAGTATTTTTCGATATAAAAATACTGAAGTATTTTTAAATACTGCTTTTGATCATAATATGGTAGCTTTGTATCTTATAACTATTTTTTAATCATTATTAGTGTTGTACTGTTTTCGTTTTTCTACCTACCTTTTTTTACAGAAATTTTTTTTATGAACTTCGTTTTTCTTTGTATCAAGCAATCAGTTTTGGAAAAATTTTCGTTGCTAATAATCGTTTTGGTTATTTAAATATTTGAAAACTTTTAAATCAGAGATTCATGGCCTTTTCTGTTCTACAAATCCCTTACTCTTAACCATGGAGTTCCTACATGAACATAGTACATGCATACAAACATTTTTTTTCCCTCACCGTAGATCATAAACCCCCAAAATTCTTCCTGCAGATCGCCATGTGATCTTTGTAACGCTGTTTAAGAAATTTTAAAACCAACTCAGTGGGGCAACAACATATCAGATATGAAATATATGTATTATGGGATGAACCTTTATGATTCAGGCGACGGCTGCACAAACCGTCACCTCATCGAGTTCGCGGCTGAAATTCCAGGATTAGTTAAAACTCGATTAGCATATTAAATTGCAACTAGTCTGATAAGTTATATTTTGGTGGAAATTATCTGCAGATCTAATTTTAGTGATTGGTTGGTAGGTTTCCCATTGTGTTTTCCTGCACCCAGTCCTTCATGTTTTCATACCTTTGGGTGCAGGAAAACACAATGGGAAGCCTTTTAACCAACCACTAAAATTGGGTCTGCAAATGACTTTCACAAAGATATGACTTGGCAGACCAAGCTGCATTTTAATATGTTAATTGAATTTTAACTAATCCTGGAATTTTAGCTGTGAGCTTGTTAAGGTGCTGGGTTGTGCAGCGATTGCCTGATCTATTAAATAAACATTATTATTTTTAATTAGTTTGATGTAATGTAATGAACATAGATTAGCCATTTTTTTGCATTGCCATTTCTTTCAGTTTTCCCCTGCATTATTTACAAACGGGTCTTATCCATTAGGCTTTTTATTTTATTTTCTAGTCGAAAGGTGAAAAAAACTTAAAGGAAGTGTAGAATATAAATGGATTCATAACCTTAATATCTGATTCAAGAACACGTTATGATAATCGAAAAAATTCAGAGGTGTCCGTAAACAACATCACAACTGTGTTAATTTATCTCAGCGAGTACGATAATAAATCATCCAAATGGACAATATTTTATATTTTATCTATTCATGTGCTTTTTTCGCTATATATCTTCAATGTCTACTCATTTTATTTTAAAATGAAACTGAACATTGTAAATCAACATTTAAGAAGAAAAAGTTGTCAGAATTTGGATCTTAATTTGTATGATAATGCACTTCTTAATCTTTTATTTTGTATCTTATTTTAACACCATGTTTTTAACTGACGGAAGTTTTGAAATTTGATTTTAATTCGTAAAATCTACTTTTTTATTTTGCGCATTAGATAGTGGGTTTCAATACAACTTATTTGAATAATCGCGCGACATGTATGAGATAATAAATAGACAAAATAGAATGTGAAAATGCTAAAATAATACAAAATGTATAAGTTACTTTTAAATAAATTCTTTCTATTAGAAAGTATTACCTGCTGTTTTAGCTTTATTGGTTTATTTCACAGCGTTACAATTCTACTATATGAGGTATTATAAAGTACTATGATAATGTAAAAAAAGCTAAGCGGTGTTAATTAAAAACAGTGTTTAATTAATTGAGCTCTGGAAGTAAAAAAGAAAAAAAAAACGCATAGGCGCTGATTTAACGGGGGTGAGTAGCAAAGCCGACAAACTTCCAACACTATTTCTAAAATGTTATTTTTGTCTTAATTAATGAGAGTGATTAAATTGACAAAAGAAAAAAAAAATTAGTGGTGGAAGCACACCTGTTGCCTATTTCGTCTCCATGAAGAAGAGGTCCTGCACGGGCCCAGTAGAGTTGCCCTCAATCATACGCAAAATGAGGGCAAACTCTCTAACAGGCCGAGCAGGCAGAATAAAGACAATTTTTTAATGGGCCGGGATGATAAAAAAATCTAAACAGGCCAGCCGGGCCGATGAAAAAATTAAACATGTTGATCGGCTCTGTATAAAAATTTAAAAAGATCAAACCAAGCCGATCAAATATAAACAATTTTCAATGGACATGGCTAGAACGATAATAAGTATAAATAAATGTTCTATCCAAGCTGACGCTAAGTTTGACAACATCAATCCAGAAATATAACATGTTCAGTTTAGAGGTCGGCATAAGACAGTTACATAATACAGTAGAACCTCTTTTATTCGAAACTCTTTCAATCGAAATCCACTTTTAAAGCTCTTTTTTTTTTTTTTTAACTATCACATTCCTTGTGTGCAAAATCCATTTTCAAAGCTTTTTTTTTTCTTTTAACCATCATATTCTTTGTGCGCAAGCGGTCCTTTCCGAAGTGCGAGTACATATAAACATTTTCGATCCCCTTTCTTAGAGTTCCTTTGCATTTAACTTGAGCTCCCGCAAGCTGCGGAGTGGAACAAAAAAAACTAACAAATTAGCAATTCTGTAGCTTTTGAATGTTTTGAAAAAGGTTTGGCATTGCTGAAGCAGCAGAAAGACTGTGATACTGGCGAACTAATAATATTAAAAAACTTCGTAATAGAGCTTCAAAGCAAAGGCAATCGAAACTGCGACAAACATTTTTTCAAACCCTTGTGATATATGTAAACGGTACTTAATTTCAAAATTAAAATTAAGGTAATTTATTCATGTTTCTATTTTGCTATTCCTTTATTTTCATTAAGCACACTTGTTATCATAAGGAGAAATATTGCATATATTTCTCCTTAATCTTAAAATTGAAGCATTCTCGATTATCCGAAAATTTCAATTTTCCGAAAGATGGTCGGTCTCAATTACTTCAGATAATCGCAGTTCTACTGTATACTGAGACAGGCCTTATTTTTTTTAGCAGACTGGGGACGGCCAGGGATCAGGTTTAATTTTTTTTCTGTATAATTACATTTTATTTTCTATGTTTGTATTTTAGAAATATGTAGAGAGTGTTCTTTAAAATAATCTAAATAGTATGTTAAGGAAAATCGGAATTTTTTGTATGAATTGATTAAGTCGGGCTAGTCTTGGCCTGATTTCACTGATTTTCGCAAGGACCGGGCCGTGAACTGTGAAAATATAAACGAACCGAGCCGGGCTCTGGACGAACTTTAAGTTCTTACACCGGACCAGGCCAAGATAACTTTCATTTGGGCCGGGCCTGGAAATTTCGACCCGTGCAGATCTCTACTGTGAAATCGGCGTCTATGAATAAACGTGCAATATTTTAATTTAATTTTCGTTAAAATTTTTCAACTATGTATTTTCAAAGTAATAATACGTAACATTTCAGCATTTGAGGTAAGAATATGACTTGTGATAATGAAAGGTTTAATAGACGTCAGTACAGTAAACGATATCCTTGAGTTTATTTAGGTCAGCGAGTAAGAGAATAAATCATCTAAATAGGCAATGTTTTACGTTTTATCTGTTCATATGCTTTTTTAGCTTACATTTTGAATATAAGCTGACTATATATTTTATTTTCAAAACCAAACTTCACATTGTAAATCATAATTTAAGAAAAAAGTGTTTACACTTGTTTCGTAATTTATATGATAATGGGGTTAAATCGTTAAATTATGTTTTTAACCGAACAAAGTGTTGAAACGGGTTTTACTTTGTGAAAATTAATTTGAATCTTGTATTATGGATGTCAGCTTTTTAAAAAAGAAGTGTGAGGGAGCTGGGAAATATGAATGAAAAGTTGTTCTTTGTATCAAGGTATTATTTTTTTAAATGTTTTGTAATAATGTTTATTTTTATTGTTCAAACTTTTATAAATTTTTAAACTACATATTAAAGTTGTAAAATGTTTAAGAATGTACTATAAAGTTTTTAAGAATGAATCTTTAAATATATACTAGTTTGAAGCATAAAGCAATAAAAAAAGAAAATATAACTGTAAGCTGTTTCCCGTTATTTTCTGTTATCATTAGTGTAGTTTTAGACATTTTTTTTTAAATTTTTAATTTAAGTTTATTTTATATTGGATGGGAAAATACTTGGTTGATTATCGAACTCTTTAGTTATACATTTTCAATAAGTTCTCATTTTATTTTCAAAACCGAACTTCACATTGTGATTATAATTTTAAGAAAAAAAGTTGTCGTCGTTTGCTTCGTAATTTAAATGAAAATGGGTTTGCTAAGCTTTTATTAGGTATCGTATTTTAAAAACATGTTTTTAACTGTATGAAGTGTTGGAATAGGTTTTTTTTTGTGAAAATTAATTTGTGTTTCGTGCATTAGATATCGGCTTAAACAGTTTATGAATGAAAAGTTATTTTTTTTATTGTTGTTGTTTTAAAATATTCATTTTTTCTTTTCAAAATGTTTTATAATATTTATTTTTTGTTGGTAAAATTTTTACAAACTTTTAAACTACTTATTAAAGATATAATTTTTTTAAGAATGGAACTTCAAATATACATTTGTCAAAGCAATTAAAAAATAATAAGCATAAGTTGACTTTTTTTTGCATTTTTTTCTGTAATTACTGATGTATTTTTTAGACTTTTTTTTTTAAATTTAGTTATTTTACTTTTTTTTTTCAACTAGATAGAAAAGGCTTGGCGTATCATTAGACATTTTTAGCTGTGTATTTTTAATGACTGTAATCGTTCGTTGCCGATACGGTGATAAGCGACTATGCATATATAACGTTATCATTCTAGGAGGGAGGGGGGGTCTGTCACATGATATCTTAAGATATCTCTAGGGGAAGGGGAAGTTTGTCTTTTGATATCTTTATCATTTTTGATCCAACCAAAATTTTCTCTTTTTATTTGTAACTTGGTCTTTACATCAAAGTAGTATGTTTTCTATTTTTATGAAAATACAAAGTTATTATTAAAATAATTAACTGATTCTAAAATTATTCAATTTCAAAATATGGAATACCCCAACGTTTGGCATTCATATTCTTCTGTCATACGTGTATGCATATATAATCCTCTGTTCGACAAACTATATGCAAAGATGCCATAAGCGAAGTATGTTTGAAATAATACCTGTGTTTACTAGTAAATAAAAGAGAAAGAATGTTGTCCACCTGTTTTGTTGATAAGTTCTGCCTGCCTCACCCCGTGTGGAGGCAAGTGCAAAAAGCCATTATTACAGTTGAATGCATTATGCAACAAAAAGCTATTATTAAGTATTTTTAAATAGTAACTATTTCTAACTACTAACTATTGTTATTTGATATAAAGTTATTTGATACATATACTGATATTTTATTGACTTCTCTATATTTGAACCAATAAAGTAGGCGAAAAATAAGTGTATATTGTATAACCATGTTTGTATATCACTCCAAATAAAAGAAAAAAATTCCAAAAATCTAAAGAATTTGTATACATTGATACGATATCATTACGGGGGTGGGGATTCGAGGGACCATAACGTATAGTATCGTAAGGGGGGGAGGGTCCAAAATTAGCAAAGCGTTGATAACGTTATATATGCACAGGCCCTAACTATCACGCACATTTTAGTCCACGACATGTAACGATGCAAATAAACACTCCTTAGTTGATATGCTGCCACTGCCGATATAGGTACGTGATACCAGACACAATGTGAGAAGGTTGAGAATTTAATGACTAACAAGGAAGGTCTCCATACGGGCATACTCAGAAAAATCTGAAAAAAATACAGAATGTTCTTCTCCCATGGGTATATATGTTTATAAAAAAAATTTCTGCGGAACCTCGGTAAAACGTCCGTAAAAAAATAATGAAAATTTCGTTTATTTGGCGACTTATCACCGTTTGGCGAAGAAATAAAATTTCAAAAAATACGCTTGTCGAATACTGTTTAAAGAAAAACTTTTTATGTTGAATTTGTTTAAATAAGTTTAATTTAAATAACTTTAGCTTTGTCATTTTTAGTTTGTTCTAACTATAGTTTTGTCATATATATTTATATGTACTTATGACGAATTTTAACTATCATATTTTACTATTTAAAACAAAATCTAAATTGATTAAAATTGTTCCAAACTCAAAAATATGCTCCATTGATCTCTGTGGATTCAACTTTGTTGCTATGGAAACAACTTCTTCGGTATGGAAATGTAATGAATTACGGCAGCATTATTCATCTGGCGTTAAAAGTTATTTTTATAACCGATAAAGCGGTTTAAATTTAAAAAATTGTGGATTGGAGAATAAAACAATGGCAAAATTTCATTCGGATCGGCAACAAGCAACATGTATAATACAAAATGTAATAATAATAATAAATTATTTCATGGTTTACGTTTAAATTCATTAAATACCGCATATTCTCAAAATCAATTAACAAACAATTTTCAGATTCATTAAAATCGTTTGCTTTTGGCGAGGAAAAGTGCTGATCGCCAAATTGCGTGTCGCTTTCGTCTTTTCACGCCAATTATTCGAAAGTATTTTATTTTTTTACAGATTTTCTACTGTAATTCCGCCGCTAATTTTAACTGGTTCTTTATTACATACCTGAGTACTTTCACTAGCATTTTTTTCAACATATTCTGAGTATGCCCAGTATGGAGACCTTCCTTGTAAGTTACTTCAAATAATGCTAAGGGGAAAATTTATTTACAAAATATTTACATATTTACAAGAAAATACTCTAATTTCATTATAGGCACGGATATGGCAGATTCTGCTCAACATTAACCCCTTCGCGGCGAGCATCTTTTACAAAATTCTTAATCTTTTGTCCCCGGTTTTTCAAAACAGAATTTTTTTCCTTATTTAATCGAAGGAATGCTTTGATTAATTAAGGCGAAATTTAGAATGAA
Source organism: Maratus speciosus (assembly GCA_963932465.1). Classification (NCBI taxonomy): domain Eukaryota; kingdom Metazoa; phylum Arthropoda; class Arachnida; order Araneae; family Salticidae; genus Maratus; species Maratus speciosus. The sequence goes on from OZ010799.1 coordinate 112,563,381, forward strand.
AAATAACTGGCGGGATTAATCCAGGATTCTGAGCAACTTATGTAGCACGTATACGTGGCACTCGTCCCCAAGGGGTTAAATTACGCATTAAGTTGCATATGATCTACGCATTAAAATACAGTATTCCCTTCACTATCGATCGTACTCAGCTATGCTCATACAACGAGATAATCGCACAGAACTCTCGAACTCTCGACAGATGCACTTACGTTTCTTTAGAAAAATACTCCAGAAATAGTTACTTTTCCGCACCACACGCTTCATGTTCAACTCAAGACTGACTTTCTTCTCCTTTCTTACTCCTCTGGAGTTTTCACTTGTAAAATCAAGGACAACCCACGTGCTTTCTTCCTGCTTGTTCACTGATCAGCCACTGCAGGAGATTATCTTTTGTTCATCCTGCTTGCTTATTACTATCTAGTTTGATGTTGTTATCCACATTCCGATATATAAAAGACCGTCTCTTCTGCTATTTTCTTGTATACAATAGAGCTTTTCGTATAATACAAATATGAATACAATGTTACTCATTTTAATCCCATAGATAAGAAACATGTATCCATAACCCATAATAGATAATGATATGTAGATAAATACAATGCATAAAGAAAATAAAATTAGCAGTAATTTTCTACAAGCATACGTCTCATTAAAGCCAGAGACTTGTTAATGACTTCTCAATTTATTTTCAAAACCTAACTTCACATTGTGGATCCCCATTTAAAGAAAAATTTTGTTCTTGTTTGGCTCGTAATTTATACGATAATGGACATTCTAAGCTTATTTAATTAGATATCAAATTTTAAAAATATGTTTTTAACCGAACGAACTGCTGAAATAGAATTTTTTTCGTGAAAATTTATTTTTATTTTGTGCCCTTAGATAGCGATTTTCTTTTTTCTTAAAATCTCGAGGCCGATTTTATTGATAAATTTGCATAATCTTTTTCTACTCTGATGTTTGTTCAATCGCAAGTTACGTCGCACTAATTAAATTTTATAAAACTAAATTACTCGGTTTATGTCAAAAATTTATCTCATAACATATTTCCTAGAACACCTAGACCTGCCAAAATATCACCCGGGGAGAGTATTGATTTTCAGTTAGTCCGGTTAATCTTTCTTTGGTGTGCTGCTATTTTCATTTCCAAAATTACTTTGTCAATTTCTTGGAATTTTAACTGAAATTCGAATACACCTTCGTTATATATTCAAATCCCTCCCTCTCCCTTTAGAAAAATCCTATTAACGCATTTCATGTTATCATGGTAATTACCCAATCATTGTATTTAATTTCTACTTTATTTCGAAAATATATATGTATATATATTTGTATAAGTCCGCGGTTAGCTTTGGAGAACAGCTTGGAAGAAAAAAAGTCCTTCCTGTCTGTACCAAGAGGCAGAGCCGGTGCTGCCATCTTGTAAATGGGGCAACTGCCCATGGCCCCGTGCTTTTCGATATACAGTAGAACCTCTTTTATCCGAAACTCTCGGTTAACCGAAATCCATTTTTAAAGCTCTTTTTATTATTATTATGATTATTATTATCACATTTCTTGTGTGCAAGCGTTCCTTTCCGAAACACAAGTACAGATAAGTATTTTGGATCCCGTTTCTTAGAATTCCTTTGAATTTAACTTGAGCTCCCATAAGCTGCAAAGTGAACTAGAACTAGAACACAACATAGAATATTATAAATTATTCTATGATATATACACATTTTTAAATGATTTGTATTAGTCGAATATTGCAGTCAGAGATGCTGGACCCCGCTAAGTGATTTGCCAGGGCCCCGTGCGACAGTGCGCCGACCCTGCCGGGAGGATTAGATAGTTTTAGTATTTTTTGGTTTTAAGGTATTATATCAGATGTAAATTTCCAACTCGACGAAAAATGTCCGGGCCAGGACTCGAACCAGGAATTTCTTGGCTGAAGCCGCCAATGCTCTACCATCTGAGCTATCCCGGACGAATCTGGTGAAACTCTTTCACTCAGTTAACCTTATTGATTATAGCATCTGGTCTGAAATCTGGTTCAGCTCACAGAATAAATCGCAGGTAATGGAATTTCAGAAATCGCTGGATACGTAATTACACTAGAGTGTAATTCTAGAGTATTTCTATTATTTATATATGAGAAATTTTTGATAAAATAAAAAATGGGCTCAAGGGTTGAAAAAATGGGGTTTTGGGCAGAAAAAAATTCACAACTTCGTCAATTCTGAAGATATCAAATCCAATTAAATGTATTATAAATCTTCTTAATATTATCTACAACTTTTATATTGGCAAGTTTTTGATAGGACCAATTCATACCGCAAAAATAATAAATAAATAAATAAAAACAAAAAGGGTGTGAGGGGGATAATTGAAGAAGAAAAAAAACCATAACTTCGTCAATTCGCAAGATATAAAATCCGCATGAATTTATTATATATCTTTTTAATATTATCTACAACTTTTATATGGACAAGTATTTGATAGGACTAATTCTTACAGCAAAAATAAATTAAAAATACATAGCGGTTGAAGAAAAAATCATCGTATTAAGGGTGTATTCAAATCCAAACTCCTTGTTTTCTGACTCATTTTAAAATTATTTTTTGCTCTCAAACGCATCCAATTGGTATGCTTTCTTATTCAGAAACTATATAATGTACCGTAATGGTCAATTTTTTGACTGAGGCAGAATATATTTCAAAAAATGATGTCGGTGTGGGCATTTTAAACCAAATTTCCGGAAGCGATTGTGTTGAAAACAAAAAAATATTGTCCTACTGAGAAAATAATTGTTTATAAATCAAATTCTAATTAATTGAACGAAAATAAAAAGCAAAACAGGTCGCTTATAAATCTCTTCAAAAATCACGTCAGCAAGTTTCATACATTTTCTTTTAAAAATGAATCTGAAAATGTGTCAGAAAATTTCGAGTTGTTGAGCATGGAAAAAAAAAAAAAATAAAAAAAAATAAATAAAATAAAAAAATAAATATATATATTTTAAAGTTTGCCGTTTTTAAAGTATGTTGTTTTTGAAGTTAGTTGTTTTTAGTTATTTTGTTGTTGTCATTTGGTTTAGTTTATTTATTGTTGGATCAGTTCCGTAGTTTCGAATTTTTGGTTTGGTTTTTGGATATGTATATATATATATACCACCTAACATGATTCTGATAAAACCAGCTCTTATATTTATAAAAATGAAATAAAATCGTCTAAAGCGGCCAGATAAAATTGTTAAAATGGGTTTATCTCTAATCATGATTTAGTTTTTGTTGGTGAAATTAGTACTTAACTTCGAAATCCACCTGCGCCGGCAGGCCGAGCTGGCATTTTTTAATTAAAAACTCGAATATGATCTGATTTAGAAATTTACATGTATATTTGCTCGTGCTACGTCGTATTAATTAAATTTTGTCAGGCTATATTACTTCGTTTAAATTCAAAATTTATTTCGCGACATATTTCCTAGAACAACTCAGCTTGTCAAAATGTCACCCCACGAGAGTATCGATTTTCAGTTAGTCCAGTTTTCTTGCCTTGGTGTTCAGATGTTTTCGTTTCAAAAATACTGAGTTAATTGACGGTAATTTTAACTGAAACCCGAATACTATCACCTTCGCTGGATGTTTAATTTCTCCCTTTTTTTATATCCCGCTAATGTGTTTCAGGAAAGTTAGAAAACAAACTCATATGCTAATTACACAAGCATTGTATCTGGTTTCAAGTTTATTTCGAAACCTCTTTTTCAAAATGAGTGGGTAACTTTGTAAAGTAAAAAAAACCATGGTCAACTTGTTCTAATTTCCGTTATGTTTCTTTCTTTCTTTAAGACGAATTTTTCCTGAACTGTATTATCTATTCAATCATCGAAAGATGAAACTTTATATGATTGGTAAACAAATCCTATTCTAAATAAAGTAATTTGATATTCAAGCATTTAAATATAAGAAAATAAACTTTGCTAATACTAATTTCAAGTGGAATGCATTAAAGGAAATTGAAGTATCATAAAAACTCGATAGTTAAAGAAAAACAAAATGTTGCTTAGTCGTGTCAAGATTGACAACTTTCTAACCAGGGTTGCCAGTTATTCCGATTTTTGTCGGATGCCCCGATTTTTTTAGCCCCCGTTATGCAATTTCTTTCTCCCAGCTGATAAAATGTCGTCTCCAGAAAATAACGTTACGTTGTATAAGCTAGCCATAAAGCAAAGCTGATGTATCATTGTACTGTTAAATACTCTACTACAATTTTTTTTAACTTCTAAGCATCGCACATTTTCAATTTTTATACCGTCGTATTGGGAAAAATAAAAATACTTTTTAATGCAATTTGTTTGAAAACTGAATCTCCATTTATTTTTGACATATTAATTTTTTTGTAGTTTTTAGCGTCATTTGTTTAATTTTGGCAACTCAAGTACTCCATTTTTGTAAAAAATTAAAAAAAAAGATAGTTGGAAAATAGTAATTATATCTTTTTGTTGCCATTTTCCCATAACTATTGAAAAAAATGTAATTAAAATGCGTGCTATTTTGAAAAAATATAAATGAATGATTTCTGATAAAACATGGAGCTATTATAAACTATATTTAATTTAATTATCTATATTACAAACAAATGAAAGCATGTAAATCATTAGATAGCCGATTTGTTTTTGTCAAGTTTCTTGAGTGACGTCATCTGTTTTTTTTTTATTATTTGTGTATTATTCAGCATTAGTGACGTCATATGTATAGTCTGTAGATGTTGTTAAAGACTGGATCGTTAATGACGAATTCTTCAGAGGATGCAAATGACGTCATTTTATATAAAATAAAAGCGTGTGTTCTAAGCCTTAAAACTGAACTATGTTTTGTATTATCTATAGTTATATACATATATATATATATATATATATATATATATATATATATTTCATCGTTGGCGACACTAAATTCTGAAAAAGCAGAATTCCTGTTTTCTATTTTTTTTTCTTTCGATAAATTAAAAAACCCCGTTTGGGACATCTAATTTCACGATCTTTCATGAGGGTTACGAAGAAGATAGGCTGCCGCAGTCAGTACACGTGAACCGCTTCAGTCACGTGAGCTCTTTTCGCCACGCAGGTGCTGGAAAAGCACGAGTGCAACTGCATGGAAAGAGCATCACGTGACTCTAGAAGTCCGGAAGAAGACGAACGCGAAATATAGTGCTGCAGCCGATATTTTTCGTCAGATTCGATCTTTGAATCAATGTTTAATTCGATTATTTTGCTGTAGACATGAAAGCATAAATTTTTCAAGTATGCAAAAGTTAATATTTCTTAACTTAGTATTTTCAGATTGTGCTGTTTTATATTATATTTAATGAGTCGTTGAGTGTCGTAAATTTATCTGTATGTTTTGTGGTTTTGTCTTGGTAATTTTCATTAATTAAGTTTTCTGATTTGTATCTCCCTCAAAACACTTTTCGTCTTTTTACAATACGCAGGTTGATTATAAAAATATTGGAGAAAGTTTAAGAGGTTACAGAGTTACATTAGAAGTCTGCGCGGGCCGAAATTCCCAGCAGCAGTCAGGGCTGGAAATTTTCAGTGTAAAGTGTAAAGGCAGAAAGTTCTGCTCGAGACCAGCACTGCCCGTTATGAAATCTGAAAATTCTGCCGAGCCCAGCTCGACTCAATTACTACAAAACATTCTATAGCTATTCTTGATATCTATCTTTTATTATCTTGATATTTCTATAGCTACATTATCCTACGATTCAAATTGTTCAAAAAACCCTCTTGCATATACATAAATTTACACAGTCCGCAATAATTAAAATACACAGTCCGCAAATCATGGAATACGAATAACAGCAATATTATTGACCACTTAGGCAATTATTTTTGTTAAGAATAAAACAATAAGTTACTCAATGACACCATTTTTAAGGAACTCTTCGCAGTGAACTGTATATTTCTTTATTTTAAAACAATAATTGTTAAGAGTGAAACAGTCTCTCTGGCCGTTTCGAAGTCAAACATTCCATCATTTCAATAACAACAACAATTCAGTGTTTCCACTCACTACTAACTAAATTACAATCTATCGTCAACACGCAGACGATTGGAATAATAAATGAAATTACGGCGCTGACACAGCGCCCTCGTACGGGAGATTTTAATTACGATCAGTAACATACTCCCGACCATTGAAACCTGCAGGTTTCAAAACTACTCTAATATATAATATAAAATTACATAATACTACATATAAGAATGCAAAGATATAATTAATAACAAAGGAAAAATGGCAAAATTACTTTACATTTGAATACAATAAAACATACTATAGAAATTAAACAAGAAAATATATTCAAAATATACCAAATATATACATTAAAGAAATTAGTTTCCATTAATTGGAAGGGGACAAATACTTCTCACATCTCTCTTTATTATTGTACCGTTAGGTAGACGAATGTTCACTACTCGAACTTTTTTGTCCTTACCGAGAAATATCTCGGAAATCCTACCTGTTGCCCATTTTGTGCTGAGCATATTTTCATCTTTGATCAATACGAGAGAACCAACATTTATATTGTTTTTATTTATTTGCCATTTATTACGTTGCTGCAAGGTGTTTAGATAGTCTCGCTTCCATAATTTCCATATTTGCTGGCTATATTTTGTTATTTTTTGCCAGTTGCTAAGTTTGTTTTCCGAAATTTCAGTGAGCTGGGGTTCAATAATAGACGTTAAGGGCCTACCTATAAGAAAATGACCCGGTGACAGAGTCTCGAAATCGTCGAAATCGGATGATAATGGGGACAGAGGTCTTGAGTTCAAAACACTTTCAATTTCTAGAATTACTGTCAGAAATTCCTCTAAAGTGAGGTGCGCATTACCAATTACACGTTTTAGATGGAATTTGAATGATTTAACCCCTGCCTCCCAAAGACCACCGAAGTTCGGCGCTTTCGGAGGAATAAAATTCCATTCGATATTTTCCCTTGCAAAATAATCAGCTAATGCTTCATCTGGGTGTCTAACCAAATTGTGAAGCCTTTTCAATTCTAAGTTTGCCCCTACAAGGTTTTTTGCATTGTCAGAAAATATTTTTGAACACTTTCCCCTTCTGCTAACAAAGCGCTTAAAACAAGCAATGAAGGCTGCAGAAGTGAGATCTGAAACGAAATCTAAATGAATAGCTTTGGTGCAGAGACAAACGAATATACATACATACACTTTATTATATGTGCCTTTCCTTTGATTTTTGAATTTAATGTAAAAAGGGCCGCAATAATCAGTTCTAATAATGGAAAATGGAAATGAAGGTGTAACACGCTCTTTGTGCAAGTCACCCATAACTTGACTCACTAATACAGGCTTGTTTTTAAAACAAGTGACACATTCATATGTTATTTTGCGACAGATGTTTCTACCATTAGTTATCCAAAATTTACGACGAATATGGTACAACAATGTTTGTGATCCTACATGTAAATACTTTAAATGAAAATATCTTACAATAATTAAAGTAAGGGGATGCTTACTTGGCAGAACCATAGGATGTTTTTCATTTGTTGTCAAATATGAGTTACCCAATCTACCCCCAACTCTTAAAACATTACTTTCATCTAAGAAACAATTTAAAGAATTTAGTTTACTTTTATTTGGTACTGAACTACCTTTCTGAAGACATTTTATTTCTTCCTGATACTCACTTTGTTGAACCATCTTTATCAGTGATAATTCTGCAGCATTCAATTCTTTAGAAGTAAGATGATCTTTCACTCTATTAACATTTCGAAGGTTATGAATAAATCTAAGCACATAACATAAAATACGAATAATTGTTATATAATTATTACTAACACTAATAATATAATCTAATAAATAACTTTGATCATAAATAGCTAGAGTAACTAAAGAGTTATCATTTTCACATTTAACTGTTTTCTTTAGTGCATCAGAATAGTCATCTGGCGAATTTTGGATGTTGCAGTCATTAGTTGGGAGAACAGTTTCTCTCAAAAAGGGGGGACCTTTAAACCACAAATCCTTTTCTAAGAGCATATCAACATTGACGCCTCTGGTAAGGAGGTCGGCTGGATTAGACTTTCCCGGACAATGAAACCACGAATTGGAGTCAGTCAAAGATTGAATCTCGTTGGCACGATTCGCTATGAATGATTTCCATCTTTTACTAGAACCTCTAATCCAGTACAAAGTGATTTTCGAGTCTGTCCAGAAGAACACATCTGATGGCTTCTTATGATCTACTATTTTCTTGACTGCATTACCTAGTCGGGCAGCAAGTAAAGCTCCCAATAGCTCTAATCTTGGTAAAGTGATTTTTTTAAGAGGTGTAACTCTACTTTTTGAAGTCACAAGGTTAACTTCAATAGCATTTTCTTTTACAATTCTGAGGTATATGACAGTGCCGAAGGCTTTCTTACTAGCATCGCAGAAACAGTGAATCTCTACCACATCTGAATTTTCTTCTTTCGTTGAATTTAGCACAATTCTTGGAATTTTTAGGTCGGAGAGGCGTGGGATCTCAGAACACCATTGAAGCCACTTTTCTTTAACATCTATTGGTAGATCTTCATCCCAAGCAATTTTCCTCAACCACAGATCTTGAAATAGGCATTTCATATAGGGTCAATAGTATAAGGAGTGAGCAAGCCAAGAGGGTCGAATATTTTTCCAATAGCACGCAGGATGAAGCACTTGGTGTTTTCATTTTTTGATAAAATTTCTAATAAGCCTTTTACATCTACGATAAAGCAATCTTCACTCGTATGCCAAGACATTCCTAGAACCTTTGTTGAGTCAAATCCTAATTCAATTGGGTTATGTAGAGGCTGAGTATCAAACCCTTCTTGTTTCCATTGCTCCATCAAATCGTTATCATTAGTTGACCATTTTCTGAGTTTCATACTTGCCTCGCTCATAATATAAACAGCATTTCGAGAGATTTCTAACGCATCTTGCAAGTTGTCAGCACCAGCGATGAAATCATCTACGTAGAGGCACCTATCTAATAACTTTGTTGTTGTAGGATATCTAACTTGAAATTTCGTGATGTTTTCTTAAAGTAGCAGCAAGAAGAAACGGGGAAGCATTCATATCAAAAAGAACTTGGTTGAAGCGATATATTTCTATACCTCTATCTCCAATCCATAAAAACCTCACTGCATCTCTGTCTTTCTCCGCTAGGGATATCTGCAGAAAGGCATTTTCTATATCACCTATCAATGCTATTTTGTTTAATCTAAAATTGATAAGTAGATCGAATATGTTTGGATTAAGATTTGGACCTGGCCAAAGACAATCATTTAACGATAATTCGCCAACATCGTGTGAGCTGGCATCGAAGACTACTCTCATTTTTGTTGTCAGGCTTTGTCTAAAGACAGGTTGATGTGGAAGATAAAAAAGTGGTTTCTCCACTGGCTTGTGCGTTTCCGTTATTTTTTCTATGATTTCTTTATTTTCATAATCTTTCAAAGTCTCACAATATTGAGCACGAAGCTCTAATTTTCGCTTCATTTTCACTTTAAGACAGTTTAGTCTATTATTGGCTATTTTGAAATTGTCGTTCATTTCTCGCCAATCTTTTTTCCATGGTAAGGTAACTTCGTAACGTTTATTTTTATAAGATACAGATTTTTCGAATATTTCTAATGCTCTATCTTCGTCACTACATGTGGGATCGTCTTTTATCCCTAATGTTTCTAACTGAAAGAATTTTTGAACTTCTTTTGTCAAATCTTCATAGTTACAAACAAGCCCACAATGAGTATTTTGCGTGATTTGATTGTTAGGATTTAATACGCTTCCACAGGCAATGAATCCAAATACCGAGTTTTGGAATTTTAAATTAGAATTGGGGACTTCAATTCGACCGACTTCTAAAAGATCATAAAATATTTGAGCTCCCAAAAGAACATGAATTTTTCCAGGTTTGTAAAATTCTGGATCCGCTAGTTTAATGTTATTAAGGTAATGTTCTGTTGGAACGTTAATCCGATTTACTGGAATAGTATCCGATATTTTTGGTACACAAAGAAGTTCTATTTCCGCCTTAAAATTTGAATTGTTCGAAATTAATGCTTTTACCTTGGAGTTAATATTCACGGAGATGCCATTTAATCCTGAAACTGCAACTTTTATTTTTTCTTTCTTAATTCCTAAATAATCAGCACACTGAATCGTAATGAAATTACTCATTGATCCAGCATCAATCAAACCTCTTAACGGCTTAAATTCACCAAATTTATTTTTAATATAAACAATGACAGTTGATAAGATGCCAGAACTTAAATAATTCATCTCACAAACAGATGTACCTGAAAATACTCTTTCGTTAGAAATGTGAAATGTTGCAACATTCGGGTCTAGATTTGAATGCGCTATGATTTGATTCTGGTTTTGGGTATTGCAATCACTGACCTCGGGTTTTGAAATAAATTCATTTTTTCTATCGCTGTTTTGAATTTGCTTTTCATTTTCATTCTCGAAATGCAGTAAACTCGAATGATTTTCATACATTTCTGACAAGAATAAGTAGATTTACAATTTCTAACCGAATGGAATTTTAAACAGTTAAAACAAATATTATTTTTCTTTACGAATTCATATCTAGAAGCCACTGAAAGATTTAAGAATTCTGGACATTTGTGCAAACCGTGGAATTCATTACTTTGACATTTAACACATTTAAATGTTTTTGAGTTTTTACCATTACATGTAGATACCATACTAGTGATTCGTTGTTGAGCATTGCGTTTAGGAGTTACATTATTTATAAGAGGTTTGGAAACTTGCAGTGTTCTCGCTTGTCTTTTTAAAAATTCGATTAATTCTTTTAATTTTGGTAGCTCGTCTTTTTTTTTTTGTTCACGTTCAAACAATAATTTTGTGGACCCATCTAATTTCTGCCACAATATATAAGTTATTATTGTATCCGCAAACCCTTCAATTTTTTGATCGAGAATTTCTAGAGATCTGATACATTCACTGGCGGTATCTGCCAAATTAAGAATAGCACTAGGTGTTTCACTTTGTATTGAATTAATGGACATTAATTTTTTAATGTCAGCAAACACTTGTTGTCTTTTATTGGAATATCTTTCCTCTAATAAGGACCACGCTGTTTGATAATTATCATCTGAAATCGTTATACTTTGTATAACTTTTGCAGCTTCAGAATGAAGCGAAGATTTCAAATATGATAACTTTTGAGCACCCGAAAGTGCGCTATTATTGTGAACGCTAGATTTAAAAAGATCACTAAAATATATCCAATCCTGTACATTTCCACTAAAAGAAGGTAGATTAATCGTGGGAAGTCGAACTTCCGTTACACTATTCTCTTGTTTCGGCTTTGATTCATTAAGAACATTTATTTGTTTTTGTTTCGCTCTTTTAATTTTTAACCAAGTTTCATCTAACTCTTTTTCAATCGATGATTGTTCATCGATATATTTATCAATTTCCTCTTCATCGCACAATGAATAAATTTTATCAAACATTTCTTTCAATTCTGTATTGAATTGATCACATTTCGTATTTACAAGTTCTAAAGAGCATTCATCAGAATCACTTAATTTAATTTCACTCACAAATTTAGTAATTTTACATTTTAAAACTCTTTTTTTGTCAAAATATTTTTTAATTCAGTAGACATGTTAAAGAAAAAGTCCTACCTTATTCGAAGAAACCAATTCTCGTCGCTGATTCTTGACTCTTTAAAAGCAAACGATAAATCTATTTACTCCGGCTCGACGGACCAATTTTTGTTAAGAATAAAACAATAAGTTACTCAATGACACCATTTTTAAGGAGCTCTTCGCAGTGAACTGTATATTTCTTTATTTTAAAACAATAATTGTTAAGAGTGAAACAGTCTCTCTGGCCGTTTCCAAGTCAAACATTCCATCATTTCAATAACAACAACAATTCAGTGTTTCCACTCACTAGTAACTAAATTACAATCTATCGTCAACACGCAGACGATTGGAATAATAAATGAAATTACGGCGCTGACACAGCGCCCTCGTACGGGAGATTTTAATTACGATCAGTAACAACTTGCATAAGCACTAATTAAAAAATTGACTTGGACAATTGCATTCAAATTAGGATTAAGTAGAAAATCAATGTTGTTTAGAAGAAAAAAAACAGATGCTTAACCCTTTCCGACGCAGTGTGACCATGTCGGGACACCTAATTTTAATTCAAAACTTACGAACGGCACCAAGAATATTTTAGTAAAATTTTGCTTTTACAATGAACATTTAAAATAACATGTTATTAATTTCTAAAAAAAGTCGTTTGTAAATTCCAGTGTCAGTCAATCATTTCATCATTTTACAACAAAAATTGTCTGTGTCGGAAAGGGTTAAAGAAAATCATAATTTTAAAGCTCTACAAAATAAAAAAGTGGATTTTTAGAAATATTTCTCTGCAGTTTATTAAACCAAATTAAATGGCGAAAGATTTCGTTAAACAAATGTACAAGATTAAAAATCCTAGTTAATCTGCTCCGCTATTATAAAATAAATGTTCTTATTGTATATTTGTTTATTTATTTTGCAAATCGACTTTTTTGTGTGTGTGTGTGCGTGTGTGTCATTTGAACTCTCCGTAGAACCATTTTTAAAAAGGAGAGGGTGTTTCATTTATTTTCTGATTACTCTTACAAAAAGGTTTTTCAGATACCAGTGTAACATGATGTTGTAGAAAATTTTATTTGCCATTTCTTCCATTAATGTTAATCTTGTAAATTAATTTTCTAGATTTTATGTCGCCTAGTATTTTCTCATAACCATTCATTTTCTCAGTCTCATTACATTACATTCTGTATTTATGTATCTTGTACTACTACATCCGTATTTCCACTTATCTTTTTCCTTATAATTACCTGTCAACGTTTGACCAAACAAAGATCTTGCCTGAAAGCCATTAGTTGTCGCTTTCTGTTCTCCGGATTGGTCATTCTGGGAAAACTTAGCTTCTAGTCACGGGTACAGTGAAACGGTAGATTTGTCGTCTGCTTGAGTTATGGATTATTTGTTAGAAAATGTTCTGTACTTTTCTGTCATGGATTGTAAAAAGTAATAATTATACGTAACGGGGAACTTTTTTGACGTGAAATTTAGACATTGTATATTTATTTGTATGGTGCTTAATTTGCAATTTACGATGTAACAGTTTTTTCTTCGTGTGCGGTATTCTACTTGAAGGAAGTTAATAAATTTATTTACTTCTAAATAGATTTTTTAGAACTAGTGTTACTAACCTTTTAGTAGTTTTGTAGAATAACGCTAATTATGATATATTATAATAATAGCTTCGTATTTAATTAATGAAATATTATGCTTTTTCGGATTCTGTCTGTTAAGTTACGATTTTCGTTGCAATTATAAGATTTTTGCTTCGTGTGAGGTTTTCTACTTTAAGATTTGACATGAAATATTCATTTATGAATTAATTTTATTTTATATTTTTCGGGAAAAAAGTATTAATATTTTCTAGTTGCAGAGAGTAGTATGTCTTCGAGTTTTGGATGTTTATTTGAATTGCATTTAATTTATGATATTGAAATACTATTCTACGTAAAAATGTTTTATTTGTAAATAAACAGGAAATGTTAATTTAAGGGTTTTGGCCAGTCAGATCTCCAATCCACCTTGGAGTCATATCTCAAATCGGGTAACCCGATTTTACCCTAACACGACTTGAATTATTTTAGTTGTGTGTCGGTTTGATTTTAATTTTTTCAAGTTCGGGTTGGCATTTGAGTCTGGTGGGTCAAGAAAGGATTTACCTCCCCCTCCACCCCCGAAAAGAAAGTGGAATTTTTTTTTTATCTTCTTAAGATTAAAAGACTATATTTAAGCATTAATAAATATATATGTTCATTTTACAACATAAAAGATAAAATTGATACTAGGTACACAATTATAGACTATTTTTACAGAATTTTACTAATATATGAGTTAACTTTCTTCCATTTTATATTCGGGTTTAGGTATTTCAGGCTCCTGTCGAGCTTCAGGTTAACTAGAAATAGAATTACCTGTTCGCGGGATTCTAATTGCCTTCTAGAATGTTAAACCCATGGTCATGGTTGTGCATTCTTATTTTTTGAATCTCACCAGAAAATTAATATCTTTAACTTCTTAATTTTTTTTTCTTTTGGAAAACTCCTCTTAAATGTTGTCTCTTATTTCTTTGTTTGAGAAGATATTTCTAAAATTTACGCTTAAGTTGGATTTTAGTGCTTAAAATAAAATTGAGTATATATTTTCGAAATATTTTGTTAACAAAAAAAGAAAGAGGGACCCTTTAAGAAGTGTATATAGGAAAAATACAATTAAAAAATATTTCTGATGAGAAGTTTTAGAAATACGAATGAGTTTCACGCCGTAGGTTTGACATTGGTGCTCTGACTGACGAAAGCCTATTTATTTTAAGGAGGTATAGGACCTTTTCAACTTTCAAAAAATCCCTTTTCGGTTTTTATTTTATTTTGAATTTTTTAAAATTTATGTTCACTATGCAAAAAAACCGCATTAAAAAATCTAGATTATTTCTTGCGACAATAGATAATAGATGCTCCAACATTCAAACAAAAATATTATGTCTAGTGCCACGTGTAAAACTCATTTCCGCCTAAAATGGCGCAATATTTCAAACATTTTATCAACTACTGGCGCGGTCACCCTGTTACTTTCAAACTGTTTAAGCTATAGTTTTAAAAATTTAAGCACGTGTACGTTTCTTCTTAGTCTACGTGCTAAAACCAAAGAATTACGTATTTTTATTTTTTTGCACTTCAAAATAATATATACAGGGCTGCCACAAGCGACTATTTTTATATTATGTTCGCACCAGTATTTTTCTAATATAAATTTTTAAGTATATTTCTCTTGCAAATGTTGTCAAAGTGTATGTTAAGGATTTCTGTTTTGAGAAAGTGGTGCCAGTTAGAATTAAAAAATAGTCGCCTGTAGCAGCCCTGTATATATATATATATTTTTTTTTTTTTTGAGATTTTTGAAATTATTCATTCAAATGACATTATAAACAATACTTTTTGTGTACAATTTGGTTTTAAGTTGGAAGTAGGTGTGTTATGATACTGTTTTTGGTCAAAAATTGTTTTCTTACGTGCATAATATTCAGTTTTATCATGCGGGCAGCATTTAATGATTTTCATTCCCTTATTAGTGATAAGAACAATTAAAATTTAAATATTATTTTTGCATATGCAAATTAATTGTTCTGTGTAATATATTTGAAAATATATGCTTTAGGCAGAAAGGAGAAGCAAAATCTTAATTGCATGTTATTTGAGTTTTTGTACTTTCAAAATGGTGATGTTTTTGCTCGTTTCGACAAACTCAAAGGTTTTCGGAAATAAAGCATTATTTTATGGTGTTTTTTGGTAATGTTAGAAAAGTTCTCATTACTTCTTTGAATTGCAAAATTGTGATTACTCATTTACAACAATGCCATATTTATTTTAATCGTGTTTTATTCGATAATTACGATGCTGCTTAGATAATTTTAATCTAAATTTAGTTAACTAAAATCTTCCAAAGCCTGTTAATTAAAGCATTATTTTATGGGGAGGTTTTGATAATTTTAGAAAAGTTCTTACGACTTCTTTGAATTGCAAAATTTTGATTACTCATTTACAACAATGCCATATTTATTTGAATCATGTTTTATTTGATAATTACAATGCTGTTTGGATAATTTTAATCTAAATTTAATTAAAATCTTCTAAAGTCTTTTAATTAAAACCTTCTTTTAATTTAAATTTAATCTTAATTTTAATAGTTAACTATTTTCCTTGAAAATTTGGTAAGAAATATTATTTTTGATTAAAATATTGAAACTTTTATCTTTTTTGTCTTTTTTCTTCCCTTGTTTTATTTTTATTAAACATAACAATAAGAAAATCATGCAAGATTAAAAAAAATAATTTTATCATTTAACCCCTTCGGGACCATGGATGCATATATGCATCTTTAAAACGCTTGTACATAATTAAATACAGCACTTATTTTTTATGCCGGTAAAAAAGAAAAGTATAATATTTGCTTTACTTTAGTCATCTTTCTGTCAGTGATTAATAAAAAAAATTGGCTGTTTAAAAAAAAAGTGGTTCCAAACTAATAAAATTCGTATAAGAGATGCTGATCCCGAACGTGTTAATTTTGATGAAAATTTGTTTATTTATCAAATGTATATCTTCTTTTAAAATTAATCTGTTGATTTAATGAACAAAAAAAATATTGAATATGTGACGGTCTTGCCGAGGAAAAAATGAAGCGAATAATTGCAGTAAATTATACACAAAGATTTTATTTATATTTGCGGTATATTTTTCCAGATTTATTTAATTGTGTTGTGACAGTTTCAAAATGAAGTTTGTAATACATGTTATTAATAACTTTATTAATACTTGACTCTTTATTTTTTAGGTAAGCTGGTGTTTTATTGGCTAGCATCTACCTGTGTGCGAAGAAAAATTATGATTGCACGTAAGCTGTTGTTAACTTAACAGAGATTTTATTTCTTTACTTAATCTTTGAAATATGTACTCTACTAGGCAACAGAAGAATGTTCTCTGTATGTCAAGAAAACTGTTAAAAATAATGTTGTAGACAATAACAAAGTATTATTTTTAATTCAAAATATAATTACCTTCTCTGTTTTTGACAACTTAATCAGCTTAATGGTGTTAACCATTTCTTCTTTCTCCAATATGTTGTCTTCTTTTCGTAATATAAAGCATTTTCACGATGAATTTATGATGTCAAAATCCTGAAAAAAAAAAAAATTCCTACATTTTAAACAGTTTATTCTCAAAGTCTTGTATGATTCTCAATGAAAGGCACTAGAGCCTATTATCTTTACATTAAAATAAGTCTGGATTTTTTTTTAATCCACATTGAATTTGAACACCTCATATGTAAAAACATGACGAAATGAGACTCTTTTATTCGAAACTCTCGGTTTACCGAAACCCATTTTTAAAGCTTTTTTTTTTTTTTACTTTCACATTCTCGCGTGCAAGCAGTCCTTTCCGAACCACGAGTACGGATAAATATTTTGGATTCCTTTCTTAGAATTTCTTTGAATTTAACTTGAGCTCCTGTATGAGATTTTTACTGGAGTAAAATTTTTTATTTTTATCGTGTGTGTGGGGGGGGGGGGGGGGACGCATTACTTTAAGTATAGAAGAAAAAATTCAAATCATAAATCATGTAGAATCGGGTGAGAGTATTACAAAATAACCTCAAGAATACGGCATTGGTATTGCAGCGGTTAGTGATATGAAGAGAGATGCTACAAAAATGATAAAGTTTTATGCAGAAAGCAGCAGAATGACTGTGATACTGGTGAACTAATAGTATTAAAAAAACTTCATGATAGAGCTGCAAAGCAAAGGCAATCGAAACTTCAACAAACAAAACTTTGTTTCAAACCCTTGTGAAATATGTAAAAGGTACTTAATTTCAAAATTAAAATTCCGGTAGTTATTCTTGTTTCTATTTTGCTATTGATTTATTTTTATTAAGCACTTGTTACAATGATAAGTAATTGCGCACATGTTATGCCCTTAATCTTAAATTTGAAGCATTCTCGATTATCCGAAAATTTCGATTTTCCGAAAGGTGGTCGGTCCCAATTACTTCGGATAATTGAGGTTCTACTGTACCACTTTTTTTGCCTTATACGAATGATGATAAAAAAAACCCATCAGTTTCTAACCTGATTTTAAAATTAATTCATAAAATCAGAGTTTTGATTTCTAAAAATTTACGCTAAACTCCCATTCTTATACCGCTATTTATTGCTGTTGTTGTTGTGTTTGTCTTCATATTATCCATCACATTTCTGTAATTGTTTTGGAAGAAGAAAATATTAAAAGTTTTAACAGTATCATATGTATTTGAAAAAGAAACTTATGAAACGAGGCGGTAGAGATTTAGCATGAAAACATAAAAATCGATATATAGGGTGACCACAATTAAAGTATAGGTGTTTAGAGCTCAATTATAAAGAATGCGCTGAGACAAACTCAACGTCCTTTCGTATAGGGAAGACCGGGAAAAAGGCGCCACTCGAGGTTATACCGCCACCCCGCCTAGTTTAACAAGTTGCAAATCGCGCGTCAAACGTGACAAATGAGGTGCGTTCGTACTACAACTAGTTTTATAAATATTTTTTGCACCGCATATTGTACTGAATGTATATTTTACTGCACTTCATAACTGCATATCAATAAGGCTGTAACATCATTGAAATGCACTTGAAATAATTTTTTCCCATTGGCCGTAATGTAACAGAAAAGTTTTGACTGTCCCTGTAATTAAACTATACTTCCTATTTTCATAAAATGTGAAATGACTCGACAAAATTATGCAACAATTATATATTTTAAATTTCAAACGATTGGGTTGGGTAGTTTTTGCGCTGTGTTATATGCGGACAGACAGACAGACGGATAGACAGACGGACGGACTGAACGACGACTATAGATGCTACGTACTTATATAATTACGAACGCACCTAAAAACTTAAGGCAGTTTGAGATGGTGGTTGCGCCTGCACTATAGCGGCCAACAATAGAAACAGTGCCTAGAGGGAGAGTGATTTTGTTGTACGTCGTTCGTTTGTTCTAGAAAAAATTTAATTTCCATCTAGTTGTTTCTTATTTTGGAGCTTCAAATGAGTAGAGGTAAACACCTTTTATTGTAACATTAGGTACTTAAGATAATATTACCCGTAATCTGCATACATTCGCCGACATTTTGATGCAATTTATTGAACAAGTTCGGTTCTTCTTTCGGCTTTGCTGGGGGATTTCGGCTATATTGTCCTCTCGGGGTAATGCTGCCACCATGGCAAAGGGTGACTTTTGCAATTTGAGTTAAATTGTAAGCTTAGTACATTAATAAATCTAGCTTAAGGAACATTGTAATTATTCATTATTCTGCTATTTTACATCGCTTTCTAAATATTTTCAGTAGGTTATGTGTTTCCTAGTACCTATTTTATGCATTTACTAGGTCATTAAAGAGTGGCGTCATTACCCCGATATAGTGGCGGAATTATCCCAGTATCCTGGGTAACCCCGCCACTGTACAGAACCTGAAAGGAATTTTTTTTATGTGTGCTTACTTTGCACTTATGATTATGATTACGGTTAAATTTATACAAATACTAAAGATCATGATTCAGCTTTAGGAATTTTACTATTAAAAATAAACAATTTTTTGAGGTGAAAAAATTTAATTTCCCTTAAGGTGTCGCCATTACCCCGGTCTCCCCTACATACCGTTTAAAGACCATTGGGGAATCTATTTATAAGTAACAATAAAATAATAATTTTTAAAAATGTTACATTTTCAGCACCAGGGGCAAAAGTAGCACAGCAGGCGGATTTTGGACAGTGTCAATAGACATAGAAATGTAAACAAGTTGGAAATTGCTCGTCAAACGTGGCAAATGAGGTGCGTTCGTACTATAACTAGTTTTATAAATAATTTTTGCACCGCATATTGTACTGATTGTATATTTTAGTGCACTTCATAAGTGCATATCCATTTCATTCTGTTCGAAAGGCCGTAACATCATTAAAATGCACTTGCAGTAATTTTTTACCATTGGCCGTAATGTAACGGAAAACTTTTGACTGCCCCTGTCAAAATAATGATGTACATCCGATTTTCATAAAATTGGAAAGACTCGACAAAATTTTACAACAATTATATATTTAAAATTTCAGACCATTCGAAAGGCTGTAACATCATTAAAATGTACTTGCAATATTTTTTCTCCCATCAATTATATATTTAAAATTTCAGACCATTCGGTTGGATAGTTTTTGCTCTGTTATATCCGGACGGACGGACGGACCGAACGACGAATATAGGTGCTACGTATTTATATAATTATGAACGCGTCTAAAAAGGAAATGTAGGAGACATATTAAGTACATTTTGCAAACTGAACTGAATTATGAAAGAAAAGGAGCAAAGTTGAAAAATTAAGTTCTGTATTTTAAAGTCAAACCAATCGAAAATTGTACGTCAAACGTAGCAAATGAGTACTATATATTTATATACTATACTACTAATGTTCGTACTATAGAGGTCTGCACGGGCCGGAATTTCCAGGCCCGGGCCCGGCCCGGCCCGAACGAAAGCTATCTTGGCCCGGCCCGGTGTAAAAAGTGGAAGTTCGGCCCGTGCCCGGCCCGGCCCGTTTGCATTTTTACAGTTCTCGGCCCGGCCCGTACAAAAATCAGTGAAAACAGGCCCGGACCGACACAATTTCTACAAAAAAAAAAAAAAAAAAAAAAACCGTTTTTTCTCAACATACAATTAAAATTCTTTTAATGAATACTACATACATATTTACAGTATATTTTACATTACTATGATGTTCGCAAAACAGAAAACACACAATAGTAAACATTAACGATTACTTACAGTGTTTTAGTCATCGTGTCTACAGACATTTCAAAATGGAAATAAGGATTCATTAAAAGATTAATGTAGTTCAGAATAAAGGATTAAAAACATAACTTTTGAAGCTGTATAATAAAAAGTATATTTGTGAAAATATTTCTCTCATTTTTAAGGCTTTTCTCAAATCCAAAGGAGCTACATTTCGACACATTTATGAATTGTTTTCTTTTCGGAAACGCGTAAGATTGGCAGGTATTCCTATTCAGAAGCTATGTAAATGTCATTTTTTTTTCATAGATAAAAGCAATATATCTTTCTGAAAATACTGTCAAAGTTAGCGTTTTGAATCGAATTTCCGGAAGCGATAGCACAGGAAAGGAGAAAAACGTACAGTCACGTGACAGGAATCTCTGTTATCTCTGTAAGTAATTTACCAAATATGGAAATAGCTATTCGTTTCCAAATGCCTTCAATAGGCAGGCCTGTCAATTTTATGCCTTTATAGTTAAAAA
The DNA here is from genome assembly GCA_963932465.1 of Maratus speciosus. Classification (NCBI taxonomy): domain Eukaryota; kingdom Metazoa; phylum Arthropoda; class Arachnida; order Araneae; family Salticidae; genus Maratus; species Maratus speciosus. The sequence continues at coordinate 112,584,365 of OZ010799.1, forward strand.
TTTTGTCAGAAAATGTGTCTGAAAGCTTCGCATCGTTGAGCAGTGAATATGAGAACCACCTTAAGGTATATTTCCAACGATACTGTTAAGAGAAGTTCATTATCATTATTAATACTACAAAACACAATGACTGTTCTACACATCCTGAGATCGATTAAGACCAGTTCCGTCCCGGCACGAGTCTGCTGAAAAAAAAATCAAAATCGGAATCAGACATCTTGTAACTGTAAGATGCCGATCTCTACGATGAACATGTCACATTTCTGTATTGATGTTGTTAAACTCGCATCGGCTCGTGACGCACATTTATACTTCTCGAGAAAATCATATTCATTGAAAATGGCTCGTACTTTATCTGCTTCGCTTAAATTCTTATATCGGGCCAGCAGGCCCGGCCCGGCCCGTTTATTTTGTCTGTCGGCCCGGCCCGGCCCGTTTAAAAATTGTCCTAATTCTGCCGGCCCGCCCCGTTTGGAAATTCGCCTTCATTCCGCCGGCCCGGCCTGCGGGCCGTGCCGGGCCGGGTACGGGCCTCGGGCCAAGCCCGGGCCCGTGCAGACCTCTATCGTACTATAACTAGTTTTTAAAATATTCAGATCTTGATGCAATAGCTGTTACACTCTTATGCAAAAATCCATAAATAAATACAAAATTTATTACGATTATACAGTATCGCTCAAAAATATTTTGACAACCTTATATTCTCTCTTATTTTATTTAATATAAAAATGTAAAAGAAAATATAGTCCATATATTTGAGAACACTATGACTGCAGTTATTCAAATGTATCAAATTTCAAGTTGTTTGTTTACATTCGGCGCCACCGAAGAAATATGACTCCTCCGTAGCTCAAAAGTATTTTGACAATTAGTTTGCATTTAATTGTTGAAGGTGTCTGTGGCGCTGTAGCTTCGATTAGTGTTTATATTGACTTATTGTGATTAATTTTAAGGATCAGGAATACCGAAATGTAAAAAATATTGAAGTGATTCTAGAAAAGCCGCTGTAAATGCACTTAAGAAAGATAGACTGCAAGCATAATTAGCTCGTTCTTTTAACGTGTCTCGGCAACTTCTTATTACATGGAATAAAGTTTTTAATAAACAGAAATACATCGAAAATGAGCCTCAAAGTGGCCATCCGAAAAAAACAACTTGCAATGTTGACTGTATTATAAAAAATGATACCTACAATTGATTGTCGTAAGCCCGCTGTAATAATAAAAAATGAATTGAAAAAAAATTACGGCATAGACATACATGTTTCATCAGTCAAACGACGCCTAAACCTCTATGGTTTACATGGCAGAAGTCCAGCAAAAACACGTATCTAATTTAATAAGAATAAGAAGGCTAGAGTTGCATTTGTAAAACGGCATAACCCTTACAGGGGCAAAGCAATTCCATTGCTGAAGTGTTGAAATTAATGATTGACACCAGATTTTTGGTTTAAAAAAATTCGGTTTATTATGTGTGTGAAATATAGCTTTTTCTTATTTACAAATAAATATGTTTTCAAATTCCGGTGTCAATCATTAATTTCCTCACTTTAGCAATGGAATTGCTTTGCCCCTGAAAGGATTATGTCGTTTTACAAATGCAACTCTAGCCTTCCTATTCTTAGTAGATAACAAACGTGTTTTTGCTGGTCTTCTGCCATGTAAACCATAGAATAGGTTTAGGCGTCGTTTGACTGATGAAACGTGTATGTCTATGCCATAATTTTCTTTCAATTCATTTTTTATTATTACAGCGGACTTACGTCAATCACTTTTAGATATCATTTTTATAATACAGTCAACATTGCAAGTTGTTTTTTTTTTTTTCGGATGGCCACTTTAAGGCTTATTTTAGATGTATTTCTGTTTATTAAAAACTTTATTCCATGTAATAACAAGTTGCCGAGACATGTTAAAAGAACGAGCTAGTTCTGCTTGCTGTCTACCTTTCTTAACTCTTAAATGCCTGAGTTTTCAAAAATCATTTAAAAAATATTTTTCGGCTTCCTTTTTTTACATAAATCATGGGAAAAATACTTTAAAAAATCATATTTTGTTTTAAGTATGGTTTACGGCTAAAAAACTGTTCGTTATTAATCGGCAATACTGGTGTTTAATTGAAAATATAATTTTCCTTTATAAAATTCTCTAACATTAAACACACAAGAATTTTGAGAACTATGATAAGAAATAAATTTTACTTGCTCACTGCAGAACAAAATAGGGTATTTCGCAAGCTTCCAAACAAAACAAAAAGAACATGTATCAACAATTGAAAAAATAAATCTATCTTTATTCATAAACAGCACAAATGTTGCCATTTAAATGTTGAAAATTGATTTAATAATATTTTCAGAATGTATTTTATTAGCAACATTAGGCATCATAGCTTCAATATTATTCTAATAGTATTTATAAACCTAAATTGGGTATGTTGCCGAAAGGCAACACCCGGCATTTAAGGGTTAAGGGCATTTACAGCGGCTTTTCTAGAATCACTTCAATATTTTTTACTTTTCGGCATTCCTGATCCTTAAAAATAATCACAATATCTCAATATAAACACTAATCGAAGCTATAGCACCACTGATATCTTCAACAATTAAATGCAAACTAATTGTCAAAATACTTTTGAGCTAAGGAGGAGTCATATTTCTTCGGTGGCGCCGAATGTAAACAAACAAGTTGAAACTTGATACATTTAAATAACTGCAGTCATAGTGTTCTCAATTATAGGGAATATATTTTCTTTTACATTTTTATATTAAATAAAATAAGAGAGAATAAGGTTGTCAAAATACTTTTGAGCGCTACTGTATACATTAAATTCAGTAATACGGAAATAATATAGTGACTCCATCTTAAATAGGACGTCATCACCATGGCAACCTAAAATCGTTGCCTATCATGGGATATCATTAAATGAATACGTATGATAGGATTGAATAAAATGAAGAAAGCTTTTATTAATATCTTTTTAAGTTTTGATTCGATTTTCATAAAATTTGAAATCACTCGACAAAATTCTGCAAAGATTATATGTATTAAATTTCAAACCATGCCGTTGAGTAGTTTTTGCGCTATTATATGCGGACAGACGGACGGACCAGAGGACGACTGTTCATGCTACGTATTTATATAATTATGAGCGCACCTAAAAGAATTAATTTTAAATTTTTAAATGTTCAGTTAAATGTTACATATGCAATGTTACTGGAAAAAAATCATGCGTTAAAATGTCCATTAAATGTTAGTCATGTAAAACGTCCCCTTCTTTAGTTTTTATGCCTACTTTACTGCTGGAAATCAGCCTGCAGTGCCATTTTTGTCCCTCTTGCTGAAAATTTGAACTATTTTGTTTATCTTTTAAATCGATTCCCTGTGGTCTAAATATGTATGTATACGAAATGGTGTTGCGTTTACCCCCATACATTATTTATAATCAGTCATCTAAAGAGTTCCTTCTAAAAGGTGGAATTTCTCTTTTTAGGTGATTATATAAATACGTAGCACCTATAATCGTCCTTTGGTCCGTCTGTCTGTCCGTCCGTCCGTCTGTCTGTCTGCATATAACAGAGCAAAAACTATTCAACCGAATGGTCTGAAATTTTAAATATATAATTGTTGCAAAATTTTGTCGACTCATTTCCAATTTTATAAAATCGGATGTATAGTTCAATTACAGGGAGAGTCAAAAGTTTTCTGTTACATTACGGCCAATGGGGAAAAATTTATTTCAAGTGCATTTTAATGATGTTACAGCCCTTTGAACAGCATGAAATTGATAGGCACTTATGAAGTGCACTCAAATATACATTCAGTACAATATGCAGTGTAAAAAATATTTATAAAACTAGTTATAGTACGAACGCACCTCAGTTGCCACATTTGACGAGCAATTTCTAGTTTTTTTTTAAAAGCAACTTTGGATATTCTGTGAATCAATGCAAAAATGCAAAAAAATTACTAGAAGTATGTATGGGGGGAAAGGACTGCTTGAAAAATTAAATCCTCAGATCTTTTTTTCAAACCTTTTGGTTTTATTTTCTTCATTTGTATGAGATGTTGTATCATATGAGATGTATGTCATATTTCTTCATTTGTATTTTCTCCAGTGTCATCATGGCATTGCCGAACTGTAAGATTAAAATTAACTTATGTTATGAGCATGTGAAAGTCGTATGTTGATCAAGCAGAGGTAGGGAAAAAAACTAAAATAAACGAGAAATTTGCATAAAGTTCCTCTTGGAATAGAATATTTTTACCAATTCATGTGCTTTTGGATAGTTCCAATGCAGTGAAGATACTGTGACAAAAATTTTATCTATAAAGACGTACTTACAAGGAAGGTCTCCTTACCGGGCATACTCAGAATATTTTGAGAAAAATACTAATTAAACAACTTATGTATGTAATAAACAATCACTCACATTTTGCCGCGGAATTACAGTAGAAAGAGTGTAAAAAAATAAAATACTTTCAGTATTTGGCGCGAAAAGACGAAAGCGTTACGCGATTTGGCGAGCAGTACTTTTCCTCGCCAAAAGCAAACGATTTTAATGCACCTGAAAATTGCTTGTTAATTGATTTTGAGAATGCGTGTAAATAGTATTTAAAGAATTTAAACTTAAACAATGAGAGAGTTTAATAAATACATTTTCTTTTGTATTCCATATTTATGTTGTTTGTTATTTAATTTTATTACTTTAAAAACAATTCCATATATATAAAAAATATTTTAATATATTTAAGCGTATTCCAAAATAAAGGCAAGATGAAGAATGCTGTAATTATTCTCGGAAATTAGTGAATGTTGTTAAATGTCGGGAGTGAAAATAAAAATAAGTTTTCCTTTTTAGATTTTTTGTACATATAAATTTAGAAATAGTGCCATTTCATTCTCTCTTCTTTCTCGTCCTATGCTAAGTCATACATTAGTCATTCTTTTCTTTCTATAATATTTTTTGTCTTTTCTAAGAACTTTAGGCCACGCTCTACATAAATCTTTTTTTATGCTCATATTCAAAATTACATTTCGCTACTTTACATAAATATTTTTTGATTAAGTATTTCTCTTTTATTTATTCTGGCAAAAATTATTCTGAATTGATTTTTATTTCCGTATACAAATATTCGAGAATAATTTCTTGATTTATGTGTAAAATATACTGTTTAACAAGGATTACTGTCGGAGATAAATTTTAATGGTAAATAAAAAAGTGATGAACGTGGTTTTTGTTTTATATTTGGTTAGAATCTATTGAGGCTGTAGAGTATTTTATCTGGTAATACACGTAGTATACCATATATATATAAACAAACAGATAATTCGCCTTGACTTGTCGAAATCGGGAGAAAAAAAATGATAAGAAATATGTCATTGAAACATTCTATAAGTTATCGGTTAACACGTCTAATGAAATTTCTTTCAATTTTTTTCTTACGTTAATCGCATATTCTCTCAATGAAAAGGATTTTTTTACTATTTTTTTTTATAAAAGTCCTATTTGTTATAAATTCGTTCCGCAAAAACTAATGAATTGTGTACTTTAGTTCCATTATGTTTATCCCCATAAATTGAATCAAATATATCCCTGAAAACTGATTTTTAATTTAGAGATTGCTTTAGTGTATCGATGCCAAATCTTCGTTTATAGTTGTATTCAAAACTAAAGTTGTAGAAAGTACGCAGACATCATTTTAATGATAGAGCAATATCTTATTGTAGCATCCTGCAAAATAACATAGATACAGTTTCCAACGATATAGAGAAATTATCTTCTATTTTATTTTCTTATTTTAATCGTATATTACCCACTTCTTTTACTTCTTCTTATAAAGGGATTATTGGTTATAAATTTGTTCTGCCAAACGAATGAATATATCTACTTTTTCTCCTTTTATGTTTTTTTGTACCTCTATAAATTGAATCAAATATGTCCCTGGATAGTGAAGCAATCTTTAAGTGAGAAATTGCTTTAGTGTCTCGATGCCAACTCTACGTTAAAAATTCCATTCAGAACTGGAGTTATGAAAAATACGCAGACGACATTTTGATGAATTAAAGGACGTGATATTCTTTCCACAGTTAATCAAGATTCTCATTTTTCATGTAGGCTGACAGCTTATTCGTATGAGTAGTTTAAAGAATATAAAGGTTATAAATTGAAATGGGATATTGTGGTTTTCTTGACATGTGTAGTCAATTTGTTTTCTGTTGTAATTCTACAAAATCGAAAATTTTTTGAGAAATAACTGACTATTCCAGTTACTTGCTCGGAAATAAATTTTAATGCTGAATAAAAATGTGATAACGTGTTTTTTGTTTTGTATTTAAATTACAATCCATTGAGGCTATAGGGTATAGATAGTATATATATATAGTTTACGGTAATGTACTTCGTATATCATACATACAAATATATAATTTTCCTTGACTTGGGGAAATCGAGTGAAAGAAAAGTTAAACTATGAACCCCATTGAAACATTCTAGAAAATTCTTCTATAAAATAAGATATCGGTTACCACCTATCTAATGCAATGTTTTTAATTCTTTTTTTCCATATGTGAATCGCATATATCTCTCCATGAAAAGAGTTGCTTTTTTTACTACTTCTTATACAAGGCGTTTTATAGAAATTCGTTCTGTTAAACGAATGAATCACTTACTTTAGCTCCTTTGTTTTTTCATACCCCCTATAAATTGAATCAAGTGTATCCCTGGATAGTGAGGTGAAAGTGAAAGATTACCATAGCGTATCGATACATAATCTTCGTTAATAGTTCTATTCCAAGCTAAAATTATGAAAAGTACGCAGACATCATTCTGATTATAGAACATCTTATTGCATCATCTATCATATTGTAGTATCCTACAAGATTTCATACAGGTTACCATCGATGTAGAGAAATTTTCTTATTTTAATCGTGTATTATGTACTTCTTTTACTACTTCTTATAAAAGGATTATTAGTTATAATCGCCAAACAAATGAATATATCTACTTTAGCTCCTTTGTTTTTTCGTATCTCCTGTACATTGAATCAAATATGTCCCTGGATAGCGGAGCAATATTTAAGTGAGAAATTACTTGAGTGTCTCGATGCCAACTCTGCGTTAAAAATTCCATTCGAAACTAGAGTTATGAAAAATGCGCAGACGACATTTTGATGAATTAAAGGACTAATATTCTTTCCACAGTTAATCTAAATTCTCATTTTTCATGTAGGCTGACAGTTTATTCGTATGAGTTGTTTAAAGAATATAACTGTTATAAATTGAAGTGTGATGTTGTGGTTTTCTTGACATGTGTGGGTAATTTGTTTTCTGTTGTAATTCTACGGAATGGAAAAAATTCAGGGAAATAACTGTCTATTCCAGCTATTTCTTTGGAAATAAATTTTAATCGTGAATAAAAACGTGATAACGTGGTTTTTGTTTTAAATTTAGGTTCCAATCCATTGAGGCTATAGGGTATATATATATATAGTGTTCGATAATATACGTAGTATATCATACATACAAACACATAGTTCTCCTTGACTTTGGGAAATAGAGTGAAAAAAATACTATGGACCCCAGTGAAACATTTTATAAAAGTCTTCTATAAAATAAGATATCGGTTACCACCTATTTAATGCAAAGTTCTTATTTTTTTCCTTATGTTAATCGCATATTAACATAATCGCATTCTCAATGAAAAGAGTTGCCTTTTTTATTAATTCTTAGAAAACCTTTGTTAGAAATTCGTTCTTATAAACGAATGAATTGCGTACTTTAGTTCCTTTGTATTTTCATACTCCCTATAAAGGGAATCAAGTATATCCCTGGATAGTGAGGTAATTATTAATTGAGAGATGAAAAATACGCAGACGACTTTTTGATGCATTAAAGGACGTGATATTCTTTCCACAGTTAATCAAGATCCTCATTTTTCATGTAGGCTGACAGTTTATTCGTATGAGTAGTTTAAAGAATATAAAGGTTATAAATTGAAATGGGTTGTTCGTTGTTGTGGTTTTCTTGACATATGTAGGCAATTTGTTTTCTGTTGTAATTCTACAAAATTAAAAATTTTCTAAGAAATAATTGACTATTCCAGTTATTTACTAATGGGTCATTGCTTCGTTGTAAAACATGAATTACTTTAAAGGGTATTACCAAATAAAAAATTCTAAAAAGTTATTAACACTGTTGTTAAAATAAAAAATATTTTGCTTTTGAAAATATTTATGAAATAATTGTCATCTGTTTACAAATGATTTTTTTTTTAATACTCGAGTTTCGATTGAAATAACCGATCCTAAAAACAAATTTTTTTAACGTTGTGGCAATATATATTTAATTCCAAATGCCAGAGATACAAAAATATAATTGTTTTCTATATTTATGAATTTAAAAAATGTTTGAAATCTGCATTTATATGAATATCTAAATTTTATTGTTTTTACAGCTCGTATTATAGTGAAGAGAGGCATATAGGACACAGCAAGTTAAACTGCACAGTTATAGAAAAAATAATAAAGTTATTTCGAACTGTGCATAGATTTATCTCAAAAACTAGGATGTTTTAACCGACTTTGATTTTAAGTTAACCTTTATTATTCTTCGGATTTCGAGATTCATGCAGAGCGTCAAATAAAACAGTCTATGGGACGACACAATATATATTTCCAAAAATTTCCAGGAAGAATTATCAGGAGCCAAAAATTACTGTTATGCCAAAAGTCATGGCTTTTTACAAAAGTACTTCAGGAATAAATACATATAAACAGGCAAATGATCATATGCACGGCATCATAACATAATCTGCTTTGACTCGAAATGTCAAAATGAAGTAAAACTTCGAATAGAATTTTCATTTATGCCACAGGCGTAGATGCGTTGCAAAATTCTTTGACGCCATGCCCCATCCAGAACGTTTTGGAAAACTTAGTATCTTAAACTTTTTTGACTAGAATTTGGCGCCAATCTTATATTCTTAATCTCCCAAGGAATACGCGAAGAACGATTATCCTAAATTCTATTTGTTTGGTATTATCTCTGCCCATAAAAATCCAGCCATTCTTCTCCAATTTTGGCCTTATTCAGTTTTGGCCTTTGGCCGTGTATATTTATACCTGATCATGTCCATTCATCGGCTCATCAACAAGGCATTTTGGTCTAATAAATGTACAAAATATGTAGCAGTATTAACTGAGAATTATTTGTAGCTGAAATTTCCAATTTCTATAGACTAGGCAAAATTAAATTAGAAATCGGTAAATGTTTTTAAATATAAAGTTTAGACCTACGTAGAGTACATTCTGGCAAACAGATATCTATGAAACTTGGTATATATGTTATATGGACTATGGGGAAAAGAAATCTGCAATAAAAAATAGTAGTTGAAATTTCGACCACCAGATGAGGAAGGGGGCGCATGAAGACCAAAAAATTCAAACTGGAAACACAAAACACTATTTATTCACAGCATATGTTCAATGTGCATTCCATTTGCGCCAAGCACATGTTCAAGGCATGTTATAGCGTGTCCAACAGTAGTCTATCAATTGCAGCAACATGACGAGTTATGATTGATTTCAAATCAGCCAGAGTCCGTATGTTTCCTCCACAGACACGATCTTTTAGGAATCCCCACAACCAGAAGTGACAATGATTCAAATCCGGAGGACAAGAAGGCCAGGTTGTCGGAAAACTTCTCGAAATTACCTGATCATCTCCAAAGTGGGCACGAAGGACTGCCGTCACTGCTCGGAATGGTGCACCATCCTGCATGAAGACGGTATTCTATAAATACTCTCGCTCTTGTAAGGTAGGAATGACCTGCTGCTGAAGAAGGTCGCAGTAATGGGTACCCGTGATGGAACACCTTTTAGGATCCTAAAAGTGTTCTCCTCACCCAGAATGAAATCAGCAGTAAAACCACACCATACAATAATGTAATCAGGATGCAAAGACTATTTCATGCACAATATTAGGACTTGCAGTAACCCATATGCGACAGTTGTGAGCATTCACTGCTCCCCTTAGGGTAAAATGCGCCTCGTCCGACCACAAAATGTTCGAAGGACATGCATTGTCAGCGGTTATTCTGGCAAATTGAGTGCATGTGTCCGGGTCTGCAGGGTGCAGCGCTTACACAATGTGAATCTTATATGGATACCACTTCACAATGGATCGAAGAACCTTTCGTACTGTAGACCAAGAGAGAGACAAATCACGTAACACCACTCGAGCACTTGTTGAAGATTATTGGGTATCCTTTCGTACTGTAGACCAAGAGAGAGACAAATCACGTAACACCGCTCGAGCACTTGTCGAAGAATATTGGGTATCCTTTCGTACTGTAGACCAAGAGAGAGACAAATCACGTAACACCGCTCGAGCACTTGTCGAAGAATATTGGGAACCGGACGCTCTTTCGACCGCAGCAAGAGCAACTTCTTCGGCAGTTTCATTTGAAATCAGTTTCCATCCTCTTCCTTGTAGCATTCCCAACTCCACAGTCTCTTCGAATTTAGTCATGATCTTTTTCAAAGACTGCATGAACATTGGTCCTTTTTGTAAGCCTTTCAAGTGTCGATATTCTCACAGTACAATTGACAAATTACTGCCTTTCTGATAAAACGACTTCACCAGTAACGCTTATTCTTTTTTCTCTAATGGCATGGTTCAGAATTACTTTACAGCAGTGACTACAGCCTTTTTAAACCAAATTTACATAACGTTTTTTCTTGTAGATAACAGCCATCTATCGATCGAAATTTGAACCACTTCTTTTCCCCATGGTCCGTATAACGTATATACCAAGTTTCATCAATATATGTTTACGAGAACAGACTCTACGTAGGTCTAAATAGGGTAACTTTAATTATAACCACCGTGTACATAAATTTAGAAATATTGCTACTAACCTTCTTTCTCGTTGTATGCTAAGTCAAACATTAGTCAGCCGTTTCTTTCTTTAATATTTTTTGCCTGCATTAAAAACTTTAATTCGTACTTTTTGCCTATGAAATACAGAAATTTTCGAAGAATATTTTCGGAAGTAATCAGCTTTCGTCGTGAGGAATATCCCATATAATGATAAAATCTTTCGCAAATATCAGCCAGAGCTTCATTTCAATGTTTTATATATATATATATATATATGTTACGGCCAAAACCCGGAGTTTGGCCAGTTCGCGAATTGGCCGGCCAATTCGGGAACTGGCCGAGATTCCTGGCCAAAACCCGAAATATGTGAAATGAACAGCGTATTTCGGGTTTTGGCCGGCCAATTCGCGAACTGGCCGGGAAGCCTTGGCCAATATACGAAGTGGGGATTCAAGGATACCAGGTAGGTGGCAATGACGTGCACACTTGATAGGAAAGAACGTTCTATGCTGTGACGATTATATTCTGATATGTTGTACAATTTCCCGCCTGTTTGATATATTTCGATAAATTGGGTTTATTGTGAGCATTATATTCTAATCTGCTGAAGATTTCTGTCCTCTGCCACAAATATCAATGCATCGGATTCATTGTCCAATCGAATAAATAAATTATAAACGACAAATTTTACCTAAGCAATAAACTATAGAAAAATGTTATAGAGCATATTAGTAATATATAACAGTTTCATTACATTTGAAGTAGTGTAACATAATTAAAATACCCTATAAACGAGTTTTTCACATATATCATAATTCTTTATCTGAAGTCTTTTGGGAGTCCTATAAACGAATAATGGCTACTTAATCAATACTCTAAAAAAAAAAAAAAACATATTGCTCATTACATGAGTTAGGCATGTAAATTTTATTATATTTGAAATAGTGTAACATCAATTAAGTGCACTAGAAATGATCTTTCACCATTCACTGCAATGTAACGAAATACTTTTGAGTGTTTCTGTAGACAAACTATAATTGCTACTTATTTCATACCCTTTAGATAACAGTTTGTCGTCCATCTTAATGAAGCATACCTATTTTATTATAATTGAGATAATGTAACAACATTAAAATGCACTGAAAAAAACCATTAATGATATTGTAATGAAATACTTTTGTGTGTTCTTGCAAATTAACCAAAAATAGTACAACTTCACTAGTACCAAAATGTATGTATAAACCTAAATATTATAATAATTACAAGTCAATCCGAGTCTTTACCCGAGTTAGAGCACGGTCATGCATACGGCCAGACAAATTGAATTCATAAAAACTTTCAACTATGTTAGAAAATGATAAAAATCGGTTTCTATATACCAATTTCGCGAATTGGCCGATAGTGTATGGCCACTTCGCAAACTGGCCGATTGCATTTGGCCAGTTCGGGTTTTGGCCGGCCAATTCCCGAATTGGCCAGTCAGTTTAAAACGTTGTTGGCCAGTTCGCGAATTGGCCGGCCAGTTCGGGAATTGGCCAATTTCGGGTTTTGGCCGTAACATATACATATAGCAACTACAGGAGAAACTTCTTATCAGTGACAGGCATGCACTGTGAAGTAATACTTGATAAAGCAAAATATTCTAAGCTTAATCTCCACATTATTAATAAATTTATAATGCATTCTGCTAGAAAAGATATTGATTTTTCCTCTCTGTTTCTCAGATTTTTCTTCCTCTCTCTTTACAGAATGTTCTCATCTAGTCTTAACCTAATAGGGGTTTGTTCTATTTAACTTTTGAAAAATATTAAATTTCTTAATGTAAAAATATAGGCTTGTTTTTTTTTAAAACTTTTTAAAGCAACTCTAAAAGATGTTTTTGTTAGGAAAATGAGACATACTTGGATCGGATTGTCGAATTTATACTATTAAATTAAGTTGAATAATTGATATTGTTACTCATCAATAGATAGCGCTAATTATTAGAAAGCTTAACCCTTTATGTTCCATTGCTGATATGTAGAAAAGAGTTTTTTGGTGGGGTGATGTTAGTGTTTTAAATGTTTTTTCTTAAGAATTTTTTTCTCTTTTTAGTGACATCTTGCATTTTAAAATTACATACGCTGCAGATTAAATTAACTTAGTTGGTCTAATAATTACTGTAACAGCACTAATGTTAAGTAGATTCCTGAATCGGATCGCGTAACCCGATTTTTCCCGACTCAAACCAGATCCACGGGTTGGATTGGCTCTAATTTTTTTTTTTTCGGGTTGGGTTTGTAACAGAAGACTTTTATTAATATTTTGTCGTTGTCGTTGTGAGTTGGATTGGCTGTAATTTGTTTTCTGTTGGTTGGGTTCATATTGAGGGACTGTATTATCGTCATTTTGTTGTCGTTAATGGGCCAGGTTGGCTCTATATTTTTTTAGCTGAGAGTCTGATTCAGGTGGGGGTAGTTGCATTAATTTTATTATTATTGCTATTGTTAAGAATAGAGTTGGTTCTAATTTTTCTTCTGTTAGTCGGGTTCAGATCGTTTGACTATATTATTATTTCGTTTTTGTTGAGGATCGGGTTGCCTGTAACACTTTTGCTACGGGTGGGGTTGATTGTAATAATTGTTGAGGGTTCGGCTTAATCTGTTTTTTTTTTTTTTTTTTTTTTTTTTTTTTTTTTTTTTTTTTTTTTCGGGTTGAGTTTTGGTGTTTGGGGTTCGGGATCAGGTATTCCCCGTTTTCCTAAAGAAAAATCGGAATATTCGTTCAAATGAAAAGACTAAAATTTTAATATGAATGCGCGAGTATGTATATATATATTTTTTTCTTCATTGAAAATAAATTAATATAGAGACATGATTGTAGATTATTCTTCTATACTTGCCTTAAAATGCGATTTTTAAATTTCTAGTTGTGATTAGAATTCGGCTTCGGGTCAGGTTTTGGGCTGACTTGAAAAGAAATTTTTGTGTTTTTATCGCATTCAACCCCACCCGCTCATGACTCTAATGCTGAGCCAAAGGGAAAAGAAGTTTGTAGATTTGTGCTTTCAAATTTAATTCCAAATGCCTTTTTACCCGACTGAAAAGAAGGGTTATGTGTTTCACGCGTATCTGTGTATGTGGATTTCTTTATACCCTCGAAACGTCCCAACGGCTGGATAGATTTTTATGAATGAGGTCTCTATCGATTCGTCTTAATCTTCCAATGGTTACAGGATAGGTTTTGTTTTTATAAATTCAAAATGGCGGCCATAAAATAAAAACGGGCGGTAGAGACGAAAAAAAATTACGCACCCTATTGAGTGGTCTATCATTTGATAGGTCTTTCAAAAGGAAGACGATGTTTCATTGACCATTTTGTAGTCAGAAGCTCCGTTTAAATATTACACAACCTGGAAGTTGTGTACTTTGAATCGCCACCTTTACTGTAACTCTAACCTTCATAATAGACATCTATAGGCCTCATCAAAAGAGTGTTTGTAGATAGGAACTAATAATTAAACACAACTTAAAAGTCATCAATACAAGTAAATAAAAAAAAAGGTAAGCAATATAAAAAAATAGTTTCATATTGATCAGAAATAATTAATTAGTTCACTTTTTACGCAGTCGGTTTTTTTTTTTTTTTTTTTTTTAATGTAACATATTATTACCTACATTTCTTGAAAAATGTCCAATACGAAATAATTAACTATTAAACGTGAATTTCATGAGACATGGCCACCGTTTCTGATAAGTTAAAGCATAATTGAAACAAAATTATAAGGAAGAGTCACAGTGATCTATAATTCTTGTAATGTTAAGTGACTGCTTGGTTATGTTTTAGAACTGTACGCGAATGTAAATATGAATCCAGATTAGAAAAGGTCTTTGATAATTTTGATGAAAACGAGAAGAAATAAAATGCAAATACTAAAATCCCATTTATTTATTTGTTTTAAAGATAGACCTCAAATAGTAGTGTCAGAGAGAGACCCCAAACGGGACGAGCAGTTACAACGCCAGCAATCACAGTGATAATGCCTGACAATCCTCTCCAAAACGGTGAACAACTGTCTACGTCAAATAAAATTCATCAAGACAAAATGAAAAAGCGTCTTATCTATTATAACCCTAACAAATAACTCATTTAACTTAACCCTTAAATGCTTGATTTTTCAAAAATCAATGTAATAATGTTTTTCGGCTTTCATTTTTTTAAATAAATCATGGGAAAAATACTTTAAAAAATCATATTTTGTTTTAAGTATGGTTTACGGCTAAAAAACAGTTTGTTACTAATCGGCAATACTGGTCTTTAATTGAAAAAATAATTTTCCTTGATAAAATTCCATAATATTAAACACACAAGAATTTTAGGAACTGTAATAAGAAATAAATTTTACTTGCTCACTGCAGAATAAAATAAAGTATTTCGCAAGCTTCCAAACAAAACAAAAAGAACAAGTAGCAATAATTGAAAAAATAAATCTATCTTTGTTCCTAAACAGTACAAGTGTTGCCATCTACATGTTGAAAACTGATTTAATAATATTTCCAGGATGTATTTTATTGGCAACATTAGGCATTATAGCTTCAATATTATTCTAATAGCATTTTAGAGCCTAAATTGGGTATGTTGCCGAAAAGCAACACCCGGCATTTAAGGGTTAAATTTTAAATTGCAATCCAGCAAGCAATTGACGTAATTGAAATGTTAGCGTACATTAAATATTCCAAGCAAACGTTGGAAAAATCTATAATAATGAGCCATACAAAATACAATAATGATTGGAGGCACCATATAATACAAACAGGCAGTAATATGAATGCACGGAGTATTTTATTGTAAACAAGT
Organism: Maratus speciosus; assembly: GCA_963932465.1. Classification (NCBI taxonomy): domain Eukaryota; kingdom Metazoa; phylum Arthropoda; class Arachnida; order Araneae; family Salticidae; genus Maratus; species Maratus speciosus. The sequence continues at coordinate 112,600,079 of OZ010799.1, forward strand.
AGAACATTAAGAGTGAATTAATCCCGTGTATTGGCTATAAATTGTGAAGATTCAGCATTTAGATTGTTGTGGGAGTGAAGGCAAATTATCAAATATTTTATTTATTCATATTAACGGCCAAAAAAATATGCGGTTGCACTTTTGATGGAAAAGTTGATTTGCTTTTTTGATTTATATGATTAACACCTATGTATCTTGTAAGCTTTAAAAGTTTGATATTTATTAACTGCAAAAGAGATGATGATATTTAATGTATTTTTAAAAAGGGAAGGAAGTTTTAATTTAATATATATACTTTACTTTTAATGGTGGTAATTAATGATATGTGATGATTTGTTACTTCATCATGAAAATGGCAATCTAAATAAATTTACAACCATAACGTTTACTTTCTTAGTTTCAGAGAACAACCTCGAAAAATATCTTAACGAATCTATTTGCATCTTAAAATAATTTACGGTCTAATGATTTCAGTATTTTCCTCCAGCTTTATATTTATATTTTATCTAATAACTGTATTCAGTAGCTTAAAAAATTCCTTGCCTAACCGTCATTTTTGAAGAATAAAAGCACATATAATTTAAAAGTCTAAAACCTGGCAAAGCCTTGAATATTGAAGTCAAACTTCGAAGCTCGCGGATGAAAATGGGTGTTATCCATCAATTTGTTAGGGGAAAAACGTATGCCCGGAATAAGCTTTTCACTATCTTTATTTGAACTCGTTATGTGTGATGAACTACGCAATTTATAGCGAGATTTCTGCTGAAAGAAAGCTGGGTGTAAAAACAGCATTCATTCAATAGTTTGTTATTTTTCTTTTTTCTTTTATTTCTAACACAAAATATATTGAAATTTATAGTATTAAATAGAAAAATTGTCATTAGGATTAATTCTATTTCGAATTTGCGAAAAGTTTTGAGAATTTATTAATCTATTGGCAGATATAATGCGAAATTCTCTTCTTGTTACATTTCTTGTATGTGTCTACGCTACGCTATCTGACAGTAAACAAATATGTGAAAAATGCTTCATAATTGCACAGTCCCCAAACCCGCAGAATTTTTAGGACTTTCTCAATTCCACGTGCGCTTAATATTTTTAAGCCTGGGAGGATGTACGCAGCGTACGTCTTGGGAGTGAAGAGGCTAACAAAATGCGAGTGTACTATGTCAAAAGCCTATTCAGAAAGTTTTCGTATTCATTGTTATGCGTTTTGTTTGTGCATAGAAATTCTGAGACTCAGGTGCATCAGGAGACACTTTGGGCTGTCCTCACAAAAATTTTCAGTTTCGTACGTCCCATAGATTTTGCTAGCCATCGCACACAGACAGAGCGAAACTTTGTTTTATTAGTATGGATATTCAAATAAATAAATACAGAAACATTAACATTGGAATTTAATTTCATTAAATATATCGAACATTTCAGATAAGGTAAAATGTAATTTAAACATAATGGCAATCAAAATGAATATTGCAACTAGAATGTGTATGTTCAACGTATCAGGAAACAACCTAGAAAAACATTTCTTGGCGAATTTAATTAACGGTTTAACGATGTCATTATTTTTCTCCTGACTTATATATCTTATATAATTATTGTGTTTAGCAGCTTAACAAATTGCTTGCCTAACCGCCATCTGTGAAGAACAAAGCGCAGATAATTTTACAGTCTGAAACTTCATAAAACGAATATCGACGAAAAACTTCGAAGCTCGCGGACCGGAATGGGTGTTCTCCATTAACAGTATTTAAAAAAAAAAAAAAAAAAAAAAAAAAAAAAAAAAAAAAAATGTACCTGGAATGAGCTTTCGCTATCTTAATTTCAACTCATTATGTGCTATGCATTACTCAAGTTATAGAGAGATTTCCACTGAAAGGAAGTTCGGAAAGAAAATAGTATTCATTTGATGATTATGTTGTTTCTTTATTTTTCCCCCTTTATCTTTAACACCAAATATGACGAAGTTAATATTATTAGACAGAAAATTGGCCATTAGGATTCATTCGTTTTCAGATGTTTCGAAAAGTTTTGAAACTCTTTATGTGTTGATTGGAGGGTTTTTTTTTTCTATTATTGTTTCTTTTTTATTACATTATCTGGAAATATACAAATAGTATTGGAAAACTTTCATTCCTGAACAATTATCCCTGTAGATCTTTTACTTATAAATCCTTCTCATCTCCATGCACGGGATAACGAAGCTTTTCCAATTTCTTTATTCAAAGGAGTACTAATAAAGATAATCTTACAAAATCAGTACGCCTAACCCTTTGGGACGAGTGTCACGTATACGTGACGCATAAAGTGCTCGGAATTCTTGATTATTCCCACTAGTTATTTTTTATTGTAAGTTTTGCCTTATTTAATCGGGGCATTTTCTCGATTCAATTAGCCAAACATTTCTGTTTTTAAATATTGGAGACAAAAGATTAAAAATTTTGTAAAAGACTTTCGTCGCGAAGGGACTAATATGATAAAAAAATATATATATACTTTCAGAATTCAGTGGCAACGAATAAGGTATTTTATTATGTGTTAAATATCAACTCTTGATTTCAAGGTATAAAACAGAGTGTATTCATCAACCTTCATTCCTTGAAATATTTCAAAAAAAAAAAAACTAAAACAATATTGGAACGTAAATTTTATTAAATATTTCGATCGTTTAAAAAAGGTTTAACGTAATTTAATCGTAATGGCGATCAAAATGGACACTGCACCTAGAATGTTTCAGTACTAAAATCAGTACCTAAATGTTTTCTCGTAAGACATTTTTTGACGAATTTCCCTTTGAAGATAATTATGGTCTAATGGTTTCAGTATTTTTCTCCTGTCTTATATTTTATTTAATTATTGAGTTTAGCAGCTTACAAAATGAAAATTGCCTGCATAACCGCCATCTTTGAAGAATAAAAGCATATATGCTTTAAGTGCTTGAAACCTGGCAATGCGAATATTGATGTTAAAACTCGAAGCTCGCGGACCGGAATGAGTGTTCTCCATTAATCATATGAAAAAAAAAAATGTTTCCGGAATGATCTTTTAGCTATCTTAATTTCAACTCGTTATTGTTCTATGAACTATTTAATTTATAGAGAAATTTCCGCTAAAAGGAAGTTGTGGAAAAAAATCGTATTCATTTGGTGATTTATATTGTGTTGTTTCTTTAATTTTTCCGTTATTTTTAACGCCAAATAGAGTGAAGTTAATAGTATTAGATAGAAAAATGGCTATTGGTGCTCATTCTTTCTCGAATATGTTTTTAAAAGTTTTGAGAAAATTGTATGTATTCATCGGAGATTTTTTTCTGTTATTTTTGTTTCTTTTCTAGTCTGTATATTATCAGGCAACATACAAATATTGGAAAAATATTCATAACTGAACATTTTTTCTCGTAGATTTTTTTTTCCTTTAAGCCTCCCTCAACTCCATATACGAAATAGGAAGCATTTCCAATTCCTTTATCAAACCTTAAATGTATAGCGTAACTCATGAGTTAATGATCGTTTTTTTGTCATTTGGCTCTTTATGGTTGTCTTTAGGTGAACTATTATGTGTTTGTTACTTAGGTGTGATAATACAGTCGGACCCCGTTTTCCCGACACCCGGTTTTCATGTCACTCCGCTTATCACGTCAGTTTTTCAAAATCCCGATTTTCTGTACATGATTTTAATGTAAATAAACTCCGGATTTTACATCGTTGAATAATTTTCAACTCCGGATATCCCGGCGGTTTAGGAATATTGTCCATTTTTCATAATCCATCTTATAAGCAAGGCGATTAAGCAGTAAGAAATGTCTTAACCAAACTTTTCACATAAGTGTCTAAATTACCCATTGAGATAAATGAGAAATTTTACTTCAATCCTTTATCTGAATAAATAAAACCACACACTATGAATGACCCACTTAAGCTCCAGATAGACGTATCAGTCTACTCGCGGTCTTTTTGTTCTGGTCAGGCGGCGCTTTTCATCTGACTAAAACCGAAGCATTGCAATGCATTGAAACGGTCAGAAATTATCTAACGTCCATTTCTGAAACAACGAATATTGATTACAATTCGTTCCATAATATTAAAAGCACATCTAGGGATAACCAAACCTTAATTTATCAATATTTCATGTAACAATTAAAAAAAAAAAACAGTCATCATAAATCTCATTTTTATTCTTTTCAATTTTTTTTTTTGTTTTTTTTTTTGTTTTTTTTTTGTTTAACAATAATGTTTTATTGCTTAAAACTGCAAGAACAGTTATGAATTTCAAATTCTCTTAGATTAATTAAAAATACAGCTTTTTATGAACATATATTTCTTCAATTCCGGTTACCGCGACACTCCGCTTATGACGACACTTTTTTCTGGACATTAGAGTGTCGGGATATCGAGGTTCAACTGTATACATTTAAGGTCGGTTTTGTTCTGATTTGTTATCACGGGGAGGTTTGTTGGTACTGCTTGCAATGTTCTCGACTGGCCTTTATTCTCTATCTTTATAAGGTAGTCATTATTAATTCTGAAAATTGTTAAAAGCATTAGGAAAATTATTATACCGTTGAATAGAATAGTTGTTATTGTGCAGTGTAAAACACTTTAAAGTAAGTATAGAATTTAAAATTATCAATAAATGGAAGTTAAAATTCTAGTGCTCAGTTCACCTTAAATTAAATAATAGTTAAATAATTAAATTCATATAAACAGCACAAAAGAATGTGCAAGGATTACTTTTAGTTGCATACATATAATTCTTCTAGACAATTCATGAATAAGCGCAAAGAAAATAGTAACAACATTTAAATCCCACTGATGACGGCCCTGTGATGGTTAAAAAGGTTCTGGGTTTTTACCCGACTGCCAAGAAGGATTATGTGTTTCACGCGTATCTGGGTATGTAGATTTCTTTATACCCTCGAAACATCCCAACGGTTGGATGGATTTTAATGAATGAGGTCTCTGTCGATTCGTCTTAACTGTCCGATGGTTATAGGCTAGGTTTTGTTTTTATAAATTCAAAATGGCGGCCGTAAAATACAAAAGGGCGGTAGACACGAAAACATTTTTTTACGCACCCTATTGAGGGCATATCATTGGATAGGTCTTTCAAAATGAAGACGATGTTTCATTGACTATTTTACAGTCAGAAGCTCCGTTTAATTATTATACAACCTGGAAGTTATGTAGGTAGGATCTCTAGCTTTACTGCAACTCTAATCATCATAGAGGCCTCATCAAAACAGTGTTAGGATGGGGATAGGAACTAACAATTAAACACAAATTAAAAGTCATCAATACAAGTAAATTAAAAAAAATAGATAAGTATGCAAAAAAATAGTTTCACATTGATCAGAATGGTTTGTGTTTATGACGGCCAATTATCAACACGTGGAATATAGGAACTGGGGGGGGGGGTGCCCTACGTGGGGGTCTAAGGGAACCTAACTCGTATTTACGCCTGGGAATCCGCGGTTTCAAAGAAAACCACGAAAACTCCGAAACGGTTAGGCCGACGGGCGCGATTGGGTTCGAACGCAGCACCTCCCGTCTACCAGCTTCGAAAGCAGAACCTCTCAGCCACTGGTGGGGCACATTGATCAGAAATAATTAATTAGTTCACTTTTTACGCAGTCGGGTTTTTTGATTTTTTGAATTTAATTGGTTATTGTTCTGATTTGTTATCACGAGGAGGTTTGTTGATGCTGCTTGCAATGTTCTCGACTGGCGTTTATTCTCTATCTTTATTAGGTAGTCATTATTAATTCTGCAAATTATTAAAAGCATTATGAAAATTATTATACCGTTGAATAGTTGTTATTGTGCAGTGTAAAACACTTTAACGTAAGTATAGAATTTAAAATTATCAATAAATGGAAGTTAAAATTCTGGTGCTCAGTTCACTTTGAGTTAAATAATTAAATTCATATAAACAGCACAAAAGAATGTGCAAGAATTACCTTTAAGTGCATACATATAATTCTTCTAGACAATTCTTGAATAAGGGCAAAGAATATACAGTAGACTTCCTCTTAACCGGAACTGCGTTTTAACCGGCCGACTTTTTTTCCCCAACATCAGACAAAATTCAGAAAGGAAAATTCTGGTTCTCATTTCTTTACGGTTAATTAACTGAAATTTACCTAATATAGAATAATTTCAACTTGTTATAAAGGTATGTGACAAGATTTTCAACAATTTAGTTTGTATTATTTGTTATTAGTTATAATTTTTATTTCAATTCAGTTAATTACAACTAATATTTATTTCACAAAATATAGAAAGTATGTACTTTTTTTAAAACACAAATTAAACAAGTAATATAAAAATTTTGTTTTTAAAGTCAATTCCTACTTAGGCCATCAAAGAAAAATTTAATATAATCCCTTAAGCTAATATTAGTTTTTGTTGCATTAAAATATCTCAATTTGTTGATTTTCTATAAGCAAGTAGGTTTACAATGGAATTCTATGGGAATTTGGCGAAATATTAGAGATATCGCCAAGTTGGCGTCACTTTTGGCGACTCATTTTGGCCGCCAAATTGGGCGATATATCGCCAAGTTGGCGACAAACTTGTTGGTGTTTGGCGAAATAACAGCCCCCCCCCCGCCCTATGGTAACCCCTTATTGAAAATACTTTCATTGATCTTCAATAACCAATGGCCGCCATTTTGTTTTCCATGCAAAACTAAAATCAATTAATTAAAATTTAATTAATGAATTAATATTTGAAAAAACTGTATTAACATCAATTGTCATCCAGTACAAGTTAAAAAAAAAATTATTTCAGCTTGATAGGATGAATAATGAGTATTTTATTAACGATTGAAAATTTGAACACGATAACTATATAAATAAATAAATATAGGGAGAGTGTGAGCTAATAGTAGGAATTGAAAAACTAAATGCATCCTACGCATTTAATTAATTAAATATGCAGTTACTTATTTATTTTTTTTTACTTCTCCGGTTTAACCGGTTTTTCTATTAACCGGCTAACCATCGGTCCCGTTTAGGCCGGTTAAGAGGGAGGTTACTCTAGTAACAACATTTAAATCCCACTGACGAAAAGGTTCTGGGTTTTCTGTAGTGTATTTTAAGATATTTTGATTTATTTTAAATACTTTTAAATTATATGTATGAACCTGAAAGTAATTATTGTACATTTAATTGGTGCTACTTATATGAATTTAATTATTTAAAATTATCCATTTTTTTAGCAGTTTTTGTTGTGTGACTCAGGATTGTGGTCTTGACATTATGTCCAACAGAAACCATAATTTTTTTTTCTTTTTTTTTCTAGTGGATAATTTACAAAAATAGACTCAAATAGGATAATGTTGTCTGGACAAAATAAAAAATGATGCATTAAAGGGTTAAAAGGAGTGCCTTCAAAGCCCGATGCTGCATACATTTGAAACTATTTAGTGCTACAAATATTATTCCCGGAAGAGGCTTAGCCGAGCTCACATATATTTAATTAAACACCTTTTATTTCTTATGTTCCCTACATATACTATTAATTGGTATTGTATATATTTGTAGAAAATATAGCTGTTTTCTAATGTCCAGTTACCTGAGTGGTTTATAACCAATACATTAGGATGCCATGCCATATGATTGGTCAAAAGCATGCTGATCGCATTCAGATTTCGCAGTTACATAAATTTCCTGAACTAGTGTGGATGATTTCTCCTGCTTTAGATAAACTTTCCCCTACAAGAAACTTATAAACGTAAAACACCGGCTCGCTAATGATTAATCCTAAGACAGAAAAATTTAAAAATATTAAAATGCATTTCAATATTTTTACTTTTTGCATTGGACAGCTGAGATCGGTCTATACAAATGCCATTTCTTACTTTTTCTTTATTTTTGTTTAAAGTTTTTTTTTTTTTTTATGAAGATATTTTCATATTCGAAACCAGTTCTGAAAATAACAGTGTTCTCATTTAAAAAAAAAAAAAAAAAAAAAAAAAAAAAAAAAACCTGCACACACAAAATAGAAAAATTAAAAATAGATCTATCTCAGCTATCCAGAATTATAATAATAATAATAATAATAATGTAAATATATTAAAATGCAAATGAAATATTTAAAAAAATCCTCCCTTAGGATTAACAGTAGCGAGCGGGTACTTTCGCGTGAGTGATGTAAGCCTTTAAAGATAATCTTACAAATTCAGAACACCTTTTAAAAAGGTAAAAAATATATATACTTTCAGATAAATAAGAGATTTTACTATATGCATTAAATATCAACATTTGGTTTTGAGATCAAGGTATAAAATCGAATGCATTCACCAACCTTTATCCTCTGAAATATTTACATCAGAGAAGGTTAATCTCAATTTAAGCATAAGGATGATCAAAATGAATATTACAATTAGTTCAACGTGTCGGAAAACAATCTCATAAAACATTTCTTGCCAAATTTAATTAACGATCTAATGATTTCAGTATTTTTCTTCTGCCTCAATTTTATCTAATAATTGTGTGTAGCAGCTTGCGAAGTTGCTTGCGTAACCGTCATCTTTGAAGAATAATGGTACGTTTAATTTAAGAGTCTGAAACCTGGCAAGGCGAATATCAATGCTAACCTTCGAGACCCGAAAACCGGAATGGGTGTTCTGCATCAATCTTCTAAAAGAAAAAAAAAAAAAAAATTGTATGCCTGGAAGGAGCGTTTCGCTATCTTAATTTCAACTCCTTATACGCTGTGAAACTGCGCAATTTGTAAGGAGATTTCGCTGTAATGAAGTTAAAACAAAATTACATTCATTTGATGAATTACAGTCGGACCTCGTTATCGCGACACTCTAATGACCAGAAGAAAATATCGTCATATGCGGAGTGTCGCGGTAACCGGAGTTTCAGAAAAATATGTTTATAAAAAGCTATGTTTTTAATTAGTTTAAGACAATTTTAAATTCATAACTGTTCTGGCAGTTTTAAGCAATAAAACATTATTATTAAACAAATAAACACAAAAACAAAACTGAAAAGAATAAAAATCACATTTATGATGACTATTGTTACATGAAATATTGATGAATTAAGGTTTGCTTATCCCTAGATGTGCTTCCTACAATTCTTTTTCAATATTATACAATAAATTATAATCAATATTCGTTGTTTCAGTAAAAGATGTTAGATAATTTCTGATCGTTTCAGTGCAAGGTGCAATGCTTCGGTTTTAGTCGAATGAAAAACGCTTTATAACCACAAGAAAGCGCCGCTTGACTAGAACAAAAACACCGCGAGCAGACTGATACGTCTATCTGGAGCTTAAGTGGGTCAAACATAATGTGTGGATTTATTTATTCAGATAAAGGATTGAAGTAAAATTTCTCACTTAACTCAATGGTATTTTAGACACTTTTGTGAAAAGTTTGGCTAAGATATTTCTTATCGTTTAATTTCGGTACTTATGAGATAGATTATGAAAACTGAGCAATTTTCCTAAACCGTCGGAATATCCGGAGTTGAAAATTATTCAACGACGTAAAATCCGGAATTTATTTACATTAAAATCATATACAGAAAATGGGGACTTTGAAAAACTGACGTGATAAGCGGAGTGACGTGAAAACCGGGTGTCGGGATAACGAGGTCCGACTGTATATTATATTTTTTCTTTCCCCCCCCCCTTTTTATTTAACACCAAATATAATGAAGTTAATAGTTTTTGATAGAAAAAGGCTGTAGGTTAATTCATTTTCGAATGTGTTTCTGAAATTTTTGAGAATTTTTTATCCATTAGCAGGCATTATTGTAATGGAGACTGCTTTTTTTCCTTTTAAATGCGTTCGTAATTATACGTAGCACCTATGGTCGTCGTTTGGTTCGTCTGTCTGTGTATAACAGTTCAAAAACTACCCAACCGAATGGTTTGAAATTTAATGTATATAATCGCTGAAGAATTTTGTCGAATTAAAACTTTAATGAAAAACTTTAAATTAAAACTGAAATAAAAGTTTTCTTCATTCTATTAAATCATATCATACGTAGTTAACCCTTAAATGCCTGGTGTTGCTTTTCGGCAACTTACCCAATTTAGGCTCTAAAATACTATTAGAATAATATTGAAGCTATAATGCCTAATGTTGCCAATAAAATACATTCTGAAAATATTATTAAATCGATTTTCAGCATTTAGATGGCAACACTTGTGCTGTTTAAGAATAAAGATGAATTTATTTTTTCAAATGTTGCTACTTGTTCTTTTTGTTTTGTTTGGAAGCTTGCGAAATACCCTATTTTGACCTGCAGTGAGCTAGTGAAATTTATTTCTTATTATAGTTCCTAAAATTCTTGTGTGTTTAATATTATAGAATTTTATCAAAGAAAATTATTTGTTCAATTAAACACCAGTATTGCCGATTAGTAATAAACTATTTTTTAGCCGTAAACTATACTTAAAACAAAATATGATTTTTTAAGTATTTTTCCCATGATTTATTTAAAAAATGAAAGCCGAAAAACATTATTACAATGATTTTTGAAAAATCAGGCATTTAAGGTTAATTCAATGATATCCCATGATATATAAAGATTCTAAGTTGCCATGGTGATTATTCTATTAAATCCTATCGTACGTAATTGATTCAGTGATTTCCCATGATAGGTACTGATTCTAGGTTGCCATGGTGATTACGTCCTATTTAAGAGGAAGTCCTATTATTTACGTATTACTGAATTTACTATATATAATCGTAATAAATTTTGTATATTCATGCATTTGTGCATAAGAGTGCAACAGCTATTACACTAAGATCTGAATATTTATAAAATTAGCTATAGTACGAACGCATGTCATTTGCCCCGTTTGACGTACAATTTCCGACTTGTTGTTTCTTTTCTTGTTTATACATTTCAAATATTTGGAAATTATTTATGACTAGATATTTTTTCCGTAGAATTATTCTTCTAAACACTTTTCAACTCCATGGTCAAGAATTGTTACTTAAAGATACAGTACTCTTTCAAAATAGTCAAATATTAGATTTTCAAAATTCAGTGGCAATGAATAAGACATTTTATACTGAACTAAATAGAAACTTTTGAGTTCAAAATAAATAGTTATCAAGATATAATACAGAATGCAAACACCGCTTTTCATTTCTTGAAAGATTTTCAAAACTGAAATAAAAAAAATAGTAGGGAAGATAAATTTCATTAAATATTTCCACCTTTTCGGAAAAGGTAAAGTAGAATTTAAACAAAATGACGACCAAAATGAATATTTACAACGATAATGTTTGCTTTCTTTCTTCGTTTTAGAAAACAACCAAAAGGCTGCTACTTCACTCACTCTAAAACATCCTCTCCCTATAATGTTAATCATATGGAAGGAATTTGTTTAAATACCTCTTTTGCATTTCAATATTTTTAAATGATTTTTTTGCGTTGGATAGCTGAGGTGGATCTCTACAAAGGACTTTTTTTACATTTTCGATTTTGTGTGCAGATTTTTTTTTTTTTTTTTCCTTTATGAGGATACTTTCACTTTCGGAGCATGGTTCAAGGAAGGAAAAGTATCCTCATTAAAAAAAATAAATAAATAAATAAAAACTTGCAAACAAAATCGTAAAAGTAGAAAACGGCCTTTGTAGGGATTTATATTATTTATCCAATGATCCAGAAAAATCCCCCCTCCCCCCCCCAAAAAAAAAAAAAATCACTTTTACAATGACATTTTACATTGAGCTGAAACCTTTTAATTTGTGAATTAAAATAAATAAATAAAATTCGATTTTTCTTATACTCTGAATCACATTCAGGTAGCATATTCTGAAGCAGTAATCATCATGAGACCTCATCTGACACTGAGTGAGTTACATCATAAGACACTGTTACGGAATAAGTAGGGTTAAACGGTCGGCGAATCTTTCATCTCTTTAAATGAAAACAACCCCGAGGTTAAGAGAATAATCTGTACAAGTAATCAGATGGAAAACAATGCGCAGCTTGAACGTAAGACTATCTGAAAACGTTCGAAAACCAATCATGAGCTTTGAGATAGAAACCAGTAATTTGTCTTTCATATGAGATTGAAAAAATGATCTCGAGATTAAAAAAAAAAAAAAAAAAAAAAAAAAGTTTTTGGAAATGTTTGTTACATTGAAAAGGAATTTTTTTTTTTTTTTCAGTAAAACATAAAATAAAGTATTCAGGTGTACTTAAAACCAGGGCTGCGGAGTCGTTTGGAAAAACTGTAACTCCGGTAATTTTAACAACTCCCACTCTTTCGCTCAAAAATGGGCCCGACTCCGACAACAAACCCTTGCTTGTAAAATGGTCGACTGCGACAACACAGCCCTGCTTGTAAAATGGTCGACTCCGACTCTTTCGTTCAAAAAATGGGCCTGACTCCGACAACACACCCTTGCTTGTAAAATGGTCGACTGCGACAACACAGCCCTGCTTGTAAAATGGTCGACTCCGACTCTTTCGCTCAAAAATGGGCCTGACTCCGACTCCGACAACACACCCTTGCTTGTAAAATGGTCGACTGCGACAACACAGCCCTGCTTGTAAAATGGTCGACTCCGACTCCGACCCCGGGAATTTTAATAGATTCGACTCCGACTCTTTCGCTCAAAAAATGGGCCTGACTACGACTCCGCAGCCCTGCTTAAAACGATGAGATTGTTTAATATTTATTTTATCTTAAAATATTTAGAGGCTGCTGCACTATCAAGAAAACATCCACTCACTAATGTTATTCCTATGAGAAAAGTTTTTTAAAATATCTCATTTAAATTAAAATATCTCATAACAATATTTTAAAATGATATTTTTCGCATTGAATAGCTGAGGTTGATCTCTACAAAAGCCGCTTTTTACTTTTTCGATTTTGTTTACAGGTTGTTGTTCTTTTTTATGTTGATACTTTCACTTTCAAATCCGGTTTCGGAAGTGAAAGTATCCTCATAAAAAAAAAAAAAAAACTTGCAAACAAATCGAAAAAGTAGAAAACGACCTTAGAAATGAAACAATAAAAACAAAAATTACTTTTACAATGACATTTTGCAATGTGCTGAAAACCTTTTAATTTGTGCAATTAAAATAAATTAAAATCGCAATTAAAATAAATTAAAATTGACTTATACTCTCGATTGCATTCAGGGAGCATATTCTGAGGCAGTAATCATCATGAGACCTCATCTGAGTGAATTACATCATAAGACACTGTTACGGAATAAGTAGGGTTAAACGGTCGGCGAATCTTTTATCTCTTTAAATGAAAACAACCTCGAGGTTAAGAGAATCATCTGTGCAAGTAATCTGATGAAAAACAAAGCACAGCTTGAACGTAAGACTAGTTATCTCAAAATGTTCGAAAGCGAAACCTGTGCTTTGATCTCGGTTCTAGTTCAACAGCTTGGCTGAATAAAGATACAAGCCAGCAATTCGTCTTTCAGATGCTATCGGTATAATTATAGATATTATATAATATATTAATATATTGGGTACAGGGTTCGTTGGTATATATCATTGGATATGTATCATGATATATATATCCGATATTTATTTTCAAAATATCAATAAATTTGATATTTTCATATTTGATATTTATTTTCAGGATATCAATATGTTTGATATTTATTTTCTAAACATCAAGATGTTTGTTATTTTTTGGGCAATTTCGTGCAGAGAGTCTCAGACGTAACGCAGGCTTTAATTTTCATTTATTCAATTATTTATTAAATTTTAATTTTAATTGTGATTTTAGGTGGTATGGTAAATAAGTTATTACCGTATTTTTTAATTTAAATGTGTGGAAATAAAACTCACAAAAATATATCATTTAATTTCCTTACTCAAAATTTTCTTTTTTTCTAAGTCACACACGTAACGTTTTTAAAAAGCTATTTAAAAATTAACTATTATATTAAAATGGTAGGTTTTTGCATAAAAGAATACGGTAAAGTGTATATTTTTTTAAAGAACTTTTGTTTGGATTTTTAAATAAGAAATATATTGAAAAATCCTTGATTAATTAGAAATATTTTTGTTCAAAATGTCACACACGTAACATGGAATGGCCCTTCTACATTTTTCTATATTTGATATTTATTTTCAAACTCTTACTGTGCAAAATATTTTTCATATTTTTAGTCAAAACAAGTGTAATGGAAATTTTCAACTGTTATTAATTGTGTCGTTCTGTAGATAAAGAACTTTTGTCTCTGACAGGGACTTTTTTAGCCAAAGAAAACAAATATCTTTTCCAAGCTTTACGTTTGATTTTTTTTTTTTTTTTTTTTTTTTTTTTTACATGCAGAACTTACAATTATGTGGGACCATAATTAATTCAGGAAAGCCATCAAAAGATAAACTGACTAATTTAGATAGTCAGTTATTTAAAGCTTCATTTCAAAAGAATCTTTTTCTGGTTTTGGATTAGTTGAACTTGAACTGTACAATATGTCAGGGAATAAAAAAGAAGACAAGCTTACATTTATGAAATTTTCATTAAAAAAAACTATTTTGTATTTTCTTTTTTGTATTTTTTTTATATAAAATATAAAATTTTCTTGATATATAATTTTGTAGTTCTTGATATATAGCTCCTATAGATTTGTATATATATATAAAGCAAATTGTTTCTAGGTGATCTTCAATCAAGTGATCTGCAATCAAGAAAAATGCATTTTTAGACTAGTGTTTTAAGTTTTGATGTTAAGTGCAATATGTTTTAGTTTGTAATTTATAATACGCTAGAAAATGTTTATTATCAGCAATAAGTTGACTATTTTGAAAATATGGGATATATATCAAAATATCGAATATTTTTTATATTTTCGAAAATATGATATTTACGAACCCTGATTAGATATATATTATAGATCGAAGTAAAGAAAAATAGGTTCTGGAAGTGTTTGTTACATTTGTTTTCTATTCTTTCTTTTTTTTCTATTTTTAAAATCAAAATAACTGATATCTATTTTGTAATAATAATAAAAATAGATATTTCGTAAAATCTTTTGTAAAACATCAGAATAAGAAGTAGACCGAAGTAAAGAAAAATAGCTTTTGGAAGTGTTTGATTCTGTATAATTTTTTTTTTTTATACTTAAGTAGAATATACATTTTATATATAAGATACATATGTATTCGTGTTGAACTTATTTCTCGTAGAAGTACGCGAGGAAGAAAGTAGAGGAGGAGGTCCAAATACCGGCTATGGTCCAAATACCGGCTACTAGGTGTTCTGAGAACTGAGCTCAGCGCAGCCAGCGGCTCCAAACTGCTTATTTTCTGATTCATTTTAAAATTCACTTTTGCTCTCAAACGCATCAAACTGGGAAATTCTCTTATTTAGAAACTACATAATGTGCCGTGCTTCTCGATTTTTTGATAAATGCAGAAAATACTGTATTAAACGCTGTCAAAATTGGCGTTTTGAACCGAATTTTCCGAAGCTGGCGATCTGGGAATGAAAAAAAAATGGTCATACTGAGAAAATAATTGTTTAAAAATCAAATTCTAATTAATTGAGCTGAAAATGAAATCACACGGCATGTTAAACATGTCTTCAAAAATCACCCCCAGCAAGTTTCATGTTTTCACTTTTAAAAATGAGTCTGAAAATGTCTCAGAAAATTTCGAGCTGTTGAGGGTGGAAAAACATTTTTTCGAATACACCCTTAATTGAAAGAAGAAAGTTACGAAAAATACGTCGCTGAAGCCTGTCTCATTTACAAACAGTAAATGCAAAAGCGTCGAAACGACGTAATCTGGTACATCAAAAGTTTTTGAGATATGTGTTTCTCATTTTTTTTTTAAATATACTGATCATATATTGGCTTGGAATAATACCGGCCGGATATAATGGTCTAAATACCGGCTAGCCGGTATTTGGACCTCTCTCGTTTGCTCTGCTTGAAGGGGAGGAAAATAAATTAATTTAAATAGTTCCATAATTAATAAATTAATTTAAATAGTTCCATAATTAATAAATTAATTTAAATAGTTCCATAATTAATAAATTAATTTAAATAGTGTCATAATTAATAAATTAATTTAAATGGTTCAGAAATAGTTCCAGTACCATTTTACACTATGGAAAAAGCAACCGTGGCCAGTGGCGCCAACTTTTGAAAAAGATTGGGTGGACTCAAACATTTTTCGGGTAAATGGTTTCAACTGATGAATTTTTCAAGTATGCATTTGTAATTTCACTAAATTACATTTGCATCTGTAAAGTAGATATCTTTATTGATACTACATTAACACGTTGAGTGCCACGGTGACTGACACTGAAGCTGAAAAATTTACTTTTTGAAAAAGTAATTTTTAAGAAAGTATAATCTGCAATAAGTAAAAGTTAAGTAAATTTTCAAACAATTTTCAGTAATTACTTAAAACAATATATATATATATAGTTTTATATCATATTTTAGACCGTCAGTCAACGGTGAATGGAGCGTTCTAAACGGAAAGATCAATGTCAGTCGCCGGTGACTGACGTGGCGCTTAACGTGTTAAATAGGCACTTCCGGGTTTGATCAAACGCTGAAAATGTTTGATCAAATATCGCGCACCGGCAAGAAAAGTGACACATCTCGACAAAAGTAAATTTCACAGGAGAGGCAAAAGGAAAATTTACATGATTTTGCTGTAGCATGAAATTATAGCAGTTAGCTCTGCATGCAGGAGTAGAAACTTGCGTAAAACCTTGAAAAATGAAGGCGTAGGACGAGGTTCGTAGGGTTGGGTAATTTTACCTCCCCGCACAATCCACCACCCTTCTGTGGTCACAAATGGACACATAGCGTAATAAAGTGATTTTCCGTATAACTACACTTATGAAACTTTTTGTGCAGCAAGACGTACCTATAGCGGTATTTAGAGCATACATTATTACGCAGATAAGCCCACTCTTCAGAAAAAGAAAAAGGTCAATAAGTACAATGGAATATTTTGAACATCCCCCATGTGCCCAAAATAAAAACTATCGGTCACCTAAGTGCTTTTTTGGATGCCACAGTATTGAAATAAATTGTTGGGAAACTGTATTCACTGGTAAAGTAACAGTAAGCAGGAAATTTCTCTTTTGAGAGAAATTTAATTGTACGTACGCTACAGAGACTTTTATTGATCTTACGTGTCTGTTACTGCTATTCTCGTTGTTTTTCCATTGAATGTCAATAGAAAGAAATGTTTGAGAAAAATGAAAAATTTAGTAAAATAAATTAAAATAAATAATGAAATAGAATAATAGAAATTGGGTGGGCTCGAGCCCCATGGGCCCATATAAGTTGGCGCCACTGACCGTGGCCGTAATTCTTCAGGAGTGACACTGGTTACCGGATCACTTCAGAAAAAACCACTGTTGGACACTCCAAAATTGTATGCAATAAAGGTGAAGATAAAGAAAAAGAAAATGGAGGAAGGCAGGCGAAAGGGGCAGAAATTGGATTTTTAAAAAGTGAAAAAGGAAGATGTACAACAGTGGAAGATGATGCAAATTGTGTCTTCTGCACGGGTGCTTTCTCTGCGGACAAGAATGGGGAGGGTATTCTGGGCTCAATATTAAGAATGCGATATGTGAGCCAATAGCGACTGCACCGGCGCAGGGATATTATGTTTGTGATTTTTTTAGACAAAATAATTCTCATTTTAATCAGAAAACGTTTTCTGTTGTTGTTGTTTTACATGTTAGAAAACAAAACTAGAAACATAATGGAAAGAAGCCTGTGAGAGATAGTCGTTAAGAATTTTATAAACTTGACAAAAATGCTTGTTTATTAAAAATCACTTATTTTTTCTGCGCATAAGAAAAGTTATTAATCAATAAAATGTATTAAAATAATATTCTTATTGCTTAATAATTGTCATTAGCTCTATTTGTGTGACCTTTTGGAAAAAAACTTAGGTAGCCGGTATTTTGGACCCTATTTTCAAAACTCAAAATTTCAAGACTTTCAGAATTTTGCTTTTTATAAATAGAAAGTGCCTTTTAAACTGTTTTTTTCCTCTAAAAAGGTGAAAAACATGTCAAGGTTCCCTGCTGTTACGTTTTATTTTACTAATTTTGAAAATTGTATGATCTAGATTGAAAACAAAAATGGTAGCCGGTATTTGGACCTTCTCCTCTATATGTTGTGATACGCATCATCCTGTTTTAATAATAGAAAAAAATAGTGATAGAACTTGGGGGGGGGGGTTGAAATTCTAACTCATGATTTTTTCCCCCTTGAAAACTGATATTTTTATAGACAATTCCTGAATTTTTACGAAATGTAGCACAGAGACATACATCCGAAAAATAAAAATAAATAAATTAAAATAAAGCTATGTAAACGATTTAATTTAATTTAAAAAAATCGAAATTTGATTGAAAACATTTTAATGCTTTTTTAATTTAAAATTTTGTGTTTTAAGTTTTGTGCTGAAAATATGATTATGAGGCAGCAAATTATTTTTGTCGTTATTAATCAGCGCTCACCATGCCGTTTGCTTTATTTCTTTTTTATTTTTATTTCATTCATTTATTTATTTATTTACCATTCGATTATATTAAAGTCAAAAGTAACGAAGAAAAACTGTACAGAACCATCTTGTTCCAAGAAAAAAAAAATTGATAAATAAATACTTAAATAACGCAATAATCAAGCTTATGAATTATTGTATTTAACCACACATCAATCAAGGAAATGAAACAATATTTTAGACAAATACAACAATTCCTTTTATTTGCTGGGTTAAAAGAAAAGCCTTGTCATAAATGGGAACATCGGTTATTACATTTAAACTACAAGCATTAATAACATTTATTAGTTTTCTGTTCCCATCAACATCGCACCATTGTTCATGTTGAGATCCCTTGATCAGATTTTTTTTTCCCCCTTGGATGAAAGTACTTTTGTTTTCTTCCTAATACATAACTGCTCTAACTTTTGATCATCTAATGGGTCTTGTTCAAGAACAATTTGTATATATTTTTGTTATTAACAATCAGTATGTATATTTACTTTATTGTTTTGTTATTAGTTTCTGGAAGGTTCTTTAATAAAAAATTAACATCGTTGTTCACCATTTATATACCAACTAGCTGTTTAATCCATTTTACGCACGGGGGTTCATGAATTTAATTCTAAAACCAAAATTAAAAATAAAAATCTGTATTCGATTTAGAAAAATTTTTCTACTACTGTGCAATTTTTTAATGAAATTTAATTTATCATGTTTCTATGACAGCAGACGGTAAAACGATATCTTTAGAATAAGGGAATAAACAGAACGAAAAGTTTTGTTGATGTTTGTGATAAAATGTTTTTCTTTATTTTTTTTTAAAGAAAAGATAATAATTAAGCGCAATTAAATAATCTCTAATTATTTGAATGTGAGGTAAAAAATTATCGTAACACTCGCTACAGCTTCTTAGTATTGCAGCGTGGCTTACGTAATATGTATATCTCACATTGCAGTAAACATTTAGAACTGGTTAGAACTCACGCGATTACGAGTTGAACATAAAAAAGTTCAAAAATTCTTCAAAAACATAAAATTAAAAAATTGTATTTAAAATTTTCGAATTTTTTTCCCCAATCGTTCATGGGCACCCTACCAGCAACCCGCGTGCCAAATTTCGTAGCCCTGTTCCCTGTGGTTTCCGAGTTTCTAAGGTTACATTGATACGCGCATAGATTTTAATAGGGTAGATTATCAGACATTGTTGTATATTTTAAAACAACTTTACTATCTGTAAGACATACAGGTCATCTTTTATAAAAAATATATTAAAGCATGTTATATATAAAATTAGTAGACGTAACATTTAAAAAAACATATCCACGATTTCAGTTCACATAGAACATAAAATATGTGACAAGAACGTTTTCACTCCTGCCGGAGCATCATCAGTTGTACTTTCTAAATGCATTCGCTTCTGTATTTATCATGTTACGCGGGGTCATTTAGAAAGCACAACTGATGATGCTCCGGTAGGAATGAAAACGTTTTTGTCTTATATTTTATATTATATGTATTGAATTTTTATTGTGAAATCACGGCAGTTAAATAACTGAGCTTCTCTTCATGAATTATATTTAGAAAATAATGTTTTCCCTTTTAACATCTTCACAAAAAAGGAGAAAGATAAAATTGGCATGCTCCTACCTTTATTTTCAGCGTTGATTGAATCCGCGTAAGGTAATCCAACCTGCTATAAAAATCCAAAGTGAATCAGCATGAAAATATTCCACTCAGTAACAAAAGAGGGCACAGGATCACAGGACTACACTATTTAATTAAAAGCACATAGATAAAGTTAAAATTAAATTTACATTCAAAGTTATATATTTAATTAACATATATCTTTAAGGTTTTTCAGAGCGCAGACACACTGCGTGTTTTGCTTAGGGCATATATTTAGAGACTGACTAAAAAAGGAAGAAAAGTTTTCAGTTCATTAGTCTTTCTTATTGCATCTCGTTGTGCAACACTTTTATGTATACCAGATGTTGGAAATTCCTTTTTTTTCTCTCTCTGCACGGGAAAAGAGGGAAATGGGTAGTTGCTCTTCACTCAGATAAAATAAGATTTCATCTATCAAATGCAATCTTGAAACACAGCTGTAATTATTTCACCATGTCTTGCAATTTCGGTAAATCATTATTCAATTTCTAACACCCCTGCTTGATTTCTGAAGTTGCAATAGTTCTTAAGTTCAAGTTGTCTCTGTGTTTGATAAAGTCAGGTTTGGGAAGGGGCTTCGTAAAGATGTCTGCAGTCATTTCCTTACTGGGACAATATTCTAATTCTATGATTCCCTTCTCTCGTAAATCTTTAATTGAATTAAATTTGATATCCACGTGCTTTGTTTTTGAATGATGTTTATAATTTTGAGTCATCTTGATGCATGACACATTATCCTCATACAGAATAATTGGTAGGTTTTGGTTTAAATCTAGATCCTTTAACAGCTTTATCAACCATATGGTTTCTTGTGCTGATGTGGCTGCGGAAATATACTCAGCCTCAGCAGATGATAATGCAACTGAGTTTTGCTTTTTTGTTGACCAGGAAATCGCTGCATTTCCTAATTTACTTAAATTTCCTGTGGTTGATTTTCGATCACTTTTATCTCCTGCCCAATCTGAATCTGCAAATGTCGTCAGAATCGGATCATATTCGTTGCTTATAACTAATTTTAATTCTTGTGTTGTTTTTAAATATCTTATAACCCTCTTGACTGCCCTCCAGTCTTTTTCTCTTGGTTTCTCATTTCTGCGACTAAGGATGTTAATAGCCGCTGAAATATCTGGACGAGTTATCGTAGCTATGTATAGCAATGCCCCTATGGCTTGTCTATACTTATGATTATTAGGTAGTAAATTTTCATCGTCATCTAAGTTTAAGTAACCTGCCTCCATCGGAGTATCACAAGGTTTAGAGTCCTTTAAATTAAATTTTTCAATCAGTTCTTTTATTTTATTTTCCTGATCGAGTGCATAAGTTCCTTCTTTAATTCTTTTTATGTTTATGCCTAAGTAGTAATTTACCATACCTAAATTTTTCACTTCGTATTCGTTACTAAGTTGTTTCATTATTTCATTTATTTCCTTAGTATCTCCTGAAATTAACAGATCGTCGACATAAATGATGATATAAGTTTTATTTCCGTTAGTTTCTCGTGTGAAGAGACATGGATCAGCGGTGCTTTGCACAAAACCTAGTTTGTTTAAACTTTCAGCTATTTTAATATTCCATGCTCTTGCTGCTTGTTTTAGGCCATATATAGCCTTTCTTAGCTTACATACTTTATTTTCTTCACCCGGTTTAATATGTCCTTCTGGTTGCGACATATAAACAACTTCTTCTAAATTTCCATGGAGAAACGCGGTTTTAATATCTAAATGGTTTACATTTAAGTTTTTGTGAGCTGCACACGCTAGAAATGCTCTTAGCGTTGTATAGGCTACTACTGGTGCAAAGGTTTCATAATAGTCACTACCAAATTTTTGAGAATAGCCTTTCGCTACCAAACGCGCTTTGTATTTATTAATTTCTCCATTTGAATTATATTTAACCGTAAAAACCCACTTATTTCCAATTACTTTTACGCCTGGTGGAGGATCAACTAGATCCCAGGTGTTATTTTTTATTAATGAAGCAATTTCTTCACTAGTTGCTTCGTACCATTGGTTTTTCTCATGTGGATTGTTTAGATTTTTAATATCTTCGAAATTTTTCGGCTCTATAATTTTATTTTCTTTAGTAATGTATGCGAGTCTGTCTGGTGGAACACCTCTATTCGATCTTTGTGATCTTCTAGGTTCATTTGTTGTATTTTCCTCACTGTCTGTTTGTTTTTCTTCCTGCATACTTATTATAATTTCTGAGGAATTTTCCCCTGCTTTTTCGGGTTGTTTCTGAACTTCGCTATCATTTTTCAGATTTAAATTTGGTGTTGTGTTTGAATTAAAGTTTTCTAGAAATCTGACGGTTCTTGCTCGTATAATTTTATTATTACCAGTATAGATCCTATAACTTTTAGATCTATTGTCGTAACCGACAAAAATTCCTTCAATCGCTTTATCATCAAGTTTTCCTCTTTGGGATTTGTCGAGATAAGCGTAAGCTTTGCAGCCAAACATTCTAATGTTGCTTAAATCCGGTATTTTATTTGTCCATAATTGGTATGGAGTAGAATTGTGAGCTTTCGTGGGGAGTCGATTAGTTAAGTATACCGCTGTATTTAGAGCTTCACCCCAAAACTTCTGAGGTAGTTTCGCTTCCGATAACAGGCATCGCGTCATTTCAACTAGTGTACGATTCTTCCTCTCCGAAACACCGTTTTGAGCTGGAGAATTTGGCACGGTTAGCTGATGGTGTATACCTGCTTCTTTTAAGTAATTTTCTATCTCATCACTGGTATATTCCCCGCCGTTGTCAGTTCTTAATTCCTTTATATTGCGACCGAATTTATTTTTCGTTATGGCTACGTACTCTTTTAGTTTAGTGATGACTTCACTTTTCTTTGATAAAAGAAATACCATTGTAAATCTACTGAAATCATCAGTAAATGTGAGAAAGAATTTCTTTCCTCCCATACTTTCTGTTGGCATCGGGCCACATACATCAGAATGAATCAAATCGAGAATTTTACTAGCTTTGTTTGTAGCTTGTTTAGGATACGGAGCATTTGTTAATTTACATTTTATGCAACTTTCGCATATTACTTCATGTTTACAATTTTCCATATTAAAACCTGTTGCTAAACTTTTAGTTTGCAGTTGCTTTAAAGCATTTATATCTCTGTGTCCGAATCTCCTATGCATGAGTTCAATACAGTTTTTATTCTTGCATTGATGAGCTAAATTCGCATAGTTTACTTGTTTATGTTTGTAAAGGTCTACTTCATATAAATTACCTTTAATTTTCCCTTCTATAAAGGTTATGCCGTTTTGGATTAATTTACAGGTTTCGTTTTCAAAAATGAGTTTACACCCATGCTTCACTGCTTTATTAACAGACATTAAATTTGACTGTATTTCTGGCACGTACAAAACTTCATTTAAAGTAATGTCGTTTGATTGTGTTTGTAATTTTATTGTGCCTGTCCCGTGTGAAGCAAGAATTTTTCCGTTTGCAATCGTGACTGTGTTCTTATTATTTGTATCAATGTCACTGAATAGGTTTATGTCGTTACAAAGGTGTGAAGAGCTCCCTGAATCAATTATCCAGGTAGATTTATTTTCAATGTTCGCGTAAAAGGAGCAATTGTTTTGAGACACCTTTGTATCTAAAGTGGTTTTGTTTTCTTTGCTACTATTCCCCAGAGTCTGTGTGTTTGTTTGTTCTTCTACTTCCGGAGTGATTTTGTTCGTTTCAGAACATAATGCAGCATTCTGTCTCCCTTTATTCATTGTTTGGTTTTTAGAATTTGAATTTTTATTCTTAAGGAACCAACAATTTAATTTTATGTGATTTCGTCTTTTACAATATGTACAAAACATATTTTGTTCTTGTTTGCGATATTGTGGTTTAGTATTATTTTTTTTCTGCTTTGTACGCATTTTCGCGCGACGTATTATTCGAGCTATCTTGTCTCCTTTGATACTCATCGGTCAATTTTCCTTTTATAAATTCAGAGTTTAACTCCTCTTCATTTCTCGCTTCAAGTGCGATAATCAAAGTATCATAACTCGGTGGGAGGGAGCATAAAAGTAACGCGGATAAATGCGTGTCCTTAATTTCTTCCCCTATCGCCTTTAATCTGTCGGCTGTTTCTAGTATTTTTACGATATGACTTATCATATCTCCGTTTTCCCCGAGTTTTATACTGTATAACTTTCTGAGTAAATATAATTTGCTCGAAAGGTTTGCGCGCTCGTGTATAGTTTTTAAAACATTCCAAGTTGTCTTGGCTGTCGTTTCATTTTTCACATAAATAAGTTGTGAGTCTTCTAAAGTTAATATAATTGTAGCCCTAGCACGATTATCTCGCTTAGTCCCCTCAGTAGTTAGTGGTGTTGGGGGGGTCATCCTGTGTATAATTAAATAAATCTTCCCTCATTAGGAGCATCTGGGTTTTAAAACTCCATTGGGCATAGTTATGCGGATTTAATTTTTCGATATTAAAAGTTTCTTTTAGGGAGGAGGCCATTGTTTTATCTTTAAAAGGTTTCTTTTATTTTAGTTTCTTAACTTTCAAGAGTTTTCGTTTATTTTCATTTATTGTCACAATAGTTTAAATAGAAGAGAGCGGTAACTTGCCGTGTTCACAGCCTTCACTCAGTCTCATAATCTATTGAATTTTTATTGTGAAATCACGGCAGTTAAATAACTGAGCTTCTCTTCATGAATTATATTTAGAAAATAATGTTTTCCCTTTTAACATCTTCACAAAAAAGGAGAAAGATAAAATTGGCATGCTCCTACCTTTATTTTCAGCGTTGATTGAATCCGCGTAAGGTAATCCAACCTGCTATAAAAATCCAAAGTGAATCAGCATGAAAATATTCCACTCAGTAACAAAAGAGGGCACAGGATCACAGGACTACACTATTTAATTAAAAGCACATAGATAAAGTTAAAATTAAATTTACATTCAAAGTTATATATTTAATTAACATATATCTTTAAGGTTTTTCAGAGCGCAGACACACTGCGTGTTTTGCTTAGGGCATATATTTAGAGACTGACTAAAAAAGGAAGAAAAGTTTTCAGTTCATTAGTCTTTCTTATTGCATCTCGTTGTGCAACACTTTTATGTATACCAGATGTTGGAAATTCCTTTTTTTTCTCTCTCTGCACGGGAAAAGAGGGAAATGGGTAGTTGCTCTTCACTCAGATAAAATAAGATTTCATCTATCAAATGCAATCTTGAAACACAGCTGTAATTATTTCACCATGTCTTGCAATTTCGGTAAATCATTATTCAATTTCTAACAATATGTAAACTCGTGGATATGTTTTTTTAAATGTTACGACTATTAATTTTATATATAACATGCTTTAATATATTTTTTCATTAGAGTTATTTTAAAATATACAATAATGTCTGATAATTGGTATATAAATGGGGAAATTGTAAAAACAGACGTTACAAACTAAAAATGTTGATATCTACTTTTTTTTTATAATGAACATCGTATTTGAATTTATATAAATTCTAATATCAGATTTTAATAAATTTCAAATATTCTTAACCAGTTTGCAACGGTATTTTATTTTTTAAAACATAGGATCATCTGAATCTGTCATCAGTTCTTTTGTTTTGAGATAAATCTTGGAGTCTTATAAAATTTAGATAACAAAAAAAAAAAAAAAAAAAAAAAAAAAAAAAGCAATTTAACAAATTACAACGACCATTTGGAAAATGATTTTTTCAAAGACTAAAATTTAAGACCTAAAAAAAATCGCTCGGAGTTGATCATACATTACGTACGCCATGAATTAAACATTAATAGTGTTATGACACGTAAAAATTCCAAGCGACAGAAATCGCCTGCGACTCGTATTTGGTGTGAAATATTTATATGTCTTCATTTCTTTTCTATTTATCTTTTTTGTTATTTTTAATTGGTTTATTTCATTTTTCTTTTACACGTGAAAATCTTACAAATTAAAATTAACTCTTTGGCAGAAACTGTTATTCATTTTCCTTCATTTTCATTAGTTATTATCCACCTGAAACTTGCGTATTATCCAAGCATTTCATTGGCTGTTCGGGAAAAGGCTTTTCTGTCATCTGATTTCCAAGAAATCTGATGACACATTTTAAATGAAATTTCATTCTTAAACTTCTAAATATCCCACACTATTGCTTTTTACATCGTCGTGTAGAGAAAAAAATGTACTTTTAAATGTTATTTGTTTGAAAGCTGTATCTCAATTTGTTTCTGAGTTATTAATTTTTTTTGTAGTTTTTATTACTTTTTTGTCATAGTGGCAACACACTGTTGTCCATCTCTGTTGAAACTAAAGGGAAATACAGATTACTGTATAGGCCAATCACAAAACGAATAAAATGCGGATTAAACCAATAAAAACTTTCAGATATGCTTTTCATTTCCTACCCTGACGAGAACAATAACCATTTTTCCAAATGGTTAAAAAAAAACGAATGTGGCAATCCCATAACATCTCATACATGTTAATATTTCCTGAGCGCCACCGGTTAGGTGATTTACAGCAAATTCTAATCAGCAATAGCTTATGTCAATTTCTAACTGATCTGAAGTTTGAGGAAAATCCGTGCATTAGTTTTTGAGATAGAGCTATTGCAGAAATCGTACAATATTCTGCATACCTGTTGGGCGATTTACACCAAAAACTAATCGGGACCAATTTATAGTAGAACTAACTCAATCTTAAGTTTGATGAAAATTAATGCATTAGTTCTTCAGATAAGCTATTGCAGAAATCATGAAAAATGCAACATAGCAGCGCCACCTGTTGGGCGATTTACACCAAACAGTAATCATCAGCGACAAATTATACCAAAGACTAACTGAATCTGAAATTTCATGAAAATCCATGCATTAGTTCTTGAGATATAGCTATTGCGGAAATCGTGAAAAATGCAGCATAGCGCATTTTTTTTTTTTTTTTCAAAAAAAAAATTATGGCCATTTTAGTTTTCCTATTCTGACCAGTTCTAACTTTTTACGACTGCTGTTTCATCTTCACCTAACACTTCATTTATAATGGCTGTTTCACAATAATAGAGGCCATCAGTCCATCAGAAGAAAAGGATCCATTCCAAAGGTGTATGTTCGATTAACTCGGATAATCGGGACTCTACTGTATCTATATATGTATATATATATTTTTTTTTTTTTTTTCATCGGGGGCGACACTAAATTCTGAAAAAGCAGAATTCCTGTTCTCTAGTAATTACATTTCTGTAATGAAAATCTGTAATGGCAACAAAATTACTCCATTTTTTTAAAGGGAGGGGGGGGGGACAACAGGGAAAAACTAATTATTAGATTTCTTAATTTTCGTCAATTTCAAATTGATAATTGAAATTATCTTTTTTCTTTTTTTTTTTTTTTTTTTTTTTTTTTTAACTGTTTGGCAATATTGTTGTTTGTCCATATTAAATATGACGTAATTTCCTTCATTTACGAATTTGACGCATATTAGACTTTATTATATTGCAATTTTCGTTCTCTTTCAAAATTCACATGTAAATATAGTTTTTATGACGCAATTTTCAATATTTTCCTGCTTTTAATACATAATCACTTTATTCTAATTTGAAAGTTTTTTTCGCTTTTAATAGTCACGTGTAAATAAATTTTTAATTTGAAGAAATATTATTCTTTTTGCTGTTTTAAAAATTGGCAACAATTTGAAATTATACCCTTTTCTAAAAAATGTACAAAATGTCTCAAAATGCTGAAAATTTGAATTTAAAATGGAAATAAGTCCTCAAAAACTGAGCCAAATTAAAAAAAGTAAATGCAGTCTGCACACCGGAACTTCTAATGTATAAAATGATTTAAAAATGATTAAATTCCCATGTATAGTTTTTGCTCCTATAAAACATTTTTACTGGACCGATTTTGACCAAGTTTAACATTAAATATCTCTTAAAATATTTCTTCGATTTGAAAACTGTCTGCATCAGCATGTTTATCAAACATTTGTATAATACTACCGATTTTCATATTTTTGTATGCAATATTTTTCTTAATATTAACGAAGAATCCCCTCCGGTCACAAAAAGTTCAAAACCAGCGGCGGTGAGAGCATTAGTTACTTTTTTTTAGAATAGAGAGAAACAATTGCTATTTTTCTTATTGTCGTAACGCATAAAGTGGAAGTGTAAAAATAAAGAAGGTGAGGGATAACTTTGATGCCGGTTTTTTGAAGTTGCTGGATTTCTTAATGCCGAATTTTTTGCATTCCAACTGTATCATCAAACTTCATATTCTGTTCGACCTTGACATAAGTTGATCTGATAAGGTTTGGGTGTATACCACACAAGAGGTTGCACTGCCATGATCTGTTTTTCACGATTTCCGCGACAGCTTTATCTCAAGAAGGTATAGTTTGCCATTTCATTCTGGTTGCAGATGATTTCATTTATATATTGGGTTGTTCGGAAAGTAATTTCGGGTTTTTTTTTTTTTTTTTTTTTTTTTTTGTGAAAATGAAAGACTATTCTCTTATAGTGTAGAAATATTTTATTGAATTATATATTCTCCATTTTGATCCAATTACCTTTTGCAAGCTTTCTGGCAGTTGCATGATTCCACGCTCATAAAACTTCTCTTTCCTGACAACAAACTGATCCAAGATTCTCTTATAGTGTAGAAATATTTTATTGAATTATATATTCTCCATTTTGATCCAATACCTTTTTCAAGCTTTCTGGCAGTTGCGTGATTCCACACTCATAAAACCTTTCTTTCCTGGCAACAAACTGATCCAAGTCATTTTTGACGTCCTCATTTGAATTAACGTTTTTACCATCTAAAACATTTTATAGAGATCAAAACAAATAATAATGCGAAGGTGTCATGTCTGGAAAATATGGTGGATGTAGTAGTACAGCCCATACTAGCTGTAAATCTTTTGGCAAGTTACGAAACTTGTATGAGCTCTCTCATTATCTTGTTGGAACACTATACCTCTTTTATTGATCAATTATGGCATTTTCTGTTTGAGTGAGTGGTTCAATTTAGCTAGTTGATGACAGTACACTTCAGACTTGATCTTGGTATTGTCCGGTAGAAGCTGGAAAAAAAAAAAAAAAAAAAAAAAAAAAAAAAAAACGATTCTCTTGAAATTCCACCAAATAGCCCTTTCTTCCCATCGCCCCATCTTTTTATGAATATCTGCTTTCAAAGTGCTTTGAACCGGTTTTTATTTTTTTTCCCCATAATCTTGCGTTTAATATTGTTCTAGACAACCCATTTCTCGTCCCCGGTGATGATTTGCTTCAAAAACGGATAATTTTATTGACGTTTGAGAAGCAAATCGCAGACATCGATGCAAAGGAGAAAATTTCTTTCTGTAAGAACATGTGGAACCCATATGTCGAGTTTTTAAATTAAACCAAGGCTTTTGAGGTGATCATAAACGGTTGAATTCGATAAATTTAATCTCTCAGTGATTTCACGATTTATTATTCGGCGGTTTGCGTCAATCAATGCCTTTATTTTGTTTTCTTTATCTTCAGCTGGTCTTCCAGAACGTGGTGTATCTTCTTCATTAAAATTGACGGAACAAAATTTTGAAAACCAGTTTTGGCACTGACGTTCTGTCGATACATATTCTCCATACACATCGAATAATATTTTTCTTGCTTGAACAGCATTTTTACCTTTTCGATAGTAAAAAAGTAAAATACGCCGAAAATGCTGCTTTCGACTTTGCATAATTGATAGGACACTAAACAAAAACTATTGCGCAGAATCAAACAAACTTTTTCACAAACAAACCTTGCTATATCAGCTGTCAAAATACATAATGATAATGCGGCATAAGTGTGAAGTTGGCTGTGAAAAATACAATTACGACCTCTGTTGGTAAA
The DNA here is from genome assembly GCA_963932465.1 of Maratus speciosus. NCBI lineage: Eukaryota > Metazoa > Arthropoda > Arachnida > Araneae > Salticidae > Maratus > Maratus speciosus. The sequence goes on from OZ010799.1 coordinate 112,630,087, forward strand.
AAACGAAATTACTTTACGAACAACCCAATAGAAGAAAGTTTTGTAATGGCCGCAACATACTAGTTTTTTTATTTGTTTGTTTGTTTGCTGGGTCAAAAGAAAATCCTTGTCATAAATGTCTGTTATTACATTTAAACTATAAGCATTAATAAAATTTAGGAGTTTTCCTCTGTCCATCATCGTCAAACAATTGGTCATGCCTAGAGCCCTTGACCAAATTTTCTTAGTCAAAGTACTTTCCTTTTCTTTCGAATACATAACCATAAGCTTGTTTTCTCACCAATTTAGGACATTGATCTTCCATACTGCCTGCCCATCTTTTAAACTGGTACAAGGGCATTATTTATAACCTTTCTTCTTGTGAAACTGGTTTCAACTATTTCCGTCTACCTATAGAAATGTTAGTAACAACTTTCTTCACACCTTTTTGCTCGTGAATTTATTTCATGTGATATTTTCTTTCTTTATTAATTCTTTGGACTGATTTGAGACACATGTGGAACAACACCCAGTTCACAGCTTGGCCATTTTATTACATCATACGAAATACAATACATTCGTTTATTTGTATTTATTTAATTGAATTCTGATAGGTATCAACAAAAGAAGTATAAGCTTTTTTGTTGTTGTTGGGAGAAGGGGAGGGGAGAGTTATTTTGCGCAATTTGAATTTGATTTATTTTTGTAGTGTTTTCTAAGCTTTAAAATTGAAAAATATACAGCGTCGTTTATAAGTTTGATACTCACTTAGTCTCGTTAAAAAGAAATGCTTAAACTATTATTATTACTTATTTTTAAAATATAAAAATTTACGTTTTATTACATCATATTACTAAATATAATAGATTCGTTTATCTGTATTTCGTTTATTGAATTCCGGTAGCTAATAACGATGATTGCTTGTGATCGCTAAAATTTATTTCTAAATATTTCAATACTCAAAAAATTCAGGTGAACAAAAGGGACCGGCTTTGCAACAACAAAGGAGAAGAGAACGATTGCTGGTAGTGTTACCCTAGATGATATGTTCAACTCTACATGTTGCTGAGTTGAGCAGTACGAGAAGGAGTGGTGAAAATCATCGCCACAAATTTTTACCTTTTACTTATTTGCATCTTAAATTTGGCAGGAGTACATGTTATCTGATAGAAAATTTTGAAATTAATAAATAGGTAATACTGAAAGCTTTCTAACAGTACGTTACTACAAGAATTTTGCTAACCCAGTGAGAAGCGCATTAGATAGACAAAATAATTAGGGGAGGATACCGTTACGCCATTATATGATTCAGAAAAGAACAAATGCATAAATATGGCAAATTATTAGGAACTTTAAAAGAAGGGCAGAGTTATTTCTGTAGCCGGAATATACACTGGTTATCAAAAATTAAGGAAAAGTCACAAAATGCTAATTTTCAAATACACGAACACTCAAAAGGAAATAATATAATTCGAGTAATTACTATCTCTACAACACAGTTAGCCCATATAACATCTCATTCATGTCACACATGCTCATAAGTGTCACAGTCACTACTGTGAAGCAAAAAAATAGGAAATTCCATACATCTCATTATGAGTCTCAAATGATCACTATATGTGACTCCACTAAGAAGTCAATGTGATTGCGGCTTTGTGACGAGTCACCAGGTGACTTTCCAATGTAGTTAAATTGTGACTCTCATGTGACTATCATTTTGAGACTCAATTTCATAGTCATCATGAACGTTGCATTATGATAAGCCACCAAATAATATCATATTATAGTCACATGGAGACTTTTCCCAAAAGAGCACAATGGTGGCTTCACAGTAGTCTCTCTGTCACCTGAAAGTCGTCATGTGACGTTAATGTGACATTATTTGGTAACTTATCACAATGCAGCGTTCACAATGATTTTGAAATTGAGTCTACAGATGACAGTCACATGAGAGTCACAAAGTAACTACATTGTAAAGTCACATGGTGACTAGTCCCAAAGCAGCAGTCACAGTGACGTCTCAGTGGAGTCACATATAGTGATCATTTGAGACTCATAATGAGATGTATGGAATTTCCTATTTTTTTGCTTCACTGTAGTGATTGTGACATTTGTGACCATGTGTGACATGAATGTGATGTTACATGGAATATCTGTGTTGTGGAGATAGTAATTACTTGAATTATATTATTTCCTTTTGAATGTTTGCGTATTTGAAAATTGGCATTTCGTGACTTTTCCTTAATTTTTGATAACCAGTGTGTATCTTTTTATCCAATATTTGATTTATGCGGTTGATTTTCCGTGAAGACTAGAACTTGCGTGAGAACGTTTAACAATAGATATAGCTTAATTATTCTTTTCATTTATTTAAAATGAGAAAATATAGGGTTTAAATTGAAATTATTTTTTTAAATGCGATTTTTAATAAAGGAAAAGGAGATAGTTTAAAACATATGTGATTTCACATTACATCGTAATTCCATTGTTGTAACTCGTATACAGCTCTAACATTTTTGCCACCATCGTCATGACGACAGCATTTCATCATATAATGAAAATGTAATTAAAATTATAAATTAAGAAAATAGTAAAATTTTTATTGTCACCAGGGACACACAACTGTATATGGAGTCAGAATTCTAGCACACAAGGAAGTGAGTGAAAAATCCATTACAAATCGATTACAATCTTTACATCCATGAACTCACAAGAAAAGTCTCCTTACCTGGCATACCCAAAATACACTGCTCAAAACAATTAAAGGATATTTGAAGTTTTATATAAAATAAAGATATAAACGAAATTTTTTTTTGCCGAAAATAGAAGAAGAGAATCACAAATGCAAATTTTTCTAGTTTTCAAACTGTGGAGTGTGCAAATTTTGAGTTCGACGTCAAAAACGTCGCTTCAGCGGCAGCGAATGAAATTTGACTTTCAACTGGATAAAAGAGAATGAAGACAAGGATGATCGGCATTCAGTGATTGCTTTGTTTCGATGAGTACGATGTCTCAGCGAAGTCATTTGACAGATTCAGAAGCTTTGAGAATTGTTGGTAGGTTAGAAGGGGGCCAAACTCAAGCCGAAGTAGCGCAAGCCATTGGAGTGTCACAAAGTGTCATTTCCAGGATCTGGAACCGTTTTTTGGAGAGTGGATGTGCAGGCCGAAGACCAGGGCAAGGTCGTAGACGGACAACAACGCCCAATGAAGATCGGTATTTAGCGTTAACAGCTCGGAGACACCGAACCATGAACGCTACTCTTCTCCAACAACACCTTCACTCGGCTACAGGCACCACAATTTCAACTCAGACTGTCCGAAATCGGCTCCATGCTGTAGGTCTGTATGCTCGCCGACCGATGGTATGTGTTAGATTAACATCAAGGCATCGTCGCGACCGCAGGGAGTGGGCAACCGAGCATGTCAACTGGAGGAGAAATGAATGGAGCAATATTCTGTTTTCTGACGAGTCCCGTTTTTCTGTGCATCCGGATAATAGGCGTATTTTCATCTGGAGGGACCGTGGCAGTAGGAATAATCCTGCGTTCGTGCACGAAAGTGTCAGATTTGGCGGTGGAGGAGTGTTGGTGTATGGTGGCATCTCCATTGACGCGCGCACTGACCTCTACATCATTCGAGATGGAGCTCTGACTGGTCGCCGATATAGGGATGAGATCCTCAGACCTATTGTAGTCCCTTACGCTGCAGCAATCGGAGATAACTTCATTTTAATGGACGATAACTGCAGGCCACATCGTGCAAACCTGGTGGAGGATTTCCTTTTCGAGGAAGGAATCGTTCGAATGGAATGGCCAGCGTGTTCTCCAGACATGAATCCAATCGAGCACGTTTGGGACGCTCTAGGAAGACGAGTTTCTGGCCGCCAACAACACCCACAAACTCTCCAAGAACTGGAAAGAGCTCTTCTGGAAGAGTGGGGCAGAATACCCCAACTCGTCATTAATAGCCTCATTGAGTCCATGCCTCAAAGGTGTTCAACGTTGCTGGCCGCCCGTGGAAACCATACCCCCTACTGAAAATGATTTCCTTTGAAGAAAACACCTTTTCTTATTCTTTTTTTCTCATATGCACAAATTGTGTTTTTTTCCTTTAGTACACAAATGCGCAATAAAATGCATTTTTTACTGCCAAACATGTGTAATTTATTCTCATATAACCTACTATGTCTGTCGACCATGTATCAATCAGCTAAACAGTTTACCAGATACAAAATCCACCTAAAACTGCAATATCCTTTAATTGTTTTGAGCAGTGTATTTTGAAAAAAAAAATACTAATTAAACTACTTATGTATGTAATAAAGGATCGGTCAAATTCAGCGGCGGAATTACAGTAGAAAGTCTGTAAAAAAAAAAAAAAAAAAAAAAAAAAATACTTTCGAGTGTTTGGCGGGAAAATACGAAAGTGTCACACGATTTTGCGAGCAGTACTTTTCCTCGCCAAAAGCAAACGATTTTAATGGACCTGAAAATCGCTTGTAAATTGATTTTTAGAATGCGTGTAAATAGTATTTAATTATAATAAAACACACATACTACAGTATATATTAAAACACACATACACACATAAATAACGCCTGCATTCAACAGTTAAAGGTATATATAAATATTTTACAGACATACATACAATAAATACAATAATATTGTATTTAGTCATTATCATAAACATCCAGTTGGGTTTATTGTGTTTATTGTATGTATGTCTGTAAAATATTTATATATACCTTTAAGTATTTAATTAATTCAAACTTAAACAATGAGAGAGAAATAAATTTTTTGTATGACATATTTATGTTGCTTGTTATTTAATTTTAATACTTTAAAAACAATTTCAGATATAAAAATTATTTTCATATATTAAAGCGTATTCCAAAATAAAGGCAAGTTGAAGAAAGCTGCAGTTATTCATTTCGATATCAAAGAAGTCGTTGTTTCCATAGCAACAATATTGAATCGATAGTTCTCAATTGGACTAAATTTTGAGATTCAAACAATTTAAATTAATTTAAATTTTGTTTTAATTCATAAAATTTGATAACTTTTATTATATATATATATATATATATATATATATATATTTATATTTATATGACAAAACTATAGTTAAATCAAACTAAAACTGACAAAACTAAAGTTATTTGCATTAAATTTATTTAAACAATTTCAATATGAAACATTTTTATCTGAAAGACATAAAAAAGTATTTTTTGAAATTTTATTCCATCGCCAACCGATGATAAATCGCCAAATATCGAAATTTTCATTATTTTTTTACGGACGCTCTAGAATTTCAGCCGAAATTTTGTTTATAAATATATCTATCCTCATAAGTAGAACATTCTATAATTTTTTTTTAGATTTTTCGGAGTATGCTATTATAGAGACCTTCCTTGTAAATTAAAATTATAATAAGAACGAAAAATCATGCATCAGGCATAGATTATCAAACACTTTCTAGCAGTAACAGACTATTATTTAAAAATTTCATTTTTTTCAACCCTCCGAGCGTCTAGCAAAAGGTAAAATTGTAATGTTGTTTTCTTTGCATTTTGTTTTAAATGCTAAGATAATATGATTCTTTCAACATTATAAAAAAGAACTCAATTACAAATATGAATGCAATCCTTGAGAGTGTTAATCATTCGTCAATGTATTTAAAATTCATTAAATCTATAGAATTATATTATCTTAAATATTGCTTGTATTGCTGTGAAAGCTGGAGCTTAGTGAACGGAATATTACGCCCCAAACACTTAGTGGTATGAAATGAGGTAACCAAATAAGCAATTTAAATAAAATTGACGCAAACGATTTTTCCCCCGTAGGCCATAATGCAACGGAAATTCTTTTGTGTGTTCATATAAACGAACTATAAATGTTTTACACTTCATTTTCAATAGCGAACATTTTCTATAATGAACCTCATTAACATATATAAATTAGATGTCAGTCCGAGTACATTTATACGAGTTAAAGCCCAGATAGACAGACAAACCGAATTCGTAAACACTTTTCAAATATATTGGAAAGTGTTAAATGAGAGTATAATACAGTGACTCTGTTTTATAACTTTCTCTAGATTTAAGAATCAGTTATTCAGTGTAATTTGAAAATGAAAAGTGAATTTTGAAGAATTGTGCTACATAATTTATATTTTTAATAAATAAATCTCTTACACATCACCCTTCCCCCCCTCCCCACCCACACACACACACCGCTGAAATATCTTTATATATATCACGGAAAGAAATGGGGTGAAAAAAAAAACAATACAGTAATTCGCATTTTGAAACGAATTGTCGATAGTGTTTTTTATTTTTGTTTTTCAATAACAAATATTAAAAATTGTATTTGCGCAGTTTTCAGGAAATAATTTGTTCGTTTATCATTTATTTCCAAAAACAAGAATGGAAAAAAAAGAAAGAAACGGAAAGATTCCGTCCCCTAGAATTGATTTTCTACCACAAATGAAATGTTGTTATTATCTTTCCATCGAAGATTAATTTTTAATAAAAGAATTCGAAATATTTTCTAAAAGTTTCCAATATATATTATCCTAAAAAAAAAAAAAAAAAAAAAAAAAAAAAAAAAAAAAAAACTTCATTTCAGGAAATAGGCGCATCATAACTTGGTTTCGAAGTTGTTGTTAGAAAATTCCTTATCTCATATTATATATTAGTGTTCGTGTGTGCGTTATTTAATTTTTGTCCTGCAGATATATTATTACATTTACACAGCAAAATAAATAAATAAACAGAATATAGTTTTTTATGCTAAATTGCGATAAATGAATATTAACCGGAGAAGAGGGAAGGGAAGTGGCGAAAAAAGAAGAAAAGGGACTCATTAAATAATTGTAACTTTTATTTTTTCACTATATATAGTTTTAATTTTTTATTTGCTATCCCCGTTCTTGTAAGTCTTTTCTCCCAGTATATGTTTTCCTGTTTCTTTTTCGCATCCTCTTGTACGGCGTGTTTGTGAGTGGAGTCTGCTCTTTTTAGACATTGCTTTGAACCCTCCGTGGTAATTTTATTGCTTAGGTTGTTCACCCTCCCGCCCCCTTATCTATTTCCTATTTATATCAAAAAATGAAGAAGAGAAACGAATGAACTGTAAGCTGCCTCGGTCTTTCGAAGTTATAAACGCATCGGAACCCACTGCTCAGTGTGTTTAACTTAGTGTAATTTCGCGTGAATTTTTCATGTGATATCTTCCGTGATCGGGGCACACTTCCCAGCAGTCTTGAAGGGAGGGGAGGGGGCTACGATTTCGGTTGTTTCGGGTGTAATAGTTGACAATAGTAATAGTAATCAGTTGACACCTCCTTACAAAACATGTTTTAACCCTTGGCGGGGAGAATTGCTGTCTGCGACTATGTCGCCTGATGATGAAAGCTGTTAATTAATTGCTGTTGAAACTAATTGCTTTATAGTAGTGTTCTTTAATCCTTATATGGGGAAAAAAGATGGTTTACATCCGTATATTTTTCATCTTCAGAAAATGTATTATCGTGCAGCGATTTCATCTCACTTGAACAGTATATAGAGAGTTACTAGCTTAGAGTACCTGACTTGTCCTTTAGCTCGACGCTATGTCTCCTGCCTACTGTTCATGAGGTCCCAGGTTCAATCCCTCCCAACGCCTATCCGACTTCTTCATTGGTAACCCGGACAAACACACAACTTTCAACAACCACATTCACCTCCTCTCATACCAACAAATAGCGGCACTAAATAAGTCATCCCCGCCGTACAAAGCCTGTGAAATGTTCACAGCATAAAGCCTTTCACTTCGCGCATCTCACCAACACAGCAACATCACTCGCGTATGCCCATCGTTTGTCAACAAGACCAAGATGTCTTCCTCACCGGGGATGTACTCATTATCACTATAGCGAGCTAGTAGCTTCGAGAAACTGGCATAGCTTTTTGCTCGACGCTATGACTCTCGCCTACTGTTCATACGATCCCAGGTTCAACCCTTCACCAGCCTCAGTTCGATTATTCTAAAATCGCTTTTTTCTCTTTTTTTAAATATTTTTCTTTTTTTTCCAAAGAGTTCGTCGAAGCAGTTATAACCTTCTCATTCCAAGCCATAAAAATTTCGGGATTTTTAGAGAGCTTGGGGCTTATAAAAGACCTACTGGACCTATGTAACTAGTAGTCTGTTACTTCGTTTACAACGGTATGAAATGTTATACATTGAATATTTGCGACCATTCTAAGTAATTTATAATCAGAGCTCTAGTGAGGGGGGTGGTGAGAAAGAGCCTTTTTAAGAAGATGCGACAAAAGCATGAAATGGAAATTTGGTATTTGAATACAAAATACTTTCATTGTCTGTATTTGTTTTTATACACGATGGCGACGATTTGGTCTTTCTCGTGAGAACAACTCCCCTCAATCATTTTCTATGAGCACCCATCAAATGTATTCCAGTGCGTAGAAAACATATTATCATCTACATAAATTGTTATGAGAATTTAATAAAGGTTAAATAAAGCTGTCCTTTAACTTATTTCTAGATTACAACATAAGCGTTTCATGTGTGTTTTGTTTGAAACACTGCCAAATTCTGAAAGGACCTTTGAAAGACCTTTTTTCCGTGATAAATGAGATATTAATCAACATTGTCTAAAGTCCAAATTTGATTCCGACATTCATCAAAATATGTTAACTTGTAGTCGTATTGTATAAAAACATTTTTTGAAAGCCAAAAAGATATATAGTATTTTAAAAAGTGCACAGTGACTTCCAAAAATTAAGCATGCGATAATAATTTGGCGCAAATTAAGCAGTTATTCATAGTCAAGATTTTACTTGATTGTACATTATTTGTTATAGATTTATGCTTAAAAATTACAGCAAATAAAATGTATTTGGGTACAGTTTTATTATTTATATCTGTTGTAAGGTTTACTCTTGTGGGTAGCGCAATCTCAAAGAAAACAACTTTTGCACTTAAAATCAACAATTAACTTTATTCACAGGATTAAAATATGCATAAAAAAAGATTTGTTCATCTTATAACTACAGGGACAGAATAATATATGGCACAAAGGATTCTGCGATTAATCTTTACGATGCCATGTCTATGGAAAAAATTAATGTAGGTTTGGGCCTTGGAATCTATATTATATGCCAAAGGTGACCGATCACTTGCGATTTTTGACGTTTTGCGATTTTTGACATTTTTATCTAGAAAAATACATGAGGAATCAACCTGAAACTGCAGGTGTGTAAACAGTATAGTATAGGTCATATATTTCTGCGACGATTTTTTTCCCGAAACTCCATGGGGGACTGTGAACAAATTGAAAAAGAACGAATATCTTTTGGATAACTCTGTAAAAACTAAATGTATCAAAAGCGTTCAAACTAGAGATTATTAATAAGTGTCTTATTGTAATACACTGTGTTCATTTTTATGAGGATAGCATGTATAGTAGTAGAGAAATTAAAGTTTTTATAAAAACAGTCCCAAATTTTGCCAAGTTTTTTTCTTATAATTTGCAGAGTTCTTAATATAAAAAAAGTTCTTTTCAGAAAATATGACAAACAGCATTGTACACAATACTCTGTAATCAGAATTAAAAAATAATAAAAATTGGATGAAAAACAAGCATGTTTACTAAAAAATGTTTCACTGCGCATGCGTGAATGCAATAAAAATGTAATATGCATAATGTATTAGCTATGTATATCGAGCAACTTTTGTGAAAGTCTCAAAATCGTAGCTTGAAAATTCTGAAAATTATCGTCGATAGAATAAGCTCGAAATCCGTTGTTCCCAAAAAGAAGCAAAATGATGAGGGGTTGTATCCAAATATAGTAGTACATGCAATATTGTGTACGCTATCTTGGCACTAATCAACAGATATTTGATACAACCCCTTATCTTTTTGCTTCTTTTTGGGAACAACGGATTTCGAGCTTATTCAATCGGCGATAATTTTCAGAATTTTCAAGCTATGAATTTGAGACTTTCACAAAAGTTTCCCTGTATACTTAGCTAATACATTATGCATATTACATTTTGATTGCATTCGCGCATGCTCAGCGAAACAATTTTTAGTAAACCTGCTCATTTTTCATCCAATTTTTATTGTTTTTTAATTCTGATTGCAGATTATTGTGTACAATACTGTTTGTCATATTTTCTGGAAAGAACTTTTTTAAATATTAAGAACTCTGCAAATTATAAGCAAAAACCTTGGCGAAATTTGGGACTGTTTTTATAAAAACCTTAATTTCTCTACGAGTATAAACGCTATCCTCATAAAAATGAACATAGTTTATTACAATAAGACGCTTATTAATAATCTCGAGTTTGTACGCTTTTGCTACATTAGTTTTTACAGGGCTATCCAAAAGATATTCGTTCTTTTTCAATTTGTTGACGGTCCCCTATGGGGTTTCGGAAAAAAATCTTCGCCGAAATATATGACCTATACAATACTGTTTACACACCTGCAGTTTCAAGTTGATTCCTCGTGTATTTTTCTAGATATTCAATAAAACGTCAAAAATCGCAAGTGATCGGTCACCTTTGGCCATATAGTGTATAAAGTTTTATAAAATATATCGACGAACTGTTCTGATCCCAAAATCTCTAAAATTCCTTTTACTGCAATATGGATGTTGTTCTAAAAAATAACTTTTGAAACTTTTTGATACATTTACGAACTCATTTGTAAACGTAAAAACATGACATTTGTAGACAAGACTATTGGAGTAATTTGGAATCGAGTTTTTTTTTCCACTATAAATGAGTTACCTTTTGAATTACCTCTCTGACGTATAACGTCCTTTATCGGGATGTTGCATGCGGAAATTTGATTCAAAGCGTCAAAATTAACAGCATTTTCTAAAAAATCGTCTGCGTTTATCGAAAAATGAAAAAAATATTCGATTTAATATCTTTGAAATAAGAGCAACTGCCAGTATTATGCGTTTACAAACAAAAGCTAATTCAAGAATATGTCAGAAAATAGACAGTTTGGATTTGAAAACAGGCGTAAAGAAGCATTCGAGTACAGTAAATCCTGTGAAAATAGAAGAAAATCGAATCACTAGGTGCCCGGAACATTTCCATTTTAGACAAATTTCTGTCTTAGCAGTACTGTTGTAATTGCTATATTAACACATCGGCTGAAAAGTTCCCGGCCTAATGAAGAAATCACAACTTTTTTGGTCAAATTCGATTTTATTCATCAACATAGTCTCCTTTAAGAGCGATACAATCATTCTAGCGCCTCTCTAACATTTCAATATCTTTATTGAAGAACGAATTATCTTTGGCTTCAAAATATGCGTTTGTTTCAGCGATCACCTCCTCAATCGAGCCAAATCTCTTGCCGGTGATCATTTTTTTCAGGTCTACGAACAGGTAAAAGTCGCTGGGAGCCAAATCTAGAGAATAGGGTGGGTACGGAAGCAATTTGAAGTGTAATTCGTGCAATTTTGCCATCGTAGCCAAAGTCCTGTGACAGGGTGCGGGGGAGGGGGGGACGCGGCACCCATTTCGAAAACAGCTTTCTCATAGACAAATGTTCACGCAAAATAAAGCCTACACGTTCTTTTGATATATTTAGAGTGTCAGCTGTCTCCTGCAACTTCACTTTGCGGTTTTCTAAAACGATTTTGTGGACTTTTTTTTATGTTTTCCAGTATAACCACCTCTTTTGGAGACCAGAGCGTTGTGCATCATCGATGTTTGTACGACCACGTTTAAATTCAGCAAACCAGTCAATAATGGTCGATTTTCCTGGTGCAGAGTCCGGATGACATTTATCAAGCCAAGCTTTTGTTTCCATGATGTTTTTCCCCATCAAATAGCTTCGTCCCCATCGTTTTATCAAAGAACGGAATTCTTTTTTTTTTCCATTGTTTTGAAAAAGTTGTTTCACTAAAACCACTGTAACTTTTGAAGTAACCGTCAGATCGTCATAAAATGCTTACAGATGCCTTTTTAAGGTTAGTACTTACTAAACAGAATATTAATTCTGTATTTGTGGCGCCATCTGTGTATCAGACCAGAAACTTATCAGCCGATGTGTTATTTTGTCGGCATCGTGAAATTTTTCTTTTAAGATATAATTTCATTATACACAGGTTTTTAATTTCGTTGATTTTAGAGGTATATTTTTCTTTTTTGTTACAGAGTCGATTTATCTATGAAGCATTGTAATTTGCGAAAGTTGGTGTCTTCATCCTCTCCTCCATCCCCTCCCCCCTTTTTTTAAGGCTAATGTGCTAGACATTTTGATTAATCGATTTAAAAACTTCTAACCAAGTATTATTAACTCTACATTAATGGCGCTTTGGGCGATCCTAACATTTTTCTGGTGTTAGTATCTTTCATAAAATGGTGCTTAAGATTAAATCAATCATTCCATTACTTTATAAATGGATGTGTACATGTATTAATAATTAAAAAATAAATTAAAAAAGCCTCCACCTTATTTTTTTTAATTGTCATTAAAGTTATTGTCTTTATCTCTTTTAATTCTAGTTGATAATCGGAGAATTTTTTTTTCAATCAAGTACGTCAGGTGATTGCATAAGGAAGTTAACAATGTTCTTTACAAATTGTAAGTTTCTTAAAATATACATGGGGCATTCTCACAATCTTTTGACTTTTAAGTCTCTGAACAATAATTTTTATTTTAGTGCATATTCTTGTGGGTTTTTTATTTCATGTACTGGGGAACATCCCATTGCATGATTGCATAACAATATTAACGAGATAAATAAGTTTTGGACGATGTTGGGGGTCCAAATACCAGGAAAACTCCTATACCGTCCCGTGTCCCTGATGCTGATTTTTAAGTTTGGAGCTGTCTGTATATAATTGTTTTAATAAAAGTAATTTGATGTATTTTTTTCCGAAACCGGGACAATTTTTTTATATAAATATGTAGCAAAAATTAACCTGCACACATTTTTACAGTTGATATTATTTTTTGAACTTTGTCCCTGGGTTTTAGATTCCTTACCATCCCTCTTGCTAAACTTATACATCTGCACTTTTCGAGGTAAATAATTTTTTTTTTAATTTAATCCAATGTAAATAATTGTTTCTAAAAATCAATGAACATTGTGGCTATCACTTAGTCTTAACATGATTAGCCTAAAAATAGGTGGTAATGTTCCTTACCGTCCCATCCTTACCATCCCTTTTTTCCATTACCGTCCCTCTTTTCCTATACCATCCCCTTTTTTTCCTTCTGTCCCTTCTCTAATACCCTTTAAGACAGTGTTATACCAAAATTTTGTACTAAAAATACTACATTGTTATTATTTCTTATTTGAATGTCCTGTGGGTGTTATGCAAATTCATTATAAGTAAAAATTTTGAAGAAAATATTAAGTTATAGTTGTAAAATGGTAAGGAAAATTAAACTCGCAAGTTTAACTTAAACCTCAGTTAAATAAAAAATTTTCGCTGCTGACCATTTTTTTCTTTAGTTTGAATCATAAGGCATTCGTCTATCAGATTAAAATGTTATTTTAGCAAGTTTAATTTCACCAGATTTTTATTCCCGAAAGTCAAAAGATTGTGAGAATGCTCCATATGTACGGCTTCATCCAGATAAAACTAAGTATTCAGAGTCAATTAGAAAAAGAAAAGAAAACGCGGTTCTATTTTGAAAGCTACATATTAAAACTTTTCTTTAATGTGAAATAAAATATATAAGGCAGTAGCAGTCTTTTATCCTTATACAGGGTTCGTACGCATCAAGGGATTCAGGGGATTTTAGGTGTTTTAGTAACAGAAATTTCGAAGTACTGATCCCTATATCTGACCGTAGAATTTTTTTTTTCATTAAATAAGGCAAATATTACTTTACAAAAATTCTGGTGAACGGTCCTTGAAGCGTACGAGCCCTGTTATATGTATGTATTCAGTGATTCTTTACTTTAATTTCAAAATAGTTTCTTCGTCGTCGTCTTATTATTATTTTATTTAGGTCGAAATAATTGCTTTTCCCACTACCGTATTAAATCCAGTGAGGAAAATATTATAATTGCATCAAAATGACGTTATTTTTCACTGACTTATAGTTCTGTCAGCTCTAAGATTATACTCCAAGGTCGTTGATCTCAATGCGGACGTCATTTTGATGCAATCATGGCAAAATATTTTAGTTGAAGAAAGAAAGTGCGCATTTGTTTTCTGACGTTTTGCACGTTTAACACAGAAGGTGTCAATGAAAAAACGTTCTGGGTATTTCTGAAGTTTTAAGGAATTAAGGTTGCAATACTAAATCACACGTTCTCCAACAGTTGTTTTTAAGTTGTCCATAAAACTTGCTCGGTATCACAAAAAAAATCTTGGTTTCTAATTTAGGTAATTCTCAATAAATCCTTTTCTTATCAGTATTTTTTCTGGTTAGAATTTGAAGTATTATTAAAAAAATTATATCAGTTTTCGAAAAATAAGTTAACTAAAAAGAAAAACTGTATAGGAATTGCATATAATTTACGAAACATCTTAATAAATTAATTTAAAAATCCCCCGTTTGAATTCATTAACATCTTCATTATCAAAGTTTTCGCAATCCGCACCTTTTCAAGGAATTATTTTTCTTGTTCAGAAAATGGCATCTAAGAAAAAAAATCGATAATTTTATTTTATTGTTCATGAATCGAAATTTTTTAAAAAAGAGAAAAGTTTTTATATTCCCTTTGGTAAATTATCATTTGATCAATGATGTTTAGAAAGACGTCTGTGTCATGTGTTAATGGTAAACTGCGTATTGAGAGTGGTAATTTTTGACAAGAAAAAGAAAATGTAAAATGTTCTTATTTTAATGAGGCTTTTGGGAGTTAATTAACGCCATAATTTTGTTTCATTCTGTAACAAAAAAAATTTTTCTTTTCGAATTCTTCTCTTTTACAAATTTATTATAATTTATTTCGTTGATGGGCAGAAAAGACAAAAGTTTAGAAGGAAAAATAAAGTTTTTAACAAGATTATAGTTATTAAAAAATAATCAGGCCTTATCATTTCGTGATGGTTGAAAGGTCAGATATAAAATATGCTGTAATGATTTTTAAATTTTTCAGAAATACTTAAAAGTGCAACACATTTCGGAAATAGTAAATTTAATGATTTTTTCTTTATTTGACCGTTTCGATCACTTCAAAAATGGACCTGATACCTAAAATTAGGGCAGTGGAACGCCTTCACCGGTGAAAAATGACGTCATAAGTGCACATTTTCATTCATAAAGCTGAAAAAACTGTGTACTATAATTCATAAAAATGACGTAATTCGTAAGTGACTTTTCGTTCCACCAGTAATGAGATTAATGTACCCGAGGTGCTGATCTCAGAATCAAGAAATATTTTTACCAGTGAAAAATAGTGTTATAAATGTTCATTTTTATTCATAAAACTGAAAAAATAATTGCGTTATTATGACAGAATGATTGAATTTTTCGGTGACTTTTTGTTCCGCCAGTACAGGGATTAACCAACCCCTGGAATCATTTTAGACCAGGCGGTAGGGAAATACCATTAAAATTTCGCCATTTTGATTCAGTCGAATTAAGAATTTCAATTCAATGAGTACAAATTTACGTGTACACGTTTTCTTTTGAAACATGGTGTCACTGTTATTGGTGGCGATTGAGGCATTTTCTTTTAATCTTTTAACCCGGGAGAACTCGCCAGTGAGAATTTCTCTCACGGTGCCCAATTGCTTTTCTTTTACTTTACATTCGCTTAATATCTTTTTTTTTTTTTTTTTTCGGCTTGGCTTAGTACTTTTACTCACAAATAGGTAAAATAATTGAAATAACATTTTTAAATTTTAATTAAAATGAAAAATGGTTTAAATAAGAGTCTTAAAAAAAAGTACGACGGTGAGAGAAAATCTCATGCAGCGAGTTCTCCCGGGTTAAATTGGTCATATCGCTCACCCGCAAAAGTGACACATCTCGCAAAAATTCATTTTGCGTTTTATTCCGCTAATAGGCCTGTCATAGGTACATCTTCCTATACAAACAGTTATATGGAAAATCACTTTATTACGCTATATGTCCATTTGTGACCACAGAAGAGGGGTAGAATGTGTGGGGAGGTAAAATTACCCAACCCTCCAAACCTCATCATACATCTTCATCCTTAAGTGTTTTATGCAAGTTTTTATCCCTGCATGCAGAGCTAAGTGCTATTATTTCATGTTACAGTAAAATCATGCAGAATTTCTTTTGCCTCTACTGTGAAATTTACTTTCGTCGAGATGTGTCACTTTTTTTGCGGGTGAGAGATGTCTCTGTTTAACATTATGATACACCAGTGACGGAACTAGACTAAACTTCACTCGGAGCAAGGTAGTAAATTGGCTCCTCTTTTGTTATATTAAAGTTAGAAATTTATTTTGAAAACCATAAAAAATCAGTAATTTGAGATACAGTTTTCAAACAAATTGCATTTGAAAGGACATTTTTTCCCTATTCGATGGTGCGAATTAAACGTTTAAATTGTGCGATGCTTTACAAAAAAAAAAAAAAAAAAAAAAAAAAAAAAAAAAAAAAAAAAATCTGTAAAAGTTAAATTTAGTACAGGTCGCGCCAAAGAACGTAGTTTCTTTGGTCGTGCCACCGTCGCGTCACTAGGGCTACTATGATACAAGCCGACTCCTCAAGTATTTTGTTTCCCACTTAGTTAGACCAATCAGCGATTGTTGCCCACACGTCGTGGCATATCGTTCTTCTCCTACGGACAATTAAATGGCGGAGTGAGTCAGCCCGGATTGTAGGAGCCTTAACCGTCACTATGACGTCAGCGTTACTCACGGACGTGTTTTTGTGTTGTAATATACTTGATAAAATTTAAAAATTCTTAATATTATAATAATGAAATTATAAAAGGGAAAATAATTTTTCAATTATTATCATGTGATTTTGTTTACAAATAGTATGGTTAACCATCATAAAAAAAAATTCAAAATTTTAACTCAATAAATAAAAAAAATTCTGATGATGATTGAGTAAATTCAATCGAAACATGTAAAATTATTAAGATCTTTTAATGTATTTTATTAACATTTGACGTCCTTTTTAGCAATTAAATGTTTAATATATATTTTGAGTGTGTTTTTAGAATATATGTTTTTGAAATATTTTTACTGGACGTATAAGAGAACTTCTGTTTATATTTTAAAGGGAAAATAAGCTATAACATTCGATCGGTTTAAAGATAGATCCGCATAGCTATGATATTTAATTTCGAACCAGACAGAAAAAAAAAAATTACGAAAATGATGTCATGTTGGCATATTCATAGTAAAAGATTCAGTTTTATAAATAAAAATACGTGTTTTCTTTATAAACATGACGTCATTATTACTGGAGAGGGTTACTTCTACGTTTTAAATTGATCGTATGTATGATTAGCTTTAGGATACAACTATAATAATAATTTACTTTGTTAA
Organism: Maratus speciosus; assembly: GCA_963932465.1. Taxonomy (NCBI): domain Eukaryota; kingdom Metazoa; phylum Arthropoda; class Arachnida; order Araneae; family Salticidae; genus Maratus; species Maratus speciosus. Next base: position 112,647,536 of record OZ010799.1, read on the forward strand.
TGGGAAATTTTTTTTAATTATTATACTCCAAAATAATTTTTAAAAAATATTTATAAACTCTAAAAAATTGCGGTTCTTGTAAAATTGTTTAAGGGGGTCCGGGACACAAAAATCTCCAAATTTTCTAAAAAACGTTTATTGCATTAAACGTTTTTCTGCTTAAAATGACGTTTAATTCATGCTTCTATCTTAATTAGAACAGGAGATATTAAATTTTTCGTTTTGGTGTATTTTCACAATCTAGCTTTCAAGCAATGGTTATCATGAAAACGATTTCTTGTGAAAATGCGTTTTTCTTCATGATGGCTTGTTTCACCATTACTCATATTTAAATCGTTATAACTCAAAAACCCTTAAAGATAAAGGGTTAAAATTTCTAACATTTCTTTTTCAATTGTTTTACTTTAATTTTGATTCAGCAAATTAGAAAAAAAAAAAATATTTACTTTTGAAAATATGATTTTTTTTTAAAAAGTTTACCATTTTTTTTTATTTTTACTTTAAATGTTTTTAATTTTTTTAAAAATTAATATTTTTAAAAATGCTGAATCTAAATTAAAACTTAGATATTTCTGTTTATTTAAATGAAAAGAACTTGAAATTCTACAAATAATATTTCGAGTTATAACGATTTTAAATTACCCCCACCTTTTTAATGAATTTTTAATTTTTAATTTTTTTTTAAATATAAGAGAAGTTTTATCGTGTGATTTTGTTTACAAATAGTATGGTTAACCATCACAAAAAAATTCAAAATTTTAACTCAATAAATAAAAAAAAAATTGTGTCCCGGACCCCATTAAAAACAATTCTTACTATAATAATTTCTTATTTTTCTTTTTAAGTTTGAAAAATTCATCAAATCATTATTTTTATTGTGTCAGAAATTTATAATAATAATAATGATATACTTTCTGGACTAGAACACCAGTGTTCCGAAATTTGTGTGAAGTCACTTAAGATTTTTTTTTTTTTTTAAATGTTTTACATAAAAAAAATCTACAGTAGAACCCCACTAATCCGAAATTCCGGCCAATCCAAACCGATTTTTATTTTCGAAAATTGTACTTGAACAGATTAACTGAAAAGATTGAAACATTGTACTAAACACAAAAAAGTACTGTTTTCTACGAAATTTTCCGAATTGCAGGATGAATGTGGGGAAAAACGTGTAGAAGTTAGAATTAAACAAAAAATGGCAGTAAAGCATGTTTTTTAATCTTTTAACAGCTTAAGGGGTCTCAGGACTCTTAAAATTGGAAAAATCGAAAAAAAAAAGACCATTTTCATCATATGATATCTTAAAATGTAATTGATTTTAAGACAAAATTTTATATTGGGATGAAAGATATAAATATGTTCTTTCATTTCACGTATTTGAAAAATTACAAGATGCAGAATTAGAATTTACAGTGGGCTCCAAACTGTTAGACATTTGACGAGAGGAAAATCGGCATAACAGATTATGCGCACGATTACAAAATAAATTTTGCAAGTAGAAGGAAAATTTTGGGTCCTACTTATGCTTCACATTGTAATAACTACTCTGAACCTAAATAAATTTGTATTTAAAGCATTTTTCTATTTTTAATACAAAGTTGTATTTAGTTAATGCAAAATTTAGAAATTTTCAACAGTATAATCACCTATAAAGAATATATTTCTGAACAATAAGAATGAAATTTTAGGTTCAGTTTATACAGACTAACATGAAACATATGTTTTGAAAATTTCATGAAAAAAAATTCAGACGTTTTTGAGATATCGTGCGCGTTATGCCCAAAAACGTCATTTGGAGAAAATTGACTTCAAAGTTTCTGAAACGCCGCTTCAGCGATTGAGCGTGTATAATTCTAAAAGCCACAACTTCCGTTCTAATAGAAATTTCAAGGAAACATTTATACCAAAATGTTCACAAAAGATAGTAGTTTAATATCTAAAAAAATTAAAATTTCGAAAATTTTAAAGCTTTAAGAGTCTTGAGACCCCTTAAAGAGAATAAATAATAATAATAATATAAAAGTACAACATATTTCCACAAATATAAAATGAAAACGTGCACTGTAGGCCTACTCGTAGAAGCCATCTTAAGAAAATCTCGAATATCTGTTTGTTTGCCAGTCACTATAAAGTTCTTTTCTAATTTGCAAAAAGTATTTAATTCAGATGATAAAAATTTATTTTTCCTTTCAACAATTCGATTTCGCAAATTATCTACAGAAATGTCTTTCTTCCCGTGTCGTCGACGTGGTGACTGACCTATTTATAGATTTGTGATTTTGAACCGTTTGTAATGTATTGTTACATAATTCCTCATTCTAAAGTTCCATTGGATTGTTCTAAACATCAGGAATGATTAAACAAGGAATACTATTTTTTCCGAAAGTCGTACCGAATTATCCAGCAAGCCGGACCTTAGGATGCCGGATTAGAGGGTGTTTACCATACTACTGACAAGGGAACCACTTTTGGTGTTGCTCGCACCTAGCATCGAGACCTGGTGCGTTTTGTAGCCCTATACATAAAAGTTAGAGAACCAAAAACATTTCTCTGTTAAAATAATATTTTATGTACTTTTTTATACTTTTATTTTTTTATTATTTCATATTTATTTGTTTATTTCAAGCCAAAAGTGAGTTAAGTCGCCAAATAGGGCGCTACAATTTTTCCGCCCGCTTTATCCAAAGAGAAAATGTACAGAACATATTACTAGAATTACATCAGATTGCGATTTTTAAAAAAAAAATAATTGATAGCATAAGAAACAAATATTAGGTTTTTATTTTTTTTGTCTGTGCAGACGATAAATATATAAGCAATAAATATAATTCTATAAAAGCTTCGAAGATCATTGAAAACTATTTTTTAGTGAAATACAAAATAAGCAAACTATTATCTTTTAAAATCGAATGAAATAAAGTTTCGAATGAATGAAATGCTGCTGTATTAAATGGTCCTCCGGTAAAAGTAATCATAAAGTAAATTAATATTTTTACACAATTTAGAAAAATTACTGTGGCGAAATAGATAGGACATTGCAATTTCTAGCTATTACAAATTCAGCTATGACATTTGGCTAAGGTTGCCGGAAAGCTCTACTTTTGAAAATAAACGCCAACTGTTTCCCCGCCAAAAATATGAATATAAAGTTGCAATTTTTCAAAATCAAATTCGTGGGTTTTTGAAGGAATTTTCAAACTTTTTTCAATATTTTATACTTATTATTAACTAATTTTTATTTTTGAATGCTTTTCTTTAACAAATTTTAATGTTAATTGTCCGTTAAGTAGTCTCAAAAATTGCATTTTCAGAAAGTTATGCTGCTGTATAATCAAGAAATATTATTTTAACAGAAAAATCTTATCGATTCTCACACTTCATAATATAGGGCTTTAAAATGCACCAAGTCTCAATGCTAGGTGCGAGCAACACCAAAAGTGGTTCCCTTGTGAGTACTCATAACTTACCTTTTTAGCACGCATTTTTTTTTCTTTTCTATTTTTATCGGAATTTCGGGTAATCCGAATTTTTTGTAATCCGAACAGGCACCGGTCCCAATTAGTTCGGATTAGCGGAGTTCTACTGTATATATATATATATATTTATATCCTTCTTTTCAAGTTTCAAAAATCAAGTCATATGTATCAACTAATAGAAAAAAAAGCACGTATAATTTAACAACGCTTTTCATAAATTAATTTTAAAATTCTCACACTGAGGTTCATTAACTTTTCATTAACACAAAGCTTCCATAATCCATACGTTTTCAAAGAATTTTTTTTTCTTTTCCTAGAAATAAAAATCAATCACTTTAATATTTGTTGATGAGTCGAAATCTTCATAAAAACGACGGAATTGGGGTTTTTTATATTTCCTTTGAAGCTTCGGCTCGATCGATAATGTTTACAAAGGCGTCTATGTCATATTTTAATGGTAGAATGCGTATTAAGCATTGTAATTCTAATGTCTAGACTGGGATAAAAAAAATCACGAACTCTTTTACTGATTTTAATGAGAGTTCTTTTTTATTGTTGTGCGTATTAGCATCATAGTAATATTTTATTAACTATAATAGGAAAAGTTCTTTTTTTTTTCGATAACACCACTCAGAAAAATTATTTAAATGCCTTCACAATTATTATTAAAGATATTTTTAATTTTCTTAACACTGTACAGGCCGGCTTTTATAAATGACGCATTTATGCGTCATTTATAAAACTATCGTTAAGAAATTCTAAATTCTTTTCAGAAATGTGAATAGTTATTTTTGATTATTATGATGATAGACATTTCGTGAATGGGCTTAAAAAAAATTAGTCTTATAAATTTTCTGGTGTGAACTCTAAATTTCTGAATAGAAAAGTAAACAGATTTGGCAACACGCAACACTACTTGCGCTCTGTAAAGGATTAACATGATTATAAAATGGGGAAAGAAAAAAGATAATGTAACAATAACTCATTAAAAAAAAAAAAAAAAAATGGTATCACTATAGTTATTGTCCAAACAGATAATAATAATAAATGCCTTATTGTCAAATTTTATTTACAGAATAGGAAAAATTCATTGAAAAACTAGTATAACAGTAACCTTTTTTTTAATTAAAAAAAAGGGTTTATCACTATACTTAATGTCTAAAAAATTAATTAAAAATGCCTTATTGACAAGTTTTATTTACAGAATAGCTGTTGTTTATTAGCCAAGGTATGTAAACTCCATGGAATTTCTTAACTTCTTAAAATATAGAAATGTTTAAAAATAAAGTTAGACTTAAGAGAAATAATTTTAAATCTATGTATTTTGATGTACATCTGTACCCCACCATATCTCTGGATATTTTTCGTTTCTTTTGATATAGGATAAAACCTCCAGTCATTTAAGTCTAGTAGTCAATCTTGTAATAATCCAACATAAATAATAAGTGATTACTAGCTGTGTTAAGGCTTTTTTCAACTGTTCTGCTCAACAAGCGCAAAACTTTGACACATTTACAAATTCATTTTTTAACGGAAAAGCATAAAACCGGAAGGCCTGACTATGGAAGCGATTTGGAATCGAACTGTGTTTTCCATTTTTTTTTTGATAAATAAATTACATATTGAGTAATAAGCAATTTTGATCAGGTAACAAAGACGTTTTTTACCCTTTCTTGACTGGTTATTCTTCTTTCGCGTGAAAATTCGGTTCAAAACGCCCAATTTGACAGTATTTTCTGAAAGATCTATTGCGTTTGCAAAAAAAAAAAAAAAAAAAAAAAAAAAAAAAAAGTTCGATTACATAGTTTCTGAACAACAACAACTGCTAGTTTCATGCATTTTCCGAGCAATAATTAATTAAAACTTGTGTCATAATGTTGCCTTTTTACTTTCTTCTATCTTTAATAGAAGAAATTATTGTAATCGAAATTTTTTTCGACGGATTTACATGTTTTAGGGGTCAGAGATCCCAAAAAACATGTTTATAGAAAATGTCTGTCTGTCCGTCCGTCCGTCTGTCCGCCTGTCTGTCGCCATTGTACCATCAAAAAGTGTATAAAATTATGCATAGAATTGAACCAAATTTTTATTTTAAGTTTTTGGCCATGGCAAGCAGATCCTCCCTGAATTTGGAAAAAATTAGCCGTTAGGGGGCGCTGTAATAGCGATTTTTGTGCTATTTTGAATATTGTACCATCCAAAAGTGTGTGAAGTTATGCATAGAATTGAACCAAATTTTTATTTTAAGTTCTTGAATATGGCAAGTAGGTCCTCCCTGAATTTGGAAAAAAATCGCCGGTAGGGGGCGCTGTAACAGCGATTTTTGTGCGATTTTGAATATTGTACCATCCTAAAGTGTGTGAAGTTATCCATAGAATTGAATCAAATTTTTATTTTAAGTTTTTGGCTATGGCAAGCAGATCCTCCCTGAATGTGAAAAACATTTGCCGGTAGGGGGCGCTGTAATAGCTATTTTTGTGCGATGTTGAATATTGTACCATCCAAAAATGTATGAAGTTATGCATAGAATTGAACCAAATTTTTATTTTAAGTTTTTGGTTATGGCAAGCAGGTCCTCCCTGAATTTGGAAAAAATTCGACGGTAGGGGGAGCTGCAATAGCGATTTTTGTGCCATTTCGAATATTGTACCATCGATAAGTGTATGAAGTTATGAACAGAATTGAACCAAATTCTTTCTGTTTGTTTTTGGTCATGGCACGAAGGTCCTCCCTGAATTTGGAAAAATTCCGTCGAAAGGGGGCGCTATAATTGCGATGACTGTACCATTTTCGTTATTGTACCATCGAAAAGTGTATGAAGTTATGTATATAATTGAACCAATTTTTTTTTGTGTATGTTTCTAACTATGGCAAGCAAGTCTTCCCTGAACTGGAAAAAATTCCGCCAAAAGGGGGCGCTATAATTTGATTTCTGAGTCATTTTCATTATTGTACTATCGAAAAGTGTATAAAATTATGCATACAATTGAACCAAATTTTTTGTGCATGTTTTTGGCTTTGATCAACAGGTCCTCCTTGAATTTGGCAATATCGCGCGGTAAAGGGGCTCTGTGATAGCGATTTGTGTATACTTTTCTTGATTTTTCGTAGTTCTATTGTCCATCGGCGGCTCGTGCAAAGGCGGGAACTCGCTTCCTGCTAAGCCAGCTATTCGCAAACATCTGATAACAACAGGATAAGGAAATGCTATTATTTTTAACAAATATCATGATATAGATTAACTCGTTTTTACTTCGTTTAATTGACTGAAGCAGAAATTTAAGATGAAAATCAAAGTTGGTATAGTATTGAACTAATAATATTGGAGTGTTAACATGTGTAACTAGTTTTTGAAATATTAAGATGTATAAGATAGAAGAAAGTTTTGGGATTGGCACATCCAACTAGTTTTATTTGAGAATAGCCTTTAAAAAAAAAAAAAAAAAAACTACAATTCTTTGCTTATGACTTGTATGAAAGGTAGCTTCTTGCTAAGATGGGTACAGTGTAGATGTCAACATGCCTCCCTTTTTCTCTCTCTTTTTTTTAATCAAATAAAACCACAAAAAAATTAAATAAAAGCAAAGCAGTTGAACAGTTCAGGTCTGCCTAATATTAAAATGGCGGTTTTGGTGATTTTAATTATTTTCTACTTGAAAGAGCAATCTTTTACGATTTGAAATCTGTTTAAATTTTATTTCTACGATTAGTAAAAGAGGAGTTATGGCCCATTTAATAAGCAGGAAGTAATGTTTCAAATACCGGAAGTAAGCAGGAAAGACAGGAGAAATGTAAACAATGTTTCTAAGCATGGTTTTCTTACGCACTGATATGCACTGACGTTGATAAAAGCACTGATAACTTTATCACATAATTCATATATGATAATATCATATAATTTACCTTAATTGACACATCTAGATTAATTTTATAAATGAGAAATGATGTAGGTGAGAAATCTTTAAATGCGATTTATGGAAAATCATTTTTCCCGTTACTTCCATGCACGATAGATAAACTTAATTACATAATGTTTTAAACATATTTCAGTGAAATTTTTCCACATATTACTGACTATGATCTGAACTAGAATCTAAGCTCTATGTGATAATGTAATTACTTTATTGATACTTGAATATTAAAAAAATGGCAATTTTTAATAAAAAGTATGTATTTGCTAACATATTTTGGCGTATTTCAGTTCATTTTGAAGATATTGTAAAACTCTTAGTTCAGTACACAGATAAGTATAATAGTAGGAAAACAAGGAAAATTATAAAATGTTCAGTTGTCAGATCAAAGAGGAAAAGGCCAGTGGGTTCTTTTTAATAGCCGAGATGCATTTTTGTGTTGTTATTATAAAATATTCAGTTGTTTAAAACAATCGCGATCAAGGAGGAAAAGGCCAGTAGGATACTTTTTAATGACAGCCATGCATTTTTATATTGTTAGTAGTAAGAATACGGATATAAAAATGAAAAATAAAGTATAATACTTTTACATATTTAGTTATGTATTTAATAATATATGTAGGGGAGAGGGGGGGCACATGTGAACAATTTTTACATTTTTTACTATTTCTCAAAATTGTTATGAGCTATTGAACCAAAAATTGATTTCTATGAATATTTACAGTTTGTTTGTTCTTTTTGGTGAAACTTTTAGATTCATTTATCAAGAATTGCTAACTTATATCATCATTCTAAAAATTGTCTAAATTTGTTCACATGTGCCCCGGTGGAGGGGTAATTGTGAACATACCTGGGACACATGTAAACACATGCATAAATAAGACAAAAATAATTTTTTGTGAATAAAAACCGTGATAAAAACTAATTAGATGCCCTCTTTCTAGTTGTGTGAATAAATCAATAAATGTTTCAACACAGATACAAGAAATTATTCGTAAAATTGTATACTAATATACCTATTCCTTTTGAGTCAGTTTTAATTATTATCTAACTTCCAGGAAATTAAAACTGTGAAGCAATCCTAAAAACATTGAATTTATAGCTCAATGTTTGACAAGGGTAATTAAATTTTAAACTTAAAAAAAATGCATTCACAGACTTGAAAAATACACTTGTGAACTGTTGACATCTGCCCCCATATGTTCTGTTCACAAGGGCCCCATCTACCAACTTCAGCCTAACTTATTAAAAAATATATTTTTAATTGAAATAAGGAAACAAAACTTTTTGTAGACTTACCTAATTAATGCCACCATAGAATGCAATGCTGATATTCTACTTTTAAAAATGTTTGAATGAATTTAAACTTCAATAACTTAGAAGACTTTTTTACTTTACGCCTTCTAAAACAAACAAATTACAACTACCAGAAATCAAAATGGCTTATTGTTCTAAAAATTCAGCCAAAAGATGGTACCAGTACTACCATCTATTCGTAATTTTTTGATTTTTTTTATTTCAAATTAACTAAGCGAATTATGTACTGTTCACTTCTGCCCCATTTTTACATGTGCCCCCTCCAGGCCCGTAGCCAGGTGGGGGCCAGGTCGGGCAAAGCCCGACCTGGAAAATGTTTTGCCCGACCTAATGCATTCCGATAACAACATTAAATTTCTAGTTTTCCACCACTTCTTGTCCAACCTAGAATGAAGCTCGACATTCTGATCATTTTTTCACTCAGTATTTCCCTTTAAAAAAATTTATGTAATACAACATCAAATTTTCATTTTTCCATGCCAGACCTTGCCCTCTACCCCTAAATTTCCTTTCTAGACTGGAAACAAAAATAGTAAAATATCATCTATAAAGCTTTTTTTCTCTCCCTCTTTAACAGACCTGTCGAAAATTGCTCCATTGTGCGTGCCTCGCTTTTTCATTTTGTAGAAATTATCCCATACCGCTTCAACAACATATCGGGTTTACCTTAATCCCTAAAGCTTGCTTTCTTTATACAATTGTCATCATACGTAATTTATCGTTAGGAGGCGGGGTTGAAACCAAAGGCTTCTGGAACTAATCTTGAACCAGCCCACAATACTGTTTCCTTAACTTTAATTTGCTGTACATGACAGTTAAATGCTTCTTTCGTGGAAACTTGGTCCGATTACAACAAATTCCAAAGGACATTCCACTCCCCCCCCTCCCATGTGAAAATACAAAATAGATAATGGAAGGTCTGTCCCTTCATCTCTTTGACTGTCTCCCATTCCACTGAATTTTTTTTTAATGTCGCTTCTAAAATAAACCAATCATTATTTCAAATTTAAACAATACAATATGTCAGGTTACTTACGATTTTACAAATCCAAATTTATTACTTACTGACACATTTATAAAGCCATTTTTATTCTTAAATTAAAAAAATGTTACAGATGCTTTTATTAAGAAACGAAGAAACAGAATACGTTGTTTAATGAAACTGTTCTGCACTTTTTCTTAAAAGCAAATCAGTTTCCAAAGTGATCGTCAAAGTTGCCAATATAAGGGAATTTTTGCTAGGCGACAGCCTGATACAGACCATCATAAGATAGAAATCAATCAATTACAACTCAAAGTGTAATGCATTTATTGAAAAGGGAAAAACGGTATTCGATTCCAATTCCTAATTAAAAGAAATACATTTTATTTACGTTATGCCCAAGGCCGTAGGAAAGTCTTTTGAGGCCACCCACAAACTCTTTTTTCATGTCTCCCCCCCTCTAAGATTTTTGAGAAATATCTATATTTAATTTGCTATCCGAGTTCTATTTTATAACAACACCAGCGGAGCTTCACTAGTTGATTTTTTTCAAAACGAAACTCAAATTAAACGAATTTACAGTTGTATTGAACTGCTTTCGGCAATGTGCGTACACCCATTGGGGCTATGCCGGCTCAGATCTCGAATCAAACAAACGAATTATTATAAATTTTTATTTCGACCCGGATTAAATTAAAATTTTCAACATTTTGTTCATGGTGTTACAGGAACAGATTTGATATTCTTACAACATGAATTTAATCAAAGCACTAGCAAAATTTAACTGAGAATTCCCCCATTTAGAAAAAAAAGGTAAAAAAATCACCTCAAAATGCAAATGATGCCAAAAATTGATAAAGATATTTCAAAGTTCATAGCGAGCTAAATTTATTATATTGTGCTAAAAGATTGAAACCGGATTTTTTATTTATGAATGTTAAAAAAATTACCAGATACAGAGCTAAAAATTCTCGAAAAATTAAAAATAGCAAAGCACAAAATTTGGCAAAAAAAAAAAAAAAAGAGAAGTTTCAAACTGAATTCCCTTTGCAAATGAACCGCCACAAAAAACCTCCAAATATAGCACATAAATAAAAAAAATATGGAAGTTTTTTCGTATTATCTTTTTTTTTTTTTTTTTTTATCAGTTTGACAATGCTATCCGCATGACCCAGACAGACTTTTTTTAAGCAGAAAATACTCATTTATAATAACTTTTTTTTCTGTTTTGAACGCTGCCTTTTATTAAAAAAATATATATATTTAGCGATTTACTAATTCCATAAAATTACCTTTGGGATGTCGTTTTCATATTTTTCAGTTTTCTCCAATTTAAAATTGTCACCCAAGTGTTCCGGATAGAAATTGAAAAAGAAAGGCTTCAGATAGACAGTACCTTTCTGTGGGAAACGAAGATGGGTTTCTTACTAGATAATAATAAAGACATACAGAGTCTCTCTGTCCTTTTCTTTTTTGGTCTGACCAGATGTTTTTCTGTTCACGACAAGATTTGACAGGAAGGATACCTGTATGCCTTAAATTATGCACATCGAAATAGGGTTTTTTTTATGAAATTTTTAAATTTAATTTTTTATGCTATCTTTAGTGTTTTTTCGAGTTTCGGGCTTCCCCCCCCCCCACACACACACACACATTCATGAAAGGAATCCATTTTCAATCTATCTTTCCATTTTAGCCGAATATAGTAAATTAGTCTTCTGCGATTTTTGAATATTTCACGAAGTCTTTTATGTAATTTTTAACTTACTTTCGCGTTCCGACGGGATTTTTTTACATTAGTAAAAGGAGTCAGGTTTCGATCTTTTAGCCACAAGTACAAAATTTTGTCCTCTGCAATTTTTGAATTTTTTGCAAACATTTTATGCGATTTTAAACGCTTTTCCCGTTTTTAAGCTCCTGTGATTAGAAGAGATTTTTCTCATATTTGAAGAAATTTTCGTCTTTTGAAATTTTCTAGAAATTTTGATCATTGATTCGCGACTTTTTCGTGTTATGAAGGAAAAAATATTAATGCGTAAGTTCAGTTTCTAATTATGAAAAGTACAATGCAACACAGTTGACGGAAGATTTGATTTGATGAAACTGCATCTTTATATTGAAGGATGTTGGGTAATTTTTACGTTAGATTGATGACTTTCTATACTTTTGCGAAAAATGGGCAAATTAAAGAATTTTTTTTTGTGTGTGTGTGCATGTGTGTGTTTGAACGGCAAAAAAAACCTCCAGTCCACTGATTTATTTATTTATTTCATTTTATTATTATTATTGTTATTATTAATTTTTTTTTGAGAATGTAAAAGGAATCCGGTTTCAACTTTTATCCCAATATAGTAAATTTTGCCCTGTGCGGCGTTTTATTCGCTTTCCGCCGTGTTTTTTGTACATTCTTAAAAGGAATCAAGTTTAAGTCCTTTAGTTCAATATACAAAGTTTATCGTTTGCAATTTCTGATTTTTTTACAAACATGTGATTTTTAGAGTATTTTTTAAAATTCCACATTCAATCTTTTGGCTCGATATAGTTAAATTTTGCTCTCTGCGATTTTTGAATTTTTGTCCAATTTTTGATGCGATTTAAACCATTTTTTGCGTTTTGCGAAAGACCTTTTGTCAAGTTTTTCTGAACCGAAGAATTATCCAGTAGATTTTGCTGCTGTCATGATTAAGATGAAGGTGGGAAAATAACAAATTGGCTCCTGTAGCAAGATGAACGACGATGCTGGAAAATTTCAATATTACCTGGGGACTTTCACTTTATCGAAAGAAAAAATACAATAATTCAAGAATTGTTTGATTCAAGATCAGATTTAGGATATCCCGAACAGGTTTACGCTGCGGAAGGCAGTGGGACCCCCAAGGGCGACCCCCCCCCCCCCCAAAAAAAAAAAGAAAAGGTTCTCTTTTGGAAAAACCAACCAGCAAAGCAAGCGATGCTCCGCTAGTAGATAAAATAATTACAGCATGGTGAAACGTTAAAAAAGAAACAGTAGTGATGGGCGATTTCGATTTTTTTAATCGATTTAATCGATACTACGGCCAACTCGATTTAATCGATACTATTAATTTTTTAATCGATGTCTCTAAGACAAAATAAGGTAATATCATTTTCATTTTCCTTCAAAAATTGAAGATAAAGTAGTTGGATGTGCCAATCCCAAAACTTTCATCTGCTTCATAAATGTTAAAACTTCAAAATTCGCTATCACGGTGTCAAATTTAAATGATAACATATGCGCATCATGAGGATTCAAAAAGCATAGGTTCGTTGAAGTATGTGTCTTTTAAAAGAAAATATAAGCATTGCATTTTCCTAACAAGTCATTGAATTTCGGCTCACACCCTCTTAGGCTAATGTCAGACGAGCGTCTTTTTTGCACTCTTTTTTCGTTTTTACGCCATCCCTACACCTTCGCTAGCATGTGTAGGGACGGTGTAAGAGCGAAAGAAAAGCGTGCAAAAAGACGTTCGTTTGATATTAGCCTAGATGTCCGCAACGGAAAATCCCAATTCAAAGAGCATAAAAGTGACAGCTGTTGGGCAGTATGCACCCAAGCCTAATAAGGATCTATTTATCTGAAAGTGTAGAATATGAAGTTTTATTAAATTCCGTGCATTAGTTTTGAGATATGGCTATCACGAATATCATGCAAAAAAACAGTATAGCAGCGCAGCCTGTTACATGATTAACACGAAAAATTCAGGAACAACTTATGTCAATGACACATAATATTAAGTTTGATGAAATTCCGGTCATTACTTCTTGAGATATTATCGCTAATATCTTGTAAATTCTGAAAAACAGTGTTAAATTCAGGGGCTGGTACTGGTGGACAACCCCCTCCCCCCCCACGGAACATTGAAATTTCCCTCATGAAGATTTCAGATTTTATGCTTAAGGGACAAAAGTCCAATTTCCCCCCCCCCCCCCGAAACTCTAGAATGTCCCTCTCCAGAACCATAGAAATCCCTCCCGGAGAAAAATGTCTGAATTCAACACTGCTAAAAACAAGCAGCATGGCAGCACAACCTGTTATATCATTTACCCGAAAACCTAATCATGAACAACTTATGACAGAATATTAAGTTTGATGAAATTCCGTTCATTAGTTCTTGAGATATGATCCCTAAAATCGTTTAAATCCAGAAAAACGTGTTGATTTCCGGGGGTAGCCCGGAGGGACATGCGCCCCCTCCCCCCCCCCTGTCCAACATTCAAATGTCCCCCCAGAAGATTTGAGTTTTTATGCTTAATGTACAAAAGTCCAATCCCCTTCCCCTCTGAACTGTCCCTCTTTGGATCCGCAGAAATCCCTCCCGGAGAAAATTGTCTGAATTCAACACTGCTGATAAAATCTGCATAACAACGCCCCCTGTTGGGCGATTTACACCGAAATCTAATATGGAACAATTTATGCCAACGTCTAACTGAATGTGAAGTTTGATGAAAACCCGTGCATTAGTTCTTGAGATAGAGCTATTGCGAAAATCTGAAAAATGCAGCATAGCAGCGCCACCTGTCGGTAGATTTACATCAAAAAGTAATCAGCACCAATTTATATGAAAGTCTAATTGAATCTAAAGTTTCAACAGATTCCATGCATTAGTTCTTGAAATAGACCGCTCACAATTTTTTTGTCAGAGACAAACAAATAGACAGACTGGCAGACAGACAATGTATAAAAATAGTCGAATCGTATTCCAGACAAGATCTTCTAAAACTATAAATCCTTCGAAAACCGGAAGTCGAAATTTTTCACGAATCCAACGCTTTCTTTTTCTAAAGACAAAAGAAAGCAAGAAAAAATGACCGCATCGATTCTGCCCGTAAATTAAGATCAGAAATGGCGAATCGATTCAGTTCAGATTCGATGCCGATGTCGATCTTTAGATGCGGGCAGAATCGCTATATTTTGATTTACTTCAATTTTTTAGATTCGGGCGAATCGATTTAGTTCAGATTCGATGCCGATTTTTAGATGCGGCTGAAATCGTATATTTTGATTTACTTCAATTCAAATCGCATCGCGCATGATCCACGACTCGGATTGAATAAATTCCTCCAATTTTACTGTTTTAGTGGCAGAATTGCTGTAAAATTTTGTATAAGAGCCTTTTTTTTTTTCTTTCTAGGTTCAGTGTTGAATGGCGGGTTGATTTCTTGACTGCTCCGGTTGGAATGAGGGGAGGGGGGGGGGGATTTTAGAGTTCCGTAAGGGGGATGCACATTTTTCCATTAAAAAGCATAAAATCTCAAAACTTTCGGGAGGGACATTCCAATGTTCCCCCGGGTCACCCCCTGAATTCAATACTAGGTTAAATCGTTATACTTTTGTTTAGAAGCCTAGTTATTCGGGTTACTAGTTTATTATGTTGTATTTTTCAAGTTCATCCCTTCTAATCTTTTCCGCCCCCCCACCCCTTCCTCGCCAATCTTAATTTACAGGGCCGTTCAAAATATGCATGCTATTTTAAAAATGCACAATTCTCGTTCTATTTTATTATAAATCCACATTTTGAAACCTTGACCAAAGGTACATTTGAGGTCGCTCCTCCCACCGTTTGAGACTTACCTGCCCCCCGGGGGGCATATTTATTGTTTCTTCCAAACCATCTCGTGTAACATATTGTTGGAAAGCTTTTAACGTCCTCTTTTATTTTCTGTCCTTCCTCCCCCCTCCCTAGTTACAGGCTCTTGGCACTTTTTAGCTCACAGGCTATCAAAGCCTGAGATTTAATGCGCCCGTCGGTATTGTATGAATGTATGTACGTAACGCGATAACTCTTGATAGAAATATCCGATTTGCTTCAATTTTTTTTCTATGTTCATTCTGCTAAAGCGCTTACCTGATTAGTTTTGGGGGTTCATTGGTTAAGTATAAAGGTGGGGAACGGGGGCTAGTCCCCCCCCCCTTAACTTAGATAAATGGGTTTTTCATGCAGAATTATCAGATTTTCTTCAAATTTTGGTATACCGGTTAATTTTGATAACGAGTTTCTCTGATTATATTTGAAGGTTCATTGTTATAGTCTAAAGGGGGGAGGGGGGGAACGAGAGGATAATACCCTCCTTAATTTAGATAGATGGGTTTTGCTATCCGATTTACTTCAAATTTGGCATACCAGTTTATTCTGATAAGGCGCTTCCCTAATTAGATTTGGAAGTTCATTGGTTAAATATAAAAGGGAAAACGGGGGCTAATACCCCTTAATTTAGATAAACGGGTTTTTGTATCCGATTTGCTTCAAATTTGGTATACCGATTTATTTCGATAAGGCGATCCCTGATGGCATTTGGAGGGTCATTGGTTAAATATAAAGAGGGGAAACGGGGAGGGGCAATTCCCCCCCTCCCCTTAGTTTATTTTTCGAGGGGCATTATTCTTTGAAATAAGAGCATAATATACAGTTAGTGTGAATAGCCTGTGAGATCAATGCCATCAGTTTAACTGGGCACTTTTCTTTTTAGCTCACAGGCTATCAAAGCCTGGGAGCTAATGTGTCCGCCGTTTCTGTATGTATGTACGTACATACGTAACGCGATAACTCTCGATAGAAATATCCGATTTGCTTAATTTTTTTTTCTAGGTTCATTCTCATAAGGCGCTTCCCTGATTAATTTTGGGGGTTCATTGGTTAAGCATAAAGGAGGGGGGTACGGGGGCTATCCCCCCACACACACACTTAGATAAATGGGTTTTTCATGCAGAATTATCACATTTGCTGCAATTTTGGTATACCGGTTAATTCTGATAAGACGCTTCGCTGATTAAATTTGGAGGTTCATTATTTAAGTATAAAGGGAGGAACAGGGGCTAACCCCCCTTAATTTAGATATATGGGTTTTTCTATCTGATTTGCTTCAAATTTGGTAACTAGTTTATTCTGATAACGCGCTTCCCTGATGAGATTTGGAGGCTTATTGTTTAAGTACAGAGATGTGACGGGGGGGAGGGGGGATTCCCCCTTAATTTATTTTTCGAAAGGCATTCTTTGAAGTAAGAGTATAAAATACAATTAGTATGAATAGACTGTGAGCTCAATGCCATCAGTTTAACTCGTTACTTTTCTTTTTTATTTATTATTGTTTCAGTGAGTGCACTCTGGATATCAGCGAATGAGTCAATAACTGTTTATGGTTTTTAGATTACTGCTGGGGAAAAAAAAAACATAATCAAGGAATGTACTTTTATTTATTTGTTAACCAGAGAAAAGTGTGTTATTTCATTCTTAATGACTCTAGGATGAGAACTTTTTCTTTTTTTTCTTAACAGCGAAATATTTGGTAAACATTAAAAAGAAAGATATTTATAAACTGTAAATGAGATAAGGAGATATATATTTTAAAAAGGGAAAGAAATTTTAGTTAAATATATTATTAAAAGGAGAATTTTGATTATTAATTGGGGGATAATTAGTATGTGATACTTGGTTAATTACATTCATCACAGCTATTTTAAAAGAAGATTTGCAATATTTGCATTTCCCCCACACTTATAGAAGACCCTAAAAAGACTGAAAAACCATTTAAGTTTTTAAATAAATTTAGAGCCTTCAAAATTTCGCTCATCTGCGCATTTTTAAGAATGACATTTATAGGAAGAAAGTCCCCATCTGTTTGGTTGAAGGAAATAAGAGTTAGAGTAGAAAGTACATCTTTTCCGGATGAAAAAAAAAATCATTTCTTTCTTTTTTTTTTTTTAATCTGACCGAGATCTTTTTTTAAAGATAAATTTAAATATAATATAAATTATTATCAAAATTACATCTTAAAAATAATAATTTTAAAAGTTAAAAAAACTTATTTTTTTACTCAAAGGTCTGTACTAGCTCACTTCTGGGCCGCTAACATTGTCTATGGCCCACATAAATGGAGGTGAGGGATAGTCGTTACGGCCCTGTTGATTCGCTACGTTTTGGAATTACTATTTTTCAGCTTATCTGTGTGAATCTGTGAATATCGATTCAAGTATCGATTCTAGAATTTGGGAATCGATTCTTATTGCGATCGATTCTGTTTTATACGATGTCGATTTTAGTCGATTCTCAAATT
The DNA here is from genome assembly GCA_963932465.1 of Maratus speciosus. Taxonomy (NCBI): domain Eukaryota; kingdom Metazoa; phylum Arthropoda; class Arachnida; order Araneae; family Salticidae; genus Maratus; species Maratus speciosus. The sequence goes on from OZ010799.1 coordinate 112,665,292, forward strand.
TTCCAGAATCGCCCATCACTAAGAAACAGGTTGAACGTAAGGAGATAGGTGGCAAAGGCATGGCACACAAATGCCTGCTTATTGGGACCCCCACGAGATTAAAAAGCATATATTTTTTAAACATTTGAATAACAATAATGAGGTTTTAAGTTTTGAATCTTGGGTTCCAACTTTTCCTCGATTTAATAGGGACCTTAAAAAAGACAATTTTAAAAAGTATTTAGAAATTGCAAAATTTCTTTCATCTGGGAACCTTTAAAAAGAATGGTGGCTGTAGAAAGAAGCCCATGTCTGTTTTGGTTGAAGAAAGTAATAGTATTAAGCCTGATTGGGACTCCCAACGAGATTAAAAAGCACATTTTTTAAACATTTGAATAAAAAGTGACAGCTATCAGTTTTGAATCCTGGGTTCCAACTTTTCCTCCCTTTCATAGCCCCTCCTCTCCCCCTCCCCCCAAAAAAAGAAGATTAAAAAAATTTAGAGCATTTCTTTCATATGGGTGCCTTAAAAAAATGGTGGATAGAAAGGAAGCACGTTATCTGTTTTGGTTGAAGGAAGTAATTGTATTCAGGGCCGAAACTAGCCTTTTTCGCACCCGGGGCAAACATGGATTTTGGCGCCCCCCTTCCCCCTCTTCCACAAAGTATATTTACAAAGAGAATTTTATAATAGACGACTTATTTTAAAATTTAAAATATGTAATCATAAAATATGTAATACTGAACTACGTAATCTACAGTGGCGGATCCAAGGAGGAGGTCCCTCTGAACACCAACAAAAATATTCTAAAGTTCATTTTTAAAATGACATATTCAGTAGAGTCCCGATTATCAGAGTCCCGCCCAACCGAGTTTCCGCTTTCACCGAGTTATTTTCTTCTGATAGGAAAAAAAATGGCCATAATTTTTTTTGCAAAAAAAACAAAAAAAAATTGGCCATTTTTTTCCCCCATTCGGACCAGAAAATCAGAGTTCTAACTTTTTACGACTGCTCTTTCATCTTCACCTAACACTTCATTCATAATGGCTGTTTCATAATAATGGAAGCAATCAGTTCATCAGAAGAAAATGATCCTTTCCAAAGGTATAATCCTTCATTTGGCGCCCCTTTGTTCTGGCGCCCGGGGCACATGCCCCTCTGCCCCCCTTAGTTTCGGCCCTGATTGTATTAAGGAAGTTTTGAAGCTCATTGGGACCCCATTGAGATTAAAAGGCATATTTTTTAAATATTTAAATAAAAAATATGAGACCTAAAAGTTTTGAATCTTGACTTCCAACATTTCTTTATTTTTATAGGGGCCCACCAAAAACACAATTTAAAAAAAAAAATTAGAGCCTGCAAAATTTTTTTCATCACCTTTAAAACGAACGGTGACTATAGAAAGAAAGCACAAATTTTTTGAAGGAAGTAATGGCCTTAAGAAAGTTTTGAAACTTATTGGGGACCTCAATGAGATTAAAAAGCCTTTCTTTTTAAACATTTGAATAAAAAATTTGGCCTAAATGTTTTGAATCTTGGGTTCCAACTTTTCCCTACTTTTATAAAAGGCCCTAAAAAAGACAATTCAAAAAGAATTTAGAGCCTACAAAATTTCTTTCATCTGGGCACCTTTAAAAAGAACGGTGGCTGTAGAAAGAAAGTGCATATCTGTTTTGGTTGAAGGAAGTAATAGTATTAATGAAGTTTTGAACTTTTCGTTTCATCTTTTTCTCCCATTTATAGGACTCCCCCCCCCCCCACACACACACACAGAAAAAGAAAAAAAAAAGACTAAAATACCTTATATTTTAAAAATAGAATTTAAGAATTTTCAAAAGCTCTTCCATCTGGGCCCCTTCATAAAGAATAGTGGATATAGAAGGAAAGCGCATATCTGTTTTCTAAATCTGACCAAGATCTTTGACAAAAAATTAATTTGGATAAAACAAATTAAAATGTTATTAAAATACATTAAAAATAATTATAAAAGTTAAAAAACATTATTCGACTCAAAGCTACAATAACTTACTACTGGGCCCCTGACTTTGCTCAGACCCCCCAAATGGGGGGGGGGGGGGTATGGGAGACGATTCCTACGGCCCTGGTTATGCCAAATATTTTATTTAACTTTAATACATTTTTATTATGTCTCTGAAGAAACTTTAAAAATTTCGTACTGACTTTAGAAATATCTTATATTTTAAACGAAAAAAAAAAAAAAAAACTTCCTAAAATTGCAATGCATTTTTTTTTAAGAACTACGAATAAGATATAGAAGAAAAAAAATGAAGAAAAAATCTGCCACCCCTAGAAAAAACTTTGCCCTACCTGGAAGTATGGTCTAGCTACGGGCCTGGCCCCCTCTCTCCTATATATATGTAAGAAGTTTAATATAAATGTGTATTAAACAAAAAAAAGGACATAAAAATAAGAAAGATTTAATTAAATATATTTTCTGTTTCAAATTATATTCATTTGAGTTGAACAAAAAAACAAGCTTGCAACTGTGTAAAATAGAAAGACTTGGGGAAAAAAGCTCTAGACGTTTTAAACTGTTTTAAGATGATTAGACAAACTGTTGAAATGACAAGTAAAATTAAAGATTTTTTTTAAACTACCTTCTTTACCCACAACTTCAAATCATTAATTATTTGTCTGGTTAGAATTTGAAGTGTCTCCGTTTTTTAATTGATTTTTACATTCATTTCAACTTTCAAGGGAAAAAAAAAATGTCATAGGTTTCAATAAGAAAAAAATCCATATCAGAATTGAATAATTTACGAGACCTCTTCATAAATTAATTTTAAAATCCCACCTCTGAGTTCATTAACTCTTCATTAAACAAAGCCATTGTAATCGATACGTTTTCAAATAATTATTTTCATTTTTTTTTTTCAGAAAATGGCAACAAAGATAAAAATCGATGATTTTTTATTTGTTGATTAATCGAAATCTTTGTAAAAACAGAGGAATCGAAGGTTTTTGCAATACATTTGTAAGCTCTGACTTGATCAATAATGTTTTGAAAGGCGCCCATGTCATTTAAAGAGCGCCTTAAGAGTTGTACTTCTAATGTTTGACAGGAGAGAAAGATTTCAAACCTTCTTTACAGGTTTTAATGAGGAACTCGAGATTTTTATTATTGTTGCGCTTATTACATGATTTCAAAAGTAGAAGCTTCTGTTTTTTGTTGTTATGTGTGTATGTATTGGAGATGGGTGTTACTTAGCGTATAAGGATAAATAACAATGTTATTATTTTATGGTTTATTATTTATTAACAGGTTAACGAAAAGTCACTGCTGAATTTGGAATACGCGTGCAAATTATTTCAAAAAGAAAAAAGAAGCTAAAAATCATAGTATTGTTGAAACATAATTAATATACATGGAAAATATTCCAGAGAGAAACATTCGCCTTGCATACAATATTTCAAATGAAAATCAAACTTCAAAGATTGTTTGAAAACGTATTGATTACGATGGCTTTGTTTAATGAAGAGATAATGAACTCAGAAGTGGGACTTTAAAATTAATTTATCAAGGGGTCTCGTAAATTATTCAAAGATAAATAAAGAGATAAATAATCAAACAGATTTTTTCAAGCAAAAGGCGAGATACACTTTGATTGATTGCAATTTTTCAAATTTCAAAAATCAAATTTCTTTGAAATTTGATTTTTATTTGAAATATTGTAGAAACATATATTGAAATTATTTTAAAAATAAAATTTCCAAAATTTGTTTCTATATTAATGAAAAAAAGCTTTAAAATGTAGTTTCGAATAAAAAAAAAAGTCTAATTTTAAACGTTTATGAAAGTGTCAAAGCGAAAATAAAGAAACAAAATCATAAACAACCGAATCCGCAGTCAAAAATCTATCATTTCCAATCATTTAATAATTCCAAGCACTATTGGCCATAAGAATGAGGGAGAGAAATCCCTAGAGTTAGCACCTGAGAATCTCATCTACCGAGCAATCAATCAAAGTGTATCTCGCCTTTTGCTTGAAAAAATCTGTTTGATTATTTATCTCTTTATTTATCTTTGAATAATTTACGAGATCCCTTGATAAATTAATTTTAAAGTCCCACTTTTGAGTTCATTATCTCTTCATTAAACAAAGCCATCTTAATCGATACGTGTTCTAATAATTATTTTTTGTTTTGTTTCAGAAAATGGTAACAAAGATAAAAATCGATGATTTTGTTATTTGTTGATTAATCGAAATCCTCGCGAAAACAGAGGAATCTGAGGTTTTTGCAATACATTTGTAAGTTTTTGCAATACATTTGTAAGCTCTGACTTGATCAATAATAGTATTTAGAAAAGCGTTAGCATCATGTAGAGGGTGCCTTTAGAGTTGTATTTCTAACGTTTGACAGGATAGAAAGCGCTGAGGATGTTTGACAGGAGAGAAACCTTCTTCTTAGATTTTAGTGAGGAGCTCGAAAATTAAAAACTTTTTTTGTACGCTTCAGAAAAAGCTACTGTTTTTGGACATTATGTGTATATATGTGCTAAATTTTCTCAATAACTATTGAACGGATTTGAATATAACTTTTATACTATAATTCTAATACACCAGGGAATGTTTTAGCCAAAAGGTTCCAACGTACCATGTATATTTTTCTCTTCTTTTTGTAAGGACTCTACAACTATTTAAAAATATGATTGTCTACTGCTTTTAAAACCTCAGCAGTAAGCAATAAATTGCCTTTATAAATGAGAGAGGTGGCATACGAGAAATAATATCTCATTGGTCAATAGCATTTTGGACAAAATCTTAAGCGATGAACAACTAAAGTGCCTTTATAAATAAGAAAGTCGCAACGTACGGATAATAAAATTTGACTGGTGAGAGGATTTTGACGAAATCTTTAAGGATGAGCAGAGTTCCTTTTACGTATAATATAGTGGTGACATACGATCAATAAAAGTTCATTGGTCGAGAGGAATTTGGGCAAAAATTTGAGGAGTCTGCCATTATCGCCCACCTCATGTTTATCGACACTTATCTAAAATATACAGGGTGTCTACAAATTAGTTGGGCAATTTCGTAAGTTAAGAACTTCCGAAATATTCAATGAAATTAACTAGTTGAAAGTCAGACTAGTAATAATGTTGCCGAAGTTCATTCATAGATGGCGTTAGGTGTCATAACTGACGCTATCGCTTAGTGAGCGGGGGTGTTATTCAATGGCCACCACGATCGCAAGATCTTTCACCGCTTGATTTCGATGTATGGGGTTTTGTAAAGGATCCAGTGTACAAGCCGGCCACTTCCTGCATCCATTCCTGAACTAAAATCAAGAATCTGCACTGCAATTAATTGGATCCACGGAAACATGCGAACAAATATGTGGCAAGAAATGATTTACCGGTGGGACATTTGCCGAGTCGCGAAAGGAAGTCAAATCGAACATTTGTGATAATGGTAAACTTGAACTATTTTTCTCTCTTACAACAATATGTACTTTAATTTTTTTTCCCCTCACAATTCCATTCAATAAATCATTATTTTTGCCCAACTAATTTGTAGACGCCCTGTATACATATATATAAATTATTGCTTTAACAAATAGATGTTATATACATGTTATCTTTTAATTAAGAGATTCAGTCACTTTCGTTATACAATAATGGTAAGTTAATCCTTTATGACCCAACAGTGTCCGATTTGAAAAATATTTACTCAGATGTTAGAATACTTCATTTGAAGCATATAAAAAATAATAATAAAAAAAAATTAGAACTTAAAATATATATATATATATATATATATATATATTCACCAAAAGGTACTTTTTTCACAGTTGCAATAAACAGAAAATTACATGCTTTTCATAAATATTGTCAATTTTCTAATACAAAGTCGTAAAGTATACGAAATTACCTTTGTAAAAAATCTATTTTTGAAGGTCTGTAGCCTTTTTAATTTCACAAAATTTACGAAGTTCGTTTTAATAATAACGATACAAAACTGCTCAAATGGTCAATAAACTTTGGCAGGAAAAATTAAGCCAGAATCGCCATCTGTTGAGATTTCTATAAATAATTTATATTAACATTTTTACCCGACTGAAAAGAAGAGTTATGTGTTTCACGCGTTGGATGGATTTTAATGAATGAGGTCTCTATCAATTCGTCTTAACGACCCGATGTTTATAGGCTAGGTTTTGTTTTTATAAATTCAAAATGGCAACCGTAAAATACAAAATGGCCGTAGAGACAAAAGAAAAATTACGCACCCTATTGAGTGGCATTATCATTGGATAGGTCTTTCAAAATGAAAACGATGTTTCATTGACTATTTTACAGTCAGAAGCTCCGTTAAAATATTATACAACCTGGAAGTTGTGTATGTAGGATCTCTAACTTTACTGCAACTCTAACCATCATAGACATCTACAGAACTCATCAAAACAGTGTTTATAGATAAGAACTAACAATTAAACACAACTTAAAAGTAAATAAAAAAATACAATTAAATAAAAAAAATAGGTAAGTAATATAAACAAGTAATATAAAAAAAATATTTTAAGTCAATTCCTACTTAGGTTAATAAGAGAATTTTTTTTCTCTCATTCTTCTTTCCTCTTGAGTGGCGCTTAAAATACCTTGATCAAGAAGAAGGCTCTCTCGATTATTGAAAATTAATTAATTTAATTTAATTAATGAATTAATATTTGAAAAAAACTGGATTAACATAAAGTGTCATCCACTACAAGTTTTAAAAAATTTATTTGAGCTTGATTGGATGAATAATAAGTATTTTATTAACGATTGAAAATTTGAATAAGATATATATAGCGAGAGTGTGAGCTAATAGTAGAAATTGAAAAAAAAATAGTTTCACATTGATGAGAAATAATTAACTAGTTCGCTTTTTACGCAGTCGGGTTTTTTTCATTTTTTAAATTTAATTGTTTATGCAGGTATGTAACGCAGTGATACAAAGGGTTGATTTTGTAATTTAAAGATATATATATAATACCTTTTGAATCAAAAATTACCTGGCAAATTCGTATAAAAATAATAAACAAAACACTGAAAGAACATGGCAGGTAAAAAAATTGTACATTGTTATAGAAAAATAGATATTTAAGACATTTATATAAAATATATTAGCAAATAGAACCCACTAAGAAATCTCAATATATTGACAACCCTAAACATTTTAATATATGATGACACCAAACAAAATTGAGATAAAAAGGAATTAAATTACTCTAATCACTAATCACCCACTCGTGGACAGCCAACCTTTCGGTATAGAAGCTGATTAGTCCACAAGGGTAAAACACATATCCACCTTCCCGCTGAGACCCCAGTACTTGCGAACGAGCCCGGAAGACAAAGAATAATTGTAAATAAAAATCTCACAGTTTTTATCATTATTCTAATACCACCTACGAAAACAATGATGAAAGGATTGTTACTGGCGAGTTTAAAATTATTTACATTTAAGGAGAAAGCCGAGTTAAGAAGTTTTAATTATGGGGATATATTAGAGTAATAGAATTTCCGTGGGAGGTTTACATATTAGAAATAAATTTATTGCAAAACCACGACTCAAAAAGTGGTTAGCTAAAATAAGCCTCACTTAAATAGTTAAATAGAGCATAAATTTAAGTTAGCAGAAACAAAGTTCAAATTTCAATAATAGATTTTGGCGACGATTTTGCAATATCAAAATTTGCAAAATCTAGTTAAGTAAAGATACTAAAGTAAAGATATTGAAATGAAATTAAGGTTAAATTACAAAAGGAACAAAACGCAATAGAAAATATAATGAAGGAAAATAAAGATGACAAACGGAGAAAAACGTAAGTATTTATTTATCAGTTCGCAAAAATATCACGTGTTGCTAAAGAATGCATTATTTCATATAACAGGCTAGCTAAAAATGTAAATTATAGCCCATTTCTGGCTAGATAATGCATTGTAACCCATTATAGATGATGAAACAAGAGAAAAAAATAATACGTGTATTTTTATTGTTTTTAAAAAATGATAAATAAATACTAATAAAATCTCTTTGTGCTAGAATTTTTTTAGTCAATTCTAATATTCTCCGTTTCTTTTCCTTTCTAGTTATTTTTTTCTTTACGTTTTAAAGCTTATTAACCCCTTGGGGGCGAGCGTCACTTATACGTGACACATAAGATGCTCAGAATCCTTGATTATTCCCGCCAGTTATTTTTTATTGTAAATTTTGCCTTATTTAATCAGGGCATTTTCCCGATTAAATTAGTCAAACATTTCTGTTTTGAAAAAACCGTTCATAAAAGATAAAAAATTCTGTAAAAGACGCTCGTCGCGAAAGGGTTAAAGCTTAATTTTTTTTCATGAAATTTTACTAACTCTAAAAAATTAATAGCTCTGATTTAATATTACTAAGAAAACGGATTGTCCATTTCGCCACTTGCACACTTCATAATGACTAGAATTAAGAAAGAAAAAAAAAAAGCTTTCACTGATATGGTGATGGTCCTGAAACAATTCATGCGTTTAACGTGATCGAACGAGGATATAAGATTTTGGTGTCAGTAATGCTGTATGGTTCCATATAATGGGAGAACGCTTGGAATTATCTGCACGCGCGCCTTAACCGGAATCGATAGTTTCATTTTCGTGCCAAGAATTATTATGAACTTTCTGTCAAATAGGAGTCCGATATTTTATTGAAAGTCACGATATTGAATGGTTTTATCCCTGTCTTTTGGTGTTTCAAACAAATTGTATTTCTAAAAAATTCATCGGATGCGATTTTTCAACCACGTACTGAATACCACACCTTACTTAATGCTATATGTGTTTGGTACTAGTACATCGGTGTCCAAAAGTTCAGCGACAAGCACAAAGCTCTAATTTTATTAATTGTGAGTATTGAAAAGAAAGATAAACATCGGGTGCAGCAATTAGGTGATATCCCTTCAGTAGAGACCCTCGATGTGACGTCACAAATATTCACAAGAGTTAGTCGTTCGAGTGAACTGAAATGTAAAAGCTTTCATCCGTCTCATTATTACCCTCGAGTACGCGTCATTTGTTGACACCACTGAGAAGTCACTGCGACGTCACTGCGACCTTTGGTTTGTGACGAATCCCTAGATGACGTTACAGTGAATTCACGTCGTGATTCTCATATGATCGTCATTTTCAGACTTCATTGTATTATCACCATCATAATTGTTTTGCGACGAGTCATTAATTGACAGCAAAATGATGTCATCTTGTGACTTAAGAGCCTACACTAGTCACGCGGAGAAACAAACACTAATGTTAAACCTATGGAAAAAATCTTTACAGGTTTCTCGCATGTATTTTAATATTTTTAAATGATTATTATTATTATTTTTTTTTTTTGCACTGCATACCTAAAGTCGATAACTATTGTTGCGCGTTTGTACTTTTTCAATTACGTTGCAGTTTTTTTTTTTACATGACAATAGTATCACTTTCAGAAACGGTTCCAAAAGTGAAAGTATCTGCATATAAGAAAAACTGCAACCAAAATTGAAAAAGTACAAATGCACAACAATAGACATCGACCTCAGGTATCCTATGCCAAATAAATAAAAAAATTAAAATATAAGCAAGAAATCTGTAAAGATTTCTCGCATAGGTTTAACGTTAGCGATCGAGTTTTTCCGCATGACTAGTGTAAGCTCTTAAATTTTCATGTTTACTTCATTGTAGAATCTCCGAATGACGGTCAACTGAGAGTCAACCTGTGACTTCGTTGTGATGTTATTTAGTGGCTCATTACAATGTAACACACATAATGACTTCACAATAGTTTCCAAATGACAGTCACATGGGAATCATAATGCAACTTCATTGTAACGTCTCATGGGGATTCGCCTCGCAGCAATAGTCTTATCTATTTCTCAGTGATCACCAAATAACACTTACTTCAGAGTAATAATGACACGAATGAAAGATAACACGTTTTGGGTCACCATAGTGATTGTGGCACTTGTGCCGCAAAAGTGACGTCATATCGACTGTCTGTTCTGCATAAATAATACAAAATTGCCACACCTGGTGTTTATATCTCTTACTTTTGAATACTCACAACTAACAAAATTAGCATTTTTCATTTGCTGTTTAACTTTTGGAGACCAAAATTCCATACACTTATTCTTGAACCATACGCTTAATATTCTGCTGTTCAAAAATCGTAAGTCTTAAAAACCTCTGCAATTAGCAAATTATTTTTATTCATCATCTGTACTTTTTTATGTACTTATTTGTGTACTTATTTTGTATATTCAAACTCTTATTTCAAAATGTTGACCCCTCACCCCCCCCCCTTTTTTTTTAACTTGTGTTAATAAATGTATTAATAAATGTGTAAAATAAAGCGTTCACCAGATTTTTACGCCAAATTTTAATCTTAATGTTTCTCGAAATGCTATTGGCGTGATTTATGAACAGTGTCGTAAAAGAAACAGAGGGTATACGCTTTAGGCAGAAGGTATACCTTTGAGAGTATATACTATAGCTTTTTGAGAAACAGAGGGTATAGGGCGTTCTTTAAGAAAATCCAGATGGTATACGGCGTATTCCTTCGTATACCTTCCACTACATCCCTGTTTATAAATTTAATAAAAATTGATTGATCCTTATTATTGAAATTAAAATGCTTTAATTTTAACAGCGCGAAAACGGCACCAGAAATGTAAATTTCTACCTGTTCCTTGTTTAGTTTCTCCTGAAATATGCATTTAGTTAACACCAAATAAGTGAAACACGGAATTCATTCCGGGCTACACCAATCTCTTTAGGAATGCAGTTGTGTTTTAACACAATCGTTCAGAATGATAATTACGAGTCTCTTCCCAAGATCGATAACTATGAAGAATGAGCGCGAACTGATTAATTTTCTCACTGTGAATTCGTTATTATAAAATTGATTGAGGGAAAACCCATATAAATCGCTTTACTTTGTGGGAATTTTCTACTGTTTGGTGCATAACTTTTGTTTAATTATCTGTTGGGTGTCATATTTGCTGTCTCATATGTTATTTGTTGCCCATATATATTAGGTGAAGTTATTTTGGACTCGTACATTACACAGGGATAGCAGCGTCCTATTTTTTTTTTTTTTTTATGTATTTCGTACCACTATTTTTAAGTAATAATCTTCGTCATAGATTTGCTTAACACGTTCATGAATACTTGGAAATAAGGATAGCAAAAACTTAAAATACATAAGCAGCCCCTACTCTTATTTTGCGTCACAATTCTTTAAGCAAAATGTAATCCTTCTCAATATTTCTGGTTTTCATTAATACATATAACGCATGAATTTAGTCAAAATTTAATCAATTGATTCTCACTGTTGAAGTAATGCTTTAATTTCAACAGCACAAAAACGGCACCAGAAACGTAAATTTCTAACTATATCTTGTTTTTTAACCATTTTTCCAAATGGTTATTGTCCTCGTCAGGGTAGGAAATCAAAAGCATATCTGAGGCTTTTTATTGGTTGAATCCGCATTTTATTCGTTTTGTGATTGGTCTAGACAGTAATCTGTATTTCCCTTTACTTTCAACAGCGGTGGATACTTCTGTTGCCGCTATGACAAAAAAGTAATAAAAACTTCAAAAAAAAAATCAATAACTCAGAAACAAATTGAGATACAGCTTTCAAACAAATTGCGTTTAAAAGTACATTTTTTCTTTCTATACGGCGGTGTAAAAAGTAATATTGTGACATGTTTAGAAGTTTAAGAATGAGGAAATCTGACGATGGAAAAGCCTTTTCCCGAACAGCCAATGAAATACTTGGATAATGCGTAAGTTTCAGGAAATCTGACGTTTTGTCGCTTGCAATTTGTACGTGTAATAACACTATTAATGTTTCATTCATGGCGTACGTAATGTATGATCAACTACGTGCGATTTTTTATGTCTTAAATTTTAGTCTTCGAAAAAATCATTTTCCAAATGGCCGTTGTAATTTGCTAAATTGCTTTTTTACTTTTATTTTCTCCTGAAATATGCATTTTATCATCGATAAATAAGGTAAATACGGAAACCATTCCGGGCTACACTAATCTCTGCATTTAATCTCAATTGTACTTTAACGCAATCATTCAGTATCTAATTACGACTGCCGTCTCAAGATCGATATGTATGAAGAATATGGAGCGAACTGATTAATTTCCCATCGTTAACACTCTATATTCGTTATTATAGGTCTGCCACATGCGACTGTTTTTTAATTGTATTTCGCACCACTTTTTCAAAACAAAAATCTTTTACATATGCTTTGACAGCATGTGCAAGAGAAATATATTACAAAATGTATTTTTTAAAAATAGTGGTGGGAACAGAATATAAAAATAGTCGTATGTGGCAGCTCTTTTATTATGAAATTGATTGTAGGAAAGTTCATTTAAGTAATTTTACTTCTTGTGTGGATTTTCAACTATTTGGTGCATAATTTTTGTTTAATTATCTGTTGCGCTTAATGTTTGTTGTCTCATTTGTTCCTTATCCATAAGTACTGGTTGAAATACTTTTGAGTTAATGCCTCCAATTCTTTGAGCGAATCGTTTTCAACTGGTATACTAGTTGTTATTTATACATACTAGTTGTCATTCTCCTTATTTATATGTATTTTTTCTTTGGAACCATATAGTTGGATTGTAAGATTTATAAATTTATTGTCCGCTCAAAAGAAATCTTATTTTGTAAATAGTATTGGAGTTATTTACTATATATCACTGTTATTGATTAACTGTGACTTATTAGCTGATAAATAAAATTCAGTTTGTTTTGTGATTGAATGGATAAAATTCAATTAATAAAATCGAAGCTTTGAAATAGCTATATAATATAGCAGATGAGACAAATAAGACTATAGTATTTGTTTGTATTTACTTGTAGCATTTATTCTATGCTACAAGCAAAGTACGATTTTTTTTTTTTTTTTTTTTTTTTTTTTTTGAAATATCTATTTAGTTTTTGTAAATATTTCTGAACTCAAGGAAAAGATAAGATAACGCAAAAAAATAACGCACTTTAATATTTCTTGAGTTTTCATTAATACGATATACTAATTTACTAAAATTCAGTAAATTGTTTCTCATTGTCGAAATTAAAATGCTTTAATTACAGTTGCACAAAAACGGCATCAGAGATCAAATATGTTTCTAATTATTCCTCAGTAACGTTTTTCTTGAAATATGCATTTAGCTATCTCTAAATAAGTGAAACACGGAATTCATTCCGGGGTACACCAATCTCTTTACGAATCTCAAGTGTATTTTAACACAACCGTTCTGATAATTATGAGAATGTTCCCAAGATCGATAAGTATGAAGAATGTAGTGTGAACTGACTAATTTTCTATCGTTACTGTGTATTCGTTATTATGAAATTGATTGAAGGAAAACCCATTTAAATCGCTTTTACTTTGTGGGAATTTTCTACTGTTTGGTGCATATTGTGGTGGCTGGATGATAAAAGGTGAAGAATATTATCATACAGTTTTTTTAATAATGAAATAATATTCCAGTAATTAAAATCTCGTAATAATTACGCAAAATATAGTATCGCGTACACTGAGTTATGGCCGCAAAAGACCACGCCGACATGACAATCATTATTAAAAATGATTCGTTAAATAAATATTCATAAATACATACTTGATAATCAAGAACAAAGAAAATAAAAGCAAAAGTATTACCTGAAGTGACCTAAAAACAAAAAATGGTGGATGCATTAATACAAGGAAATGCACTAAAAATCCAGCTTCGGAAAATCTTTATTTAAAAGAATCTTCTTGAAGAAAATATATTTATAATGGATATCTCCTTTTAATAGATCCATTTTTAGGAAGAATAGTATACGATCTTTCTTTATATGCATTTGGCATGAGATAAATAATGAAATTTTCTCTCGGGGAGTATAGAGGCACTTGTCTTAAAAAATCAAATCAATTATATGATTTAGCACCGATTCAAAACACAGAAGGTAGCACCGGTCGAATTGAAAATAAACAACAGCTGCTACACAGCATCAGCATGATTCTGCCCACATAGCATTACAAACGATTCGTTATTGCATCTCCGTTGGTGGAACTGTTATCAACCTTACCGCAAAACAGAAAAAATTATGCAACCGAGCAAAATCATCTTAATTTAAAAAATATTCTTTCATTTTACTGCTTTCACTCCACCCACATGATTCTTCGCAGAAGGCAAGGCCACGACCTTCTGCGCTTGTAATCAAAACGAGAGTAAAAGCGCGCAGACTCTGCGTTGCAAGAGGGAAAAAGGGTTGCCGTAATAATTAAAAATCGCCAATTGGCATGGACAAACATACTAGAGTCTTGCGTTGGCATAATTTGTAATGCTAATGGGGAATATGAAAACTGCTTTCTTTAGAGGAAATTTTATAGATTTATTTAAGATAAGATACCAATTAGTAGTAAAGTGTTACAATTTTTGAAATTACGTATTAAATTGATTTGAATTCGATTGGCTAGCGGGGGGGGGGCGGGGGGGGGGCTACAAGAGGAAGTGACTTCACATTTAGAAAATTGTAGAATGTTCCAGAGGATTCCTTTCCCGGAAGTTCAGATTTCAAAACTATGTTTATCATTTTAAAATAAAACGAAATGTTACGTAAGAAAGAAAAGCTTACAGGGGAAGCTTTAAAAAGGAAGGAATTAAAATAATTTTAGAATGCGAATTTTAATATGAAATGAATAAAGATTAATAAAATATTTCTTAAATTAAATTAAATAAAAATATGGCAGTGGTGGTAAGTAACCACAACACATGTTTTTTGTTAAATTGTCTGTTGTGCTTCATATTTCCTGCTTCGTATGTTATTTGTCCTCCACAAACATTACATGAAATAATTTTATAATCGCTTTAAACAGGGTTCACAGCGTCCTATATTTTTTATCTATTTCGTTTCGCTGTTTCCAAAGAATAATCTTCATGATAGATTTCTTTAACCTGTTCACGAAGATTAATGCTTGTATATAGTGGTAGAAAAAAATATAAAATATGTATGTGACCCCTGCTCCAATTTTGCGTTAGTTCTTTAATGCAAAATGTAATGCATCTTAATATTTCTGTTTTCATTAATATAACGCATGAATTTACTCAAAATCAAATTAATTGATTTTCACTATCGAATTAAAATGCTTCAACAATGCATAAACGACACCAGAGACAATGCATATTTCTTATTATCACAGTCAGAAGTTGTAAAGCTCTAATTATGTTTATGGTTCCCCTACATGCCTTGTACGTGTATATTTAAACGAAATTGGCCCTTCATGAGGTTTCCCTCGTATTAAAAGCCCTCTGGAACACCCCATTTGTTCCTCCCTACTAACTATTCCTCATTTACATTTTCCTTCAAATATACATTTAGTTATCGCTAACTAAGTTAAACAGACGATTCATTCCGGGCTGCACCAGTCTCTTTTTGAAACTCAATAATTGTGTTTTAACACAATCGTTCAAAATAATAATTACGAGTGCCTTCCCCAAATCGATAAGAGTGAAGAATGCGGTGGGAAGTGATTAATTTTCTGTCGTTAACACTCTGAATTGATTATTATGAATCTGATTTAAAAGAAAATTAATTTAAAGTGTTTTACTTTGTGTGAATTTTCATCTGTTTGGTGCATAAATTTTGTTTAATTATCTGTTGCGCTTCGTATATGCTGTTTCATATGTTCTTTGTCGTCTGTAAATAATGGGAGAAACACTTTTGCACTGGTGCCTACTGTAGGATTAATAGAATTGTTCTCAACTAGTAATATACCAGTTGTCATTCTCCTTATTTATATGCAATTCTGATTTAGTAATGTTTATAAATTCATTGTATTCCACTTTGAAGAACACAATTTTAGCGCATCGAGCTTGGAAAAAGCCTCACATACTTTGTTAATATTAAATAATCTACCGGGTAATATAAAACTCAAAAGCAACTTTAAAAATTACTAAATCAAAAACGAATAATATAAAAATTCGATTTTCACCGAACGGATGAAAAAGAAGCAGGATTTTTTTAGCCCTCGGTGTGCTATTTCTTTCTCCCAACTTATTTTGTGTCGTTTCCAAAAAATAACTTACGTTGTATAAGCCAGCCGTAAAACAAAGCAGGTGTATCATTGTACGATTAAATACTCTATGGCAATTATTTAAACTTCTAAGCATCGCACATTTTCAATTTTTATACCGTCGTATTGGGGAAAAAAAAGTACTTTTAAATGCAATATGTTTGAAAACTGCATCGTAATTTATTTTTGAAATATTAATTTTTTTGTAGTTTTTTAGAGCCATTTGCTTAATATTGGCAACGGAAATACTCCATTTCTGTAGGAAGTAAAGGAAAAATAGTTCTAAAACAGTAATTATATATTTTTGTTGCCATTTTCTCATAACAACCGAAAGAAAATGTAATTAAAATACGTGCTATTTTGAAAAAAAATATAAACGAATGATTTCTGTTAAAACATGGAGCTATTATAAGCTATATTTAATTTTAAGTATCTATATTAATGTAACAAACAAATGAAGGCCTATGAATCATTAGATAGCCTTTTTTTTGTAGAGTTTCTTTAATGACGGCATCTTTTTGCTGCATTTGTGTATTATTTTGCGATAGTAACGTCCTATGCATGTTTTACTGTAGATGTTTAAGAGTGGATGGAGTGGTAAGAGTGGTAAATGTGGAATGAAGCGGATGCGAATGATGTCATTTTACGGAAAATAAAAACCGTGTGCTTTAAGTCTTGAAATTTATTTTGTACTATTTATATATACAAATAATTTTTTTCATCGGGAGCGACACTAAATTCTGAAAAAGCAGAATTCCTGTTTTCTAGTTTTTTATAACGCAGGCAAATACGAATGCTTGAATAACTGTTTTTACCCGACTTTAAAATAAAGGAGGAGGTTCTCAATTCAACGCTTATCGTTTTTTTAATGTACGTTCACATATTACTTCGAAACTATCCTACCGGTTCATGTGTTTTCTTAAAGAGGATACTCTCGAATCGGTTTCATTTTAAATTTCATCAAAATTGGTTCGGTACATTTTTTAGAAATTCCACAAAAAACAATAAATAAATAAAAGAAATAGACATCTTTAAAATATTTCATTTCAACGATTTACATGAAGGGGTCAGGTAACCTTTGAAGCGTCCAAAAATCGAATTTTTTTTAAATAGCTTATAATTAAATGTGATTCTTTGGGAACATTTAAAAGCAAACCCCATACAAAAATTCGCATTAGAAGAGAAGTTATGTCTAAAACACTTTGAGCTTTTGCTGTATGATCAACGGGTTTTTCAATCTTTAAAGCCAATTTTCTCAAAATAGCGATTTTGATCATTGCGCGCACGATTTCTGAAAAACGGTTGCCTAAAATTTCACGAAATTTTTGGTGGATATATTAAACGTACAGAAGCACAAAATGACCTATTATGTTTCTCAAATAAGAAGTTTAGAATTCACGGTTACTTTTGTATAAAAAAAATCTCGATATTTCGAATTACTCTAAATTTTTTTTTTTTTTCTCGGGATCTACAAGTTTTAATTTTTTTATTGTAAGTCATTTTGAAAACACTTTATATCTGTACTCATTACAAAAATCTTGGCTTGTTTCAGCCATTCAAATGGGAATAATCATACGCGCAATGCATGCAAGAATAATTCTTTTGTAAAAATTGTATTATCTTTAAAAATAAATTTAAAAAAAACTATATGTGCATACCTTTTCTAAACACTTTGATTGATAAAATAAATCGTTCCTAATACGTGTTTTCAATTTTATAATTAAAAGTTAATTAGTTAAAGAATGACTGCAATTCTTATAGAGGTCACTTTTCCATGTACTTCATTGGTTCAAAGGTTACCTGACCCCTGAACCTGAAGTGATGTACCGCTATCTGTTCGGCGAGAAAGTCGCTACTACTTCCTCTTTATATGGTTTTGTTTCTAGGATTGTCGTAGGGAAAACCAAAACGCAATGTTTTAAAAACTTTTATGACGTAAACAATCAGTTAAAAAAACAATTAAAATTGTAAAGCTTTTAATTTCACCCAAGATTTCTATGGTACACTCGCTGCATTTGAAGAACTATATTTTTACGATGGAGGGATTTGTACGCTATTACAAAGAGGGCCAACAATCTCTGGCAAGTTTCAGAATTGAATATAAAATCAAGTAATTAACATCGGGGTTTTTTTGTTTTTGTTTTTTTTCTTAAAAAGTTTATAGTTATTTTGACTAATAAATGTCTTACAAGTTACAAATAAGCTTACAACTGTACTGTTCATCATACACCAGTACAGCCGTCAGACGAGACACACCGTTCACAGCATTAAGCAACGTTTCTTGTGGTATGGCATGCACATATTGGCGGATAATATTTTACAATGTTGGAAATGATGGCGGTTCAAATCATTCTTTTTTTTTTTTTTTTTTTTTTGCTCAGACATATGCTTTTATTCAAGAATTCTTTTTTTGCTTTCATGTTAAGAAATCTAAATTCTTTTCCATGCGTTCGGCGCAAACAGCATCGTTTATTTTTATTCGTTTACAAATTATTAATTTGATGCGTTCGCAATTACAGATAAATACCTAGCACCTATATAGTCGTTGTCTGCTCCGCCCCGTCTGTCCGCATATAACAGCGCATAAACTAAAGAGTTGTAAGAGGTTGAAGAACAGTCACTCTAATTTGATATTAATTCAGTTGAATAAACATTTTAATTACTTCCGTTCTCTCCAAATATATCTCAAACGTTTACCAAACTTTATGGCAAACAATTTACTTGCTTGGTTATCAATATCAAATCATGTTTCTGTTGACAGCTATTGTGAAATATAATCTCCAAACAAGGACAATAAAACAATCAAGCTAAGTAAATTGTTTTTTCATGTGTCAAATGTGATTTATAAAAACAATTATCAAAAGTGATTATAATCTAAAGGAAGGAAGTGAAAGTGAAAAGTGATTGCACAATCATAAACAAACATTTTACTATAAACATTTCGCGATACTCAAGAACTATAGACATTGATAGGCTCTTATTTTAAATTACTATAAATATAAATATTGATACAAATAATTTGCTATTATGATTTATGTCACTAATTTCCTGTTTTTTATTGATGATAATATTTTATACATGTTTTCTCTATTTTTCACTTGTATCCCAGACTCTCCAACGGAGAGATGTATTTCTAAAGCTTTTATTAAATGTTAATTTTCTTTCTATTTAAAAAGTTTCCGGACAAATTTAAGTTTTACAAGTCACACAAAAAACATGTGTCTTTTAAATGACATGAACATCACACGATCATTGCATGTTGATAAATCAGAAATATAGGAGAAGATCAAGACATAATTACCCTTACCGACGTGTGTTGCCAGATGATATACGGATAGACATAAATACAAGGTAAGCCCAATTTATCTTACCCATGTTTTGTTTTATATTGAGAAATAGATAATTTATTTTTTGAGGATAAAATCGAACATCACGCAATTACTGTTAGCAAAGTTTAAATATTGCTATCAGTTTCAAGATAATGGTAAAATTTTTAGAAATTCTTTAAACTTAATAACTTATAAACTATGAAAATTCTTTTTTTTTTTTAGGTGCGCTCGTAATTATAGAAATACGTAGCACCTATAGTCGTTGCTGGTCCGTCCGTCTTTCCCTCCGCATATAACAGCGCAAGAACTACCCGACCGAATGGTTTGAAATTTAATGTAATAATCGCTGCAGTATTTCGTCGAGTCATGTCAAATTTTATGAAAATCGAATGAAAATTTAAAACAATATTAATAAAAGTTTGCTTCATTCTATTAAATCCTATGATACGTAATTAATTCAATGATATCCCATGATAGGTAATGATTCTAGGTTGCCATGGTAGTTCCTATTTAAGATGGACTCCTATTATTTCCGTATTACTGAATTTAATCAATAGAATCGTAATAAATTTTGTATTCATGCATTTTTGCATAAGAGTGCAACAACTATTGCACCAAGATCTGAATATTTATAAAACTAACTAGCTGTTTAACCCGTTCTGTGTACGGGAGTTCATTAATTTAATTCTAAAACCAAAATTAAAAATAACTACTCGAATTAATAAAATATTTTTCTACTACTTTTCCTTTTTTTAAATGAAATTTAATTTATCATGCTATTATAGCAGCAGACGATAAAACAATATCTTTGGAATGAGGGAATAAATAGAATAAAAAGTTTTGTTGATGTTTGTGATAAAATGTGTTTCTTTATTTTTTTAAATTTGTAATAATTAAGCGCAATTAAATAATCTCTAATTATTTGCATTTGAGGTAAAAGAATTATTGTAATACCCGCTGGAGGTTTTAAGTATTGCAGCGTGGCGTACGTAATGTGTATATCTCTAATTATTTGCATGTGAGGTAAAAGAATTATCGTAATACCCGCTACAACTTTTTAGTATTGCAGCGTGGCGTACGTAATATGCAATGCGTCTTGCAATAGAAAGGTAATTGTTGTGGGAAAATTTTTATTGTGAATTTTTAATTGTTGGCAGCTGCTATAACGAAAAAATGTTTAAATTTGATCGGAAATTGCTGTTTTTTTATTAATTAAAAGTTAACTATAAATTATTTCGATTCCGGATTGCTTTAGTTGACTCGGCCGTGTTTTAATACACATGTACATAACGTTTCACAATTCTGGTTCAAAACTGTGGATTTGTATAGCTTTACAGACAGACAAATTTTCATTTTTATATATTAGATTATAGTACGAACGCACATCAGTTGCCATGTTTGACGTACAATTTCCGACTCGATTTAAAATTGTTTCTGACTTTTGCGTCGCTCGGTATTATTTCTTTACTCTAAACAATAACATTAAAAAAATTTGAGGGTACGGTCTCATTTATCCTTAATCCTGCTTTGCATATTAGCTAGAATTCATTTTCTTTTTCTTTAGAAAATTGAACGATCGAACTAGAAAAAGCTCCCTAATTAGCTTTGTTAACATTTACATTTCACAGTGTTTCGTGTTAATGGGTGTAAAAACTCGGACATTTGGGTGCATGTTAGCTATTCTTTTTTTTTTTCATTTTGCGAAAGTCGCTTGTCGCGACAACACAGATGGAAACTCATGTTACTCATTAACGTGTTGAGTTGGCGAACATGGAACGATCGATTTCAGCAAAAGCGCGAACATTGTGATTATTTTACTAATTAGGCTACTGAATGTATTAATCTGTGTTTGTGTGTATTTCTCAAGTTGACTGTTCATATAGCTTATTTACAGAAATAGCCTTGGTAACTTTAAAGTTTTTGGCCAACCGGATAAGCTCAAGGTAAGCTAAAGGGGATGGCGGGTGAATGTGCAGGCTTAATTTCATCAACGATAATTCGCGAGAATCTGACCTTAACCCTTTTAAATCCAATTACTTTTTTAATTCAGGGAAAAAATTTGTTTTTAGTTTAAAAAATAAAAGTAAAAGTATTTTTTTAAACCTTTTTATAAGCTTTCAATGATTATCATAAAATCACGCCTTGTTTTATGACTGCAATTCATGTTCTTACGAATTCCGTTACAATACGTTAATTTGGTGTGGGTCCCGATTATGAAAAAATCACTACTTTAATTTACGCTTGGTAGGAAAAGCGCGAATTAATGAATTTATATTAAAAAAATTGTAATTTTTGCTTCGTTTGTTTTATAAAATATGGAAACAGAAAAGGAAAGAAAAAAAATATTATTTAACCCTTAAAAGCCTGATTTTTTCTTCGTTCCAGAAATTGTGTAATTCAGAGAATCGGAATTCACAGAAGGTATATACGAAATATTTCTACTTTCAGCATCCTTAACGGAATAGTATTTCGGTTTTCGTTCTTATTCAAAGCTCTGAAAATAATTGACCAAAAATAAATAAATAAATAAACTCATCATATCCATAGTATATATTTCAAAATGGAATGTTCAAAATTTTTGGTATCTGTTTATATCTCAAATTATATTGCTAATTCTTCTGCTTTAGAATGCGAGATGTATTTTAGCTATTAACAACATCATTAACTGAAGAGCATAAATTTTATTAAAAGGTTTTTAATTATCGTTCCAGAATATTTTTTATCATGTTGTAAGTTTTGTTCATTTTCTTTTTCTTAGAATAACAGTTATGCTATTCCTAATACTTGCAGTTAATCAGCTGTCGCGAATTAAAATGTTCTGGCTTTAATATTTCAAAAACGTTGAAACGGCGCCAACACAACGTATGTTTCAAATCACCCTCGTTTACGTACTCCTTGAAATATGCATTAGGCTTGTCTCAGAGAGTGAAACATGGAAATTCGTTCCGGGAAGTACCAATCTCTTTATGAATCTCAATTCTGTTTAACGTAATTATTCAGAATAATCGTCTGCAAGCGCCCTCGTTAGATCGATAAATATGAAGAACTTGGTGCGAACTGATTAATTTTCTGTCTGTTACACGCTGAATGTACAATTAGAAATTGATGGAGAATTATTTGAATTACTATTCTTGGAGTTAGTTTCCAAATGTGTGGAACAAAATTTTTGCTTAATTATCTGTTGCGTGTGGTAATGGTTACTCGAATAATTCCACATTTGAAAAATATTAAATTTGTAAAACCATTTTAACCAGGTACTTTCGATGCATTTGAGCAAATAACTGTCTTGTTTTGTATTTCATTTGCTCTATCGGAATTCAGTTTTGATATATGAATTCATTTTGTATTCGTAGAAACTGCTTCGCATATTTTCACTCTGTTACTCTAACTAATTAATATTTTAATTTTAATGAAGTAATGTTTCTGTTGAATTAATACATTTCAATATTTTTTTCTTCTTCGCGTATATTATTAATATTTATATTTGAAAGATGCTGTCGTTTATATTATAAATGCTAATTTGATGTAACATGTTTTAACAACTCCCTTTGTGTAAGTGATGAACATTTTTAAACTTATAAATCGCAAATTTCCGCCTTTTTCGCTCAAATAAATCATGTTTATTTTCTAGCTGTTTAGGAAGCAACTGTCAGAACCCAATTCAGACTGCTTCGAGCCACATTTTTCTGAAGGCCTTCCTCCCATAGGAAGCCGTTTCCATATAGAATTTTATCAAACTCTGAAATTTCCAATACGACGCTTACTTTTGACATCATATTTGAATTTTTCTATAAATTTGACCTTAAGATACCGAATGGGTGACGTAGTTTAGGAATTACGGTGATTGATATTTTCAAACTCTGGATGACAAATTCATTTTTAATAGTTGCAAGATAAATTGCAGTGCGGGTAGTTTTTTAATCATAACTCGCATGATATTCTAAAAGTTAAAATTCATTTTTTTCCGAAAATTAATTTCAAAACATATGTATTTTGAAATTAATATTAGAAAAAAAAAATTGGATCGTAACCAATGAATTTTTTAACAGAAATCGATTTCCAGAAACTTCAAATGTGAGAATTCAAAACTACAGCTCCTTCCGCTAACTAGTTTTTGAGTTATGCTTAAAAAAAACTACCGGAATTGCAGCTTGTTTTGCAACTATTAAAAATAAATTTTCCCAAACTATTTTACTCAACATTTTCCCCTATGATATCCCAAGGTTAAATTTACCGAAAAGTCCACATTAATTGTCATTGTCAAAATTAGGTGTTCGCATAAAAAATATCAGAGTTTGATACTTTTTTTTTTTTTTTTTTTTTTGCATGAAGTCGGCCCTAAAGCTAATTCTTTTTACATACATGCAAAGAAGACATAATTTCCAGTCAGTTGGCTATTCCCATTTTTACTGGGGCAAATTGATCGTTAAAATGTATGGGGGTGTTCTTTTTTTTTCTTCTTCTTCGCCGTCTGAAAGACATTAATGGCTATGACCAGAGTTATTGCATCATATACCACTCTATTTGGCTCAGCTTTTGAACCATTGTTTTGTGGACTTTTGATTAAAATAATGTTATCATTTATCTGTTTTAAAATTCCCTATATATTCTGATTAAAAAAAAAAATTGCTCTTTGATCTTTTGAATGTCGCTCCACCGTTTTATAATGACAAATCTAAATCGGCAACTTTCCAAAAGCTATGTGGAAAAATGCATTATCTGTGTATTTTTATTCATGGATAAAACATTTATAAGGGCTGCCTCCATTGTTCCTTGTGAAATGCATGAATCATGACCATGAGCAGACGATTTCGGATAATATCTCTATTTGTCAATTCCCGACCTCTTTGCATTATATTAATACTACATCCATGAACACAGAGAGGGAAACAGAGGATTACACTGACGAAGAATACAGGCATGAATCGGTGGGTCATTTTCATATGTGAATAAGGGAAATTTGATTCCCTCTTTTCCGAATTGATGAATAATCTGACTTATAGAAGAATCGTTCAGTATATTTTTATTGTAATAATTAGTCTATTTTAGAAATTAGATAAGATTATCAAATTTAAAGCTTATCATAGAATGCAAACATTAAGGATTGAAGACATACTAAGGCCGGGAATAAAATAGTAGTTCAATTCATGGATAGTGTACGCAGACGATTTTAAATAAAATATCCGTGCTAAATTACTCTATTTACTTCATTATATTATTTTGCAATAAGCTTAATGATACAGACTCACTTTCTGGCAAAGCTGTAAGCTAAAAAAAGTATTTCGGAGACGATCTTGTGGACTAAAAATTTTATTCTTTTTATACGAATTGACTATTTCCAACTGAGCGAAAAAATGCCCAGGCTGGGAATCGAACCCCGATCCTTGGCTTACAAGGTCAATGCTTTACCGGTTAAGCTAACTGGGCCGACAACCACCCAGCATATTTCGCTCAGAAAACCTTATTAGTAGAAACATCTGGTCTGTCATGTAGACAGCTCAACAGAACAAACCGCAGGTAAAGGAACTTCATATACACGATGCATACGTAGATGAACTATTATTTTAACACAATCAAACTTATTGATAAAGTTATCATACGATTCTACCAATAGGGTTGTGAAGATTATTATAACTCACACATTTAAAACTAAAAGTTTAGCCGGTGATGTAAAAGTGGAGTACATTGGGATGCCTCACAGAACCCATTTTGTTTTGAGCTCTCATCCCATTGACTGCGAACAGATTCAGCAAAGTAAAGATAAAGATTTTATTGAAGAAATGTTGACATAATATACTGATGGGGTGGCCCGCTTAGAAAAAGCGTGAACTTACACAGTCAGAGTATCAGGTCGAAATGAATATACTTATATATCGAATGCACGCCACATCCACTGGAATACCAAGCCAATATGAGAGTTACGCAAACGCCAAATTATCCGTTGCATAGAAAAACAATGGGAGAGAATTTAAATTATTGGCGAATAAACTGATAAAGACAAAATTGTGAAATAACTTCAAGCAACCCTACCAAAACATTAACAATACCAAAAATTTATTTATATTATAGATGTCAAATATAATTTTATGATTAAATTTATTGCCTGAGTTAAAATGCAAGAAATGGATAACATCCCCTTGTTAATAAAAATGATCGCTTTCTTTTATAAACAAAACAAAGGAAAATTACCCACATAAATATTGTAACAAAAATAGATTAGTATTAAATTAATATCGAAATGACAGAAATGTAATTATCGTAAATCAAGTATAATTTAAGCTGTTGACTTGCAGATATAAAATAGCGAAATCAAAATGATAATGAATCATTTCGTTAAAAAGACATGCTTATTATTTAATGTTTTACCTCCGCATGAAAGAGACAAGAAATAAGCCTGAAATTACTTTTTAACAAATCCAGTTATGACTGACTGAATACATGGAAAGAAAAAGAAAACATTAATTTAAAAAGAATAAAAAGACAATATATGATGATTGCATCATCATATATTATCACTCCCAGCACGCAAAAAAGCTGACTCTCGGCATGGCTTGATTCCAAAAATAACATAAAAATATATTAAACACTGTACTAAATCAATATATAAGGTACTAAAATTACAAACATTTTCCTCATTATTATTATTATTTTTTTTTTTTTTTTGAAAATAAGTAATTGGAAGCTTCTTGAAAAACAAATGCACAGATCTGAATATTAAGAATAATGTCTATATCAATAAAAAGACAATATATGATGATTGCATCATAAGGGTTTTCTGAGCGAAATATGTTGGCTGGTTCTCGGTTCAGTTAGCTTAAACGATAAAGCATTGGCCTTGTAAGCCAAGGTCTGGGTTCGATTCCCAGCCTGGGCATTTTTTCGCTCAGTTGGAAATATTCAATTCTTATGATAACTTTACCAATCAGTTTGTGTTAAAATAATAGTTTATTCTTATTATCTTATTTTAGATTCGGTTTTTACTAATTGAATAAAGGCGAGTGTTAAAAGATTTGTTAAGTTTTATTATGAATTCAAATAATTCCCTAATATAATTTTAAAAGAAAATTTAATCTTTTAGCCTTCTTCATTGCAAATAAATTTGTAGTCCCATCTGTACTGATGCTGCTTCACTTAGTTATTGACCTATTAATGCCGATTAAATTAATTTTTTCTGCAGTACATGTTTTCAAACGTTTTATTGTCAAAAATGTTTTTCCAGGAACATACGGCGGAACAGCTAAGTTTCCGAAATTTTTTTAACGTTGTTTATAGACACTCTGAAATAAGATTTTTACTGGATTTTTCAAGAGTTTCAGTTAAACAGGTTAAGACTGTTAGTCAGTGAATTTCCCGATTCCCCTTGATAAATTTTATGCACCCGTATTTATATATTGGAATGCACCCGTATCTCTTTTTTTCTTAGCTGTCAAAATATTTCTAAACTAAGATATAGTGGGCCACTAATTATTAAAGTTTAAAAATAAGCCCAAATGCATTTCTGAAGAACTACTGAAATAAATCTGATTGACTAATATTCTTAAGTATTAATTTTCCATAAACTGTTTGGAATATCTGTTTTCTTTCTTCTACATTGTTTATTTTCTAGAGCAGGGTTGGCGAACCCTACAGCCGCGTGCCAATTTTTTTCAAAAAATATTTTACCTAACCTTGCCATGCCAACTAATAAACAAATTTAGTGAATTGAAAAATGATGCATAAAAATCACTTAAGATTTTTTTTAAATGGGTGACGGCATACATCTAACAAGGGAACCACTTTAGGTGTTGCTCGCACCTAGAATCGAGACCTGGTGCATTTTGTAGCCCTATGCATAAAAGTTAGAGAACCGATAAAAATTCTTTGTTAAAATCATATTTTATATATTTTTTTATATTTATAATTTTTTATTATTGGATTTTTATTTGTTAATTTTACACCAAAAGAGATTTAAGTCGCCAGATATGGCACTTCAAAATTTTCACTAGCTTTACACTTGTAATAGTTTTACGTCCAAACCATTACAACACGTTGGGTAGCGAAAATACTGAGCTAGGGTTGCCGGAAAACAGTACGGGATGAAAAAGACGCCAATCTTTCCCCGCCAAATATGTAAATATAATACTGTATTTTTTTTTAAATCAAATTCGTAGGTTCTTGAAGGAATTTTAAAACTTTTTTCAACATTTTATAGTTATTATTGACTAATTTATATTTTTAACTATTTTTTTTTTTTAACTTTTACTTTAACAGCCCGAAAAGTGGTCTCGAAAATCGCATTTTCAGAAAGTTAATCGGCTGTAAAATCAAAAAATATTATTTTAACAAAAAAATTTTATCGATTCCCAAACTTCCTAATATAGAGCTTTAAAATGCACCAGGTTTCAATACTAGGTGCGAGCAACACCTAAAGTGGTTCCCTTGTAAGGTGTTAAACTGTAATAATCACAAAAACAATTATATTTTAGAAATTATTTTTAAAAATTTATGTGACTTAGAAGAAAAATAATTAATATCAGGTTCATACTCTTAATTTCAACAAAATGCAAACTGAACTGGATTTATCTGCTTTTTATATGATTTACTCTATTTTTCATTTGCGAAAACAATGACCTGCGGACATAGATAGATGGAAAAAATTACTAATTCGGTTTTTACTAATTCGGTAATTTACGGTATTTTAAAAATCCGTGATCAAAATTCTTCTATTTCCAATTAATCCGATTTAGATAAGACCAGATCCTCTAAGTTTTTTTTTTTGTTTGTTTTGTGCGAACTCACTGTATATTGATTTAGAGCCGCGAGCAATACCGTGCAAAAATTATTCTTTTGCGTGCCATAGGTTCGCCGTCCCTGTTCTAGAAGATCTTCAAAAGCAGATTTTTTGGGAAATTCTTAAGAGATTTCATTAAGAGATAAGTTTTTATTTAAAATATTGTGTTTTATTTTGAATTAAATTGATGTTGATAGACTCTATTACATTGTAAATAATTTATTGTATAAGCCAAAAACTTAAAAGTTCATGCATCAGAAATTTACTAGGCAACACTACCGAAGCATAGAGGAAGGTATCATTTTTCATTTTTTCCGGAGAATATATTTTGAAACTTTGAATGTTTATTCTGATACATGAAGATTAGGACTAGGTTAATATATATATATATATACAACCATTAATTAAATATTACTGACCACCATCAATAATTGTGATAGTATGAATGAATTTACAACAATACCCCCAAACACACTGAATGGATACCAAAAACATAATAAACAAGCTACTATGTATAAAATAAAGTCCCTTGTACTATATAACAAGAATTAATAATAAAGAAAAAAAAGAAGAATATGGATTTCGATAAAAATAATTCAAAAGCTTATATATTGAATTACGTTATCAAGAGTACAGAATTCAATTATATAAGCAAAATCAGTCGTTTTCTGTGAGAAAAAAAGCTAAAAGCTGAAAAAAAAATTTCTCCTGTACTCAAACGACCAATATAACCAAAAGAATAGTTTCAAACTGAAAACAGAATAAAATTAAATGCTATGAAATGGAAAAAGCAATACAACCTTTTAAATAATTAATTTATAGCAAGGAAAAATAGTAATATTACACTAAATACCTAATAAAATCCCAGTTATTTTATCAAAGTACACATCAGCACATGATATCCAAAATACGATAAGTTTAAGGTTATTTTTACAGTTAACACAGATTTTAAAACCTAATGTATATAGTTAATCTATTTTGAAATACCGTGATAAATGCAATTAAAATAATATAAATAGAAAATAATTACATAATAAGTGAATTACCTCTTAGCACTTTTAATTTTTTTTTTAATTTCTTAACTAAAGTAAAAATTACCAAAACTATAAATTTACAAAATCGCAAATAGCCAACATTAAGCTCCACCTTGTGTTAAAAATTGATATTATTACTCTATTCGAAGCATCAGACAGAATCTAATTTAAATTTTAGTGCTGTCATCTATTATATTAACTTGAAACTAATATGAACAAAATGTCAAAGATTATGCTATTATAAGTTAATTAATTCATAATATACCAACTGCTATATCCCAACAAATCCTAATATAAAAATACCATATTATATTTCATTATTCATATAAATATTAAATAAATACAAATGTTAATAGAATGATTACAATATATTCTACTACCATACCCAATTAAACTATACGGAAAATTTAAATAATTTCAAAACAATAATAATATAATATAGCAATATGCTATAAAACTAAATAAATTATATATAAAAAATTATATATAATAAAAATATAAACTATAAGAAATACTTTTAAATATAAAAAAATAATTAATTAAATGAACAGGAAGAAAAAAAATAAAATAAATAAATGAATGTTGATATAATTATGTCAGAATCTTCATTTCCCAATTGCCTAATGATAACAAATAAATTGTGTGGTTTATTTTCATATTAACCATAAAAAACTAAAGAATATGAATATGGGATTAACATTCACATAAAACCGTTAATTAATCATTTAATACTAAGTTCAAACTTAAACATTATTAAAAAGTATAGAGGAATAATATATATATATAATCCATTTTTATTGTCAATTCATTCACAATATTGCGGTTTTTTATGATGGTCGGTAATGTTTAATTAATGGTTATATATACAGTAAACTCTGTCTAAGGCGGAATCGGTTGAGACTGAGAAAAATTTCCGCGGTAGACAATATTCCGGCTTATGCAAAAAAGCTCCCCCTTCCTCCAAAAAGAAAAGAAAAAAACTCTATGTTTGACTATCTTTCATTGATTTTCCCGACTCGAAAGTCGATTGAAAACTGAAATTTAAAAGATTCTTTGTTTTTATAGATAAATAAGAAAAGGTATTCAATTTCTTAGTACTGCTGTAATACATGCGAATTGGAAGTTTACACACACACACACAAATAAAAAAAAAATATAAAATAAATAATAATAATAATAAACTTCGAGAATGAGACAAAATGTTTTTATTTTGAATTTGAGTACAACCATAAAGTATGATATATTGTACTTTAGAAAATATATATTTCCATAAATTTGCATTCTACTAGAAATAACTTTTAAATGCAATTTTGTACAGGAAAAAATGACATAAGTAAGAATTATTTAAAATTTAAACAGTTTCTGTTCTTTTCAATTAAACTTTTTCAAAGTGTTACGGAATTTAACTAACATCCTCGACATTGAGTATTTGACTTAACAATTTTAAAGTTTGATAAACGAAATGCCTTTTTTAAAATATCCTTTTTTCCGCCTTATGCAAAATTTTGGTTTCGGTGGGACCTTAAAATCCTTTCCGTTTCCGCGTTAGACAGATTCCGCCTTATGCAGCATGAATTAATGTAATTTTCTATGGGTTCGTCGGGACTTGAAGAATTTTCCGCGGTAGACAGATTTCCGGCTTACAAAGACTCCGCCTTAGGCAGAATTTACTGTATATATATATATATTGGAATTCATTATCATTTTAATAATAATTAGATAAATGTCCTTAAATGTCCCACTACTGGTGCGTTTACTTTATATGCTTAATTTAATATTTTATGTGTTAAAATCTGACGGACTGCGAGTAAGATTTCAACGCAGGGGTGCCATTTGAGGGGGGCAGTACCCCCCCCCCCCCTTTTCAGACTCAAACAAAAATTTTAAAAACTACTCAAACGCTAAAGTAATTTGTAAGATTTGATTGCAATAAAAAGATATGCATGAAATAAATGCTTTGTGCATAGAAATTAATAATTATAAAAAATACTTCCTATTCCAACTTTCTTAAGGTGAGACATATATTGTACATTGGCTAATTTTAAAAATGCATGAGAGACATTTTTTTTGTTATCAATTGCTTCAGAGCTGTGTACAACTTGATCATAGGAAAACTAGTCCCATCATGGCTAGAAATACATGGGTAGGCTTTTTTAAGATTTTTTTTTTCTTGGAAGGAGGGGCGGGGGGAGTGTTGAAGGGGCGAATATAATTCAAGTTCTTAATTATCCGACTTTTTTACTTTTTTGGATTATTAGTGTCACATTATATTTACTGCATTCATTGCAATGTTCCCAAATTATTTAATTATTTGTTTTATTAAATCATATTATATATGGTACACTCTCAAAATTCTTCGACGCATAGGACTGGAGTCTGCGCGCACCCGACAAAACAATTTCTTCAACCCAAAAACCCACAGACTTCACCCAAATCCTAAAGTAAAAGAAAATCACTCCATATTTTAATACTTTTATAATAAAGTAGTCTATAATTTTATCCCTTATCTACAGAAGTGAACACATGGGTTATTACTATAGGCCACCATTAATAGTCAAATCTATAGTTTTTCATTTGAAAAATATTCGGGGCTTCCTTCTTAAAAGCCATGTCATCCCGATTCCGATCGAAAGAGATAAAGCACAATCAAAAAAACTTAAAGTGTACCTTACTCGCAACGAAGAAAATGCGTCAACCTAACCTGACGCAGGGCATTAATTTCATGTAAATACGAAAGCCGCTAAAAAGATTTCATTGAAAGGCAAATCGACTCGAAATGAAAGAAAATTAATCCATATTTTAATACAATTATTGTAAAAGACGTCTACAATTATATCTTTAATCTAAACTTTACCTTTTATGTAGAAAGATGAAGATATGTATATACTATTCATTAATGTTCAAATATGTAGCTTTTTCATCTGAAAAATATTCAGGATTTCTTTGAAAAATAGTATTAACACGAACTCACCTCAAATTAGTGAAAACGCAATCCGAAACAATTGCTTTACAAAACGCTTTACCTTACCTTTACTTGCATAAAATCATTAATGACAATTTTCTTATCGCTATAGATCACAAAAGTTGCACATTTCGTGACCTATTCATGACGTTCGTGGGCTGATTATCTCATGACTGATTGAATTTCTGGATTTTTTTTCTTGATCATCTGACGAGATTTGCGATTTTTTCCGCGACCGTTTGACGGAATTAACGATTTTTTTCTGCAACCGTTATCAAAATTGGTTTTTTTCTCGCGACCATTTGTCGAAATTCACAATCTTTTTCCGTGACCAACTGATGAAATTCCATATTTGTTTCTGTGATCTTTTGACGAAATTCGCGATTCTTTTTCACGATCATTTGTTGAAATTTGATTCTTTTTCTCCACCACCGACTAATAATATTTGTAATTTTTTGCGCGATAGTTACATGAAATTTTGTATCTTATTTCACGGTTGTTTGACTAAATTTTCGTGATTTTTTGTGCACTCTTTTGACGAAATTCCAAATTTTTCCCGCAATCTTTTTACAAAATTCGAGATTTTAGTTTGTAAAATTATTTGACGAAATCTGCATTTCTTTTCGCTATCTCTGATGAAATTGGCAATATTTTCCGCGGTCGTTTGAAGAAATTAGCGATTTTTCCGCAACGAATTGGGGATTTTTTTTTTTTTTTTTCAAAATTTGCCAAATTCGCGATTTTTTTCTGTGACCTATTGACGAAATGATTTTGCGGAATTCGAAAGAAAAAAAAATCGTGGACTTTCACGAAAATTAATAAATTCGCAGAATAATCACATGTCTGTGAAAGAAGTTAAGGAGACAAAATCACACAGAGCTTTTTTTGTTGTGCGGGATTTTCCTATTTTCTATGAGATTTGTGCAGTTTTGCACGTTGTTCAATTCTGCACGTTTGCAATTGTGCACATTTCCTCAAAGAAAATTTTTCCTTGTCCTTCACCAGAAAACTCTTGAAATGGCGCCCCTGTAGTAAAACCTGAAAAAAAGAAGTCGAAAGGGACTAGAAAAAAGTTCCATTTTAGACAGGTCTCTGTCTTAGCAAGTATAATTGTACGATGTTTTTTCATCAAAATTTGATTTTTTTCCCATTTGAAAAAGAATTCTGTTATAGACAGGCTTCGTTTTCACAAATTTCACTGTAATACATCTCTTTTCAGAGCTATACTATAGAGTGGATGGTTTAACAGTCTTTGAGGATACCTCAAGAATGGAACCTATAATAGAATCCTGTCTAAAACGAAAAATTTTCATATTCAATATATTCAAATTTTACTTGCTAAGATGGAAACCTGTTTAAAATGAAATATTTCATTGGTTCTTGAGTCTCCGTATTCAAAGTTTGTACTGTTTTTGTAAGCATGATTCAATTTACGTTTCTCTTTCGGGGGGGGGGGGGGGTAGACGCCAGGGTCCTACCTTTAGCTATATAACTTCCCTCAAAAAAATCTCCCCCTCCCCCACAAGAAAGTTCTGAAATGGCGCACCTGTTTCAACACTTCACATGAAATTAAGTATATATTTTGACAACTAAGAATAGAAAAACAGATATCCTCTAATAGTATAGTGGTTAGGCTGTTGAATTCGGAATTAATTAGGGGAAAGCTGGAAATTGTTTTAATCCCTTCTGTTTAGGTCTAGAATGAATCGCGAAACAGCTAACCCTGTCAAAAACGCTGTCAATACAAATGCTGTAGAGCTTAAAATTCTGAGTAAAATGAGTACCTACACTCAATATTTATGTTGGATATTAAGGTCACAACTCCACTTCAAAATTTTAGACCCATCATCAGGGGGATGACCTCAGAATTAATTAGGAGAAAACTTGAAATTGTTTAATCCCTTCAGTTTAGGTCTAAAATGAACGTACTATGTTTTCTTTCTCGTACTTGGGTGAATGTTAGAAAATATGTACATATTTATTTTCGAAAAACAGGTTTTTTTTAGTTTCCTTAACAATATCTCAAAATAGCTAACTCTATAAAAAACATTGTCAATACAAATGTTGTAGAGCTTAAAATTCTGAATGAAGTGAGTACCATCATTAATATTTTTGTTTAACATTAAGGTCGCAATTCTATTTCAAAATTTTTCAAATCAAGAGCTTGAAGCCAGGAGAGACCAAGTTAACTTAACAATATCTCAAATTACGACCTTAATATTGAACAAAAATATGAAGTGTAAGTACTCATTTTACTCAGAATTTTAGGCTCTATAACTTTTGTACTAACAATGTTTTTTATAGAGTGAGCTATTTTGAGATATTGTTAAGTTAACTTGGTCTCTCCTGGCTTCAAGCTATTGATTAGCGATTAAGGCAAAATTTTGAAATAGAATTGCGACCTTAATGTTGAACAAAAATATTAATGAAGGTACTCACTTTATTCAGAATTTTAAGCTCTACAACATTTGTATTGACAATGTTTTTTATAGAGTTCTGAGATATTGTTAAGGAAACTAAAAAAAAAAAAACGTGTTTTTCGAAAATAAATATGTACATATTTTCTAACATTCACCCAAGTACGAGGAAGAAAACATAGTACGTTCATTTTAAACCTAAACTGAAGGGATTAAAACAATTTCCAGTTTTCTTCTAATTAATTCTGAGGTCATCCCCCTGATGATGGGTCTAAAACTTTGAAGTAGAATTGTGACCTTAATATTCAACATAAGTATTGAGTGTAGGTACTCATTTTATTCAGAATTTTAAGCTCTACAACATTTGTATTGACAATGTTTTTGACAGAGTTAGCTGTTTTGAGATATTGTTATGGTATGTAAAAAAACTTGTTTTTTTTTTTACTATAAATCTATACATATTTCCTAACGCTCACCTAGTACGAGGGGGAAAACATAGCATATTCATTCTAGGCCTAAATAGAAGGGATTAAAACAATTTCCAGCTTTCCCCTAATTAATTCCGAATTTGCCCTTTTTTTGCACCCCTACCACTGGGCTATAAGAAGAGTACACAGTAAAAAGAAGTTAAAAATATTAATTTCTGAGGAGATATTTTAAATATACGAATGCATTCCACGACCACAGATTTAGCAATAGCAAGAGGAATTGGGGTAAATCACTGACAGCCTTAAAAGATTTTTTTTATCAAGGTTGTTCTTTTTGATAGCGTTGGAACCCTGCTTTTACAGAGTTCCATTTCGAAACATACGTACGATTTTTAACGATTTCCTAGAAATTGAATTCATTCTTGCAACAAGCTGATGGAATCAAACAATTGAGACATGATAGCGTAGAATTTTGAATCTTGACCGTCTTGCTTATGTGTTACCAGATGTCCAGACAGGGCCGCCACAATGTCGCGCAGGCCCCTGACAAATCACGTAGCCCACCGTCCCGGACTACAATATTCGACTAATCGTCAAAAAATTGCATATATCATTGGATAATATATAATACAGAGTATAAAACATATGAAAAATAACATGCAATTTTTTTCCTCATATAATGTGTGTAATTATTTTTAATTTAAAAAAAAAAAAATCCATCCTGTAGAGTATTTTAAATATTTATTTTTCTTTGTGTTTACGGTTACTTTCAGGATCCTAACATCTATACATTCCCCGACAATTATATCAACTTTGGCTGTAAGAAATAACGTTAATATTAACTTTTTTTTTTAACGCGAAAATACATTTAAAGACAAAATGTCACTGGAACAAATATTGACGATTTCATTAATTTATCTATTACTTTGAGAGTTTCCTGACAGAATAGGGCAGGGGAGTTTAGTGACAATCATTCTTAATTTGTCATCAGAGTTAAATTCAATGCCTAAAAAGGCAAAAAGGGGTTTAAACACTTAAAAGTTACCAGAATTTAAAAAAAAATCTAAACTTAGTTTAGAAGTTTGATGAATAATGCGCTATCCGGAATTAGTTTTTGTAATAAAACCTTCTTCAAGCGACCAGAGAAAAAAAAAGGAATTTGTTTCATTTTCTTCAAAGAAATGTGGGTCGCTCATGGAGTTAGTTCAACTGGGATGGTTTCTAAATGGAGGTAAAATTAGTATTGAGCCTATGGCAATAAATTTCGTTCCATGAAAGAATGGTCCGTCAGGGGCTGGTCGCACAGAGAAGTTTTACTATATTTCTTGGGAAAAAAAAAAAAAAAAGAAAAGTTTTGAGTCGGACCTATGTTTTTTACTGATGCGCCCTGAAATCTCAAATTTCTTGAAGGCAAAGTGCCCCTCCACCGCTGTGCGCTGTCCACCTCACGGTCTATGTTTAATACACTTTTAAGGGAAAAAATAAAGAGAAAATTAATTCTAAAATCTTGTGGATGTACGTTTGCAATTTCAAGAAAATAAATGAATGTATTTTAATAACTGCAAGTTTTATCACAATATCAGTTCTAGAAAAACATACTTATATCTTGTCTAAATTTTGTGATATAAAAATAGCTACAGCGATTGAAGAAAAATAATTTATGATACCTCGACGTATATAACGTAAAGAAACATTCCCCCATCCGCGCTCGGAATTTCTAAGAGTGTAAAGCAGAATTCATTGATTATTGTATTTATTATTTATAGATGTCGCCTTTTTACGTTTGCCAACAATATTCTAAAAAAATTGTTTCTATGTAATGAGTGAAAAAGCAATTTTTTTCTGTTTGCTGGCGCCATCTATATTCAGAAATAACCGTTACGTTATAGTCGTCTCTTTCAACTTGTTGACTTGTTGCGCCATCTTTTGAATATTTGTGAATTTATATGTCAAGTATTCATTTTTAGCGTTTGTTTTTGTGTATAATGTCACTCACTATTTTCATCGTAATATTAAGTTTATTTGTTCATGTCCATTTCTCATTGGTAAGTAATTTTTTTGTCTGCAGCTTCTGTCAAAACATTTTATCTATTCAAAGCATTGTTTTTCGATGTAAATTGTTAAAATAAGGAAAATATAAAAGGAAATGTATTTCTTCACGTGTGCCTTTAATGTCTCTGATTATTTGATTTTACGTTTGGAAAACTTTACAATCCACTATTTTTGTATAGATGATCGATTGTCAATTTTACATTGTAATCGATTGTTTCAGTAGTTATCGATAGACGTTCAGAGTTTGTTGATGTTTAAGATTTATTGAACTTCGCTTTTGTTAAAATTTAAGCAGCTTTCACGCGTGACAGGGAAAATGCTGAAAATTTATTAATGTAAGGATGCTCAGTCAGAAAGGCAGTAAAAAAAGCCAGCCATTAACGACAGGTTTTTACGAATTTTCGAAAACAAAATGTAAAATAGCATCATATAAAAGCGCGATTCTATATTCTACCTTATATTCTATAGAGAGTCGATGTTTATGTATGATTTTGGATTTCAATATGTAAAACAAGTAAAAACAATTTAAGCTGAACCTACAGATTTTGTCTCATTAAGTTGCTAGTAATTTGTACATTATAAAGAAAATGTTTTTTTCTAAATATGAACTTTTATATGTTAACATTTATTGGTACTAGGGTAGATGCACCAGTTTTGGCCACTGTACCAGTTTTGGCCACATTGGATCAATTTGTCCAATATTTAGCCTGTGAATTAATGCTAACAAATAATAGGCATTTTTATATTTTAAGCAAACTCTCTTTTATCATTTACAATATCATTTGTTTATTTTTTGATAAAATATGACTTGCAAAAAAAATAAATGTGTGAAACTGTAGTGTGTGCTTACATGTATTAAGATTTTTGCTTAGCTGACAAGTTTTCAGAATCTTTCAACATTAGACACTTATTGGGTTCTATTTGTTCGGAAATAAATTGCTATTAGGTTTTATGAGGTAAGCTTTCTCTCTACTGCAATTTTACATTTAATTTAATTATTTTAACAGTTTAATGGGGGGTGGCCAAAACTGGTGCATTAAATTTGCTATATGTACCAGTTATGGCCATGGGGGTGGCCAAAAAGGGTACAACATTATGTTCCACTTTTGGCCACATGATTCATTATAGAGGGAATTTTAGCCATTTAATAAATTTAAGAACATCTGGAAAAATCAATTTAATTTTGTTTTATATAGTAATGGCTTCAATAATAATAATAAAAGCAAGGCTAATGGCAGTTCTTATAAAAGAGATTTTGTTATTCTCTGTCCAATAGATCATTCAGCTTAGAAAGAAAGACATTGTGCTAGTCACTAAAGAATGACATTGCTAAAGAAAATATAGTATTGTGTTTAGTATTGATAAAACAAAAGGGGAGGCGATATGTAATGTTTAGATATGATAAATAAACTAAAACATAAATTTTGAAAGATTTTACAACTTATAAATTAAAAAGT
Organism: Maratus speciosus; assembly: GCA_963932465.1. NCBI lineage: Eukaryota > Metazoa > Arthropoda > Arachnida > Araneae > Salticidae > Maratus > Maratus speciosus. The sequence goes on from OZ010799.1 coordinate 112,703,824, forward strand.
TCAATAAAATTATAGCATGATTTAATTGCTTGTATTTTTCCTAAAGAAATGAAGAAGTTCCATAATTTTTGCAATATTTCAGGCACACGGATTTAGAAATATTAAATATTGTGAAAATCTTTACTACAGATATCTAAATACAAGTAAGAATGTATTTCACATTATTAAAAAAAAAAACAGGATTCCTTTTACCAAGTTTAAAAGAGATTCTGTGCTATTAAAAAATGGCCTAGAGGGAACACTGCTCTAAGATAGGAAGTAAAATTAAGGCCATTCAAAATGTAATGCAAGCACTACAAGCTAGCAAAGTTTTGGAGTAACCCGTTCTTGCCTTACATCACAAGTTTGCAGGACGGACACCACTTTTCTCTAATAATGTTGAATCTCAAGTAGTAGATCTAGGTACTAGGAATTGAAGTTAAAAATCAATTAGAAAAGTGGATTTTAGATATTGTCAGAATACTATTTCCTATAAAAATGGAATAACTTTTAAGGTTCTGCCCAGAAAATTGTAGCCGGCAAGATAGAAACTCCATTTCAAGATGGAAGACCAGGTATGAAATGGTATGATTTGCTTCTGAAATCACACCCTAAAATAACTTGCAAAGAGGCAAGGTATTTAAATAAGGCACAAGCTAATATAAACCAAAAGATGATTTCATAACTTTTTGATGAAAATCAAACAAAAATCAGAAAATGCTTTCAAGAAATATAACTCTTTGATGAAGATTCAAGTGTTCTAAACAAGCCACAATCCATGAATAATTATAAAACTGATTAAATAGTTAATCTTTATGTCCTATAGGTATTGTTGTCCCTTTTATTAATCAAATTTAAATATATTTTTTGTTTTTTAATTGAAATTTTCAGTTAAAATCAACATAAGTATATTTTATTTGATGTTTTTATCAATTCATAAAGAAATTTGCAAAATTCTCTTAATACAGCAAACAAATATATGTGTGGTAAAATAGATGTTGCATAAAAATGCTTTATTTTTACTTATTATCAATTAAAATGTTTGTTAAACTACATGATATTGGAGTGGCCAAAACTGGTGCATAGAGATGGCCAAAACTGGTGTAGGGGTGGCCAAAACTGGTACAAATTGGAATAAATTACTTGATGAGTTATTACTCACAATCTAAAATATTCGGTAGAAAGTCATTATAGTTAACAGAAAGACAATTAAATTTACTAAAGAATGATGTTATTATGATTTAATATGCTTCAATCGATCAAGAAATGTAAAATTTCTATTTCAAATTTTCTCTAAATGTGGCCAAAACTGGTACATCTACCCTATTTCCAGTAAATTATTTTTAAGCACTGTATTTTGATATTTTTTTATTAATGTATAATTTGTGAATTGAAAAATTGACTAATATAAGGTTTTTTACTTTTTTGTTTGTCTTAATATTGTAGGATGCTTCAATAATTAGGGTCACCCGGGGTAATTCAGCCTGGTACTACTATTAAAGATATTGTTCCCAATTTTGGTATGGAATAAGCACCCCCTGATGGCTATATAATAAAATTCTTACCTAAATTTATAAGCACTTATAATTGAAATAATTATAATTTTTAAGTGATGAGGAATTAACCCGGAGTCAGGGTAATTTTTGGAGATTGAGTATTAAAATATGTAAAATGAATTTTGTAAAAGCTTTATTCATCTCATAATTGTGGAAAAATAACACTTAGACTTTGTTTTGGGTATAAATAAAAATTTATTTGATGTGCAAAAGACTCTTGTACATTTTACAAAACATTAACTGGCCAAACAATTTTTGTAACATTTATAAGCAGTTTTATTACTTCATCTACTGTGAATGGCTTCATCAATACCTTGCAAATTTAGTGGTCTGTAAAATTTAAAATATATACTGAATTTTGTTTTTGATTCTATCCTTGCTTGGGCCAACTTAAGTTTCAAGAAATTTTACACAAACTTCAATACTTTATCATAATATACACAGCATAATAATTATGTTCCTCTTTTGCATTATGTATATTTTTAAGCACCATTTTGGCATTTTGCAATATGATAGTATGTCTACTTAAGGGTCCTGTCCCTGCCGGCGAAGACACTCACAAGCTAATGCTAATCCTATGGGGAGGGATTTTTCTAATATCTCGTTTGCATTTCGACATTTTTAAATAATTTTTTTTGCATTGGATAGCCGAGGTCTGTCTCTACAGCGCACCTTGGTTACTTTAACGATTTTGGTTGCAGATATATTTTAGAATGACACTTTCATTTTCAGAACCGGTTTTGAAAATGAAAGTAACTTTATTAAAAATATCTGCGACCAAAATCAAAAAAGTAGCCAAGGTGCGTTGTAGAGACGGACCTCGGCTATCCAATGCAAAAAAAATTATTTTAAAATGTCAAAATGCAAACGAAATATTAGAAAAATCCTTCCCCATAGGATTAGCATTAGCTTGTGAGTGTCTTCGCCGGCAGGGACAGGACCCTTAATTGTTCAGTCAACTAGTGTGGCTTATTCCGAGAGCATTTACTGTTTTCTTCCTTTATAGTTACAATTAAAGATGCTACTTTACACTTATGTTTAAAAAAAAATGTTGTAAGACAATAGTTTTTAGGGTACACAGTTATAATAGATAAAATACCAAGTATAGATATTGTAAAATTGCACTATTAAGCTCTGACCAGGAATTACCCTACAAATAAGGCCTTAGTTTGGTTTGCTGATATGACAGTTTCTAATGTCATAGTTGAAATAAAATGAAAATAAAATAAAAAGAATGACACTGATCTTTGTAAAATGTGTAAAAATCAAGGTCAATGTTGTATTGCAGAAATTTGTGTAGCAGTTTTGAATATTTTTTTTTTCAATATTTAATTTTAACTAAGTTAATAATTATGGCATACATTGCAAAGCAAAGGGTTCAAAGTATCTTTCAAATTTTTTACAGTTTGATAAATTGTTATCTTGATAATGAAAATGACCAAGAACTACCCCAGAAACTCAATGACCAAGAATTACCCCGTCTGACCCTACTTTTTTCGCCCCTTTAGGCCATTTTTAATTTTATCAAAAATCTGTCATATACAATTTTTTGGGCCTTTTCCTAGAAGTAATAATAACTTTAAAAACTGATTTGATAGGATGTGTTATAATTAAGAAGTTATGGGTTTTTTCGGTTTTAACAAAACCCCTCCCTATTTCCTTTTCCACCCCCTTGGTCTGATTTTGTCCATTAACAAACTTGACCGACATTTTCTGCTGCATGATTTTATGTATCAGTTTGGAAGAGGTTTGTGCAGAATTATGGAAGTTATTGCACCCATTAAAGAATGTTATATATACAGTAGAACCCCTCAATTATCCGAATTATTTGGGACCGACCCTCTTTCGGAAAATCGAAATTTTCGGATAATCGAGAATGTTTCAATTTTAAGGAGGAATATATGCCATATTTCTTATTATGGTAACAAGTGCTTAATAAAAAATAAAACAATAGCAAAATAGAAACAAGAATAAATTACCTGAATTTTAATGCGGATATTAAGTACCTTTTACATATATCACAAGGGTTTGAAAAAATGTTTTGTTTGTCGCAGTTTTGATTGCCTTTGCTTCGAAGTTCTATCACAGAGTTTTTAATTCTGCTGCTCCAGCCATGCCAAACTTTTTGCAAAACATTCAAAAGCTTCAGAATTGCTAATTTGTTTGTTTTCGTCAGTCCACTCCGCAGCTTACGGAAGCTCAAATTAAATTCAAAGGAAGGCTACAAAAGAGGATCGAAAATATTTCTATGTACTCGTAGTTCGGAAAGGACCGCTTGCACTTGCACACAAGGTATGATAGTTTAACAAAAAGAAAAAAAAAAAAAAACTTTCAAAATGGATTTTGTTCAGGAATGTGATAGTAAAAAAAAAAAAAAAAAAAAAAAAAAAACGGTTTAAAAATGGATTTTGGTTAACCGAGAGTTTTGGATAAAAGAGGTTCTACTGCATATGTATATATATAAGTATTCAACTGGGGTGGTGTTTTTGGGCTCTAGGGGTCATGATCAGCATAGATCTGAAGAAAAAAAATTCAGAAATTCCAACATACGGGAAAATGTAATAGGTAGTATTTCTTATGAAATATACCTAATTCTCCACATACAGTAGACTTCCTCAAATCTGCAAATGCCTAAATCGCAGATGTAAACAATGAAACTTTCCGTTCAGATGTACGGGCAAAATTACAGAAATTTTTAGTTTTACAGCATTCTGTATGTATTTTAAAATATATAATTCTTGATAATATGACTAAACTCATGGTTTTTCACATGAAGGAGGAAGTATAAATTTATTTCTTGGGGGGGGGGAAAAAAAAAAAATCAAGATATGCTGATATCACTGATAATTGATAATCACCATCTTTTTACCAAATGCATTTATGTATTAAGCTTTTTTGGATATTAAGACTGGCTAAACCTGAAATAAAACTTCCTTACTTTATGATTTTTATGTGAATTAATAGGTTATATTTATCAGGAAAGTTTCACTGAATAATTCAAGGAAAATTTATCTCATCTTTATTATTCATATTGAATTAGTATACATTATTAATTATTTACTTTTAATAATTTGAGCATTTTTTAAAATTATCTTACATTTTATCATTTTAGTTTATTACTTTACTTAATTATTTTAATATTTTATCAATTGCAAGCATTCATTATAATTTTGATTGCAATATTACATTCAAGTTATTGTTTAAAAAATGTAAACAAAACAATGACCAGAAATCCACAAAATTCTAAAATCCACACAGCCTCTGGTCCCAAGCTGTGCGGATTTGAGGAAGTTTACTGTATTACTTATTTTAAAACATTTTTATTGTAATAATTGTTTCATTTAAAAACTCTGACTTAAGGAAATAAAGATGAACTATGTATCATATTTAGTCCTCTAAAGCAGAGGTTCCCAAAGTGTGCTCCGCGGAGCCCTTGGGGCTCCGCCTATACTTTTCAGGGGCTCCGCGGCATTCCAGGAAAATAAACGAAACATGAAAGAAATTAGCATATTGCAAGGGAAATTTTTCCGAAAGTATGTAGCAATTTATGTGTGTGTGTAAAAAAAAATACATCACTGGGTTGAAAAATAGTATATTTTTAAAAGTAAGGAAATCTTTTGCATTATACATGTATCTATTTTCTATATAATATTTTTGGTTTCAATTACTTTATTTTATGTGTCTGCATTTAATGTGTTTTAAAAATTCGATTCAAAATAAGCTACAGGAAATAGTATTCTGAATCGAATGCACAATGTGAAATGAAAGAGCAAAGACGCTCCAGTGCTGTTATCTTTGCTTGCCGAACAAAAGGGAGAACAGTTTTGTTCGTTGGAGCTCCGCCTATTTATATTATATTCTGTGTGAATTTCATTTGTGTATATATATTTCTTTTTTTTTTATCTAACTTTAATTTCTTTAATCTGTTTATGTTATTTGTATATACTGTTTTTCATAGTACTGCAATGTTTGTTGATTAAAACCTCTTTTTTGTAACATCTTGTATCATTTAATAAACTCTCATTAGATTAATTTAATATTTGCATACGTTGTGTAAGTAGCTTTCTTTTGCCTTTTTGCAACTTTAATTCCTTTAATCTGTTTATTTTATTTTTATTAATTCTTATTTAAATTTTCTATGCCGTTTTACATAATTGTACTTAATTTTTAAAGCCATGTATGATGCTGAAAACGCATTGTTTTTAACATCTTGTATCATTTAACAACCCCCTCTTTTAAATTTTGCTTTAATTGGTCTCGGCATTGGCTAAGATTCTTATGTTATGATGCCACATTCCCTTATCAGAAATAAGACTGTAGCAATTTTTAAAATACATATTGGTTCTTTACATTTGTCATCACACTAACAATCTAAACTTTTGCTCAGCTCCACCCCTTGCTTAGACTTTTCGTCAGTGTGTACCCGTCCAGATATAAATTTAATCCCACCCATATATCCCGTTTTGTTAGTAAAGTTTTTCTACTAGTTGCTGTTCTTTTAACATGTTTAGTTTTTAACCGTACGTCTATTTTGAGGCAAAAACAATGGTGAAAGATTCTTTCAAAACTATAATTAATAGCTAAATACTTCAAATAAAACATCCAAAAAAAAGTGAACAATGCTACACCTAACAATACAGGTTATAGATTTTGCCCCGCCCACTTAAACACTAAAATGATGATCTCCTTCTAAATGTATTTTTAAAAAATGGTTCTAAAGAAGAAGCTCAGAGGCGATTCATATTATATTATTACTCTTGGGCGACTGGGCCTCCGCATTTCTTTCCTTTCGCTATTATCCTACTGCAGGGATCATACGCTTAAGGTATTTTTTTAGGAAAAATATCACTATTTGTTTATGGAAAAATAAATCTAGGTTAAATGCACGAAATTTCACCTTATTTAACCCCGTAACCTACGATTTACGTCTAACAGCTCCACGGTTTGGCAAATCCATAGCTACCACTAAAATATAATAGAGATTTTCTCCTTGTTTAATCATGGAATTTCGACAATTAAATTAAGCTATATTTACTGTGAAATTTTAGTGGTAAGAAGAATTTACATTTGGCTCGATCATCGTACGCAGGTTATGCCCGTCATTGTAGGTTAAGGGGTTAAGAAGAGATTTTTCCATAAGAAAATACTGGTACCGAAGAATTTCCTGATCGTGAAATTTCAGGACAAGTACGATCCCTGCTACTGGGATTATACAGAAGTCTCTCTTTGTAAACGAAAGCTGTATAACTTACCTTTTTTTTCTGTGTGTATGTGGTTACTATTTTTATCTTTAATTCCGAGTTCATATTGAAAATCCCGAAATAATATTTTTTATTTTAAAAATGGATGTCATTAACCCCTTAAAGGGCCGTGATGCCGCTATGGCATCACATAATTTTAATCCCTAATTGCCACATTGGCACCCGAATTTATTAATGAAAATTTGACCCTTCTTAAGTACGCGAAAATAAAATTTTAATGGTTTACAAATAAATTTTCTTGTAAATACTGATGTCATTCAATTATTCAACATTTTACGAATACAAGTACCCGTGAAACCCTGAAAGGGTTAACAATACTGCTCGAACGTCGCTCGGATAAGAAGAGTTTTTTTTTTTCTTCGTTACTAACACCTTTCAAAAACCACAAATGTTTAACTATAATTTTCGCTGTACTTGGCGGATTTACAAGGCAGATAATTCAATACAAAAAAGTGATTTTTAGTCCTTATTTGTAATTTATTCTGTCCAATAATAGTAACATTAAATAAAACTTTTAAGGGGTTAAATAATAGAAAATTTGATTTTCAAAATTTCTAGTATGAATTCAGAATTTCTGTATCAAGAAAAGGGCCAAACTGAAAACCTTGACCCCATGTTGGAAACTACCGGTTCTGACTCGCTCTTATTTAGCAGATTTTTTTCTGCTCCATAGGCATAAAAAACATTAATTTGTAAACCATAGAGTACCGTGGGGTTAAGGGGCTCCGCCTTAGAAATTCTTCCCAAAAAGGGCTCCGGGAGCCCAAAAGTTTGGGAACCACTGCTCTAAAGAGTAGCAATTTTTTTACATTGTAAAATGCAAGTTCTGCTTAACTACAAAATTCATTGTTTACGTCAGAGAAGTTGTGCATTATGTAGAGAATTACATTATAAAGATCTACTGTAATGGGTTATAAAAATTAATCTGGGTTGCATAAAACACGGTAAATATTAGCAATTCTGATACCATCCTTGTCTATTATTGTCTTAAGGTCACACTGTTTGGACAGGTTATTTTAATAGTAAGTGATCAGGGGATAAATAAACAAGTTCAGTAGACTCCCTCAAATCCACACAGGTTGTGCAGATTTCTGGTCGTTGCTTTGTTTCCATTTTTTAAAGCAGTAATTTGAATAAAATAATGCAATCGAAATTATAATGAATGCTTACAATAGTAAAATATTAAAATAATTAAGTAAAATAATGAGCTGAAACAGTAAAAATTAAGATTGTTAAAAGTAAAGGTCAAGTAAATAATTGATAGCGTATAATTAAATATGCATAATAAAGATGATACATTTTTCTTGAATTATTGAATGAAACTTGCCTCATAAAGGTAGCCTACTAATTCACATCAAAATAATAAAATAAGGAAGTTTTATTTCAAGTGCCAGACTTTATAATTTTTATAAAAGATTGATTAATACATCAGTATATTTGGTAAAATGATTGCAATTACCTGTGATATCAGCAATATCTTGATATTTTTTTTTTTTTGAAATAAATTTATACTCCCTTCATGAAAAAGCATGAGTTCAGTCATATTAACATGAATTAAATATAAAAATACATACGGAATGATATAAAAATAAAAAAGTCTGTAATTTTGTCCCTACATCTGAACTAAATTCATTGTTTACATCTGCAATGATGTGTGGATTTTAGGTTGTGGATTTCAGGGAGTCTACTGTATTGTCATTTCTTAGTATCATCAATAATAGATTCTCTCTAGTTGCTTTCATTCAGTTTTATGAAATAGAAATTGTTAAATCAGTTTCATTGTATTTTTTTTTAATATTTTCCTTTTAATAATTTTTTGCATTATTTTCGTAGGAGACAGATGTTAAAGGTGATAGTGAGTTATACTTCCTAAACGATTCACCTGTAAGTAATATTTTAATTTTCTGTTCCATTCCTCTGTTTCCAAATCTTCCTTTCCTCTAACTTTCACTGTAAAGAAAGATTTTATGTTTTCTTTCTCTGGACATTTCTCAGTTTTTCCTCTTTCCAAATATTATAACATATTTCTTTTTTAAATCTGTATTACAATTTACTTTCTCTAAATTCAGTTTTTGGATTTCACAAATATTCTGTTATTCTGTATATTTTTGTTTTTGAGTAAATTAAATTAAATTATTATTATTAAACAAATTTATTATTGATATTTCCATATTTTTTTCACATCATAATTGTTTTTATTTTTGATGATTGATTCTCAGTTTTAATCAAAATACTAGCATTGAAAATTAATGAAAATACAGTGAAATGCGTTTAACACGAAATTGAGGGGGCCAAATTTTTTTTCGCGTTAAAAGATTCGTAAAAAAAAAAGAGAACAAAACTCACAAATATTTTCGACATTGTCAAATTTTATTTCGATTTTTAGAACTACTGAACTTTAATTTCTGTAACTACTAGTAAATTACATTTATAAGGATAAAAAGCAGTTAAAAAATATATTGTTTTTTTTTTTTTAAATCATATTTTTTAAGTGTCTTTTTCATCATTCTGAGATCTAGCTTGTTTGAATTAAATAAGCAAAGCTGTCTCTAAATCTTCGTGCTTAGCGGTTCTCATACGCTTTCTCTCTGGCATAAACCTACTGCACTCAAACATTAATGTAATGGGATCCCTGCTTTCTATTATCATTGATAAAGTGAAATTGGCAGTGCCAAACTGTTTGCAGATTTCTGTTTTCGTCTTTCTTTTTCCTCAACTGCATTAAGCAGCTTCATCTTCTTGTGCTTAAAGCTAATTTACAAAAAAAAAAAAAACATGAAATTCACTGATTTTCATCCAAAATTCAGTGGTTTTAACAAAAAATTTACCAATTTCAATTCAAACTAACTAGATAGAAAGTAGAAAGCGAATTTTTTTCGTCTTAAGAGGCTACTTCAGTCATGCGAAAAGACCAGTTCGCTAATGCTAATCCTATGGAAAAAATTTATAAAGATATCTCGGCCGCATTTCAATATTTTAAAATGATTTTTTTTTGCATTGAATAGTTGAGATCGATCTGTACAAAGACCGTTTTTTACTTTTTCGATTTTGTTTACAGGTATTTTTAATGAGGACACTTACATTTTCGGAACCGGTTTCGAAACTGAAAGGATCCTCATAAAAAAAAAAAAATCTGAAATCAATATCAAAAAAGTAAAAAATGGCCTGCATACAAATTGATCTCAACTATTCAAAGCAAAAAAAATCATTTAAAAATATTGAAATGCGACCGAGATATCTTTATAAATTTCTTCCATAGGATTAGCATTAGTGAACGCGTCTTTTCGTTTGAGTGAAGTAGCCTCTTAAACGATTTTTGTTTTGCGCTAAAAGAAAAAAAAAGTATTAAATTCCATAGTATACTGTCCAGACCTCTGTATCATTTCATGTTAAGCGTTTTCGTGTTAAATGTATTTCACTGTCTATATAAATTTTTCTTAAGAGGCTACTTCACTCATGTGAAAATACCTGCCGGCTAATGTTAATCCTATGGAAGAGTTTTTTTAAATATTTCATTTGCATTTTCATATTTTTAAGTGACTTTTTTTGTATTTCCTGAGGTCGATCTGTATAAAGTCTGTTCTAACCCTTTTTGATTTTGTTTACAGATTTTCTTTATTAGGATACTTTCACTTTCTGAACTTGTTTCGAAATTGAAAGTTTCCTTATAGTATCTGCAGAAACCTTCAAACAGAATTGAAAAAGATAAGAATGACCTTTTTAGAGAACAATCTCAGCTTCAATGCAAAAAATAAAAAAAATCATTAAGCAAGATATTTTTAAGAATTTCTCTCGTAGGACTAACATTAGCGAGAGGATGTTTTCGCGTAAGTGAAGTAGCCCCTTAAGGTAGAATATGCTAAGAATACTTTTTGTGAATGTTTTGTAAAGTTATCTCTTTATGTAATTATTTTACATGTGTTTTTAAATTAACCTTTGGGCATACACACATATTTATACACAACTCAGATAGCTAGTTTTCTCTGAGACACATTTGCAACTACCTGAAGGTTAATAATGCTTTGTGGAAAAAGAAAAATAATCTTTGTAAATGAACAGTTATGTTGGTGCAGTTAACAGATTTTTAGTAGAGGTTTTCTGTGTCTAGACCTTAAGAATAATTTACATTATGTATGGTTTTAAGACAGTGATAGATAATACTATTGACATTGCTAGATACTGGTTTATAGGCCCCTGTGTTAATTAAAATCTGAAATTCCCAATTTTGTTAAACTAATATCCCAATAGTAGGATTGCAGATTATTTCAGCCTTTGCAGATTAATCAAACAGCTTAAAAACAAATGTTGGCATTAAAATTTGGTTTTGTCTGTAGATTTATTGAATCTTCTTATATTTTCTTTGTAAATGTAAATTTTGCTTATTTTATGGGTTTATATAATTTCTTATGTAATGCTATTGGCATGGCTAGGTAACTTTGACCACCAGTTGTGAGGTTGCAGATTAATTTTGGTTTGCTGTCAGACTGAAACAGGAAATTCTGCGACTGGGACTAATATTAAGATTTAGCTTATAATGGGTCTCATTGATTATTATAATATTAATTATGTATAATTCATATCTGGATTTTTATCAACTTTGGCCAGCAGTGGTGGTTCATGATTTATTTAAATAGAGGTTCACAATGCATAAATTTGGAAAATAAAATCTGTAAGTAGCACTTAATGTACAGATTAAAATAAATGCATCTCTGTGTTTTCAAAAATTAAACAAAAACAATGTAACTGAAGTAAATAACTGGTATTCACAGGTAGGAAAAATGTAACATTTTACCTTCTATGAAGAAAGATAGTACAATCAAACAAATAATAATAAAAGAAGTATACAGCAAATCAAAGGAAAATTCAAACAAGTAAGTGAAAAACAGACAAATATGTGAACCTCCACATTATGCTACTGTCTGCAATTTTGTCTGCATAAGCTGGTTTTGAAGAGGATTTCTTCGCTCACAAGCGCAATCTAAGGAAGACCCGGTGCTCTATCAGGATAATTTTCAAAATTTACGTTATTACAGTAACGTTTTGTCATGAACATATTTAAAGAGATGAATGAAACTCATCCTGGAAATTGATAAAAAGTGGAAATATTTGATTTTATAAAATTTTTTTTTTTCGTTTTCCTGTGGGAGTTCACATACTCATGCGTATGAATAGAAAAACCACCATCGGGGGTCCTAGTGTTCACATTTAAAAAAAAGGGGGGGGGGCTGGGCGGATTTGCTGAAAAGGGCACTTATATCGAGTAAAGGGGCACATGTTGTTGAGTGAAAGGACACTCTCATTGGATTATCATTTGTCAGTTCTGAGGGAAGGGAATTTCAATTCTAAACCTTTAATTAGTATTGAGTCTTAAATTTCCTGAGGGCATTTCGAGTGCGGGGGGAGGGAAGGAGGCACACTCTGGATTCACTGGCATATATTGTCAAGGTAAACTGAAATTGTGCTGTATTTTTAAAAATATCATAAAATAATCTGATTAAAATAACTCCATTTTTTTAATATTCCACTTATGCAAACGTGCCGTTTTGGGACGATTTTGAAATGAAATATGCAATATGATTTGAAAACACAATACAGTATGCAGCTGCTGCATGTTTTTTTTTACATTGATTTAGAACTTGCAACACGTGAGTAAATCAGAGCAGCAGAACTTCTGTTTTCACAAGTCAGGGAGGAGAGGAGAGGGGGCGGAGGAGAAGAAAAAGCCAAATATTAAAAAGAAAAAAAGGACACAAAGAAGCTACTGGGAAATGGGGCAGGGTGCATCAGCAGTTAAACGAAAAGGGCAGGGCACAACGCCTTTTGAAAAACATCAAATGGGAACACTAGGGGGTCCCACAAACACAAGAAAATTTTTAGGGCCAAAAATTACTTTCAAGTGTTACAAAAAGGTGTTTTAGTTCCTTTAGAGATCCTTATAAGAGAATCTGCTGATAAAGTGCAGGTGCCCAGCTGAAAAACGTTTTTAGACACTAATTTTATGCATCATATGTCTTTTAGTCCATATGAGAGCTGCTTTAAGTCAAGTGCTTACATTTAAATACCATATATATATATATATATATATTTTTAAATACAAATAATTCAAATTCTGTACTTTTCTTCTGTAATAAGTATGCAGCGCTATTAACAAGTGTTGATCCAGCCAAAATTTGGGGCCTGTCTAGTACTCCATCAGAAAAGTCCATTTAATAAAACAGGCCCCTTCATAAAATTGCCTTCCATAAGAAAATACTCTTCATTAATTATTTTTATTTTGTTAGGTTTTAAAATGTGTAATTTTCAAACAAACTAAGTTCACCAGAAAGAAAAACTTTAGCAGAAAAATTTATAATAGGTATTGTTAATAAATGTTTGGTGTAAAATAAATAGTATAAGCTGCCATTTAAGACTGATTCTTTTAATCAATTTTCATTTCAGTGTGTACTACCATGCAGTATTTAAAAATAAATATCTAGCTGAGTGGTTGAGAATGTTTATAACCAACCTTGATGTAAAAGTTGTTCTTGCTTGTTGCTCATAGAAATTTAATCATAAACTTAATTTTGTAGCAATCCCATCAATATTAAAAGTGCTGCATATTTATTATATGTATAATAGCACTAAGTGTATAACACTTCCAGAGTGAACTCATCCGGATCCTGATACACCACTTCGCTTTATCGAATTCTATTCGGCCATTTTTATTCAAAATTATTTTTTCTAATAAAACTTCATAAAAGTTACATTTTTAGAAAGATTATTTAAAATAAATTAACATTTGAGAGATGACTTGCATTCAATTATGTATATATTCTGAGATAACTTCAGTTGAAATTCGATTGACAGCTGTATCTCTCCCTGCATAAAAGTAAACATTTGTTCGTATCGCATTCGTTGTGAACGTGTAGGCTTTGTTGGCACCATCTATCGGTAGTTAAAATTAAAAGAAAAAGAAATTTTGTTTTGAATTTCTTTGAATTCTAAAGACATTGGGGGAAAAAAAATATTTCTTATAAAATGTAATTAGAATTACTTTCACGCTTTTTGTTGGCATTTTGCAATGGTTTTTAATGGTTTTATATATATAATATATATATATATATATCAATGCAAATAAAATTTTGTATTTTGTAGGAAAAATAAATTTGTAATTTAATAAAAGAATTTAAGAGAGAAAAAATCTGTTAATACAATTAATAGTTGCAATTTACTTATGTGATAAAAGATGAGTTTTAATGATCAAAATTTATTACAGGTTTCTTTATGCATGTTAAAAAAAAAAAAAAAAATCAGATTTAATCAGAGATAAGCTTTTTAAAATTTAAGTTATATAATTATTATTTTGGTGCCAGCTATTGGCAATTAATAAAAGCAAATAATTTTTCTGTTGAAATTGTGTTTTATTCTGCATGTTATCAACTTTGTTTGCATTTTATATATATATATATATAACAGCACTAAGTGTATAACACTTCCGAAGTGAACTCATCTGGTCCCAATAATCTTTCGTTAAAGTCAGTCATTTTATTTTAATTTTCAGAGATTTAATTTTTTCAATAAAGCTGTATTCAAAAACAATGTTTAATTATGAATGTTTCCGATTCATTCCTTTGAGATTCATTGAAATACAGACCATCGAGCTCATTGGCAATATAGCGATCTGAACGAACTCTTTTCTTAAAAAATGACAATTTAAGGCAAGCGAAGTGTGTATTAAATGCAATATTGTTAGAATTTTTATATTCGGTCTGTTTTAATTTTTTCTTCACAGCCGTGAATGACTCTTATTTATTTTTTCTGGTTTATAAGAAATTAAAGGTTAGTGATTTTTTAAATGGAATCAATGAAGACGAAAGTTAATTGACTATATGTTTTAAAATAGCCTTATTATTACTATTTTGCACTTTTTTTGTGAAATAGTTCTTCAAATTTTGTGAGTGAAGTTCATTTGCATATTCTATGTCATTATTTTATCAATTCAATTTATATTTTTCTTGCAAATTAAATTTCAATGAAAAATGGACTTTTTATATAACTATATTACGCCACCTGACCCTTTACTTCATAATTCTTTTTATAATGCAATGCTTTATCATTCTTTTGAAAATGCAAACACGTCATTCTGACGAGCTATCTTCTAGTTATTACAGAAAAAGAACAGAATTTGAAATATTTGGATTTTTTTTTTTTTTAATAGTACAGTATTTAAATTGATTATTTCATTCATTAAGTGTAATTGTGAAACTCGTTTACTTGCATTCACTCAAGGCTCTTTGTCTTCTGTTTTTAAAATGCGTTATATATTTTTTACAAAGTTTTCAGTTTAGAACTGCAAATTGTATTAATTTAATTAATATTTTGTGTGTGTTTTTGGCTAAGGAAGCCAAAAAAAGTTAAGTTCAGCTAAGAAAAGATAAAGCATTTAATAGTCATATTCAATACTTCTCTAAATACTTTAGATACCTGAAACTTTAAATTCCTTATGTGTGTTTTATTAAAGCTGTTCTAAGTTCTAGGAAGTGTTAGTTGAGCTCTATTTCTATCATAACATAAGAAGCTTGTATTGTAATGTCCAGCTTTAGCTGAGTTTTTAGAAAAGATGTTATAACTACCATAATATGTTCGCACTGTGATTTACTTTGTCTTAATCTTAATTTCTTTTAATTTCAGGATAATTTAAATAGTGAGCCAGAATATTTTGTTTACATAATTCACAACTTCTGTATCTATATGGTGATCTTTAGCAGAATTTCATACTTCTTCCCCTCAGCCTATTGATTGTAATTATCTAAACAAAAATTACAAGAACTGATATTGTGTTGTGCTTATATAATGCTAACAATATAACATTTTTTTAAAGAATATCTTCCATATTATTTACAAGAAGAAAAATATTAACACTATGTGACTGTGAGTAGACAAAAATATATAATCAGCTTACAAAAAGAGTAAACAACTGAACAAATCAATTTGAATTGTTATTTTGTAAATTATTGCTTTTTATTTTTCATGAAGTTATTTTAGTTCTATTACAGTTTAATGAATGAATGAATGAATTTTAATTTATAGTTTTCTGAAATCATCATAAGTATTTCATTTTGTAAAAATAGAATTTGAATTGTGTTTCCCGATCAACACAGCTATTCGATTAATGCTACTAGAAATATCAACTATCACAAAACAGAGGTGATTTTAAAAAAATCTTAACTGATCATATATCGTCATTTAAAATAAATGCTTTAAAATATATATTCTCAAAATAAATGAAAATAATTTCTTTTGTGCCGATAAGCTTTTCGACACACTTTCCAAGCCCACTCAAAAAACTAACTTACATCTTAAGTAAGAGACGTATAAAGACACAAATATAAATGTGTTTAAAAAGCATACAGCTGTTTTGAAACCTCTAAGGTTTCATCATCAGTGCTTAAAAATCAAAAGTAAAATGAAAACTGGATAAAAAGAGACGGGGGGGGGGGGGGAGACAGAGAGCCAGAAAGGTGTACCTTACAGCTCTACTGTCAACGGTGAAATGCGACAGTAGAGCTGTAAGGTACACCTTTCTGGCTCTCTGGCTCTCCCCCCCCCCCCTTTTTTTTTTTACTCAGTTTTAATTTTACTTCTGATTTTTAAGCACTAATGATGAAACCTTAGAGGTTTCGAAACAGCTGTATGCTTTTTAAACATATTTCTATTTGTGTCTTTATACGTTGTTTCTCTTTCTTAATATATCGGCACAAAGTACAATCCTTTCCACTTTTTATGTAACATCTGTCTGTCAAAGAGGGAGGGGGGAAACATATTCCTTTTCATTTAATCAAATACAGCTCTGCATTGTGTTACACTGTCTGATCACATTAGATGAACAATACAATTAATCAAATTTGTGACACCAAGATCAATCTGTACAAAGGGAATTGACTTTTAATTATATAAAGACTGTGATGTACTTAAATTTACTTATACCTATATTTCAGGCATTATAGTAGCCACCAGTATAGACACTTTTATCACATTGTGATAAAAGTGTCTATACTGGTGGCTACTATAATGCCTGAAATATAGGTATAAGTAAATTTAAGTGTAATATGGGCATTAAATGAGACAGAAATTACTGTCGAAAAACACTGGCTAAAGACTGTGATGTACTTTGAATTTATTTAAAATTTTTTCATTTACTTTTTTGTGTAATAACTTTGTACAAAATTCATTACACTCAGTATATTTGTGACTAGTGATGAATTAGGGAGGGCTTGTTTAGATTCCCATCCCCCCTGGAGCATAAAAATATCTAAACAATTTGAGGTTTTGTGTTTGGCAATTGTTTAAAAGTGTCAATTCCCCCCCCCCTTTTTTTTCCCTTTTAACTGCACAATGTCCCTCCTGGAACTGCAGTATACCCTCCTAGAGAAAAATTTCTGTATTAATGCTGTTCATTATTGTTTTCATTCATTGTAACAACATTCAGAAAAAAACAGAAAATGTAAATATTTTCCATTTACCATTTTCTCTCTGAAACTTCAGGTAACATATGATATTTGCCACCTCAATAACCTTGTAGTTATACTACTGACTTTAAGACAAAATAAATCACAGTGTAAACATAGTTTTATAATCCACTCTTAGCTTTAAATTTATGTGTGACCAAAAAAAAATAATTGTCATCAAATAATCATATCCTTTTTATTTAATATATAATATTCAAATGTTTCTTAGAATTAAAAATTTTTAAATATCATTTGTTGATTTAAACATGTATTTTGTGATAAGTTTTTCAGTAAACTCCATGGTCTTAAATATTGCTTAGAATAGTTTATAATTATATTGTTTTTTTATTCATTTTATAAAGAAAATGAAAATTACTGTTTAATTCTAAATATAAAAGTTTGAAGAAATCCTTTCTGAGTTTATTGGTGAGTTACTTGTTTGAACAATAAATATTTTATCAAGCATGCTTACTGTTCTTCATAAATACTATTCCTCTGTATTTTTTAAAAAATCATTATTCTCCCTAACAATTTACATAAGTGATAATTTAACAATTTTTTAAATGTCATTAATTCTTCATTGGTCTTCATAAGTACTGTTCCTCTGTATTTTATAATATTTTATTTTCCTTAAAAGTTTGTTTCAATAAGTGATAATTTAACTAATAATTTAACTCTTCATTGGTCTTCGTAAATACTATTTCTCTGTAATTTTTTAACTTCATATTTCCTCTAACAATCTGTTTTAATAAGTGTTAAACTGGAGTGACTAACTGTTCAGTATTTTTTCTTCCTTTTTTTTGCTTTGGCCTTTCATTTATTTTCTTTGTAGCTTTTTTCTTTCTCTCTATTCTTAAGGCAACATAAAAATCCTGTATTCTTATTCATAGCATACACAAATTTTACAAAGATTGCTGCAGCTGCTTCATTATTTGGAATTAGTTTATTTTCATGTGTAAAAGTCTACCTAAGTTGAAATTATATAAATATCTGTGAAAAATGTGTTGTATTTATTTTACAGTAATGTAATTATTTTAAGTGTGTATTTGAATTGTTACTGAGCTAGTTACATGCATGATTTAATATATACTTCCATTTTGTCTTTTTTTATCATTGTTCATATTCCCAATTTCGAAAAGTTTGAGTTGAAAATTAAAATGAAGATTTGTTTTTTAAAGTGTAGAAAATTTATATTTACTTATTTGAACTTTGATTAACATACATAAGAATGTTGTATGTTTAAAATAGAAATCCATGAAATTTATCCCTTTCAAAACAATTGTTTATTATTTCCTTATTATAAGCAGAAAGAAAGTAATTCTTCAACTGTTATCTGATTTACTGTACATTTATTCGAATTACTATGACATTAACATTAACACTTAATTACATAACATAACCCATTTCTATGTGGTTTAATTTGTCTAAGCATTATCAAAGATTTATAAAATTTTATATTTGCATGAGTTGACAGAAATTGCATTTTCAAGTAACAGAATCGGTCTGTAGCTTTAAATCAGGTATAACTCTATAACAGCATTTCTCCCCCCCCTCCTCCCTTTTCATTCTGTAAAAGGTGCATCCATTGGTCCTGATTTATGGCAGGACATTCAGGGTACATGATCTCGGATCCACTCTTAACCCCTTGACATCCAGGACTTACACATTGTACATCCTGATTTTATCGTAGATGACTACCAGACATATGTACGTCCATGTGAAATATAAAAAAACAAATTTACACTAAACGCTGGTATAATGCGTCCTTACTTGAAAAAAGCGGTCTGGGTGTCAAGGAGTTAAAGGGGGGGCCTCGTAAAATTTAAAATATGTTAATTAATAAATTGGTCCCTGAATCCTTTCAGCAGTCCTCAATCGTGTAAAATTATCACATTTTTCAGCCTATGCCATGCCTTCATATAACACAAGCATCTTGTTTTTTAAGATTTCATTTGAGAAAAAACAAGTTCAAAAAACAACATAAGGCCTTTGAAATGGGTTTAATTGAGCTGAGTGAAACTCTTCCGCATCCACTCAATTAGTTTCTTTTTGACACTACTGTTCCTAAACTGTTCAGTTGACAACTATCAAATTCAGCATAGTGACAGCTGCACAAACCATCACCTCATCAAGTTCACTGCTGAAATTCTAGGATTGGATAGAACTTGATTAGCATATTAAATGGAAATGGTTTGCTGAGTCATATTTTGGCAGAAACCATCTGCAGACCCAATTTTAGTGGTTGATTGGTAGCCCTCATTGAGTTTTCTAATGAAATTCCTGCATCTTTTTATCCTTTTCCATGCTAATATGCTGTTTGATGCATGAATTTCATTGGGAAAACTCAATGGGGGATCTACCAATCAACCACTAAAATTGGGCGTGCAGGTGGTTTCCACCAAGACTTGGCAGATCAGTTAGATCTTATCCTGGAATTTCAGCTGTGAACTCAATGAGGTGAGGGTTTGTGCAGCCGCCGCTGCCTACACTATCAGGCGGCTCACATAAAAAAAATAATAAAAAGAAATTGTCTGCTTGTCGACATCAAATGAACCTTTACAAGTAAACTTGCTCAGCTCATCCACATGGGCTTTCTTAGTTTTAATAAAATTTAATAGTTATTATTAAAATTACAGTTTTTACAAAGCATTGAGTTATAGTTTCATAAATAAAAATTCAAGTATATTCTCAATGATTTCATGCAGAATCTCTTTGTTCCAAATGTAGCCCATGGGCAATCGAAATTCTCATATATTACATGCACTTCGATTTTTAAAGTAATTAAAAAAAAAGTATGGTATCAATAAAAAAATATGGTAATGTATGTTGAGAGGAACTTTGTCGAAAGTTCAGTTTGTGTCATTATAAAATTTGACTCTGTGGAATGTTATCAACTTAAGGAATCCATTATTTTTGCTAATATTTGTTTGATGCATAAGTTGAACTATCAGTGAGCATTTATGACATCCATGTTTGGTAAAGAATGTTGGTAGTTGTACATATTAAAAATGTAAACTTACTATTTAACTTGTGTGTTGAATGTAACTTATGTAGGATTGCAGAGATTTTTGTTTAAATTGCTTAACACATAATTTGATATGCTTAGATAGATTAGACCATATTAGATCATTAAATGGATCATTATATTACAAACAAATTAGATCTAATGAAAGGATCTATTTGTACTATATCAAAAAGATAATATGATTATGAAAGTGCATTATTTATAATCACATTAGTGAGAGAGTTATAATGATTTTACAGTCATATAATTTCTATTAGTGTGATTATTACTATGCAAATGAGAACCATAATACAACGTGATCGATTTGCTGTAATATTATTGCTTGTGCAGAAAACATATTAAATAAATTAAGGAACCACATAAGTAGGATTTTACCTCTTTTCCCCCTTGTATCATTTCACTGATATATCTTCTAATCTAGCATACCTATTCTATTATAGTATGTTACTTTTCACATCTATCCAACATATTTTATGAAGCACAATCAAAGTTTATATGGGAAAAAGAAAAATGTTAATATAACGATTAAGCTAATTGTGTTTTGTAATGTATCAATCCATTATTCATTCCTACTAATAAATGTACTATTTCTTAATAGAATGGTTGAGTGTTTACTGCTTTAATATTTCCCCTCTGATCATTAACAAGAAGAAAATATTTGTCTCAGGAATTTATATACTAAATATTGCATATTTTCATGTCTTTTTCTTGGAAAAATAGTTTGGTATTAATACTGTGCAAGATTTTGTTTTAAAATCAGCGAAACATTCTTTATTTTTTTGTAAAAGTTTTTTACTGAAGTTTAAAAATTCTTTTATTCATGTTGTTAGCCATTTATCATTTTCAAATCATATGGTTCTTTTTAAGATATTTTAATATGTTTAAGAAAATATCTATTATTTCATCTCATTCTGATTGAGTACTTGAAGTTATTTTATTTTTTAATTTGAAAAGATTTTTTCCAGTGCTGCTCATTTTACTGTTATAATTTTTGAGATGCATTTTTCAACTGCTTTTAATTACTCAGGGGGATCAAATAGAGGGCAGTGCATTAGATGAAGAATTCGGGGATTTGGACCACTCATCGGGGAGAGGCGTTGATGATGAGGACGCACCAGGATCAGGGTTTGGACCTGATGATGAAGATGAAGAAGACGAAGATGAAGATGTTGGCTCAGGTGGATGTAAGATCAAATCTTTTGATGTTGTACTTTTTAGTTTATGGTTTTTTAAATTTTCTTTATTTTGACTACTTTCTTTTAGTCAGGTACAAAACTTGCCATTAGCAGCTTTTATTATTGCCTGTGTAAATCACAAACAATGCTTTGATATTATAATGAAGGGTTTTGTTAATAATATTATTTCTTATGAAAAACTTTTTAGATACTATTGATTTAAATAAAATGAGTAAAAGGTATATGCTATTTTAAATTAAATAAATGAAATAAGTGCAATGCATTTGAAACAATATTTGGCGAATTATCACCTGCACCTGGCTATTGGAAAAGTATTTTATTTTCTCTTTTATTTTAGAACGTTTCATTGTTTGATGTT
The DNA here is from genome assembly GCA_963932465.1 of Maratus speciosus. NCBI lineage: Eukaryota > Metazoa > Arthropoda > Arachnida > Araneae > Salticidae > Maratus > Maratus speciosus. The sequence goes on from OZ010799.1 coordinate 112,725,686, forward strand.
GTTCTATTGTTAAATATTTTTAAGCATGTTTTTAAGTGACTGAATGGCATGAATTTTTATTTAAAATGACTTGTCAACATGTCAGTAATATCTGTTACTGAAATGGCCACAAAAAGCAACAGTAAATAAACTTTAAAAATACTCTCACTAATGGGCCATAGGATTGAGAGCCAACTCCATAAGATTAAAAATTGTTAGTCTATTCAGAAATTAAATACATCTGTAATGCCTCAGATTAAATTATTGACTAGTTATTAACTATAGTTTTCTGCAGGTTTAAAAAAAGGCATAGTGGTGCTGGTAAGAAAAGGGTTTAAGTCTTTTCAAATCACGACGATAAGTCAGTTTTTACTCTGCAAGGAGTTAATTTAATGCAAATGACATTAAGGCATTCTTTTTGACTGAGGGGCAAAAAAGGTGTGATCGTTCATATAAAAGAATAGGCAAGGTGCAGCACCCTTCTGAAAAGGCTGGGGGTACTCTGTATCAACTTTGAATTAATTTTTAAATATTTGTTATCATGGTTTTATATCTTTGTAAAGGTAACATCAAATAAATAAAAGTATGCATTTAAATTCATGCTTAAGCAGATTTGTTACATTAAAAAGTGACCAGTGGTGTTTGTTCATTGGAATTTCATCTGATTTCAGCAATTTTTGCCTTTTGTGTGTATTTCTTCATTTCTGAAATTATTTTAATTACTTTTCAATGATTGTTAAGAAAAAGCATTATAATAGTAATTCAGAAAATGCCTTTAATAGTTTATTAGAATTTTAATATTTACAAAGAAGTTCAGCGATTTTCAATTATTATGGTCAAGGTTTTTAGTAAAAATGTTAATTATAACACAGACACTCCCCCCCCCCCCCCCCCAACTTTTTTTCTTCTTTTACATAATTTCAGGATTTTTTAAATAGGTTCAAGGTGATGATTCTATTTTTCAGTTATTTATAATCCAGAATTTCAGTAGTTTTTATCTGTTTAAAAGTCAGAATTCCAGTTTTTGTTTAATAAGTAGAAATTTTATTTTATAGGTATTGAATTTTCACAATCTAAATCAATCTTACCTACATTTCTTTGAACCATTCTAGTTATAGTTTTTAATGATAATGTTTAAGGTCAAATGAATTTATTTAACAGCCAATGTTTCAATTATTATTTATAGATTTTTTATTAATATAAATTCATATTGTGTCTTTGAGAACATAATTTATTTCTTTATGTTATCCACAAATTATTTGGAGTCAAATTTGAAAACATGGTGATCTTGTACTTTACAAACATTTGAAAAAGTATATACTGGTGAAAGGGTGTTACCTTCTCTTTAACCCTCTTGCGACGGATGTGTCATATATTCACCAGTACCATTCACACATCGCTCAACACAACTCTCTACGGGGACGTTGCGCTGTAACAGTGTATCTATGTCTGAGGACGGGGCATTTTGCATTCTAACCTTTCTAAGTCTTACCTTTAAAAAAATCCCTTTTTTGCCAGTTGAGTTGTTATTTGTAAAATTGTAACGAATAATAATGTAATTATAATACAAAATATCAAAACCTTCTGAAAATATTTTCATTAAAATCTATATGCAAAAAAAATAAAATATTTGATTTACCTTGATTAAATATTATACAAAATCTTTATATAGAATCAAAACTTTATATAAATCTACACTTAAACAAATTCAAAAAATGATAAAATATATGCTGTAAATAGTATATACATAAGTAATTCAGAAAGGAGGCAGTGTGTGATAGTCTTTAAGGAAAGGATAAACACAAAGTCCCACATTGCATAGCTCACAAGAGTAAAAAGTCTGTCTTACTCTCTGTTGAGCTCTTACAATCTGTAAGCAAAGTACATGCCGCCTTCTGCTTTTCTTCACCTCTTTCATTGGCATTTAGTGAAGGAAAATACCTCCCAGAAAGTCTTAAAAGTGTGGATGTTGATTTAGCTGTGCCTTTCTATCTTCAAACTTCCATAATTTTAAAATATTTGTTCTACAACTTTCATTTTAAATTGAAGAAATGGAGTTTTAGTCTCATATTTTTTATCATTGAGAACAGTGAGAACAAAGCGATATCCATTAAACTAAAGAATAATTTCTTATGCAATACTTATAATATATTATACCCGATTCGCTATGTTCAGTTAAATCTAGAGAACCGTCGATATCAGTATAATCATTCATATGCTTATTTACAATTTAAGTGTATTCTTCTTCTGTAAAATATCTTTTCTCATAGTCATTGCCATCTTAGCTAAATTCTCTTAACCCTCTGAGTGGTTTTGACATATTTTTCCGTTTCTCAAAAACAACTTTAATCTGTTGTAGACAAAAATATTTTAAACAGTGTTCAAATATTGAATTGTATTTCAAGATGTATATCAAATAAAGCAGCGTGAAGTGTATTTTAGAAACAAACAAAGCCCTCAAGACGCTCGGAGGGTTCCAGCACAAAAAACTTTCGTCTACTAGCTAAGGAAGATTGAAACTAAATAAAAACTGGAATTTCTAAAGCAATTGCAGCAACCCTTATCTTCCACACCCTCCCTCTTACCCCGAAAAAAAGCATATTTCAAAGCATCTGAAACCTTCCGATGTTTACACTACATGGGGGTCACAGCTGACTGTCAGCTGAGTTTTGTTTATTTTATGCCTACTGCTCTTGCATGAGAACAAAATGCAAGAATTGTAAAGCATTCTATACACACAAGGTAAATTACCTAAAGCTTCGATTAAATTAACTGTAGTGAACATGAATCTTCTAGCGATTTTTAAAAAAAAATACTAATTTAATGTATATAATTGAAAGTGCAAATATTATACACCTATCTAGTAGATCAATAAAAACAACGATTCAGCAATGCATCACCCGGCTGCTAGTAATGTTTACTACTGATGCATATAAGACACACCCGTCATGTAAAGATATTTCGTTAAGCAGTATTCCATCGCTAAAAGGTTAATGGAGTATGTGTAAGAAACTTTTTGGGAGTACTACAGTTTTATCAAAACTCAGGTTGGGACACCCTAAAAATAGGCATTAAGTACAGGAATGCAAATCTTTTTGGAACTTTTTTTTTAAGTTAAAAAAAAAAGGTCTTTGAGTCTCACTTGGATGTTCTTACAAACAAGATACCTGAGTGCATTGTATGCATCCTAAACCTTTTATGGCTTTGCCCTGAATGATGATTCAAGATCATGCTATTCAAGATTTGACTTTAAAAGGAATTCATTATGAAAATATATAGTAAATGAGTAGAAAAGGTTGAAAAAGTTTTTTCAAAAGACTTCAGCTGATATTAATGAATTGGAACATGTAAATGCTGCGGTGAAATATGTAAGCTAATGTGGGGGTTTTAGTAATTGTATGTATGCATAAAAGAACATTCTATTTAAAAATTTTAATAAACTTTTTCATGTGAACAGGTAATTTTTCTCCTTGGTAAAAAGTTGTGTGAAACTGAGATGTGTGTGTTATTTAAAGATAAAATATTTGAAATTTCTCTTAGAAAACACAATTTGCTTGATTTTTGTTTGCATGAGTATGTATTTAAGTTTTATTTTTTTTATTTTTTAATATTTGTGTCATGTAATAAACATAATGCATGTATTTTAACCTGTCCAGCTATCAAATAAATAATTTGTAACAAATATATTCTGTAGGCTTTGCATCAGAGTTTTTACAATAATACTTAAAATTTATGCTAAGGGCTATGCATATATAACGTTATTACTTTAGGAGGGAGTGGTTTATTGTACTTGATATCATAAAATGCTTATAGGGGGAGGGGGTCTGGCACTTGATATCATAAGCTATCTTTAGGCGGAAGAGAGGTTCCTTTTTAATGTAGTTATAATTTTTGATAAAATCAAAATTTTCTTTTCATTTGTATCAAAATAGTCTGTTTTCTGTAACACTTTTTTAAATTGGCTTTCATAATTTTTTTTTTTTTTTTAATGAAAATGCAAAGTTGTTATTAAAACTGCTATATGATTATAAAATCATTTGATTCTAAGATATGGAATATCCCAACGTCCGGCATTTCTATTCTTATGTGTATCATTAATAATGGAAATCAGAGAAGTCTGATAACGATAATCAGATAATTTTTTTTACATTTTCTGTAGACACCCTGTATAACCGTATCTGTATATCATTGCAAATGTATAAAAAAATAAAGTAAAAATAAAAAGAATTTTCTGACATTAATAACGATATCATTAAGTAGGAGAGGGTTCAAGGAATGATAACATATGATATTAGAAGTAAAGAGGGATCCAAAATTACCAAAAAGTTGATAATGTTATGTATGCACAGCTCCTAGTTTGAGTTTGGTAGGAATTTAGTTTTTATATACTTAAAATTACTCGCTCTTATCTTCTAATAATAAATTGGAATCTCATAAGGAAAACCGATTTTTGATAATTATATTAGGTGAAGAATAATTTTATCTATAAATTTCTACATGCTAACATGAGATTTTGAGACCTGTAAGGGACAAACCTGTTTCTCTTGAGTCTCTTTTAGTGGTAGCAGCATATTACTGCATCTTGTGGTAACCAAGCAGAGCTAATTCATACTCTTTATATGACTTATGTTCTTTACCTGTTTTTATGTTATGTAAGAATATTTATTTACTATTTGTGAAAATGTAATTTTATTATTTCATATAACTAATTTTTTAAATTGTGTTTATAGTATCTCCAGTGGACGAAAAATATCCAGTTAAACCCACTACGATGTCAACAACTACAACTGTAAAGGGCAGGTACCTTGACTTAGATAAGGTAATTTTAAATATTTTTTACAATTACACTGATCTTGATTCATTGTAATATAATTATTTTATTTTTATGTGTGTGTAATGCTATAATTACTTGTGTGGAAATTTCCTTATTAAATAAAACTCTTATTACAGGATCACCAAGAAGACACATATTATGCAAAATAAATATATAACTGTTAAATTATTAAATAAAATATATATTGCTGTTTTACGTACAAATGATTACATGTCTGACTATTTGAACGAATATTGTGATCTCTCTCCCTTCCTTCCTCCCTGAATTCGGATAAACATTTATATTCAGATAAATTTATTTATTTATTCAATTGCAAATTTTATTTAAAATTAAGAATAATTTATTTAAATATTACGTAAAATGTTACTTTAAGACTTAATTGTGTATTAATAATCTAGTTTATGTATGGTAATGTAATTGAGACAAAACAAGTTTTGAGCCTAAAGTTACTTTTTTTTTTTTTTTTTCTGAAATAAATGTTTTTTAAATATCTTATTTTCCAAAACTCTTTCTATTATATTTATTATTATTTATATGTTTAATTGCATTAGAGCTTGTCAAATAAACTTCATTTTATTTAAAGGTCTCATTTAAATTATATTGGGATGTTGCTTAAGATGACATTAATTGCAAATTGTCTTTCATATAGTTAAAATTTGCAGTTTATTGTATTTAAATTATCCTTCTATGAGAATAGCAGTTGTTTATATCAATATAGCCCAAAAAAGGAATTTAGGAACTACTATAAAAATATTAGCACAATGTTAGTTTAATTTTTTAAATGATTCAAAAATATATAGTGTAAAGTCTTTTTTATGCAAGAAAATGCGCCGAGTCAATTCTGCATATCTAAATTATGCCTAAAACATTCTAGACTAGTGTTTTACTGTTCTTACATAATAACTTTCAATGGATACAATAGCTATAACAACACTTTTTTTCAACAATGAAAATATCGGATATAATTTTCGATGGCTACATTCCTTTGAACATGACTGACGTGAATAGGCAAAAGGCAATTTAAGAGGTAGATTTTAGATATATATATTATCTAGTATTTAGATATGCTTTAGCAGCGATCTGTTTAGGAAGAAACTGGGTCCTTTAAAGGACAACAAAATTTCTCATCTCAAAACAGGGCCCTTCACAAAATTTTTCACCTTAAAACAGGACCCTTCACAAAATTCTTTGTCTTAAAAATAGGCTTTTCACAAAAGTTTTCCATCTCCAAACTGAATCTTTTGACAAGTTTAATCATTTAAAAGTAAAATTTGATACGTCACTTTTACATATATAAAGAAAATGTATGTATTTTACATACCTATATTGAAGATCTTGTTTATATAGTTTTAAGAAGATATAACAATCATTTCAAATTCACGAAATTGACTAGATTTTTTACAAATGTAAAAAGCTGTTCACAATTTCACAAAAACAGAACCCTGGCAAAAAAGTCTTTACAGATCCCTGACTTTAGTATCTTGTCAAGTCATGGTAAATGAAATTTAGTAGTATGATCCAGATGATTCTTCTCCCTCCTCCCATGAGAGCATTAATTTAAACATAAATATTTTATTATCCCAGCTAGTGGCTAATATATACAAAATTTGCATGTTAATTGTATATAAAATATAAATCTCCATTATAACAGAAATGTTAACATTTTTTAAACAAAGCACTGTTTCTCCTCAACATTCAAAATTTAACATAATAATTTAAAGCCGATGCCATTTAGTAGTTCTAAAAATTAAAGTATTGAATTTTTGGTGACAGGATATTATAGTTCTTACTAACACTTATGAGTAATAAAATATAGTGTTGACTTTAGAAAAGAAAGGGCCGTCGGGCGTGATTTTTTCAAAAAAGGGAACACTTTTACCTTGTTCACAAAAAAATATTTTGAACTGCCTTGTTTAGAGTCCCTAGAATTTGCGATACTTTCCCGGGATCAATTGAATTGGCACAGGGCACATAGGAAGTGTTAAAAAGGGAAGGTGGGCGCATCAGAAGGGTTTAAAAGTTCTGCTGGGTGCTGCACCCTGCTAAAGCAGCTTAGAGTCGACACTAAAATAGTTGCATTATGCTCAGTAAAAAGTTTTATAAATATCTGTGAAGCTGTGCTTTTTCATTAATTTTTTCTATTTTTATCAAGCCAAAGTATTTTTCATTCCTATTCAGGTAGACATAATGGTTAGGAAAATTTTAGGTCCTTTAAAGAACCCTTCACAAAATAATTTATCCCAAAACAGGACCCTTCACAAAATTATTTATCTTAAAACAGGACCCTTCACAAAATTATTTATCTTAAAACAGGACCCTTCACAAAATTATTTATCCCAAAAAAGGACCCTTCACAAAATTATTTGCCTCTTAAATAGACCTTTCACAGAATTTTTTCACAAATTTAATCATTTAGAAATAAAATCTGGCCTGTAAGTAAGCAGTTTAACTCACCAAAGAGCGTATTATTTAGCTTTTTATACATGAAGGATAGGACAGGAAGACATCGTTAATTTAAAATTCACAAAATTATGACTAGAATTTTCACAAAAATAAGAAAAACTTCACAATTTCACAAAAACAGGACCCTGTGAGAAAAGTCTGGACAGACCCCTGAACTTAAGATCTTCATCTAAAGCTTTCATTTTTAACGCAATGCAGTTGTATGAACCTTTAACCGATTAATCTTTACAATGAAGTAATTGGTCGATGAATTTTTTATGTCTGCAAAATTAACTACAGACAAATGAAGGGCATACACATGGATATGATTAATACAGTAGAACTTCGATTTCCCGAAGTAATTGGGACCAACCATCTTTCGGGAAATCGAAATTTTCGGATAATCGAGAATGGTTCAGTTTTAAGACTAGCGGCAAATATATGTGTTATTTCTTATTATGGTAACTAGTGCTTAATAAAAATAAATCATTAACAAAATAGAAACAAGACTGAATTACCTGAATTTTAATTTTAAAATTAAATACCTTTTACATATTTCAAAAGAGTTTGAAACAAAGTTTTGTTTGTTGCAGTTTCGATTGCCTTTGCTTTGCAGCTCTATCACTAGGTTTTTTAATACTATTGCTTCACCAGTATCGCAATTTTCTGCTTTTTTTTTTTTTTTTTTTTTTTTTTTTGCAACATCTCTCTTTATAACAATACCAATGCCGTATTCTTGAATTTTTTTGTAATACTCACACCCGTTTTTACACGATTTATGATTTGAATTTTTTTCTTCTATATTTAAGAAAGTAAATATGTCTTCTATACTTAAGAAAGTAATGCGTTTTCTTTTTGAACACATGATAAAAATGAAAATTTTTACTCTAGTAATAATATCAAGTTAAATTCTAAGAAAGGGGATCCAAAATATTTATCTGTACTCGTGGTTTGGAAAGAATCGCTTGCACACAAGGAATGTGATAGAAAAACAAAAAGCTTTAAAAATCGATTTCGGTTAGTTGAGGGTTTCGGTTAAAAGAGTTTCGGATAAAAGAAGTTCTACTGTAATTAAATAAATAAAAAAGAATTAGTACTGCCTTTTGGCAGATTTTATTTATGTGGTTTAAGATGAATCAATATTTTTAAATTTTGTGCTAAATATTCCATGCATTCACACTTGCTTCATACTTACACCCATTTTATATACATCACACCAATCATTTAAACTTACTTATAGTAAAACTCCAAGTTTCTAAATTCTATTCATCTAAATTGCCATTTTACAGAACTATATCAGAAAAGGAAAAAATACTATTTGAAAAAAGGAATTGTAATTCAAACTGAATGTATTTATAAAAATATAATTTCCTTTTAATTTCTGTTTAAACCCACATTAAAATTTGTGTTTTATTGGAATTCTAGAAGTTTTTATTTAGATAGTTTTAGCTTGATATGTTATCAGTTTCATACAAATACATACATATGTTATCAGTTTTCGGATACAAAGGAAATCCAAAGAATTCATTTGTTTGTGTTTTAGAAATTTTAATACTTTTAAGTGAAAAACAGTTAAGATTTTTTCAGTAGTTGAAAGCAATAAACAACTCTCTAACATTATAAACTAAAACATTCTTAGAATTAAATTAAATGAAATATGTTGTCACACTCGAAGTTTGCCGTTTGGATCTAAAATGGCCTTTTGTTCATCACAATAGGATGCATAAAAAATTTTCAGATCAACAAATTTTTCCAATGTGTAATAAAGAGAAAAAATTCTGATAATTCAGAATTCCTAAAATTCTGAAGCATTATGTTACTCATAAATACAAGATCCTGAAAAATATACATTGACAGGTGTGTAAACAAGAAGCACATCTAAGAGAAATCTATTTGAATAAAAATTTAGTAAATCATTGACATAAATGGATATAATTCCTTGTATATAATTATTTTTAGAATGTATTGCTATGATACTTCATATTAATTATACAACATTTTTTTAAATGTTATTTTGCTACTCCCTATAATTTAGTCTTATGAATGTTGTGAATTTCTTTTAAATAATGTTAATGGTTTGTGAACTATACTAACATCTTTACATGTTTAAAATAAAGAAATTGTATCTTCTAACTGAAAATTTATATCATTCAGCTATCCAGAGATGTTTTAGATTATAATTATTAATTTTTTAACTTTTCAGTCTTCATGGAATAATTAGAATGTAAAAATAAAGAATAATATTCATATCAAACAATTCTTCAGAAAAATAATGAAGTTATAGTTAAATCATTGATTAAGATAACTAACTAAAGTTTATATTTACTATCCATGCTTTTAAAATAACCTTGTAAATATCATATAGTCATATCCTTGAACTATTTTAGCATAGATATAGGTGTCTATCTCCTAATTAAACAATTAAAAAAAAAAAAGAAAAACCTCTATATTATCTGTACTTGTTGTTTTGAATAAATTAACTTTTATACTCTTTTTAGAATTTAATTTTTTTTTAATAATGAATGATTTTCTGGCTATTTATTTACTTACCTTCTTATCTATCCTCAGAATGTTATAAAAATCTTTAACTAATTTAAACTGATTCCTAACAGTGCCTTCTTTTCAGTACACAATCATCTTTATCTACAAATATTAACTCTTTTGAGTGATAATTCAAACTTTACAGATTTAAAATATTCATTTTTGGCTTACTCTTTTACAAAATCTTTCTCTCCCTCCCTTTCAAACAAACAAAAGAAAAGTCAACATAACTAATGATTTTTCTTATGGGAAAAATTAGGCAATTTTCATTTGGTGAATTCTTGCAACACATGTAGAACATGACTTAACATCAAATTTCTAAAATTTCAAGAATCATAAGTAAATGGGTTTAAGAGTTATAAGTACCTAATAGCAATTAGTATTAAATTTTAATTTTGTAAAATGGAATTTTTCTTGTTCTTCTGCCTTCCTGTGTAAATTTTCTTGAGTTTAAATTCTTTTGTCATCCCTTCCCTTTCTCTGTAGTTTGTGCCTCTACTTTGTTATCCTTTATCACTGTTTTAAAACAGAAAAACTGTTCTTATTAGTATTTTAACTTTACAATTTTTTCATAAAGATGAATAGTCATTAAAAAGAAACATAAATGTGTTTTTACTTTGAATAATAATTTTAAAAAAAAGTTCAACTGTTGTGTCTTTGTTTGAGTTTGGTGATAAATTTTTTAATTTGTTTAATTGTGATAGTTCATGCTTGCATAAATAATTTAGTGATATTGTTCCTGTTAAGATTTTGAAACAAATACTAATGTGATGACTTTGACTTTTGAATGTATAGTTCTTATAGATGTTATAGTTTGTTTGAATCTTTTAATGCAAGTATTATATCTAAGTGTATTTTGCTATATGAACACATGTGCATGATTTCATTTTGTTATTTTGCTTATTTTCATTTTAGTTTTGCATTTTTTGCACATTATTATATTCAGTTATATCAGCTGAAAAAAATACATCGATACAGCTATAACTGAATATTTAGTCACTCCAGTATTTTTTATCACTCTTTTTTTTTTTAATAATCATCATCTTCAAAAACATTTGTTTAGCCTTTTTGTAAAACCTTTCAATGTATTCCAGAACAATGGTAAATATCCCCTACCACTTCCTGATGAAGAAAACAGGATTCCTGATGCTCTGGATCCTGTGACTCATGAAACGTCTACTAAACACAATATCCCAGATGCAGTCCCCACAAAATTTACAGACTCCAACACACAAAGTAACGATGTCCACATCATGGGACAGAAGCAAGAGGAACGCCCAACATCCTTCTTCGGCCAGCCAGGAATACTTGCAGGTATGTATATATCGATAGCTTTATTGGGAAAGAATCTGGAAAAGATAATGTAAAGTTACTGTAAAAATAATGTTGGTACTTCTCCATTATCCCGTTGAACACTTTCCATAAAAGAAAATTTTTTTTTCAATTAATCTTTTCAGAAATGATATTAATTTTAAGATAATAAATAAGTTTAATCAACAATAAGTTCTTGATAAAAGTATCATTTGCATATTTGCATTAAAAGACATTAAATTACCAAACGATATTTTCAATTTGTAAAAAAAAGTAATTATTCTAATAGTTTGAATTTTGAGCTGTACATGTGTTTCTTACGTCATTAAAGAGATTTTTAATTCAATGTTTATCTGTATTTTAAATGACGTTTTACTGATTTATCAGTTATTTTGTTAATTAAAATAACAATTACAGCCTTAAATTGAAAAAAAATGTTGCAGTGGATAGTTACATATATTAGATTTAGTTTCAATTGACATCACAAACATTCACCATCCAAGATGGATAATTAAGAAAAATAATGTAAATAAATAAATATCATTTTTTTTTCTGTTTTTATTAATATATTGTAAAACTTCTTATTTAAACTTATTGATAGTTGATACTTGGGACTTTCCGACTTTGTGTTTTTTGGAGATTTCAATGACAACATTCTTCCATTTATTTATTGGGCGTTACAATCGAATAGTTTTGCCAACAGTTTTTTTCTTTTTTTTTTTTTTTTTTTTTTTATGGAAAGTTGGTTGATGGGATAAGAATTACCATATTTTTCATATTTCATGCAACATACCCCTTTTTTTTTTTTTTTTACACTCTTTTATTTAACTCAATCTGGTTTTGTATGTAATGATGGAATTTTGTAATTGATTTTTAACGAACTTCCTATAGTTATAAAAATTACTTTCGCAGGTGTATCTCTGATGACAATACAACATTTTAATATTTTTATAACTTAAGGCTGGTTGTCACTCAGCTTGTGAATACCCCTCAATAATGTTACGTCTGTAGGTGTTTGATGCAATCATATATTTAAAATATCTCCCCGGGAAATTAATATTTTTAACTTCTTTTTCAATTCCTACTATTAGTTCACACTCTCCCTATATTTATTTATTTATTTATATATCTTGTTCAAATTTTCAATCGTTAATAAAATACTTATTATTCATCCTATCAAGTTGAAATAAATTTTTTTAAACTTGTACTGGGTGACAATTGATGTTAATGCAGTTTTTTCAAATATTAATTCATTAATTAAATTTTAATTAATTTTAGTTTTTCATGGGAGACAAAATGGCAGCCATTGGTTATTGAAGCATTTAATGCATCTTCATATCTATAAGGGGGGGGGGGTTTACCATAGGGGACCCTGTTCTGTCGTCAAATACCGCCAAGTTTGTTGCCAACTTGGTGATATATCACCAAATTGGGCTACCAAAATGAGACGTCAAAAGTGACGCCAACTTGGCGATATCTCTAATATTTCGTCAAATTCCCATAGACTTCCATTGTAAAACTACTTGCTTATAGAAAATCAACAAATTGAGATATTTTAATGCAACAAAAGCTAATATTAGCTTAAGGGATTATATTCAATTTTTCTTTGATGACCTAAGTAGGAATTGACTTTAAAAACAAAATTTTTATATTACTTGTTTCTATTTTTTTTTTCTTAGTTCTCTAAATATTTTTAAAATTTATGCTTAATTTAATATTTTATGTTTAAAAAGTTGACAAACTGCGAGTTAGATTTTAACACTTCATATAAAATTAAGCACAGATTTTAGAAATATTTTGAGAACTAAGAAAAAAAAAGAGACATCCTTTAAGAAGAGTACACAGAAAAAAGAAGTTAGAAATATTGGTTTCCCGAGGAGATATTTTAAATATATGAATGCGTTAAATGCCCATAGGCTTAACATTAGGGAGGAGAATTCGTAAGTTGAGTGACGAGCAGCCTTAATTATAAATTAATACATTAATTTTAAGGCATTTTTCCATTGGACTGCCACATGTGATAGATGTCTGCCGAAATTATGTCTACAGCAGGGTTCTCGTTGCTGCTTGCCATTGCGCCAAATTGCGACAAAATGTTTCATATGGCGAGAAAACTAACAATCAGACTCGCCAGATTGCGAGTACTCAATTTCTGCTCTGTTTGTGTGTGTGCTTCACTCGAGACTTATCCGCATTTCTGAACGATTGATGTAGCTTTACATGTTCAATCACACCACGCCATTTACATTGCTCTATTTATAGAGATACAGGCTCAATATCAATTCAGTTTAGCAACAGCTAAAGACACAAAAAGGATTATGTGACAGGTTTGTGTCAGATAATCACTGTCTATGCGCTGGCATCGCTGTGGTAAAAACATAAACAAAATTACTCGCAATAAGTGCCAAAAAGTTTTGCTGGAATGTGGTGTTGAAATTAACCATACTATTTATTAGTTATACGTAAAGTATCATTGGCCGGTCCATTTTTTCTATCTGTCACAATCTCATAGAAATTTTTAGTGTATGTTTTCACAGCAGTAAATCAAAGATAGCTGTTTTTAACTTTTATTCAGTCTGAAACATTTACATATTTAGGAGGCATTTAGAATGTATTTATTTTTAATAGTTTCTGTAGCAGATAGTTGAATTTCTATTTTTTTTTAAATAATTACAAAAAAATTAGGTTATTTTAGAATATATTAAAAAAATGGGTACAATAAGGGGTTAAAGATAGATTTTTCAGTGTTTCACGCCAAATCTATTTTGCTAACATTTATTTTCATTTGGCTACTGCTTTTTACTACTGATTCGTCAAATCGCTAATATTGGTCAAAAACCAGTGAGAACACTGGTCTACAGACCTAACTTTTTTTAGCCCCCCGCTATGCTGTTTCTTTCTCCCACCTATTAATGTGTCGTCTCCAAAAAATAACATTACTTTGTATAAGCCAGCCGTATAACAAAGCAGATGTATCATTGTACGAATAATCTCTACTGCTATTTTTAAAACTTCTAAGAATCACACATTTTCAACTTTTATACCATCATATTGGAAGAAAATGTACTTTTCAATGCAATTTTTTGCAATTAAATGCAACTGCATCTCCCTTTATTTTGGAGATATTAAATTTTTTTGTAATTTTTAGTGCCATTTGTTTAATTTTGGCAACTTAAGTACTCCATTTCTGTAGAAAGTAAAGGGAAAATAGTTGGAAAATAACAATTATATCTTTTTGTTGCCATTTTATCATAAAAACTGAAAGAAAAAAAAAAAAAAAATGTGCTATTTTGAAAAAATATAAATTAATGATTTCTGATAAAACATGGAGCTATTATAAACTAAATTTAATTTTAAGTATCTATTACAAGCAAATAAAGGCATATAAATCATGAGATAGCCGATTTTTTTTTTTTTTTTTTTTTTTTTTTTTGTCCAGTTTTTTGAATGACGAAATCTCTTTCTTTGAATTTGTGTATTATTTAGCAGTAGTCACATTCTATGCATATTTTACTGTAGATGTTATTTAAGACTGGATCATAAATGAGGAATTCTTCAGCGGATGTGGATGACGTCATTTTATATAAAATAAAAGCACGTGTTTTAAGTCTTAAAATGGAGCTATCTATATTTATATACGTATATATATATATATATATATATATATATATTTTTTTTTTTTTTTTTTTTCATTGGGGGCGACACTAAATTCTGAAAAAGCAGAATATTTTTATTTATTATTGTTATTTTTTTTATATTTATATTTATGAATTTTTTTCTAACCCACTAATTATTAGACTGCAGTTAATATTGCGTGTTGGTCTATTTGGTTTTATAATTTTCTCATTCTTACCTGATTTTGCACTCTTTTATTTAACTCAACCTGTTTTTATACTCTTATTTAATTCAACCTGGTTTTAGAATGTAAAGGTGAAATTTTGAAATTGATTTTAAACCTGCTTACTGATATGAGTCATGTATGAAATAATGTATAAAGGTGTGTTTCTGATGACAATACAACATTTTAATATTTTTACAATTTAATTATAAATTAATACATTAATTTTAAAGCATTTTTCCATTAGCCCACCGCAGATGATCAATTGCCAAATATTTTCTGTAACTTGTACAATTGTATACAAGTTGAAACAACAATGTATTTAATAAACGCATCAATAAATTATCACCATATGTCAAGTGGCTTTAAAACTGCAACAATGAAACATTTTTAAAAGCTAAAAAGTAGAAAATAAATTATAAATAAAAAATGAAGAGTGTACTGTTTTAAAAAAATATGCTTTTGTCAATTATTAGTTTAATATTAATTAATTTTCAATTATACATTGAGAAATCAATTTAGAAATCCTAAAAAGATAGTTTAAATAATGTTTCATTTGTTTTCTTTCCTGTTCTCATCTCTTAAAAAGAAACAGCTCAAAAATTAGATATTTTTTAATAAATTCATTTTCTTGCACTTTCTACCAAGCATAAAATAAAGCAGTGATTCGCAAATCAAGTCTAGTGCTGACAATAAATTAATTTAATGGAAATTTTTGGAGAAAAAAAAATATGAATTGCAGTCTAAAAATTAGACATGATTTTCAAAATGAACATTGAATGCTTATAAAAAGGTTTTTTTTTTAAAAAAACTCTTTTTACTTATCTAGTTTTTTTAGAAAGCTTTTTTAATCTAACTAAATAATAATTTTTTTCTTGTATAAAGTTATTATTCTAAAAACTTGA
This sequence comes from Maratus speciosus, assembly GCA_963932465.1. Lineage (NCBI taxonomy): Eukaryota > Metazoa > Arthropoda > Arachnida > Araneae > Salticidae > Maratus > Maratus speciosus. Next base: position 112,741,536 of record OZ010799.1, read on the forward strand.
GTTACTATAATGATGCTTATCTCTGTTAAATTTCATTTTCTGTTGCCATGTAATTGCATGAGAAATGTATACATTGTCACTAAGTTTCTAACTGCATGATTTTTGGTTACTGCCTCTTTATAATTTTTTTTTTTTTTTTTTTTTTTTTTTTTTTTTTTTTTTAATAACTGTTGTTTTACAGTATTACCAGTTTGTAGTGGCATGAAAAATTAAGAGTCGTGGACACAAATTATATAATTTTGCCGTCTGTGTACAGTATTTAAAATAGTTAATACTGACTCTGGTATTTTATCTTTTCAGTAATCCTTGACATCTGAGACAAATAATTACTTTAAAAAATATGCATAAATTGATTCCTTAATTTCTATTTTTAGAATCTATGAAATATTTATGCTTTAGATTAACGTTATTTCAGACCTGCCAACTGCTACGATTTGGACCTATAAACTACGATGCTACGAAAATCGGTCTTAAACTACGATTTTTTCCAAAAAACAAAAAAACGCATTTTTTGTTTCCAATTGCAATTTTTATCCCGCGCAGCATATTTTTCAGGAATGATTCTGTTTAAAAATTTCAAAGTATTCATTTCCAAAAGTTTTAAAAAATTTGTCATTAATCCGAAAATTCGGACATTAAAAAATGCTCATGGGGGGGAAAAAAAAATATGGGCTGCAAAACAAACTTCTTAACATAAAACCCTCTTTATGTGTATCAACCACAAGTGAATCGTGTTTCTGTAAATATTTATACAGGAATTCTCTTCCTTAGAAACAGGGATGCCATTTTAAAAATTTCTGGAGGGGGGGGGGGGATCTTTGAGGGGCAAGATTTGAAATAATGTGCAAAATCGCACGATTTGTACTATTTATTATTAAACATTTCAATTTATGAATTATTATTAAACATTTCAATTTTGTGTGGTAAAAAACACAAAATTCGTCAAGAGTTCATGGTAAAAAGTGCAGATTTCATCAAAGAATCGTGATAGAAAAATGTGAATTACGATTGTGCGGAAAAAATTGTGAATATCCTGAAATGGTCGCGGGAAAAAAATTCGAGAATTTTGTCAAAATTTACTGCACTGGGCTAAAAAATTGGAACCAAGCTTCTTTTACAAATGTAAAAAAAAAATGCTGCAAAACGAAAAGAAACTTTAAATATCGTATAAAAATTTTCAGAGGAAAAAATTTACTATATTGAGTTAAAAGACTGAAACCTTATTCCTTTTACGAATGTCAAAAGATGGCTCCGAAACACGAAAAACCAACCAACCAACCTCCAGATTAATTTCAATATTCTGTGCTACGATTTCTCATTTTCAAAAGTTGGCAGGCCTGGTTATTTAATTGATTATTGACTGATTTGATCAACCAAGGTTTCTTTTTCCCCCTGATGCATCATTGTCATACTATATGTCTCGTAGTTGTAGATTATGTTTGTTTGTTGGTGTTTATCAATATCTAATTTTAAAAAAAGATTTTGTTCAATTTTAAAAATTAGAAGTCTATGTAGAAATTTTTTTCATAAGAACTTTTGCACTTGTACCACTAATACTAGTTTAATTCCTGGAATTTCGCTATTGGATATATGTGCTGTGCATAGATATGAAAATTTGCACCTTCCGGAACTTGCCGTTTTTCTGTATTTTTCTTGTACTTAATTATTTCCTTATTTCTCAAACATTTTTTAAGGTACTTGTATCTTTATCCTTTTTGTATTTTCTTTTTATGTATTTCTTTCAGTCTCTGATTTTGTTTCCTTTCTGTTATCTAGCATTTCACCTGTTTTTTAAAATTTAAATGAATAAAAACATAAATTTTCAAGATCATATAAAGACCTTTGTTTTTATTCTGTATTATTTAATTATGTCACGTAATTCCTTGTAATTAAGGTCATTAGTCATACTGCACATTTTATCATATATTCAGCATTTTTATAGAAAATATGTATTCACTGACTGGACAATACAGGTGTTTTTTCCTCTTGGATACTTTTTATCTAAAAAAAATCTAATCTGCTAATTTATTTTCCTGTGTTATAAAAAATAAATGTTTAAAAAAAATCTTATTAAACTCTAACTATTTCTAATTAAAAATGCTTTCACAATAGAAATATTATTTTACTCTGGTGAGGCTACTTCACCAACACAAACACCTGCTTGCTAATGCTAATCCTAAGGGTAAATTTTTTTTTAATATCTCGTTTGCATTTCAATATTTTTAAATGATATTCTTTTTGCATTGGATAGCTGAGGTATATTTCTACAAAGATCCTTTTTTACTTTTTTCGATTTTGCTTACAGATATTTTCTATGAGGATACTTTCACTTTCGTAACCAGTTGGGAAAGTAAAAGCATCCTCATACAAAAACCTGCAAACACAATTTTTAAAAAGTAAAAAGCGGCCTTTGTAGAGATCAATCTCAGCTTTCCAGTTATATATATATATATATATATATATATATAAAGAAAGAAAGAAAAGAAACATTTTATGTATTGAAATGCAAACAAGATATTTTTAAAAACTTCTCCCATAGCATTAGCATGCAGGTGGTTTTGCATGAGTAAAGATAGACCATTTTTTAGTTTATTATTATTAGTATTTTAGACAGAACCACCATAACCAAGCATACAAGTTTAATACATTAACACTACATTTTCCTGATCAACAGTTAGACTTAAAAATCGAGATTTGTATTTGTGACACTTTTAGCTTGGTAGCTGCTTTTTTTACAATCTTAAATCTTGTTCAACTAAATTAAATAATCAATTCTTTATGAATTTTCTATGTAGCTGTTTAATTCTTGTTTTCATTAACTGGTTTATACATTTATATCAATCACCAAATGGACAAAACATTCTACCCTGAAGTGAAGAAAAACTTCAAAATTTTATCCTCCTTTTTTATATACACACACCAACTATATTACCAAAAATTTCCAGACACTTTTGATTTTACACATTTTTTGAATGTCTAAAGAAATACTTGGTGAATTTTATTTGAGATCATGCTATGAAATAAAATGCTTGAAATGTTCTGTAGCTACAGTACTTGACTATGTAGATATTCTACAACTTAAACATTTTTTTGCACTCATTTGTGTAAGAAAAGCACATACATCCATAGAAATTTAAAGATGTCTTTAAAAAATTGTAGAAATTATCACATTTTTAGGGTTCCATATTTAAAAAGTAAAAACAGAACCATTATAAGATCACTCCTGTGTTTGTCTGTTACAGCCATTTTACTTGTAAACTATGGGACATGGAAAGTTCAAATTGTGTAATGCAATGCCCAGTAGCAGTATAAAGCCAATAAACATCAAACTTTAAAAAAAAGACTAATTTTATTAGAATTAATCACATAAATACTATGGGATTTGCGACTAGTTTACATTGAGTGGATCTCTCAATACACCTCCCATGTCTTTAAAAGTTAATTAAAAACCTATCTGGAAAACCACGGCACGGAACAAGGCGGTGTTGCAACTTTGCAACCTCCTTTTGAAGCACGCTTAGCACAATGCCAAGTTTAAACTTTTAATGAGTGGTTTTGTTTTAGCTACACTGTAAAAAGAAAAAATTATTACTATGCTGAATTTAGTTTTGTGAAATGCCAAATGAAGTTTCAATATGCAGTACTTTTATTGTCAGTATTATATTCATCCTAAATTGATAAGAATAAGATTAAATAAAAAGTTATACAGAATAGAAATAGTTGATATAATTTAGGCTTCGCACCTCTTCGAACTTTTATGGTACACCTGTTCATATATTCTAGTATAGGCATTGCAAATCTCTTTGCATACGCATGCCAAAAATTCACAAACAATATCTATTAACAAATGCCACGTGCCAAACTTTTATCCATCATACAATGTTTATGTGAGACACTGTTTATAAAATCAGTTTGCTTTCATGCATTAATAATTAATAATGAAGTAATATTCAAAACCGAAATGCGGTTTCTCTCTAATAATGGAATCGGCCATTAAATTAATGAAATTTTAATTTGTAAATATGATTTATTTATGGAGTACGTACTGTAATCAAGCAAAACAAGGTGGAAATTGCTCGTCAAACATGGCAAATGAGATGCGTTCGTACTATAACTAGTTTTATAAATATTTTTTGCACCGCATATTGTACTGAATGTATATTTTAGTGCGCTTCATAAGTGCATATCAATTTCATTCTGTTCGAAAGGCTGTAACATCATTAAAATGCACTTGAAATAATTATTTCCCATTGGCCGTAATGTAATGGAAAACTTTTGACTGTCCCTGTCATTAAACTATACATCCGATTTCCATAAAACTTGAAATGAGTCGACAAAATTTTCCAACTATTATATATTTAAAATTTCAGACCATTCAGAAGGCTGTAACATCATTAAAATGCACTTGCAACAATTTTTTTCTCATTGGCCGTAATGTAATGGAAAACTTTTGACTGTCCCTGTAATCAAACTATACATCCAATTTTCATAAAATTTGAAATGGCACGGATAGTTTTTGCTCTGTTATATGCGGACAGACGGACTGAACGATGACTATAGGTGTTACGTATTTATATAATTACGAACGCACCTAAAAAAGAGGCTAATTTTTATTTTAGTAATTTATATCTTAAGATGCAACATCTAAGTTATAATTATCCAAGTTTTTTTAAACAATGTGTTGGTGAGATTTTTGCTGTTGTACGTTCAATGGAAAATGCTTTATACCTTGTTTGCATTTTGTTATTTTTGTTAATAAACATATAAATTTGGCTGCATTTGGCCTTTTATTGCAGTGGCTATCTAACTTTATTCACCTGAAAAATACAGATTCATTCATATAGAAAGGCAAAGCAGATGTCTAATACATTACAAAGTATCACAGGAAAATGAAGCTATCAAATTTAAATTGAAAAAATTTAAATTTCTCGTGCCAGAGAAATTGTTTTGCACGCGTGCCATAGGTTCGCCAATTATGTTCTAGTATATAAGGGAGACTAGGGAGGTTTGACCCATTTTTTACAAAATGATTTTTTATTCTTTACATATTGAACCTAGAATAAAGTTTCATATATCATGTTATTCGTTATACAATCAGTTATGAAAATAAAATTGCGACATAAGTGTGCTATATAAGAAACTTGAAAAATGATTGATTTTAAACATGAGAAAATAATGGGTCAAGGGTGCCACATTAATGATTGGGCTTGACCCACTTTATTTTATAGTGAAATATTTGTTTAAGGATATAAAATCATTTTAAAAAAGGCAGAATAACTTTATGCTACAAGGATTAATTATTATAAAAAGATATTTGGGAAAATGTTATGTGCAAACAAAACCTTCTTAGACGGAGTTGAAGGCACAGGAGAAAAATTCTGTTTTAAACACCCTTTTTTTATACTCGACTTGGCAACTCTAGTTGCCACATAGTTTGGCTTCATCTCATTTTATTTATCTTGGTGAAGTTTGTCTACATACCTTCCTAAACTGTTTTGATCAATCTTATGTTCTTTTGCAGATTGATAAATACCTAATCTTTCTTAAGTCTGCTGATTTCATCTTTTTTTGTCTTTTCCATTCTTTCTATTTACCTACTATGGGTACTATTTAAATGAAATAAAATTTCCTATCAACTTTTCATTCTATATTTCATTAATTTTTCCTTGCTTCTATAGAAATTTTCCTCATCCTCATTTTAATCAGTTTTAAACATTTTTCTTTCTATCAATCACCTCAATTTACTCTAGTTTTACAGAATAAATTTACATTATTTTATGAATATAACCATTAACCCTTCATTATGTACAGTGTGTAATAAAAGGATTTCTAAAAGCACTTAATTAAGGAGCTTTGACCATCTAGTCAACCCTCCCCACATTGATTGGATCAAGCCTTCCCATATAGCCACTTTTTTAAAATATGGCACATTGTTATATTTAGCATAATTTACTGCACAGTCTTTATGCTTGGAATGAAAGTTAAATATTTCTATATTACTTAAAACCTACTTACTTAAATTTCTATGATATATTTTATCTGAGAAAATCTTACAAAATGTTCCTAAAAAATTACACTTTTTAAGCTGAAAACTCTTCACAATTGATTTTTCCACAACTGTTTCAATTATCTTCATGAAACAAAGACTATTGTTTGAGCATTTCTGTAGCTTTGGTTGCCACCTATTTGCAAAACTCTGATCTGAAATTCTTTTAAATATGAAAACTGAAGGGTGGGTCAAACCTACCCTATGGCAACCCTTCCCAGTCTCCCTTACAGCTATACCCAACCCTATGTTGTATAATTTTTTACAAAGGCTTATTATTCTTTTAGCAACGATTTTTTTTAATAATACAGTTACTAATTCATATATTTATTGTATGGAACCCTCTGAGTACGAGTAATACTCACACTTGACCATTTATTTGTGAATAGCACACAGGGATTTCAACCAAATTAAATGCCACTTTCAGAAAATTTGACAAAGTACAGTAGAAAGAACATAGTACAATTAGAATATAAATATATGAAATATTTGCAGAAATTTGAGTATTTATATGAAATAATTTTTATTTGTTGAAAGTCGGTTAATAAAAAAATCCACTATTTGTGGACAATCTCTTCTGGCTACTTTTCAAAGGCAACTTAAATTCAGCTCACTGTATCGCCAATGTCTTTGTGAATTTTCGAGATATTTGATTAGTCTTTTTATGTCAGTTGAGTTAGTGGACGTCTAAATCTTGAAAAAAAAAAATCTTTGCCGTAGTTCTTGCATGCATTTATTTCATTAAAAACTTTATTAAATATTTAAGGTATTTATATTCTAATTGCATTCTATAAACAAAGAACATGTAAAATATTTTTTTATTTTGAAATTTTTTATAGAAATCATATCTTTATGAATATGTATACTGTTCTTACACTAATGAACACAAATGTTGTATAATATCCACTTAGTCATATGCTGCAGTGACATATCATTATGTGCATTTTACATGGTAATCCCAAATATTTTGTTCTTCAATTTGTTTTTTCTCCCTTAATTGTTCTTGTGATCAAATCTTCTTTGAAAAATATGAGGTCAAACATACTCTTTATATTCTTGAATTTCGAAAAGAATTGTCAAGCATTTCTCTAGATATTCAATAAAACATCTAAAATTGAAAGAGTCCTGTGATTTTTGGCCATATAGTGTATGTATTATTATTCTTTATTGGTAAATGAAGATTATATACAAATTGTTAAACTTCAATTTTTCTATATATTCTCTTTCTAATATTAACATTTAGTAAACAAATTTTCTTTTTGTAATTATTAAAGCATTTATAGCAAAATAACTCAACTATGTTTAAAAAGTACAATTAAAGTTACTTCGCTGTTCTTCGTAAATGTGTGTTGAAGAATAAAGTATCATTTGAAGTTCATCTTTCAGAGTATTGATAATTATTTCTAAAAAATCTTATTTGAAATATTTTATTCTAAAATTACTATATACTTTTTTTTTGGGGGGGGGGGGGGTAAAGCAAGAAAAATCTGTCATTGCCAGGGGTCTGTTCAGGTTTTTTTTTTTTTTTCCAGGGTCTTATTTTTGTGAATTTAATTACTATTTTTGTAAAAAAAAGTAATTTCACAAAATGTTAGTTAACCCATTTATGTCTGGTCTCCCAAAATCAGGGTGTTTTAATTTTCCGAAATAATACAGATATTTTGTTCCGTCCTTTTTTTTTAATTTTTTTATATGAATATTTTATATTACACAACCGACAAACAGAATATTAATAGTATAAATAATGCAATAATTATTGCATTAGATATATATAATATTAGATATAGATAGCAAAAGAAAGATTAAAAGTTTTTTGTTAGTAAAATTCCTACTTATATAACCCTTTAAGACCGGACCTGCACGGTCATGCAGGTTAGGCAATAACTAAAATTCTATCTTCGTGGGTTATCTATTCCATAAATGCTAGAATCGAGGGATTGTGCAGGTTAACAGAAACTATATTATATGAATTTTATCAACAGATAGTGAATTATCAGTTACAAATTTCAGTTATAACATTGTTTACCAAAAAATCAAAAAGCTGCGCAGTCTTAAAGGGATATATAAAATAAAGTATAATTTACCATCACTCACAAATTTCCCCAAGACTGAGATCAGTTCATAGATTGAGTCTTTCAACTGTGTCCACCATTCTCAAAAATTCATCCTTCACTTTGGATATAAACAAAAGAAAAAGAGATTGAAAAATAAAGAGAGGAAGATCAGTTAGCAAGAAATGAAAGAGGCTTTAGTTTGTTTACGCTCAGATGTTCGGTAAAATTAACAAAAGAAGCTAGATTTTTGCAAAATTTTAAACTTACCACGCTGTGTATTTTTGTCTAAAGGCTGTTTTTATTAAGTTTATTTTTGTGAAAGTCTATTTTTCTGAAATTTACTTTTGTGAAGAATCAGTTTTACTGTCATCGAATTTTGTGAAGAGTGTTAACAGACTCAGTTTTTCTCCTGGACAGACCCCTGATTACAATTGTTTGAGTTAATCAATATTTTCATAATTATTTACTGCTTCCTGAAAAAATAATCATTAAATCTTAAGTATTATTCTGATAAGGAGATCAGCATATTGCCACAGTATTTTCATTTTTCAATTAATATTTATTTAGTTTATTATTTTTAAGTTTCTTCATTTTCATTTATTATGAATTTTAAAAAAATAAGTGTTTTTTATTAAAGCATACTTTGGCTAAAAAAGAAAAAAAAAAAAAAGAAGTGAGATACTGCTAATTATAAGTTTTATACCATTTAATATTGTTTTTGAAAAATGTTTATATTTTTGAAAATTTTGATCAATTGAAAACAGGTTTTGATTACTTTAATTTTACATAATCCATTATATGTTTTGCAATTTTTTAAATTGAGACCTAATTTTGATTATTTAATTTTTTTTATCTGTGTAAATGTTTTATTTTCTGTAATAAAAAAAACAAATTCATGTACCTGTAATATTAATAAATTATTTTCCTTTTCCTCCCTTCCTTACGGATGTTTAGCAGGTGTGTTTCATTCCTTTTTTACTAATTTTTCTATTGCCTTTTTGCTTATATATTAAACGAATATCATTTCACTAATGTTTTATATATTTTTTTTTATATTGTGAAAACTGTTATATAAAAATTAAACAATGTTCATTGTAACTGGAGTAGGCTGTATTTAAATTTTAGTCAGCTTTGTCTCCTTGCCTTCATACTACTTTTATATGTGAGGGTGATTCACAAAGTAACAACCGTCTGACTGTAAAACATTTAAAAACAAGCATTTGTTTTTTTAAAAAAATTTCCCTATATAAGTGAAGTTTTACTTTTTCATATAATCGTCCCCTACATTTAGGCATTTGTCATACCTGTTCAGGAGTTTTACAATCTCCATGTTGTACTTCCAATCCTGTATTAAGCCAGTTGTTTACTGCAGTCTTCAACTCATCATAACTTCCCATCGTGCACAAATTTTGTTGCATCCAAGAATCACAATTTCACCATCCAAAGAACATGAAATGTAGTTGCATATTGCTTTCCCACACATATCATGTCCCTTGCTTGGTGAAATTGTGTCAGAACATCTTGGTTACAACAATATTTGTGCACAATGGGAAGTAGTGATGAGTTGAAGACTGCAGTGAACAATTGACTTAATATAAAACTGGTTATAACAGTACTGGGTACAAACTGGGTACAACATGGAGATTGTAAAACTCTGACATATATCACAAATGCCTAAATGTAAAGGGTGATTATGAGAAGTAAAGTAAGCTTCACTTATGTAATGAAATAATTTTTTTGAAGAAATATTTCTTTTTAAAGTTGGTACATCCAAACAGTCATTACTTTGTGGATCACCCTCGTAGCATCAATTCTTTATTCTTATTGATAATTTCTACATGGGTGGTTTAAAATAAAGTTACGTTGCCAAGCTATATTAATAAAAGAAAACTGTGTGGATGATGGCTAAGAAAATTTACCGCATTTAGAGATTTGAAAATTTGTATGATGATAAACGAACACATGTCAGAATGCACTTGAAGCTCAAATTTTCCAGTTTTTGATAATTAGTTGAGATATTAATTAAAAACCATAATGAACGCCACAAAATTGTGTGCTTCCTTCATTCTGTGGATTGTGCCAGCACATATCTGTGCATTCCTCTGTTCTTCACCCTGACTAAAATAAAGCATTTGGTTTTTTTCTGCATTTTGAAATTGTGATTGCTGGGTCACCTGTACAGTTACAAAAAAAAAGAAAAATTCTGCCATGTATTCCCAGTTTGAAATGTATTTTTTGCTTAAAGAAATATTTATTATTTAAAAAACTGTTTAGTAAAACTTGATTTGTGGCAGTTTCCAAGTTTTGTATTTTTCAACTGCCAATTCCCGGACAAAAATACAAAAATTAAAAATTCTTATTTGGAGTATTTTTTCTTTCTAATTGTGTTATATACTATTATATTTTCCCAAAGTTTGATTCCATATTTATTTTCATATTTTCCTAATTCCTTTTCAAGTTTATTTTTGTATGTATGGTTTTCAAAATTGCTGCAACCACTTCCTGGTTGAAAAAAAAATGTTTTTTTTTCTCCAATTATAAAAGGCTATCTCTTTTTTACAGACAAAAATACAAAAAATACCAACTTATTCCCGGTACTTTTACAGTCATAACGTTATCTTTGGTTTAAAAAAATATTTATAATTACTATTTCCAAAAAAAAAAAATTTTTTTGAGTCATTTCACGAATTTGCCAGAGTTTTTTTTTTTTTTTCCTCAATGCTTTTGAAGCTGTCATTTCCCATTTTAACAGAATTGAGTTTTGGAATCTTGCACATGTTTGAGGTAACTTCTTTTTTAACACAGTTTGTCCGTCCACTGAAAGATATCATTTCACATTTTAAAAGAGTGAGGAGCTGGTACAAGTTTTATATTATTTAGGTTATCTCAGGAACTTTTGGTCAAAATTGAAAGTTTAATATGTGTAAATGTCAGAAATTGAATTGGCAATCAATATAAGGGGAATGGGGCCCTTAGTTCAGTTCTTTTGAAAAAATTTTCGTTTAATAAATTTAAAATCCTACAAATTCGATGTTTGTTTGCAAAAAATTACCAGAGCTTGTGTAGCACACCCAGTATGTTGCCAAAGGCAGTGGCGTACCCAACTCTGTTTCATTTGGATAGATTTTTGCTTAAAAATGTGCAAATTCAATGGTGTACTCTGCTGAAGGCAGTGGATCCCCAATTTTAAGTTCATTTGGAAGCATTTTCGTCTAAAAATATAAAGACCATTGGCAATTAAAGCCAAACTTTCTGGGTTTGAGTCCTGGCCTGAAAACATTTTCAGTTAGTTGGGATATTTCAAATATCAGATCAAGTGTCATTACCAAATGGTTGCCTGAGTAAATTATGTTGGCTGAAATGTCATTCAGATAGCTGAATCCCACCCTGGACACTTTCACTGAGTTAAAGAAACTACTTGTATGTTTTATTTATGAATCAGTTTGATTTTGTTTGAAATAAAAAAGCATTTGTTTTGCTATATTTATTGCAATTAAAGCATAGTTCTTAAAATGTGGACCTCTTTAAAAGAAAGTATTGAATCAAGATTTTTACTCATCATTGAACTGTAAAGTGGCTTATACATTAATTTGCAAAGCTGTTGAGACAAAGTTGAGTTTATATTTGTAGTACACCAATTCATAACGCCAATACACTAGTCAAAATTTAAACTCGCAAAAATATCAGGAGATTAATAAAAAATATCAGAACAATAGAATTCATTTAACAGAATATCATTGAAAACAAAATGTTATCAAACATTGTAAGATAACTAAGGGATTCTGCCCCCGCTCAGATACCACAAGCTCTAAAAGCACGCTAATTTGATCGGCTTTAAAAATTTTTTGGAAGAATGAATTATAATTAAAATAGCAGTGCAATCTCCCTGCTAACGGGTTGTTTTCGTCTTTGATTAAATCAGATCAGTGAAACATGTAAAAATAAGCTAATAACTATAAAATGAATTAACTAAACAGAGTTTTTGTTTCTCGGTATTTTTATAAGTTTTTTTAAATAAGACATTTTAAATCATATGTAACTTTCACCAAAGTTATCTTTCTCGTTTTAATAATCACGTGAAAATACTTTTGTTCTTAGAAAGGAAATATTATTTGCGCTATTTTAGAATTCTCAGCAATAGTTTAAAAAGATTATCTCAAAATATCAAATACATGTCTTGCAGAAGTATATTTTTTAATTTAAACTGTTTGGCAATAATATGAATTGGCCATTTTAAATATGACGTAATTTCTTCCATGTACACTTTTAATGCATATTAATGGATTTATTATTTTACAGTTTTCTTTCTCTTTTAAAATTCACATGTAAATATAGTTTTTATGGAGTAATTATAAATATTTTCCTACTTTTGATATGTAATCATTCTTATTTGAAAGTTTTACTCTGTTTATAGTCACTTGTAAACAATTTTTAATTTGAAGGAAATATTATTAATTGCGCTGTTTTTAAATTTGGCAACAATTCAAAATAATACCCTTTTCTAAAAGTTGTAAAAAATACCTCTCGAAATGCTGAAAAATTGATTTTAAAACAGAAATAAAACCCCAAAAAATGAGTCAAGTTAAAAAAATAAATGCAATCTGCACACCAGGCACTTTTAATGTATAAAATAATCTAAAAATGATTAAATTCCCATGTATAGTTTTTGCTCCTGTAAAATTTTTTTAATGGAACAATTTTGACCAACTTTAACATTAAATATATCTTAAAATAATTTTTCGATTTAAAAACTGTCTTCATCAGCATGTTTATAAAACATTTCTCTATAACACCACAGATTTTCATAATTTTGTATGCAATATATTTCTTAATATTAACGAAGAAAGACCTCTGGCCACAAAAAATTCGAAACCGGTGGCGGCGACAGCGTTACTTTTTTTTAGAATAGAGCGAAACTTCTCAAATTTAATTAACCTATGAATATTTTTAATACATTTTTTTAGATTATCACAATTGTAAATAATAAACATATATTTGCTAAGTTTGTTTAAAGATATAAATACCATTTCTAAATAATCTTTATCCTTTTTTTTCTTTCTTGAAATGAAATTTTACTCATTTGAATTACATTTTTTGTATGAATAAGTTTTGAGTTGATATGATGTAAAATTTTCTGTAAAAATCAAATATTTATTGTCATTAAATGTATTTCATAGTTTTTTTTTTCTTTTCTTTTCTTTTTATTAACAGCGGTAATAGGAGGAGCTGTTGTTGGTTTGTTGTGTGCCATTCTTCTTGTAATGTTCATCGTTTACAGAATGAGGAAAAAGGATGAAGGTAGTTATGCACTAGACGAGCCGAAACGATCTCCGACAGTCAACTCTTACACACGCAGTAGCAACAAGGAATTCTATGCTTAAAATAATTGTTAAATTTGTAAAACTCAGAAGGAAAAAAAAAGCATCAACTTCCAGATGGGACATTTTTTTTAATTTAGGAAAAAAAAAAGAGAGGACATTTTTTGAAAGTGAGACAGTGTAATCTAACCTTCTCAGGTGCATGCATGCAGCTAGAACTCTTTTCAATCATGAGCCGCCATTTGCTGCATATGCACTGAACTAAATGCCATTATCATTCTTTCTGTTCATTTTCTGTTTGTTATTTGTTACTGTTTTTGGACTGAGTTGAGTTGTAGCAATCACATTGCTGAATCACCACCACAGACCTCCCCCTGATAGTGTTGGCAAAGTGAATGACTGTCACTAGCCAGCCTTGTCTGTAGCTGGCACCTTATCCCCTTTTTTGAAGCATCAGTCATTTCAATGTCGTAGGTGTGTATATGTATGAGACTTCACCCATTTTTCCCCTTTCTGATGTAGTTGTAATCAATTACAGGGGTGGCTGCTTTAAGAAAAACAAAATTTTAAGTGTATAACAATGAGGTACTATTGTCTCTTCTTGATGTTTGTTCATACTGAAACCAAAATGTGTAAATTTTTCATTTTGTACGATTTCTTATTTGACTTTGTATAGTTGCTATTTAACACAATGATTACTTGTATACTTAGGAAATCAAGCGAGTAGAGTTTCATATCTGTCATAAATGGTTTTCTATATGGTCACCCCTGTGAAAAGATTGTTAATTATGAGCCAAAGTTATTTATTACTGCTTTTAGTATAAATTTTTGTTTTATATAAACATTTTAAATTGGTTTATAATTATGTTAGTTCATATTAATTATGTTAATGGTGCAGTACATTCCAAGCATCTCTTGTAGTTGATATATTAAATGCCTGTCAAACAAATATGTCCATAATGTTTCCGGACCGTTTTTTGATCTGTCATTTAACCGATGAAATGTCTGTACATCATGCAAGTTTTCTACAACTTTTTGTCAGTGTTGAGCATTATAAAAAGACTGCTTAGCTGTCTCAATTCTGGGAAAAGTAACATCTTTGCTCATTTTTTTACTATCTTGTTAACTATATATTAATACAGACATTTTGAAAATTTTCTGATCTCGCTGTTTTAAAAAAAAAAGTGGAATACATTGAATCCTCCGACAAATTGCCAAGGATGCTAAATCTGCTTTGGAATTTAAACTGATTCGTATGTTCAAGGGGGAAAAGTTTTCACTTTAGTATTCCTATAAATGTGTACCAGTGTAGATCCAGCTGTTATTTCAAACTTGTCACTAAAAAGGATTGTAATGGATGCTGTTGATACGCTGGATTGGGCACAAAAAATTTGAGAGATTGAGACTGTACTACTCACAGATGGACAAGAATTGTAAACATTGATGTATTTTTTGTCTGTGGTTAATTTTAATTTCTTTATTCAATATTATTTCTTAATAATGATCATAATGAAATTAAAGAATTATTAATTGATATTTTCATTGTTGTTTTTAAAAGATTATTTTAAACTTTAATACAAAATGAGTAATTTAATTTTAGTTTAAAATCTTTTTAAAAAGGTTGGAAAAAGTAAACTTTTTTATTGGTAATTGTATTTTAATATCAATTTAACTGTTCTACATATTTTAATGGGTTTTAGAGTTAGTAAATACATATGTGCAGTAATTGGCACATTAAATAAGTTATCTTTTCAATTAATCTAATTATTATTGATATTCTTCATAAAAGTTCTTTCAAATAGTCACTTTTTTTAATAATGCTGAAAATAACTTTTAATTTCTCTTTTATTGTATTTTCTTAGAGATTTTTTCAAATTTGGAAGAAAAATTAATATTTTAATTTTATTCTTTCAAAAACGTTTGAAAAAGTAATCTTGCTTAGTAACCTTTGTATTTTAATGTAAGTTTTACTAATTTTAGCTGTGTTGCTTTTTCAGATGTTAAAATATATTATCTACTGTAAATTCAATTACTAATGAAATTTCACATTTTCTTTGAAATGTTTATTCTGAAATTTACTGCTTAATAACAATAATAACCATGTTTTTTTTAATTACTATTTTTTAACTTGATTTTGCTGTTAAAAAATTACATTTATAATCAATGCTAATTACTATTGAAAATCTAAAGTTAAGTTTACTTAAACTAGCTTTCTCTAATGATTGAATATTGCTAATTTTATTGTATTTTTAATCTAGAATTTTAAAAATTAACTAGCATGCAATGAATAAATAATTAAATTTTATTCAGTATATTATATACATATATACTTTATAATTATTTTATATAAATTCAAAAATTGAGTTATAAATGGATCATCCATTAAGATAAAATGTTATGTGGAGTGGATGTATACTGCTTTCTTGCTTGAATAAAATTTTAATATCATTTTGCTTTCTTTGTTTTATATGCATATTAATCTGGAACATTTCTTTAGTTTAAACAATCCTAATAGTTATTTATGATTTATTGTATTACAAATAGAGTATTAATGTATCTAAGATTTTCATTTCCATGAAATTTTAATCTTTAATGCCTTATTTTTTTATTTTATGTATATTTTTAATGAATTCAAACTTTTAGTATGGAAAACTTATGTCTGGAACACATATGTAGTATACTGAACACTGAATGGTTGGTATTTGATTTTTTTTTATACAGATTTTGTATGTTATGCAGACTTCGGGCTGTAAGAAATTGCGATTAGTGTGTTTTTTGAGAAAATGTTGGGTAACGTGGAATTTGAAAAGTTTGTGTCATTGATAGATATTGTTGTCATACATACATGTTTTTGAAAATTTCTACCATTACTTGCTATTCCATGTAGTTTTGGGTAGTCCATTTTATGTAGTTACTAATTTATTATAACAAAAGCTTTTATAATTGAATTTATTTATATTTTAAATGGAATTATTTTGTGTGTTCTGTTTTATATTGTATTGCTAGAGAAATTATTAAGATTATAATAATATTTTCTGGATTAAAATAACTGTCAGTTTTAATGCAGTAAGACCTTGTTAATCTATTTCTTGCTCATAATGCCGTTCCTTATGTAATGTCCCTTTCTTAAAGTCTAACCAAAGTGATAAGGAAATAGTGGTAAAAAATTCTAAAAAATAGTCACTTGAAAAATATGAGATCTGTTAACGCATGAAAGCCGAATAATTCTTCTCTTTAAAATGGAAATATTTAATTTCACACCACTTTTTTTTAAATAGCAATTGTTTTCTTATTTTATTGTGGAGTTTTTGTCATCAAAGAACACTAATATTGCTCTTCATAATTACTGGCGTCAAACAACAAACATATTGGTAGATATGCTGTTACTCTGAAGCTACACTGGGCTAATATAGATTAAACCATCACTTGGCTTTTGATTTATCTTTTGTTTTTATAACCAATAGATGCAAAATGATAGAAGTAATAAAAATTTGTAACAAAGATTTCATTGAGAGAGAGATAACAAACTTGTCGAAGAAAAAGCAGAAATATCTAAACTCCAAGATGCTGTAGCTGTATTATGTAACTTAAAATATTTAAAAATCTCTTCAAAAAAAAAAAAAAAAAGATTTTGCAATGTTAATGGAATTAGAAAATAAAATTGAATTAATGAAACTGAATAGAAAACAGACTTTTTTGACGGTGTTAATCTGTTAAGTTTTTATATGTTGCAATATAATTCGAAAACAGCATAATTTTCAATTTAATAACAGCAGTGCTGTAGTTGGGTGGGAACGACGTTTCCAGAAATATCTGGTTTGTTACCGTAAAAAAAGAACAAAAAAATCGCGAATGAGCACAATTTTTTTTTCTTTTTTTTTAAAAGCAAAATCGTGATTTATGCTAGTTTTAAGAATGTTCGTTTCACTTTTATTCATAAGCCGCTTTAACCGAGTTATTTTCTTCTGATGGACTGATGACTTCTATTATTATGAAACATCCATTATAAATGAAGTGTTGAGTGAAGATGAAAAGTTAGAACTCTGATTTTCTGGTCAGAATGGGGAAAAAAAATGGCCATACTGCTCTTTTATCTTCACCTAACACTTCATTTATAATGGCTGTTCCATAATAATAGAAGCCATCAGCTCATCAGAAGAAAATGATCCATTCAAAAGGTATAAGTTCGATTTGAAAAAAACTGTTTAATACTTTGAGCAGAAAGATGAGGCTACACCTGCAATTTTCATGACACTAATAGAATCCCATAGCTACCAATTTGTACAATTTTGTTACCTCTAAAATTGAATACAAATTTTTGCCCTATGTAATCATTGACATTTGTTAGATTTCGGCTATTGAATTAGGAAAAATTTACTTGTAAGTTTTAGTGGTAAGAAAAAATCTTTTAAATTGGTAACTATGCAGTAGTGTAATACTGCAGCAAAATTGACATTCAACAAACAAAAAACTTTCAAGGGCTTTTTCAATTAAACAATTTCATTCCCCGTTTTTCTTAAAAGTAATGGAAATGTACATCAAAGAAATGTTACTAGTACAATAAAAATGAATGAATAAAGGGAAAATTTATATTTCATTCCCCCAGTTGGTGCCGATTTTTGTAAATCTGGTTTATATGAGTTTTTTGCTTATCTGAGGTGAGTTTGGTCCATATTAACTCGGATAATCGGGAGTCTACTGTAATAATTATAACTGTTAATTGAAAAAAGTTGGCTTTTAGCTAAAGGTTTTTAAATTGGATTTTGGCATAGCAAAAATCCGGTAGCATCACTATCTACTCTATGAAAAGTTGAGTTCCCACAAATATTTTTTTCCCACTACAACGCTGAATAACAGGAGTAAAATAAATATTTTGCAGAGAGGATTCGTAAATGAATTCTGTTCTTTTAATCTTTAAAAAAAAGGGGGGGGGGCGTGAACTATAAAATTAACCAATGTTAAAATTCATAAATAAGTTTCAATATCATATTCATTAAAAAAGAAATATATCTAATTTTAAATAATAAATAGTTTGCTTGTATCATCACCCTGCTCAAAACACCACAATTGTCAGGCTGCAAACACAGATTGCTTAATGAGGTTTAACTGTATTTTGAGATTTTAGACAGCATTATTTTTTTGTTTTTTCCTGGTGGTATATGATTTTTTTTTTTTTTTTATACTTTGCACAAAACATTTCCTTTTGAACTAGCACAAAATTTGTCATGTGTTGTAGCACAATATGAAACAAATATTTTCTGCATCCAGAAAGTAGAATTGAAATTCTGTATGCTGAAAAAAAAAAAAAAAAAAAAAAAAATCACCTTTAATATTCATGGTGAAAAAAGTATGTAAATGTGAGCAAGTACTATCTGTTTGTAGAATTTCTTTAACTTCCTTTCAGTTAATTGCTGCAATAGGTTTTGAACGAATTAATTTTCTATTGAAAATAAAGCATCATAATATTTAAACTTATTTAGTTAAACATTCTGGAGCATATTTTTTCTTTTTTTCTCTTCTAAGAGCAGCTTTTTGTGATTAAAATTCCTTAGTTTAGTAGAATTTATGTGATTAATTGAAATACAAATTGTCTTATTGAAGTAAACCTTTGTATAAACATTACTTGAATATAATTTTCTTTAAACTGTTCTTAATGTAGCTTTAAGTACTAATCATTAAAAAAAAAAAAAAATACTAATATAGCTTTTTCAAAAATTGTGTGACCTGTCTAAGAAAAGTGATATAAATAAACGTAAGGCAGATTAAATGTAAATCAAAAAGTGTTAAAACATTTTGTCAAAATTACTTTTCTCTGATGTTCTATCATGATCTGTAATTCACCTGTATATATTTCAATCTTTTATAATACTTAAAATTTTTATTTATTGCTCCAATTTATTCACAAATACTTTTTAATAGTAATTAATTCTTTCACAAAATTTGTTGCTAGTGGTTCTTCAAACATTTACATGTGCATTCAAATTTAGCGTGAAAATCTCAAATTAATTTTGTTAATTTAATGTAGTTTTTCCATTCATATATTTTCTTGTGTATTTTTCCTTTCAATTAATTTAGATAATTTACATTCATCAAATTAATCTATTGCATGGTATCATATTTATGCTGAATATATTAAAAAATATATATATTGAGTTTTGTATGTCTATAATTCATACTAGGAAGAAAATAAAATCCTGCTTAGGTCACAATTTATTTATTCTTTTTTAATTTATCTTTTGTTTACTTAATTTGGTTTCTTTTGGGGGAAAAAATCCTTTAAAATAAAAACACAATTGTGAACATTTAAGTGCTACTTCTTGGTCTGTTTTTTATCTGCATGTTGTTGCTAGATTAATATTGGGTAAACTTTTAACATGAATGTGCATTTTATATACCTGGCATATTTTAAATGTTTTGTATAACAATCTGTATGTATCACCAGCTTGCCTAAAACATCCATATCCAGCATTAAATGTATAAAAAAAAAACTTTAATATTAATAATTAATGTAAATTTTATATTAAAAATTTTGGTATTTAACTTTATTATAATTAATATATATATATGATTGCTGCTAAAAGAAATTCAGGGGTTCCCACATATTGTCCTGATTTAGATTTTTTTAAATGTTACATTTATTTATTTATTTATTTATTTTTTATTTATTTATTTTTTTTTTTTTTGCTTTATATAAATGCATTTCGAATTTCCATTTTGTCCACATACATCAAAATCAATACAACTGCATTATTTTCGTTTCAAAATTCATTCTTAATTTTATATGTTTTTATTTCACTTTATACTAAACTACCTAATACTTAATGGGTTTTTTTTTTTTTTTTTTTTTTTTTTTATGAATTAAGAGGATTTCCATACTCAAATTTCATTTTATAAATTAAGCCTTTTTTAATATATGTACTCATTGTATGTTTATTATTAATTTTCTTTAATTATGTAATTATTTTAAAACTATTGTTTTGATTATACAGTATTAATGAAAAAGCTAACTTTAAAGTAAAAATCTTCTTAATTCAAGTATCGCTAAATAAATGTAAATAAATGTTTAATATTTTGTACTATTTGATTATCCCGTCGACCAAAAAACTATCGCCAAACTATAAGATTAAATGCCAATAATGAGTGATCATAAATGTCAAATTTACTTGACATGTCACACTTTACATGTGTTTGTTATGTCATCAAGTGATTTTTAATTCGACATTTTATTTTTATTAATGTTTTACCAAGTTTTTTTGTTATTTAAAATAAAAATTATGTCATTTGCATAATTTGGCTAATAGTTTGGTGAAATTGGTCGACGGGATAATCAAGTGGTACCGTTTTATTAAACACTTAAAGGTTTTTTACCATGAATTGTTCCAAACTTTAACACTTGTAAACCTTATATAAAAAAACAAAAATTGTACTAATTTAGTTTCCCAATCTTCGTGTATTTTAAGTTTCAACACTTTAAATAGGCAGTTATATTATTATACATATCTGGAAAACAAACAAATTAAAAATGCAGAACTTGACATATACCAATTGTTAAAAGATATTCTTCACGTAGTTGTCAAACATTCTGATCTTTGAGTATCGCAATTTCCAACTAATAATGTTTGTTTTAGTTACCATTTTCTGTCATTAAATAAAGTAAATATTTCTGTTTTGAAATTGTGGTGATCAAACATTAGAAGGCTTTGGCAGTTATGATTTTATTACCAGTTGGTGAAATGTGAATTGATGTCAGAAACAGAACAGTAGATTTTTCAAAGGTCACAATCAAGATAGTTGTCTTTAAAAGCTACAAGTACTGTAAATTTATCTTTGTATGTTTAATTAATGTAATTTAAAAGTCAATATTGAAATTGCATCAGTTCTATATTAAATAAGTACAGTAAAAGTTTTGTAATTTTTTTATATTTTGATGTGGGAACCTTGAAAAAAATTATGGATGTTTACATTCAGTTTATGAAGCATTTTTAAATTTGTGTTTTAAATTAATGTATCACATTTGCATTTTCTTTGTATTAATTTAATTTTAAATGCAAATCTATCCATCTGATAAAATTGTTAGGTTTTTACAAAAGAAATCATGTATTTACTTTCACATGTTTGTAATGCATTTTTATTTATAAAAATTTCTAGTGCAGTTTTTCAAGTGGAGTAAAATTTGTAAATTATGCAAAACAACATTCATTATAGCATTAAAAATAATTAAACCCGTGCATTGGTATTATTATTTTTCACCTTCAAAAACACTACATATGAGAGATACATCTGTTTAATCAGTATCATTCATATTTTGTTTCATCAATATCATTTACATTTTGTTTAATCAGTACCATTCACTGCTAAAGGAAGTGGATAAAGTTTGTCTTTTTAAAGTTATTTATTGCATTCAATCGCCAGAAAATCATTGCATCATTGATTGTAGAAACATCCTACATGTAGAAAGAAATCATTGTTGCATCCTGAGAAGAATTAATTGATTTATTTCTGTATGCTATTCATCCGAAATAAGAAAATTTTATAAACACATGTATAATAATCATTCTATTTTTTCGAAAATTTTAGTCAAATAAGGATTATGGAAGATTCCTCAATTAGTCACTGTTGCTTTCATTCAATGAAGAAAGTAGTTGTTAGACCTATTGCAGGATTGAAAGTTTCTGTACATTTGTGTGCATGTTATAAGATGATGTAAGCAGTGTTCTTCATAGCTCATGTAGTTCACTGGTTTAGAATAAATATTTTTACACTCATTGAAAAAATGTGAAAGAATAAAATTAATATTTATGTAAAATTTTGAATATTTCACTATTTTAAGGATGGAACCAGAACATTCCATAAAACACTTTTTTGAGTACAAAATTAAGTAATTGCTTATTAAAGATAACTGTTTGTCAATAGATATAATAAGAGTTGAGACTTCTGCAAATTTGTTTCTGAGAATAAATACATTCATTATACTTTTTTTGTTTTCCGAATACGAGGGGCAGTATAAAAGTCTCTTTATTACCACAATATAGGTACGCATTTACTTAATCACCTTCAAAGTAGACTCCGTCAGAACACACATACTTGCTGTACTGCCACTGCCATTGCTGATAACAACAATGAAAATCCTGTTTTGGCATCTTCCCAAGTTCAGCCGTCGCGTTCGTTTTGATGTCTTCTACAGTGTCAAAATGGTTACATTTGAGGCCCATTTTGATCTTGGGGAAGAGCAAAGAATCCGATGCTGCTAAATCCAATGAGTAGAAGGGCTGCTGGAGGTGTGGAATGCTCTTTCCCGCAAGCCATGTCTGCACAACAATTGATGTGTGAGAGAGGTCATTGTTGTGATGCAGTGAGCAGTTTCCTTGCCATTTGGCAGGACGTTTTCTTCGGATTGGCAGGCAATGGGAGAGAAAAAGGCTATCTAAATGTTCTGAGACATTTTATAGAAACTTCATTTAGATGTTCTTAATAATAATGTAAATTGTTAGAGGGATTTTAGAGTACAGTGAAATACGTTTAACACGAAAACACTTAACATGAAAAATCAGTTACCATGAAGTGATATAGCGGTTCGGACAATGCAATTTAATACATTTTTTTTCTTTTAACACAAAACAAAAATTGTTTCATACGAAAAAAATCCGCTTTTGATCTAGTTAGTTTGAGTTGAAATTGGTGAATTATGTGTTAAAACCACTGAATTTTGGGTGGAAATCGGTGAATTTCGAGTTTTTTTGGAAATTAGCTTATGTTTTATGAGCACAATGGCTGAGAAATTGTTCCAAAAACAAATTGCTATTTTGCTTCAAATGAAGATGAAGCTGCTTAATGCAGTCAATGAAAAAGAAGGACGAAAACAGAAATCTACAAAGAGTTTGGTATTGCCAATTCTACTTTATCAACGATAGTAAAAAACTGACATCCCATTACGTTAATGTTTGAGCGCAGTATGCTTAAGTCAGAGAGAAAACATATGAGAACCGCTAAGCACGAAGATTTAGAGACATCTTTGCCTATTTGATTCAAACAAACTAGATATCAGAATGCTGAAAAAGACACTTTAATAAAAGATATGTTTTTTTCTTAAAAAGACAATATTTTTGTTACTTGCTTTTTACCCTAATGGATAAACCTATTAGTAGTTTAACAGGAAATCGAAATAAAATTTGACGTCGTTGAAAATATTTGAGTTTTGTTCCCTTTTTTACGAATCTTTTAACATGAAAAAAAATTTTGGCCCCCTCAATTTTGTTTTAAACGTATTTCACTGTATTTAATTACGAAAAAGCAAACTAACGGAATAAATAAAACAAAAATTATTTTGTACTTAAATTTTGTGTTTCTTTATGACTAATATTTTATTTAATAATACAGATAAAATAAACAAAAACCTCCAAAAATTTCTCCTAAATGGGTCATTCCACGTAAAATGAGCAAAAATTAAAAAAAAGTCGTGGCCACATACTAACCAATTTTAATAAAATTCGATGCTCAGGTTCAATTCATATTCAAGTAATGCTCTGCAAAATATCTTGACAAAAAATAAATTTTTTTAGCAGTTTTGGACATTTAAAAAACTTGTGATATAGAATGACATGTGCGCAATCGTCCAAAGTTGCAAGTTTGAAGTTCTGTATCTTGAAAACTGTTTAACAGAAATGAATTTTTTTTATAATTTTGTAAACTCTGAAAAATTATCTTCTTATTTACTGAGTTATAATAATCTAGTAACACCATGATTATTTATAAATTGGTTGCAAAAATTGAAAATTTGTGAATTTTGAGAAAATTAGAAACGTTATAAAAATCAAAGGAATTAAAAAACCTCTGTGAAATTAATGCCTGATGTAGTATGTCGTATGTAGATCGAATTCCCCAAGTTTTAAAGTGGCCATTTATTTCCTTCATTTTCAAAAAAACTTAGAAACTTTTAAAAAAATTACAAAATCATGATTTTTCCTCTTCTGTATAAGCAAAACATAAATAAAGGACAGGCCCGACATTAACAATATTGCACAGACATAAAGATTAATAAGTCCATGATACGTTAAAAAAAATTCAAGATTGCCTTTTGATTCCTAACATAAGAAAAATGGGTTCAAAATAGTAATGTTTTCTGCATTCCATTAGCTATACCTCTTTGAATTCGCCCGCGTATCTTAAAATATTGCACGATTGCATGGGAAAAAAATTTAGTGCTGCCATCTAGTTTTTTTATTTGAATTTAGAATTGATATATAGTTTTTCGTTTAACTCAGTCTGCTCTTTCTACTCTAATTTAAAATTCTCTTGAGGCAAAAATAAACTGAAAGCAAGAATAAAAGTTTCTGCATTTAAAGTATACACATTTATCTGTAATATAAAACAATTTAAAAGTTTAATAAAGCTTTCCTTGACTTAAAAAAGTGATAGAAATATTGCATTTTACCCTCAACATTTTTTTACTATTTATTTTTTTTTTCTCATTAAGGAATAAAAAAGGCATGAAAAAAACTTCCGATATTTCAAATATATACTTTTAGCTATAAGGTGTAGCAATTTGCAACTTGTCAAGGCTGTCCTTCGTGTGTAAAGGATTAATAGAAATATTGCTTTTTTCTCTCAAAAATGTTCAAAAATAATTTTTTTCTCGATACGAAATAAAAATACAATTACTAACTTACGCCAGTCTGTTAATTATCATTCATTCCTAATTATAAATAATTTTTAATATATTCTTTCCATTACTAAGGCTAATAATTGAAATTGAAATTTTAAGCACGTAGACAATACCTCGATTTTACATTCACTTTTAATGTAAATTTTAATACTTAAATGAACAATCCAGAAATCTATTATTTTACATTTACTCATAAATAGATATGATCTACTTATAGACTGATTTTGATTAAAATCTGTGACATGTGTGCCACAGCTGATTTGCTCATTTTGCATGGAATGACCCAAATATTAAAATGTTCTCCTAAAAATGTGTGCAAACTTATTCCCTGAAGAAATCTTTTGCCTAATACTGGATGTAAGATGTATGAATATAAGCATATAAGAAAAAGATGTATCCAATTAACTACTTTGAAAAAAAACTATCGCCAGACTATTAGCCCAACTGTACCTCCCAATAAACAAATGGAAGAATGTTGCCATTGTAGTCTAAAAAATATACAAGAAATCTGGAAAAGCCTCATTCACTAAAGTGTCAACTTTCTGCAACTCTAAACAATAAAGTTTACAATATTTTAATGAAAACAGAAATAAAACCTGAACATTTATTTAAATTATTTTTCTTAATTATCCCTCTCAATCATTAAAAATATAAATAAACATCAACTTAAAAATCACTTGATGACATAACAAACACATGTAACCTATCAATGTCAAGTGAATGAGACGATCATACATTTTCTGAGTTAAATTTTTATAGTTCAGCAATATTTTTTTATGGAAAGTGGTAGGCGTGATAACGGAGAAGTACTGAAAAAGTATGCAAATCTGGAGTGTTAAGAATGAAAATAATTTATAAAAATTCAAAATATTTATTAATCTTAACCATTTGATGTGCAAATAAAATCTACTTTTTAAGTACAGTTTATGAGCTTCTGCAGATGGAGTACTTGTTACCAGGGCTGCAGAGTCATAGTCGGAGTCGCGCCCATTTTTGAGCGAAAGTGTCGGAGTTGGGGTTGAATCTGTTAAAATTCCCAGAGTCGGAGTCGTCCATTTTACAAGCAGGGCTGCGTTGTCGGACTCTGAGTCATCTATTTTTCCCACAGACTCTGCAGCCCTGCTTGTTACTGTAATAACAATTGAATGCTAAAAAAAAAGGACTGGTAAACACGGCATTAAATTTTTATAGAACAATTTATTTTCAAAGAACTGTCAGTACCATTTATTTATGCATTTTTTAGTACATTTTCACTATGAAGGGGTCTTGGAATCCTGATAAAAGGTTTGGTACAATTTTTGATTCATAAAGTGAGATTTGTTGCCAGATGATATAAACAGCTATGAAAACAAACCTAATGAACTTTTATGCTTGTTTATATAAATATTTTATTTACATATGTTTTTTATATACAATTTACTTCTGTTTGTATATAAACAAAAATGAGTAGCTTCTTTAGATTAAATATTGGAAAAACTATTTGTTTATATGAAATAGTAAAAATGTTTCTAAATTTCCTTCTCTCACCAAGACCATTTTCTCTACCTCTCTGGGTCCTATACTGGGAAAATACCCATTTATACTTTCTTCTATCTTTACAAGAAGAAAGTATTGGATTCGTGAAATATTTCGACTTCCGGTTTTCGATGGATTTATACGTTTTAGAAGGTCCTGAACACGATTTGATAGTTTTTAGAAAATGTCTGCCTATGAGTCTGTATGTGGCAAAAATTTTGTGGGCGTTCTATCTCAAGAACTAATACATGGAATTTCACAAAACTTTAGTTTCAGTTAGACTTTGATATATGGTTCTGATTACTTTTTGGTGTAAATCGCCCAACAGGTGGTGCTGCTATGCTGCATTATTCATGATTATCGCAATAGCTCTATGTCAAGAACAAATGCACGAATTTTCATCAAACTTCAGATTCAGTTAGCCCCTGGTATAAATTAATGCTATTTAACTTTTGGTGTAAATCGCTCGACAGGTGACGTTTCTATGCTGCATTTTTCAAGATTTCCGCAATAGCTGTATCTCAAGAACTAATGTCTGAATTTTCATCAAGCTTTAGATTCAGTTACTCCCTAGTATAAATTCGTACTAATTAGTTTTTCATGTAAATCACCCTGCAGGTGGCGCTACTATGCAGAATTTTTTTACGATTTCCGCAATACCTCTATCTCAAAAAGTAATGTTCATCAAACTTCAGATTCAGTTAGAAGTTGACATAAGTTTTTGGTGTAAATCGTCTAACCGGTGATGCTGATGTGCTGCATTTTTCAGGAAGTATTAACACGTATGAGATAGAAGAAAGTTTTGAAATTGCCACATCCGGCTAGTTCTTATGGTTTTTACATTTACATTATATTTATAATTTCAGCTATAAAAAAACAAACATACATGTTATAATACTAGGTTTTGGTGTCAGGATACATGCATATATTCATTTCTTTATTTAACTCAGCAACCATTTATCAGACGACTTCACAACAGTAGTTATAAGTAGGGTGTAAAAAAAAAAAAAAAAAAAAAAATGGATATTTTTTATTTAAATCGGAATTTTTTGATTTAAATCGGATTTTTTTTATTTTTTTTCCCTGTGTTAAAATATTAAACATCTACCAAGAATTAAGCATTTCAAAAATGAATAACCCTCTAATTACTAACATAATCTATGTTTTTTTGCTTTAATTAATAAAATTTTAATTATGTAATTATAGAAATTACAAAACACTGCAAATAAAAAAATTCTTTAGTAACATACAACATTATTTGCATTAATATTTTGTAATAATTATGTAAACCAATATTAAATGCTGCTTATATTTTAAAATTATTGATAAATTGCATTTAATTTTAAATTGATGATACAGATTAAATTTTGTAATTATTAAACAATTAACTGTTTAATTAAGAACATAATCTACATTTTAGAAAAAGTGGTTGAAAAAAGGTGATAAATAATAGTTTGATAAATTCATAAAGCAGCCTGTAATTTTACACAGGCTCTAAAGCATATGTATATCAAATTGATCAAAAATTGTAGCAATGTATACAGCAAACTCACACATAAATTATAAATAGATTACAAAAATTGTATTTTTGAAATTTAAATCAGATTTTTCCCCACAACATTAAACTATTTGAATAGCTACTAAATATTATAATGTTTTGAAGTTATTTAGTTAGATTTTTTTTAAATGTGTAATATTTCTTTTTACACAGTTTAATATTATTATAATTAACAATAACAAATATTACATTTTTTACAAGTGATTTAGTGATCGTTTTCATTATTGATTATAATGCTTTTTCACACCATTTTAAAAAATCAGTAAATATGTGATTTTATCATCTGATTTAAATCAATTGATTAAAATCATTGTCACTCACTCTATTGCTGTGTTTATTGTATATAAAAGAATGAATAACTTGATTATTAAAAGGAAATTATGACATTGCAAGTTATATTAGATTTAAATATCATTTTAAATTAAATGCTTTTTATGTTTGTTAGATAAAACCCATGCTTTTTACAAACTTACTGTACTTAAAATTTTTCACAATACTCAGGAATTACGCTTAGAAACAATTATTTAAAGCTTTGTTTTGTGTATTTATAAGCCACAATACCTGTAGAAACTTTCCAAATTATGTTCATCTTACATTTGAATACTTTTTTAAGTTATTTTAAACATTTAGAAAATTTTTGATTTTAATCAATGATTTTTAAAAAAAAATCACTTGATTAAAATCATGATTTAAATCGCTGATTTAAATCAACTGATTTAAATCGTTGACACCCTACTTATAAGTAGACTAATTGAACTTAACTTATCTTTCTAAGAGAAGGGGGCCACCAACAGTCAATTCTAAATTTGACATTAATTAATATTTATGATTATGATTTAATAATACATATCAGCTAGAGAAATTTTAACTAAGATTTATGATCTATCAAATATTTATTTTGACATTTATGTGAATCTATCCATTAACGTAATGATTTTAATTTGATCTATGTGCTCTAAATCTTGTAACTACCAAATATGAGGAATCTTAACTTTTATTTTAACTTCAGTTTATTGTGAGTTATGGTCTGAAGTACTTATTTAAAAATAAACTTAAGTACCTATTTAACAAGTAAAAATTAAATTTAAAAAATCAAAAAGCCCGACTGCGTAAAAAGCGAACTAATTAATTATTTCTCATCAATGTGAAACTATTTTTTTTTTATTTACTTGTATTGATGACTTTTAAGTTGTGTTTAATTGTTAGTTCCTATCTATAAACACTGTTTTGATGAGGCTTATAGACGTCTATGAAGGTTAGAGTTGCAGTAAAGCTAGGGATCCTACCTACACAACTTCCAGGTTGTGTAATATTTTAACAGAGCTTCTGACTGTAAAATAGTCAATGAAACATCGTCTTCATTTTGAAAGACCTATCCAATGATATGCCACTCAATAGGGTGCGTAAAAAATGTTTCTCGCCTCTACCGCCATTTTGTATTTTACGGCCTCCATATTGAATTTATAAAAACAAAATCTAGCCTATAACCATCGGACGGTTGAGACGAGTCGATAGAGACCTCATTCATTAAAATCCATCCAGCCGTTGGGATGTTTCGAGGGTATAAATAAATCCACATAATCCTTCTTGGCAATCAGGTGAAAACAAACATGTCAGTCAACTTCTAAATTAGTATATTGCTTTCAGAATCTTTAATGCTCATTAAGATTTTTCTGATAGGTGCAGTTCTAATGATTTGAAGTGCTACTTGGGGTAGGTGTAGAATTTGATTTAGCAACTATGGGGGAAAGTGGAAAAAGTTATAAAGCATCGTATCAATTTTATAACATATACAATATAAATTATTTATGTTTTGTAAAATATTTCTCTCTGTGAAGCCCCTCCCCCTCCCGAAAAGATAGAATTCCTTGCCACAAAATGACAATCCTCCTGTTTTTACTTTCTTCTATCTTTACAAGAAAAGTATTGGATTCATGAAAATTTTCGACTTCCGGTTTTTGACGGATTTACACGTTTTAGGTGTCAGATATTCCGAAAAACATGTTTTTACAAAATGTCTGCCTGTGGTTCTGTGAGTCTGTCTGTATGTGACACAAATTTTGTGGGCACTCTATCTCAAGAACTAATGCACGGAATTTAATAAAAATTTACATTATAGTAATCCCTAATATAAATTGGTGCTGATTAGTTTTTGGTGTAAATCGCCCAACAAGTGGCGCTGCTATGCTGCATTTTTCGCGATTTCTGTAATAGCTCTATCTCAAGAATTAATGCACGGATTTTCATCAAACTTCAGATTTAGTTATTCCTTGATATGAGTTGGTGCTGGTAACGTTTTGGTGTAAATCGCCCTACAGATGGTGCTGCATTTTGCAGGATTTACACGATTTTTGCAATAGCTCTATCTCAAGAAATAATGCACGGATTTTCATCAAACTTCAGATTCAGTTAGTCCTTGACATGAGTTGACGTTTTGTACATTTTGGTGTAAATAGCTTAACAGGTAGCGCTGCTATGCTGCATTTTTTACGATTTCCGCAATCTATCTCAAGAACTAATGCTTTGGTTTTCAACAAACTTCAGATTCAGGTATACCTGGATATGAATTAGTGCTGTTTATGTTTTGGTGTAAATCGCTCAACAGGTGGCGCTGCTATGCTGCATTTTTTACGATTTCCGCAATCTATCTCAAGAACTAATGCTTTGGTTTTCAACAAACTTCAGATTCAGGTATACCTGGATATGAATTAGTGCTGTTTATGTTTTGGTGTAAATCGCTCAACAGGTGGCGCTGCTATGCTGCATTTTTTAGATTTCCGCAATAGCTCTATCTCAAGAACTAATGCTTGGATTTTCAACAAACTTGAGATTTAGGTATACCTCGATATGAATTAGTTCTCTTTATATTGTGGTGCAAATCACTCAACAGGTAGCGCTGCTATGCTACATTTTTCAGAATTTCCCCTATAGCTGTATCTCAGTAACTAATGCACGAATTTTCATCAAACTTCAAATTCAGATATACTTTGATATGAATTGATGCTAATTTGATGTAATTTCTTGTACAATTTAAATGATTTAATTGACGTGATTTATATAGAAGAAAGTTCTGTGATGGCCACAACATACTAGTTTTCATTCCAATTTAAATATACTTTTAAACACTGCATGTCAACTTCACTAAGATTTTAACATCTAAAGGAAATAATTAAAAAAGTGTATATTTTCGAAATATTTTAACACATTTGCAGCAAAGATATGAACAAATTTAAAAAGAGTATGTAGAAAAAATTTTGGTTTTCTGACAAAAACTTTGTAAAATATGAATAATTTTTTTTTTTTTTTTCCTTGTCCGACTGATCTCCAGCTTTAATGTTGTACGAGATTATTAAACCTTTAAAATAGATTTTTTTTTATTTCTTCTATCTTTACAAGAAGAAAGTATTGGGGGTTCGTGAAAAATTTCGACTTCCGGTTTTCGATGGATTTATACGTTTTAGAAGGTCCTGAACACGATTTGGTGGTTTTTAGAAAATGTCTGTCTGCCACTCTCTGAGTCTGTCTGTAGGTGACAAAAATTTGTGAGCACTCTATCTCAAAAACTAATGCATGGAATTTCACAAAACTTTAGATTCAGTTAGACCTTGATATAAACTGGTGCTGATTAGTTTTTGGTGTATATCGCACAACAGGTGGTCCTGCTATGCTGCATTTTTCACGATTTCCGCAATAGCTCTATCTCAAGAACTAATGCACGGATTTTCATAAAACTTTAGATTCAGTTAGTCCTTGCTATTGATTGATGCAGATTGCATTTTGGTGTAAATCGCTCTACAGGTGGCGCTACTATGCTGCATTTTTTACGATTTTCACAATAGCTGTGTCTCAAGAAGTAATGCACGAATTTTCATCTAATTCCAGATTCAGTTAGACGCTCAGCTGAGGTTATACGTTGACACAAGCTATTGTTGATTAGGTTTTTGTGTCAATCACCCAGTAGGTAATGCTGCTAT
Source organism: Maratus speciosus (assembly GCA_963932465.1). NCBI lineage: Eukaryota > Metazoa > Arthropoda > Arachnida > Araneae > Salticidae > Maratus > Maratus speciosus. The sequence goes on from OZ010799.1 coordinate 112,773,663, forward strand.
GCTGGATTTTTCATGATTTTTGCAATAGCTCTATCTCTAAAACTAAAGCACGGATTTTCATCAAACTTTAGATTCCGTTAGACGTTCACATAAGTTGTTGCTGATTAGGTTTTGGTGTAAACCACCAACAGGTGGTGCTGCTATGCTGCATTTTGCATGATTTACACGATTTTAGTGATAGTCATATCTCAAGAACTAATGCACGGAATTTCATATCTTTAAAATCTTCATGATGGGCATAGATTGCCATTTAATTTTGGCACTGTACAAGCGAATTTTGAAGTACTATTTTGAATAAGGTAGAAGAAAGTTTTGTGATTGATACATCCGACTAGTTTTACTTTGGTATATAAAACAAGTAGGAAATTGCTCGTCAAACGTGGCAAATGAGGTGCGTTCGTACTATAACTAGTTTTATAACTATTTTTTGCACCCCATATTGTACTGAATGTATATTTTTTTGCACTTCATAAGTGCATAGTCTGTAACATCATTAAAATGCACTTGCAATAATTTTTTTTCCCATTGCCCGTAATGTAATGGAAAACTTTTGACTGTCCCTGTAATTAAACTATACATCCAATTTTCCTAAAATCTGAAATGGCTCGACAAAATTTTGCAACAATTATATATTTAAAATTTCAGACCATTCGGAAGACTGTAACATCATTAAAATGCACTTGCAATAATTTTTTCCCTTTGGCCGTAATGTAAAGAAAAACTTTTGAATGTCCCTGTAATTAAACTATACATCCGATTTTCATAAAATTTGAAATGGCTCGACAAATTTTTGCAACAATCATATAGTTAAAATTTCAGACCATTCGGTTGGGTAGTTTTTGCTCTGTTATATGCGGACAGACGGACTGAACGACGACTATAGGTGCTACGTATTTATATAATTACGAACGCACCTAAAAATGTAATGTTATGAAACGATTGTCACAAAAATAAGTTAATCTTCAGTTTTTTCTGTTTTCTGAAAATCCAAGTTTCAGGCTTTTGTGTTTGAGAGGTATGTAATTCTTGTAAAGCACTCAGAAAAAGAAAGAGAAATAGTAATCCAGATTTCAGCCACGATGCTAATCACGACCGTTAGAGATGGAAAAAAAATGCTTAACATTTCTTACATACTTTATTTTGTATTACTTGAGTGTCTGAAAACACATTTGCTTGGTCAACTTTTGGGTTTTATTTTTATTTATTTATTTATTTATTTATTTTTGTTGTTAAAAAGACTTAAAAAAATACAACAAAGTAAACTACGGCACTTGATGAAAATCCTTGAAAGTGAAATATTTTAAAGATGTTTATTTATTTATTTTTGTTTTTTGTTGAATTTTTAAAAATATACGGAATCAATTTTGGTGAAATTTAAATGGGACTAATTTGAGAGTACCTCTTTCAATAATAATAATAATAAACCCACGAATCGATCGCGTAGTTTCGAAATAATCGACGAATATACATCTTTAAAAAAAGGATACATATGAGTCTATTTGAGAACCTCCTTTATTATTAAGTGTGTTATAAATGAAAACAAAATGCCAATTCTTTTGGCATGAAAAATAATTATTGATCAAGTTCATTGCTAAACACATATAGCAGTAGATTACACATTCGCATAGAATACAAACCAACAAACTCACGATTAAAGGATGCCTAAGGGCCGAAACTAGCCCTTTTTGCACCCGGGGCAAACATGTATTTTTCATGGATTGCCCACCCCCTCTCTCCTCCGCAAAGTATATTTACAAAGAGAATTTTACTAATTTTCTGATAGCCGACATATTTTAAATATGTAATACTGAGCTACGTAATCTACTTTGTCCAATATTGATTCATTAAAATCTTGGAAACAGAATCGAAAAAATTCCGCTTTATACAGTATCCTTATGCCGTATCCAATGTCGGATCCTAGGGGGAGGTCACGGGAGTCATGACCCCCCCCCCTCCCTCTGAACACCCACATAAAGATCTAAAGACACTAAAGATCATTTTCAAAATGAATTATACAGTACAGTCCCGCTTAACCGAGTTTCCGCTTTAACCGAATTATTTTCTTCTGATGGACTCGTGGATTCCATTATTATGAAACAGCCATTATAAATGAAGTGTTAGGTGAAGATGGCAGTCGTAAAAAGTTAGAACTCTGATTTTCTGGTCAGAATGGGAAAAAAATTGCCATACATATTTTTTTTTAATTTTTTTTTCAGAAAAAAAAAATTATCGCCATTTTTTTTTTCCATTCTGACCAGAAAATCAGAGTTCTAACTTTTTACGACTGCTCTTTCATCTTCACCTAACACTTCATTTATAATGATGTTTCATAATAATGGAAGCCATCAATCCATCAGAAGAAAATGATCCATTCCAAAGGTATAAGTTTGATTGAAAAAAAACTATTTAATACTTTGAGCAGAAAGAAGAGGCTACGACTGCAATTTTCATGACACTAATAGAATCACATAGCTGCCAATGTGTACGGTTTTGTTACCTCTAAAATTTAATACAAATTTTTGCCATATTTAATCGTTGACAATTGTTAGAGTTTTTAAACTGAATTTCCGGAAGTGACAGTCAATTGTCCTGTTGTGACGACATTTGACGACATTTTTGTGGCTGTCAACTCGTAAAACTAGGCTAAAAATGCTAACTTTGACAACATTTTCTGAATAAATCTTTACCCTTTATAAGAAAGTGGGAAACTCTTTAATTTCTTGGTATCTGAACAAAATCTGTAAATTTTATATTTTTACGAATATTAATGCAAATTTTTTGTGTTTACGAATGAAAATGACTTCGCGAAAGTATCAGAAAAGTAGTTATTTTGGATTTGGGAATAGCTTTCAATATGAAAAATTCTCATAAAGAGATGTGATCCCCTCCCAACCAAAAAAAGGAAATCCATGACCCTCATCTAAATGGTGAGCTGGATCCGCCCTTGGCCGTATCACCCTTAGATTCCTCTATGCTTTGGCATGCACCAGACAGGATGGTTTTATTAATACCGTGCTAAACATAGACGTGAGAAAAATCGACATACAAAATCTTCATTTGGCGCTCGGGCTACATGCCCCCTCTGTCTCCCCCTTAGTTTCGGCCCTGTACCTGTAGCCTACCTAAACATTCTTTGCTAGGATCATCCAAAATTCAGATATTTAAATCTGATTTTGATCTTTATTTTTGTTAAATAATAACAGATGGCGCCACCATAAAAATAAAAAATATTTTGTTAGAAAATTTCCTTCTCATGGATCCAATGTTATTTTTGCTAAAATTATTTGTAATCGGACGAAATGAAAATAGTCATTCCCCCTTCTCCTTTTTTTTTACCATTTTGCATAAGATTATGTGTCGCTTTATTCTAAAAAAAGTGACTAACTACTGTGGCTTATGATTTTTTTTAACCATTTGGAAAAATGGTTATTGTACTCTGTCAGGGTAGGAAATCAAAAACATATCTGAAGCTTTTTATTAGTTGAATCAGCATTTTATTCGTTTTCTGATTGGTCTATACAGTAATCTGTATTTTCTCTTTACTTCCAACAGAGATGGATTCTTCTGTTGCCACTATGACAAAAAAATAATAAGAACTACAAAAAAAAAAAAATAAATAAATAAAATAATAATAATAATAACTCAGAAAGAAATTGAGATACAGCTTTCAAACAAATTGCATTTAAAAGTACTTTTTTTCTCTATACGACGGTGTTAAAAGTAATATTGTGGGATGTTTAGAAGTTTAAGAATGAAATTTTATTTAAAATTGGTCCAGGAATATTAATGTTTAATCCATGGCGTACGTAATGTATGACCAGCTCCGTAGAAGTTAAAAAAATTTACAGTACCCAAAAATGTAATCCATGGCGTACGTAATGTATGAAATTTCATTTAAAATTGGTCCAGAAATATTAATGTTTAATAATCCATGGCGTACGTAATGTATGAAATTTCATTTAAAATTGGTCCAGAAATATTAATGTTTAATAATCCATGGCGTACGTAATGTATGACCAGCTCCGTAGAAGTTTAAAAATTTACAGTACCTAAAATTGTAAAATTGAAATTTCTTTTAAAATTTGTTCATGATGGGTCCAGGAATGTTAATGTTTAATTCATGGCGTACGTAATGTATGATCAACTCCGTGCGATTTTTTATGTCTTAAATTTTAGTCTTCGAAAAAATCTTTTTCCAAATGGTCGTTGTAATTTGTTAAATTGCTTTTTTAACTGTTTTGCCAACTGTCAATTATTTGGCCTTTTTAAATAAGGCGTAAATTTCCTCCATTTGCGACTTTTAACGCATAATAATGAATTTATTATTTAAAAAAAAAATCTGTTTTAAAATTCTTGTGTAACTATACTTTTTATGACTTAATTTTCAATATTTTTCTGATTTTTTTTTTTTTTTTTCGCTAATATTAAGAAAGTTACTGCATGCAAAAATTTGAAAATTTGTAGCATTATCGAGAAATGATTGATAAACACGCTGAAACAGACAGTTTTTAAATCGAAGAATTTTGTTAAGAGCTATTTAATGTAAAATTTTCAAAATAGTTCCATTAAAGTTTTACGAGAGCAAAAACTATGCATAGGAATTTAATAATTTTTTCTAAGGATATTCTTCTCTAGCTTGGCGTGTGCAGACTGCACTTATATTTCTAATTTGACTGATTTTTTGAGAGTTTTTTTTTTTTTTCAAATTTTTATAAATTTTCATCATTTCAGTAGATATTTTTTCCATTTTAATTTGTTGCCAATTGTAAAAACTGCGCAAGGAATACTATTTCCTTTCAATTAAAAAATGCATTTCCATATGAGGCAACGACTCTGTTTGCTTAGTTCATTTTATAAGCTGAACTAAGCGTTTATAAGCTGATTTTCTATTGCTGTTTATTGATTTTAGTTAATGAATCACAAAAACAGCAATTAGATCTCTCAACAGCAGCTGATTCGGTCTTAAAATCCCTTAGTCAGATGGAAATGAATGGAAACCCGTTTACAGGAAGATCGCCAGTGGTTGTTTACAGCGCTGAAATCGGACACTTTTCTCCGGGAGGGATTTCTGTGGTTCCGGGGGGGACACTACAGAATCCCAGGGAATCCAAAATTATCATGCTTTTAGAGCATGCGGTCTTTAAATGTGGATTGGCAAACACAGCTCTTAGGGGGGCAAATCCGTCTAGTATAAGGGAAAAAAATAGTGTATGTTCCATTTTTTTATTTCAGTTTGTGTTTACATTTACTGTTATCCATCGGATAAGAAACAAGAAGTTGCCAAAATGAATTACAACCCTTTTACAGACGAGCAATTCTGTTGTTGCAATGTTCAAAACCCACCATAATTTTCAAGCAATTTCATTTGAAAATAAAGAGAATTTAATTTCTTTTACACGCAAATTATCAAAACAAAATTGTGTTTAAATTTTTTTATTAAAACTTTGATAAAATTAAGTTCTATAAATAATGTACCCCCCCCCCAGGCCCCACCAGTGGCTGAGAGGTTCTGCTCTCGAAGCTGGTAGACGGGAGGTGCTGGGTTCGATCCCAATCGCGCCCGTCGGCCTAATCGTTCGAAGTTTTCGTGGTTTTCTTCGAACCTTGGATTTCCAAGCGTTAATACGGGTTAGGTTCCCTTAGAAAGACCCCTACGAAGGGCACGCCCCCCTGGGCCTATATCCCTCGTGCAGATAATTGGCCGTCATAAATACAACCAACCCCCCCCCCCCATCCCCAATTTCCTCATCTAAATAATAGTCATGTATGTATTATAAAGCATCATTAATGATCATAAAATATTTGTTACATAAACCAAAAATTAATCAACACCTTTATTAGACAGATTGTATTGATTCAAGAAAACTAAATAATTTCAATATTTTTTTACTATTTTTCAGGAATATTTTCTATTTCTATTTTATTTTTTAAATTCTCTTTCTATTTGTAATATTTAGACAATATTATTTTATAAATATTTTATATCTGAAAATAAATATATTTTCTTTTTTAACAATAGAATTAAGGATTTAATTTATCGTTTTGTTTGTTTGTTTAACTGGTAATAAATTGAAATTAATTAGTTTAAGAAATGTCAGTAGATGACGCCACCACAGATATTTAAAATTTCCAAAATTCAGAAATCGGCCCAAAACCAGGCAGTCAGTGGAGTAAAAGAGATGGAAGGGAAACTTAATAGTCATGACTGACCAAAAACGCAAACGACATTTTGGTAAATATCGAGGACGCTTGAATTTGTGGTAGACCGTTCTGTTCTTTTAGCAGAATATCATTGGGTTGTATGCATAAGACGTGCATGATAGAATCAAAAAACATTTTATTTTATTCGTTTATTTTTTAATATTGAGATTACATAATATAAATTAAGATGAGGTATAAGTGCTTTGTTCCTGGATGCAAAACAGGTTATGCTAGTGACGTCAAAAAAAAAGAGAGGAAAAAATAGGTTGTTTGTTCCGTGCTCCCCCCCCCCTTTCTTATGGATATTCTGGAGAAGGTGAAGGTACGTGTAGGGGGGGGGGGGGGGGTATGACTTAGATGATTTAATATTACCAAAAAGCAACAAAAAGGATTTTTTTTTTTTTTAGATTTTAAATCATTAATCAAAGTATTAATACCATTTAAGTTATGAAAATAATAGGAAAAAAACTCATTTAAATGAAAAATTTATTCTAAAAAATATATCTTAAGTAAATCTTATATATGTTTTTAATCACTATATAATTTTCAAATAAAATTTCCAATGTATAATTTAAAATTTTCTTCAGCTATGCAATGCAAAAAGAAAAAAAAAAGTATTGAAACGCAAACGAGATACCTTAAAAAAAAGTATCCCATTGGATTTACATTAGCGAGCAGGTCTTTTCGCCTGACTGAAGTATTGGTAACGGAAAATTTGGAAATATAGCTTAATAAATTGCACAGAAATACTTTTAAAAATCCCTTTTTTTAGGTGCGTTTGTAATTATATAGCACCTATAGTCCTCGTCCGGTCCGTCCGTCTGTCAGCATATAACAGCGCAAAAACTACACAACCGAATGGTTTGAAATTTAATGTAAATTTTATGAAAATCTAATCAAAACTTAAAAAAGATATTAATAAAAGTTTTCTTCATTGTATTAAATCCTATCATACGTAATACATTCAATGATATCCCATGATGTGTAATGATTCTAGGTTGCCATGGCGATTATTCTATTAAATCCTATCATACATAATTAATTCATTGATATCTCATGATAGGTAATGATTCTGTGTTGCCATGGTGATGATGTCCTATTTAAGATGGAGTCCTATTATTTCCGTATTACTGAATTTTATCTATATAATAGTAATAAATTTTGTATTCATGCATTTTTGCATAGGAGTGAATCTAAGTGATTATTAATGTTGCTATTCTGCATGCTCTGGCATGAAATCATATAGTAATTTAAACTATACTGTTAAATTTTTCGATAAATATTTAGGCAGTAGTCTAGAAAATAATCTTAACTGTATGTTAAGAAAAATCTGAATTTTTTGTAGAAATTGAGTCGGGTCTGCTTTTTTTTTCTCTTTTTTCAGGGGTCGGGCCGGGGCATGACCACGAAAATACAAAAGGGCCGGGCCGAACTTTTAGTTTTTCCACACGCCGGGTCCGTGCCGAGCCTAAGTATTCCTCTTTCGGGGCGGGCCGGGCCCGAGTCTGGAATTTCCGATCCTCTACCCCCCCCCCCCCCTCCCATTACAAGTAAGATTATATTAAAATCATACCTTACGACTTTTGCAAAAAATAGTTCCTGGACAACGACCTATAATTTACATGAGTTTTCTTTCCCGAATAAAGATAAAATTTTGTTTTAATTCTACATTTATTAATTGCATACATAAGTTATGAATTATTAAATTATTCAAAGATTATAAAATATACGCGAGATTAAAATTTACTCTAGAAAATATTGAATAATACTTTTAATTTCTAAAAGTCATAAGTCCATTTATTTCTCCGCGGTAGACTAATCCGCGATATTCAATGTTTTTAAATGGCCTGCCTTCGTTTTTTCGTTAGAATGATCTCTGATTTTAAGTGCCGTAAGAAGCAATCGAAACGTCAAATGCCTTTAAAAAATATATATATTTTATGGAGAAAACTGTAATTAATCAGATTTCTACTGGTACAGCTTTCTTAAAATTCAGATTTTCTATTAAAAATTTTTTAAAAATCGGTGCCTTTTCCATTGAAAAGCATTATAGAACAATCGATCGATAGCCTACCATCTACGGTGTCGTCACCTAACGGGGAAAAAACCGCATAGCAAAATGTTAACATTAGTTTCCCCTCTATCTCTTTTACTCCGTGCAGGCAATTAATTCTACAAAACTTCCAAGTAAATAATAACTTTACGTCTACGTTTACATTTTTTATTATACTTACGGTTTAAATCACGAACAGAGGCTATATAAAGTTCATAACCATTTTTAGTTCAGTGAAAATATTTCAAAATAATGACAAATGATAATGTGCAAAATCAGGGCTAGAAACCGAAATAATTATAGTAAATCTGCAGATCATGTGCTTCGACATTAGTTGTATATGTCACTTTGCATAATATTTAATACTATACAATCCGAAATTTTATTTTTTTAAGTTTTATATATATTTATAGGCATAAAAGATTTATCAAAGCTTCCGTAACTTTTTAAAGGTCGCATTAAACATGCTTTTATGCAATTATATTCTAGCGAACTGCTTTTTCTTGTAATTTTTTAAGAATAAAAAGTACATTTCTTGAGAGGGGGTAGACCTCCCTCCCCCTGTTGTCACTTTATCTTGTCAGTTGTGTATTTCAGGATTCGACTATTCGCTTCTCTCTTTAAATTTCCACTCTCAATCCAGGATACTTCTTTTTTTTTTTTTTTAAATCCTTAAACTTTACTTAAAAAAACAAAAGAAAAACATCAGTTCTGTCTTTTATTTGCAACTTTGTAGTAAGAATAAATTATTCAATCATGTACCGGGTGTCCCAAAAAGGACTGACTGATTTTAAAATTCAATAACTTGCAAACGGTGACAGATATTTAAAAAATTCTTGCAGGAGGGTTATGCATAAGGTCAAAAGTTTTATTACAGTGATTTTCAATTTTAGTTCGAATTACAAACAATAGATGGCGCTGCGATCAACAGACGCTCAATTCAGGCTCGATTTTTGGTACTTCGCGGCCCGGATAATACATTTCCATCTCCTTTTTCAGCATGGAACAAGAAAAAGGACCAGAAATCGAGCCTGTATTTAGCGACTATTGCTTACAACGCCATCTATTGTTTGTAATTCGAACTAAAATCGAAAATCACTGTAATAAAACTTTTGACCTTATGCATAACCCTCCTGCAAGAATTTTTTAAATATCTGTCACCGTTTGCAAGTTATTGAATTTTAAAATCAGTCAGTCCTTTTTGGGACACCCGGTAAATTATCCCCTCCTTCCTCAGACATACTATATACTTCTTCCACCCTCACTTCCCTCTTCTTGATCGCCAACCAATGTACAAAGTTTAAAACTTTTAAAGTCCTTTCAATTTTTCAATCTTCTTCTATGTTTGTTCTATCTTGTAACAATAAACTTATACTTACGTTAGTCATCTAAATTATTCACCTTCCTGTTGCTTCCGACATCCACACCCAGGGCCCGACTTAGACAGTGGGGGGCCCTGGGGCAAACGTTATTCGGAGGGGGGGGGGGACTTCGATCTTTTGAAATTTTTCATGAATTATGTTGAAATGACTAAAACTAAACTTCATACCTATTGTATGTAGACTTAAATTTCATACCAAGTACTATTCACATCTGTATACAGTTTTGTACAAGAAAGATAACTTTAAGAAACTATAGCATACATTTTTTTTTTTTTTTTTTTGTTATAGGAATATAAGGATAAATGTGAGCTGTTAAAATGTAAATACAGTTCTCTCAGGCATGTTTGGCTGTTTGTGTTAATACTTTTCTATTTAACTTAATCTTTGTATTCAATCAACATGCATTTGGGTGATTCCATCATACAGAAAGACAAGTGGTGACATGCATTTAATAACAATAGCAACAAATTTCAATACCCGGTATGTTGTTACTGCATACCCCATGATGCCTTAAAGTACTTTGGTATAAAGTTTCATAATATGAAAATAGAACGCAACAGATAGCAGATGTGTGATATTACTGTAATATTTTAATTAAAATTATGTATTTAAAATAATTTATGAAATCAGTAAGGAAGAAATTAAATATCACAAAATGAAAAACACTTTAAATTAGAATCTGGTTACTTTGGATATTTTTTATCATTTGGCTCTCCATTAACTAAAACTTATATCTGCCCTTGGGGACCCCCTCGAATCGGGGGGGGGGCAGCTGCCCCGCATGCGCCTGCATTAGTCGGGCCTCCCCTACCATACACAGTCTATTATCTTTAAAAGGATTTATTTTTTAAAAAATCTGCTTTTTTTATTTACATTTCTATTAACAATAACGATGAATAAGTAAAGCTTAAATTATTCCAGAAATGATGGAAGGAACGAGAGGGGGGAAAAGCAAAAAGTTTTCTCCCCCCACCTCAGGGGCCATTCCCTGAATTATTATTGCTAAGCCATATGTCAACACTTATGATCAATTTAAGAATATATTAAAATAATTGCAGGGTTAAAGACGATTTTCCTCCTGTCCAAACAGTTTAACTTTTCATGATTTAAAAATGTTGGAAGGACAATTCCCATCCTAGATAAAAATAATCCTTCTATATATAAAAAAAAGTTTTGATTTGGAAATGGACCAATGAAAATCTGCGTAGATATTCCTGGTAGATCGGCATCCAATTTGAATGCTTAAGCATGGCCTTTCATCGTTAATATTAAAAAAACTGTTGCATACAAAAATATGAAAATCGGTGGTATTATAGAGAAATGTTTGATAAACACGCTGATGCAGACAGTTTTCAAATCGAATAATTATTTTAAGAGATATTTAATGTTAAAGTTGGACAAAATCGTTCCATTAAAAAAGTTTTATTGGAGCAAAAACTATACATGAGAATTTAATCATTTTTAGATCATTTTATACGTTATAAGTTCCGGGTGCGCAGATTGCATTTATTTTTCTTATTTGACTGATTTTTTGAGGTTTTATTTCTATTTTAAATTCAAAATTTCAGCATTTCGAGAGATATTTTTTACAAATTTTAGAAAATTGTACTAATTTAAACTGTTTCCAATTGTATAAACAGCGCAAACAATAATGTTTACCTCAAATTAAAATTTATTTACACGTGACTATTACAAACAGAAAAAAAAACAACTTTAAAATTAGAATTAAATGATTACATGTTAAAAGCAGGGAAATTACGTCATAAGAACCATATTTTCACTTGAATTTTAAAAGAGAAACAAAATCTTAAAATAAAAAAATCATTATTATGCGTTAAAACTTGTAAATGGAGGAAATTACGTCATATATAAAATGTCCCAAAAATATGGCAAAACAATTTAAATTGAAAAATATATTTGCGCGAGACATTTTGAGATAATCTTTTCAACTATTATCGTGAATTCGAAGACAGCGCAAATAATATTTACTTCTAACAACAAAAGTATTTTCACGTGAATATTAATAAGAGAAATAAAACTTTCGTCAGATTTGAAACGATACATTTAAAATGAATTATTTAAAAGAACTATCTTATAGCGCTGTTAAAAAATACCGGGAGACAATGACGCCAGGGCCGAAACTAGCCTTTTTTGCACCCGGGGCAAGCATGGATTTTGGCGCCCCCCCCCTCCTCTTCCGCGAAATATATTTACAAATAGAATTTTACTAATTTTCTAATAGTTGACTTATTTTAAAATTTAAAATATGTAATACTGAACTACGTAATCTACAATGGCGGATCCAAGGGGGAAGTCACGGGGGTCATGACTCCCCTCTGAACACCAACAAAAATATAGAAGGGGGAGAATTCAAAAATTTCTCAACTTGAAACATATTTCTCTATTTTTCAACTAAAATGATATGTGCAATGTGTATTTAATGATAATGTTAATTATACGTAAAAAAAAAAAAAAAAAAAAAATCTTTCCAAAGAAAAATACTGAAACTAGAAATATAAAAATTATAATTGTTGGTTCATTTTATGAAAGATTTTGTCTTCTATTGTGTACGAGGCATAATCGTACTTCATATGAAAATAGCCTCATGATATTTTGGTATTTCTGAGAAAGGAACAAATTTTTGAAGAAAATAGATTAGAGACACTGTTGATGTACAAAAGTAGCAGTGGAAAAGTGTACAAAATGTTGATGTACAAACTGCTGACAGTGGCGTAGCTAGAGCATTTCGTTTGGGGGGGGGGGTGTGGAGATCGAATTTACCGAATGTTACTAGTAAATTTTGTATTTTTTTTATTTTGTATTTATTTGTATTTTGTATTTTTTCGCATTATTTTCTTTTGGGCGGGGGGTGGGGGGGATTAGACATTTATTTATTATTTCAGCAGTGTATAAATAAACAGACCGAAAAATTTTAACAAAAAACTAAATAATTTCAACCATTTAAAATTTTACAAACTGGGGGGGAGCGAAGGTAGTAGAAATTATGAATGGAGGGAGTGAAGTAGATAACTGCTGATTTATTTATCGTATTGCACAGTTACGAATAAGGCAGAGGAAAAAAAGTAATTTTAAAGACTTTAACCCTTAACTGATCAGGTGAGGTGTTTTCCACCCCGGAGAAATTTCAATTATGAAGAAATTTTTGTGGTATTTAGATACGTGTATTTATATGTATATGTATGTACACTTACATTACTTTTTCAGTTGTTTTTATTCAAGTAAATTATGCAAAATTCACAGCAGATTTTCTTATTTTAATTCGCTACATTTTGTGGAGTGCACAAGACAAGAAATCAAATTTTGGGGTTGTATACACACCACCTCACCACGTTATTAAAAAAAAAATCACCTCATCACTTAAGGTTTAAGCTTTTCGTGCTCGATACCCCAGTGAGGGGAGAGGAAACAAAGGTAAAAGCAGTAATTTGGGATGAGGTGTAAAAAGACAGATTTAGATTGATTATTTATTATTACAATAAAAATTAATTCAATAGAAAATATTTAAAAAGTAATTCTTTTTTTCTTTTATTTATAACTCAAAGTTTGAAATATGCAATACTTTTTAAATTTTAAGTTAGAAGTTTGTACGGGTAGAAATTTTCAGGCCCGAGCCAAGCCGACCCATAGGAAAAAATTCGAAACGGCCCATTATAAAAGGTAGGCTTGAACTCGGCCAGGCCTGTCGAAAAAAATTATTGGCCTGGTCCGGCGTTATAGCAGCTAAAAGTTCAGCCTGAGACCATCCTGGCCCGGAAAAAAATGAAAATCTCGGCCCGAGCCTGGCACGGCCCGAGTGAATTTTTACAAAACATTGATTTTTACGTCGATTTGGTTAAAAATTTGTCTGTACGAGGAATTTTCTGATCAAAAATACTTAATCTTAGCTTTTTTCTTTCTTTCTTTTTTTCTTTTCTTTTTTCTTTTTTTTTTTGTAATCTTTAGTTTTGTAGAAATGCCGTAGGCTGCGATATTTATTTATTTTTTAAATAAATCTCTATTTGTTGTATGCCAATGTTTCGATTATCATTAATTTTGTTAATCCATATTCCATGTATTGGAGACTTAAAAATCTAAAAAATGCTATACAGTAAAATCTTCTAAGACGGAATCGCACAGTTAAAGTAAAAAAAAAATGCATTATAGACAAGTTCCATTTTCACCCGACTGCGAAGAAGGGTTATGTGTTTCACGCGTATCTGGGTATGTGGATTTCTTTATACCCTCGAAACATCCCAACGGCTGGATGGATTTTAATGAATGAGGTCTCTATCGATTTGACTTAACCGTCCGATGGTTATAGGCTAGGTTTTGTTTTTATAATTTAAAATGGAGGCCGTAAAATACAAAATGGCGGTACAGACGAAATTTTTTTTTATGCACCCTATTGAGTGACATATCATTGGATAGGTCTTTCAAAATGAAAACGATGTTTCATTGACTATTTTACAGTCAAAAGCCCCGTTTAAATATTACCCAAGCTGGAAGTTAGGATCTCTAGTTTTACTGCAACTCTAACCTTCATAGACATCTATAGGCCTCATCAAAACAGTTTTTATAGATAGGAACTAACAGTTAAATACAACTTAAAAGTCATCAATACAAGTAAATAAAAAAAATAGTTAAGTAATATAAAAAATAGTTTCACATTCATGAGAAATAATTAATTAGTTTGCTTTTTACGTAGTCGGGTTTTTTTATTTTTTAAATTTAATATGTTATTAATAGGTGTAAATGTGTTATATATTCTTTTCTCCCATATTATATTAATTTTGCATGGATCAACACATTTTTCAGTTTAAAACATGATTCCGTCATAGGCAGGTTCTTTTTCACGCGTATTACTATATTTTAATTTAGCTGTATTTTGCTACCAGGCCACGCTGAGACAATGATTTTCATACGGGTTTGGTGAGAACCGGGACTGAAAATTCTGGCCCGTGAAGACTTGGAAAAATAAAACCAGTCCCGGCTCGGTACAGAAAACATTTTATGTTTTGCCAAAATTATTTATTACTGACTCATTTAAGTAGACATTTTTTTTTAAATCCAGAAGCATGTAATCAGCAGGCATGAGGCATGAAGTGCTTTGAAATCAAATAGCACTTTTAAATTTTCTGATAAATGTATTACATATTAAGTTATAATCAATTGCTGCCTCAAAATGATCTTTTGCCGATTGTCACGTTCTAAAAAAATCTGTTCCAAACGTCAAATTTAGCACCATTTTCTGAAAGACCAGTTACCTTTATAGGAAAAAAGAGAAACGCTGTTGGTTTACGAAGAAGAAAGAATATCTGCAAATTTCGTGCATTTAAAAATAAAAATTTCTTCACGAATGTGTGAAAAAAGATGCAAATTACGATTTCAGAACAGCTTTAAATAGTTTTTAAAAACCACAAAATGTGGCTAATCAAAGCTGCACTTTATTTGTAGGATATCTTTTCTGTTGAATTTTTAAGCTGGAACTCGTAACATGGAAAGTTATCAGAATTGAAATAGTCAAATATCATGTTGAGTATAAAAAAATTAAATATTGTTATTTTAATTTGCAATAATAAAAAAAAAGAGTGTTGAACACAAAAAGATTTTTTTTTTGATGGAGAAGGGGAAGGGGAGAGAGGGTAGACAGTGTGGAAAATTATTTTATTTTCTGCAAAATTACTTTACTTGCATTTTTTTGTGAGCTGTAGCATTGATTCTGTTACATGAATTAGCCTGATTCAAGTCAAAGAATTTTTTTAATTAACTTTGAGATCCCTTCATTTCAGAAAAAAAAAAAAAAAAAAATTGCTTTCAGTTTTTGCAGCAGAAAGTAAATGTATATCTAAAAACGCCAATTAGAAGAAAGATTAATGCTTATCATCAATGCACTTGTCTTTATATATCAATACAACTAATGATTTTAAAACACAAGTTCAAAAACATAAATAAAAAATATCTTTTCGAACTGAATGACAAGAACCAGTGTTGCAGTCGTAAAAAAACAAAGGGTATACGCTAAAATCATGAACATTCATGGATACAGTATACGCTAATGCTTTATTTGAGACGCAGAGGGTTGCGGAGCTTCTTTAAAAAAATCCAGAGAGGGTATACGGCGTATATCTCCTTATGCCCTCCACTATCCCGTGACAAGAACAGATCTAGATCTTAAAACATATCATCGGTTTACATTTGGTTACAATGAAAAAATCCAATATTTTATAGTTCTCTATCTTATTATTATTTTTCTTTAAAGCGGTTCTCGAGCTTCCTACTGAAAAACGCAAAATTTTCTGACACATTTTGTGTCTCATTTTAAGCATATTGGCAGGCCTGACTGTTGAAGCGGAATACAATGGAAACTAGTTTCATTTTTTGATAAAATTACTTATCGCGTTATAAGCGATTGTGGTCACATGACGACAAGTATTTTGCCTTTCTCTAGCTGCCGTGTCTGGAATTCGGTTAAAAACGCCAACTTTGACAGTATTTTCTGAAAAATCTTTTGAGTTTACCAAAAAATGGAAAACGTCTTTCGACTACATAGTTTCTGAATAACAACACCTACCAATTTTCGAACAAAAATGAATTCAGAAATGTCTCAGAAAGTACCTCTTTTGATTTGAAAACACCCTAAAGGATTTTTTTCGCGCATTTTTTTTAAATAATTTTTTCAAGAAACTTTTAATTTTTCGAAGATATAAAATACTATCATATATAGTAGCTAATAGAGATGCACCGAATATTCGGTATCTATTCTATATTCGGCTTTTTGTATTCGCTAAGTTGGGCCCAGCTCGAAAAAACCCGGTGGGTTTTTTCAGAATGGGCCCACTTGAAAAAGCCCTCTAAAAAACCCATAATGCGTGTTTTTTCAATTTTCAGAAATATTTAAAAATTTAAACAACACATACATTTAATGAATTTAAGTCATTTCAATTAATTTTGAAAAAAATATATATATAAAAGCCCATGCGAAGTAAAATAAAAATGTATTTCAGCCCATTGAAATACTTTACTAACATAGAACCTAGTAGCCAACATACATAGTACATAATTATAGGTAAAGGCATATCATAAGTATGTCTTTATATAAAAAATTCAAATCATCTATATTCAAGGAAATAAAAAATATTTATTTTTACTTTCTTCTATCTTTACAAGAAGTATTTGATTCGTGAAAAATTTTTACTTCCAGTTTATGATGGATTTATACGTTTTAAAAAGGTCCTGAAGACAATTTGATGGTTTTTAGAAAATGTGTCTGTATGTGAAAAGCATTTTATGGGTGCTCTATCTCAAGAACTAATGCACAGAATTTTACAAAACTTTAGACTGAGTTAGAAATTGATGTAAAGTGGTGCTGATTAGTTTTTAGTATATATTGCCCAACAGGTGACGTTGCTATGCTGCATTTATCTCAATTTTTGCAAAGCTTTATCTCAAGAACTAATGCACAGATTTTCGTAAAACTTCAGATTCTGTTACAAGTTTACTTTGCTTATTAAGTTTTGGTGCATATCACCCAACAGGTAGTTCTGCCATGCTGCATTTTTCGCGATTCCAGCAATAACTTATCTCAAGAACTAATGTACGGAATTGAATAAAAATTCAGATTCGGTTAGGCCTCCAGCACAACAGTGGCGCTGTTGTGCTGCATTTATCTTACTTTTTGCAATAGCTTTATCTCAAGAAATAATGCACGGATTTTCATCAAACTTCAGATTTAGTTAGACGTTGACGTAACTGTTACTGATCAGGTTTTGTTGTAAATTGCACAACAGGTGATACTTCTATCTCCTTGTTAAATGCATCCAATTCAACGAACCTATATTTTACAACCCTCATAATGGGCATACTATATTGCCATTTAATTTTTGCATTCTGATAGCGAATTTTGAATTATTAATATGTATTTGATAGAAGAAAGTTTTGGGATTGGCACATCCGACTAGTTTACCCCTTTTTCCTTCTTACTTATGTATTTTAAATTTTAATATTGTATTCATTATTTGATTTTAAAGCAAATTAACGATTTTATATCCTCTATTATATTTAAAACTAATTTGTGCGAAACACTGACATTTAATTAATTTAAATTCATATAATTTATACAATTTATAACTTGTAAAAAAGCATTACAATTATTATATTGTATATAAAGGAACAGTGTATATTTTTTTATGTATAGTGTATATAATATATAAATAATATAGTGTACAATAATGTAATTATGCATAAATTACACTTTTGAAAAAACCCATGTCGGTTGGGTTAAAAAAAAAAAAAAACGGGTTTTTGCGAACCCTGCTTTTTGCCCATGTTACCGAATATTCGGTGAGACCGAATATCAAGATGTTCGGCCAAACTGAATACTTTAAAAAAACTTTTAAAACATTTTTTAAAATCTTACACAATTTCTACTTTTAACTGTCAACTTATAAAGATATTCATAATAATTAGAAACAAAATCATCATATTTAAGTAAAAGAGAATGTTTTTACGTTATTTGCTTTTTGTAAAGTATTACTTAAGAAAATTAACCATTAATGGGGATTTTCATAGGAATTAACAATGTAAAAATGCAAGTTCCTGAACCTTTTCTGGTAAATAATCTGTTTCTTGCTTTTTCATAAAAAAGGGCGCTTCTAATTAAAACAGAAAAATTTTTTGGATTGATAATACACATCAAGAAAGACATTTTTTGCTCAGAAAACCATAATCGCAATCCACTTATTCAGTTATAAATAAAGTGTATCTCATCTCATTCGAGGTCAAACTTGGATTTTCATTTGTTAACCCTAACGAAGATATCATAGCTATATTTTTAACAAACTTGCTTTGATTTCTGTGAAATATAATACCATGATGAGAAGTGCTGGAAATTGCCACTTTTCATATTTAAACAACTATGAGGTAGACATTTCTTTATTCAGAATGCAATTTATAGTATTTATACTGTGTCACTGACCAAAATCCAGCCATTTTCAATGATATTATCACATTTAATACAAACTAAATTAATATGAAACAAATCTTGCTAAAATATCTCCATTTACTGATAAAGCTGTGAATGAAAATTCAGTTTCGGCTTGTAATTGCACACCCAGAATTTTTGACTGAATATATTGTAATTTTTATAGAATAAATGGAGTGAGGTGTTGTTTCTTGTTCAAAATTTTTTGTCTTGACCACATTATCTCTGTTGAAAGTTTGTTACTCATTTTTTTTAGGAACAATGTGTATGTTTACAATCTTTGAAAATAATTGCCCATTCGAAACACTGATCTAAGATGCATTTAAAAACTTTCAATAATCATAACTAAATCAAAGATTTAGAAAGAATTTCAAACTAAATCAAAGACAGTAGAAAAGTTATTTTTGCTGAGTTGTTTGTTTTAGAATTTCAAAAAAAAAAAAAAAAAAAAAAATTATTCACTTGGTTTAATTCTTCAGAAGAAGCTATGAAATATCAAACTTTTTTAATTAATAAACTTTAACTTTTAAAATTCTCTTCTTAAATACCTCAAAGCAGATTTTTTTCATGTATATATAAAGTTTACTTGTAAAAAGTTCTTGTTTATCAATATATACGTTTCTGCATTAAATATTATGTAAAATTATTTTTAAATTTAACATTTTAATGCTTTTAATCTTTGAAATATGAAAGTATTCGACCAGCCGAGTACTTGGTATTTGGCCGAATAGTTACTACTCGGCTGGCCGAATATTCGGTATTCGGTCTAACAGTTAATTCGGCTAGCCGAATATTCGGTAGAAAAGTTATTTTTGCTAAGTTGTTTGTTTTAGAATTTAAAAAAAATATATTCACTTGGTTTAATTCACCAGAAGAAGCCATGAAATATGAAACTTTTTTAATTAATAAAATTTTAAAATACTTGACCAGCCGATTATTTGATATTTGGCCGAAAAGTTACTACTCAGCTAGCCGAATATTCGGCATCCGGTTCGCCTTTAGGCCGAATATTCGGTATTCGGTCAAAATCACTATTCGGTACATCCTTAGTAGCTGATGTAATTTTATTACACCGTTTTAATTTTCTTTGATAAGAAAAAATTCCCGGTTCTCTCTTATTTTTTTGCTTTGAAAAACAGGCAATACAACAGTAAACATCTGGCGACATCCTGTCTCCCGAAAAAATATCCCCCCCCCCTCCACCATAGCTTTCACAGTCCAGCAAAACGAATTTTAACGAACAAGAAGTCTGGCCTTCTGATTTCATTTGCATTGGTCAAGGAGTGTACGCATTTACCCTCAAGCCCTTTTTCTCCAGATTCCTTTGTTGAATGAAGCGAAGATATTCTCTACAGGGATACGGCATAGAAATAGGAAGAAGGTATATTTAATCTTCTAAGGGATACTGTACCATGGACCCCACCCCCCCCTCCCTTTATTAATAATTTTAAATGTGTTTTGACATTGTTTTCTGTTTTACAATAAATTTTGTAATACGTTTTTAAAAATTCTTTAAAAAAAAAAGAAAAAAATCAGAGCCAAATGATGCAGTTTTTGAACGAAAGTGAAATTACCGAATGTATATGAGTTTACCGAAGTGGGGGGGTGTCGCACCCCCCCCCCCCCCCCCTGTAGCTACGTCCCTGACGATGTACAAAAGTAGCAGTGGTTGCAAAAAAAGCAGAGGGCATACGATCTAAGCAGAGGGTATACGCTCAAGGCAGAGGGTATATTCTACAGTGTATATACTATAGCTTTTTAGAGAAACAGAGGGTATACGGTGGTTCTTAAAAAAATACAGAAGGTATACGGCGTATACTGCCGTATACCCCCCACTACTTCCCTGAAAAGTAGGGAAATTAGATCTGGTAGATGTATGATATTTTCGTAGCACAGAAAAACACAATGACAAATTGAGTCTGGCTGCTTTTTGTATTTCTTTTGATAATTTAACTAGTTTATTACTGTTACAGAACTCAGAAAGGTAGTCAGCAAAACAATAAAAATTTTTTATCTTTTTTTACTTTTTATTTAAAAAAAAAAAAAAAAAAAAAACGTGTTTCAAAAATCTAGAATTTCCCAAGTTCACATATATTGGAGGGGGAGGCTCCCCCCCCACAATCCCTCATCGCGACGTCTCTGTGCGTAATAGAAGAAGGGAGAAGGAAATCTCGTAGGGATTTCTTCAAACCTGGTTCGAGAACACAGGGGAAAAAAAAAAAAATAATAATAATAATAATTATAATAATAATAAGCTTTTGCATTTTTACTGGCGCCACCTACCAAAAATATTTGAAAATAATATTAAAAACGAAATCTTTGAACATAATCTTTCCAACATTGTAGTAAGAAATGTTTAAATAAGTAAACAAATATCTACAACTTTTACTTTTAAAATTTAAAAGCAGTTCATCTTTTATGTCGTAATAATGTTATTTACTAATTAACTCATTTCATATAAATAAATTGATAGGGATGTGTATGTGGCGTTCTAACAGCTTTAATAAAATTAGTTTCCAAGGGATACAATAAAATTATTATTTCTTATATTAAGCTAAATCTTTTGACTGCACTGTCAGTCAAGGCTTTAGAAAACAGTAAATATGATTTAATACTTGTTCCCTAAGTATAATTGTGTATATGGAACTATTATTATATATAATACACATTATATATTATATATAATGTGGCTTAAATTTTTTTCCTTACTTTAGAAAGATTTAAAAGCTATTATTATATGTTTTCTCTTTGTTCCTAATTTAACATGTTTCTTTGTTTAAAAAAAAAAAAAAAAAAAAAAAAAAAAAAAAAAAAAAAACAATTGAGAGTGCACAGTAGAGGTCTGCACGGGCCCGGGCTTGGCCCGAGGCCCGTACCCGGCCCGGCGGAATGGAGGAGAATTTTCAAACGGGCCGGGCCGGCAGAAATAGGACAATTTTTTCAACGGGCCGGGCCGGCAAAAAAATTGAACGGGCCTGAAGGCCCGGGCCCGGCCGATAAAAAAAATTAATCGGGCCTACCGGCCCGATATAAGAATTTGAGAGGAGCAGATAAAATACGAGGTCATTTCCAATGAATATGACCTTTTCGAGAAGTATAAATGTGCGTTACGAGCCGATGCGAGTTTAACAACATCAATACAGAAATGTAACATGTCCATCGTAGAGATCGGCATCGTACAGTTACATGATGCCTGATCCCGGGTTTAATTTTTTTCGGCAGACTTGTGCTGGGACGGAACTGGTCTTAATCGTTCTCAGGATGTGTAGGACAGGCATTATGTTTTGTAAAAGTATTAATAGCGATAATGAACTTCTATTAACAGTATCTTTAGAAATGTACCTTAAGGTGGTTTTCATATTTACTGCTCAACAATGCGAAACGCTCAGACACATTTTCTGACTCATTTTTAACTATAAAGGCATAAAATTGACAGGCTGAGTATTGAAGGCAATTGGGATCAAATAGCGTTTCCATTTTTCCTAAATTACGTACAGAGATAACAGAGACTCTTGTCACGTGACTGTACGTTTTCTCCTTTCCTGTGCTATCGCTTCCGGAAATTCGATTCAAAACGCTAACTTTGGCAGTATTTTCTGAAAGATATAATACTTTTATCTAAAAAAAAACGGCATTTACATGGTTTCTGAATAAGAATACCTGTCAATCTCATGCGTTTCCAAAAAGAAATGAATTCATAAATGTATCCAAATGTAGCTCCTTTGGATTTGAGAAAAGCCTTAAAAATGACAGAAATATTTTCACAAATCTACCTTTTATTATAAGCTTCAAAAGTTATCATGTTTTTTAACCCTTTATTCTAAACTACAATAATCTTTTAATGAACCCTTATTTAAATTTTGAAACGTCTGTAGAGACGTTGACTAAAACACTGTAAGTAATCGTTAACGTTTACTATTGTGTGTTTTCTATTTTGCGAACACATAGTAATTTAAAATAGACTGTAAAATGTTCCCATAAATATGCATGTAGTATTCATTAAAAGAATCTTAATTGTATGTCGAGAAAAAACGGAATTTTTTGTAGACATTTAGTCGGGCCGGGCCGGGCCTGTTTTCACTGATTTTTGTACGGGCCGGGCCGGGCCGAGAACGGTAAAAATGTAAACGGGCCGGGCCGGGTTCGGGCCGTACTTTCAATTTTTACACCGGGCCGGGCCAAAATAGCTTTCCTTCGGGCCGGGCCGGGCCCGGGCCTGGAAATTCCGGCCCGTGCAGACCTCTAGTGCACAGTTTAATTTTTTTTTTTTAATTATTACGTTGAACTAAACATATTTTAATTTTATGATTCTTTCAGTTCCTATTTTATAGCAAATGTATAATGAGAGCATCTCATAAACTTTTTAACATTAGAATATTAATCATGATAATGCATTCTTTTCAAGTATTAACATCTTAAATTATAAGAAAAATATGAGAAAAATAAAATATAAACACACAATGAAATATAAACACTTTTTTTTTTTAAGTTTAATGTTAACCACAGCTTTGAAAAAGGAAAAAACCCCTTCATAATTCACAATTAAAAAATAGGTATTTTATACAATTTTTAAAAATGCCATCAGTGAAACATTAAATATGAAACAAACAGCGGGATTTTCGATTTTTTTTTTTTTATCAATGGAACCTGTCTTTGGTATTCTAACATAATTCTCCAAAATATTCGCCAAAAATATTTGAAATTTCTAGGCTAGGTACTCGCAGTCTCAAGAAATTTGCAAATCACGAAATGGCAATGAGAGAAAGATTTTAGTTAAATAAATTTAGGGCAGGAAATAGGCTGTCTAGGTCCCCAGGGCAAGCATCATTCTGACCCTCTCCCCTTCTATCTATTCACACAAATTGTTCGTGAATCATGCTGAAATCACAAGTATTGAATTTCATACCTAATGTATGAAGTTTATGCATGTATGAATAAATTTCGTACAAGGTATCATTCACATCTGTATACAGGGTATCACAAAAAAGATGGTCGTAACTTTAAAATATGTAAAATGCACTATTTGTTATTATTATTATTTTTTATATAGGAAATATAAGGTCTAGTGTGAGCTTTTAAAATGTAAATACAGCTCTTTCAGTCACTCTTGGGGATGGGGAGGCACCGCACTTCCTTCCTAAAACTTTGCAAATGCAAGAAATTTGGTCATTTTAACCATTTGGTCACCTTTTAACAAAATTTCTGATTATGGCCAAAGGGAACCCCTCAAATTTAAGGCCCTGGGGCAGCTGCACCGCATGCTCCAGCGTTCGTCAAGCCCTGAGTAATTTTTTTAAGGTTCTGCTGTGTGCTTGATTCATTTATATATATATATACACTTACATACATACATACATACATATATAGTAATATATAATATAATTTCATCAATAAATAAGAACACGCAAATACACTATAAATTTGGAAAGAAGGTAGTATATCAATAATATTTATAACATTTAACTCAGAAAACCCCAAAACTATCAAATTTAAACTACACAAGCAAAAAACACTGGTAAAAGTTTGTTTTTTCCTCAGTGGGTGGATAGACAGACGGAACTCCACCCCCCACAGTTAAAAACGTGCAGGTTTCTAAACACACGTCTATCCTGCATTCAAAACAACAGAAAAACTAACCCCACTGTTAAAAACTTGCAGATTTCTAAACACACGTCTATCCTGCATTCAAAACAACAGAAAAACTGCTTTGTTGTTTATGCTATATATTTGTTTAACATGATTTCTAAATTAATATCTTAAATGATAATTTAATTTTTCTGTTGTTTTGAATGCATGATAGACGTGTGTTTAGAAACCTGCAAGTTTTTAACAGTGGGGATGGAGTTATGTTCGTATGTCCACCTACTGAGGAAGAACAGACAGTCTTTTACCTGTGTTTTTTACCTTGTAGTTTAAAATTTTATAATTTTGGGGGTTTAGTTAAACGTTGTAAATATTATTGATATACACCTTCTTTCCAAATTTATAGTGTATTTGCATGTTTTTATTTATTGATGAAATATATTTTGTTGCATTTAATATGTGCCGCTTTTGGGCCAGTTATGCAATGATTTTCATTACTTGTATTTGAAACATATATAATTACATAACGGCACACACGTTTTACAATTTCAAATCGAATTATCCACGGCGATAATGGTTGGAAAGCTGTGTAATATAGAACATGATTCCGATTTGGAAGAATAATGAGTTTTTTAATGAGGTCGTATTGTCCAGAAAAATTCTTCTTCTTTTCAATAAGGTAGTAAAATCAATTATTAAATGTCTCAGTGCCATAAGAGTTCATGCTTAATCTGCGCATCTTTTCAAAAAAAATTTGTAAAGATAAAAATGATCATATTAAATCATATAATATATACACTGCTCAAAACAATTAAAGGATATTGCAGTTTTAGGTGGATTTTGTATCTGGTAAACTGTTTAGCTGATTGATACATGGTCGACAGACATAGTAGGTTATATGAGAATAAATTACACATGTTTGGCAGAAAAAAATGCATTTTATTGCGCATTTGTGTACTAAAGGAAAAAAACACAATTTGTGCATATGAGAAAAAAAGAATAAGAAAAGGTGTTTTCTTCAAAGAAAATCATTTTCAGTAGGGGGTATGGTTTCCACGGGCGGCCGGCAACGTTGAACACCTTTGAGGCATGGACTCAATGAGGCTATTAATGACGAGTTTGGGTATTCTGCCCCACTCTTCCAGAAGAGCTCTTTCCAGTTCTTGGAGAGTTTGTGGGGGTTGTTGGCGGCCAGAAACTCGTCTTCCTAGAGCGTCCCAAACGTGCTCGATTGGATTCATGTCTGGAGAACACGCTGGCCATTCCATTCGAACGATTCCTTCCTCGAAAAGGAAATCCTCCACCAGGTTTGCACGATGTGGCCTGCAGTTATCGTCCATTAAAATGAAGTTATCTCCGATTGCTGCAGCGTAAGGGACTACAATAGGTCTGAGGTTCTCATCCCTATATCGGCGACCAGTCAGAGCTCCATCTCGAATGATGTAGAGGTCAGTGCGCCCGTCAATAGAGATGCCACCATACACCAACACTCCTCCACCGCCAAATCTGACACTTTCGTGCACGAACGCAGGATTATTCCTACTGCCACGGTCCCTCCAGATGAAAATACGCCTATTATCCGGATGCACAGAAAAACGGGACTCGTCAGAAAACAGAATATTGCTCCATTCATTTCTCCTCCAGTTGACATGCTCGGTTGCCCACTCCCTGCGGTCGCGACGATGCCTTGATGTTAATCTAACACATACCATCGGTCGGCGAGCATACACACCTACAGCATGGAGCCGGTTTCGGACAGTCTGAGTTGAAATCGTGGTGCCTGTACCCGAGCGAAGGTGTTGTTGGAGAAGAGTAGCGTTCATGGTTCGGTGTCTCCGAGCTGTTAACGCTAAATACCGATCTTCATTGGGCGTTGTTGCCCGTCTACGACCTTGCCCTGGTCTTCGGCCTGCACATCC
This sequence comes from Maratus speciosus, assembly GCA_963932465.1. NCBI lineage: Eukaryota > Metazoa > Arthropoda > Arachnida > Araneae > Salticidae > Maratus > Maratus speciosus. The sequence continues at coordinate 112,799,781 of OZ010799.1, forward strand.
ACTCTCCAAAAAACGGTTCCAGATCCTGGAAATGACACTTTGTGACACTCCAATCGCTTGCGCTACTTCGGCTTGAGTTTGGCCCCCATCTAACCTACCAACAATTCTCAAAGCTTCTGAATCTGTCAAATGACTTCGCTGAGACATCGTACTCATCGAAACAAAGCAATCACTGAATGCCGATCATCCTTGTCTTCATTCTCTTTTATCCAGTTGAAAGTCAAATTTCATTTGCTGCCGCTGAAGCGACGTTTTTGACGTCGAACTCAAAATTTGCATACTCCACAGTTTGAAAACCAGAAAAATTTGCATTTGTGATTCTCTTCTTCTATTTTCGGCAAAAAAAATTTCGTTTATATCTTTATTTTATATAAACTTCAAATATCCTTTAATTGTTTTGAGCAGTGTATATATATTTTACACTTGAAGTAAATTCGGAAAGGGAAAAAAAGTCTTTTTGTGTAAATGCAAGACATGACTTCGTTTTGTTTATAAAATAATGTTCAAAAAAGTTTTTGATAAAAATTTTACTAGTTCCACATGTCTAAAAATGCGAAAAAACAGATGCTACTAACACATGACATTAATAAAGATCTTTTAGGTTTCTTCCGTGAGAATAAGAGTTTATTTTTTTTTTATATTAGGAATTAAATGTTATGGAGTGGTAGGGGACATAGAGGTGCAAAGATGGGGCATTGGCAAAAAATGATTGGAAACCATAACTTTAAGATAAGAAATTGAAAACATAATGCGGCAGACAGCGTTCTCAGATCTAGAGAGATTAAAAAACTTTTAGTGATTTAGAGAAAAGTTACACTTTTCAAAAAATTCTTAAAAAAGATAACTTTTAACACATTTTCGAATATTTTGTAGCGTATTACGCAGACATACTTCAACTTTTAACAATCAATCAAAAACATGCTTACTCTGTACAATTGCTAGTGTTGCTAGATTTCAATATAAAGAATTGTAATTGAAATTATTATAATTATTTAATCGTAAAATTTTCTTTCAATGATATGTAAAATGAAGTATCTATCTTAGATTCAGACAGCAATCAGCATTTTATGTCGTATCTATATAATATGCATCTTAAAATTTTGCTATGGGTGTCCCTATAAATATTTACAAGTATATCTTTAAAAATGCATACAGAGAAAAATATAAGAAAATTTGGGGCGGAGCTACTCAATTCTGCATATTTGAAACTTGAATGAACTCTGCCCTAAACATTGCCTTTTGTATACTTGTAGTTAACGATTGGACATTTTTTGAATTAAGAGGCTACTTCAGTCAAGTGAAAAGACCAGTTCGCCAATGCTAATCTTATGGATAAAATTTATAAATATATCTCGGGTGTATTTTAATATTTGTAAATGATTTTTTTTGCATTTGGATAGCTGAGATCGACCAGTACAAATGCCAATTTTTATCATTTTTGATTTTGATTGCAGATTTTTTTAGAGGATGTTTTCACTTTCGAAACCGGTTCCGAAAATGAAAGTGTCCTCATTAAAAATATCTATAAGCAAAATCGAAAAAGTAAAAAACGGCCCTGAGCACATTTTAATTTTTTTCAAAAATCAGTGATACATATATTTTCGGTTTTTTTGCTAGAAGTAATAAAAACTTAAACAGATTTGATATGTATTATAACAAAGAAGTTATGGGGTTTTTCTTTTTTCACAAAACTCCTACCTATTTCTACCTCCTAGAGGTCATGATCGTCGTAGATCTGTAATTTTTTGTTCAGAAATTCTAAGATAGGGAAGAATGTCATAGGTAGTATTTCTTACGAAATCTACCTACAAATTGCAGCTGAAATTATTAGTTTTTAATCGTACAATGATACATCAGCTTCGATTTACGGCTGGCTTATGTAACGGAACGTTATTTTTATGGGACGACACTTTAATTGTTGCCCGAAAGAAATAGCATATCGGGGCTAATAAAATAAAATAATAAGTAATATTTAGATTTGTAGCCATAATATTGAAAAAAACAAACAAACAAAACCGAGTAATCTATTTTCCTCCAAAGTCAGTGATCGAACAGCTACATATTAGCCGATAAATTACCACCACTAATTTTTAATAGTAATTATTTCTTATTTAATCTAAAAAATAATGTCATTACATATCAAAACGTTTTGTTAAAAATTAGTGGGTCTCGTTGGCCAACAGATCTACCTCTGTTCCATCACGACAAAATTTCACAAAGGAAAATGCTATTTTACATCCAGGAATAAATTATCTATAGTACTAATATCTATAGTTAAAATATACAAATAGTTATCATAGTTAAAATATACAAATTAAAAAGAATATTTTCAGATTCTGTCATACAATCCTGTTAGCAGAATGCGTAAGTACGAATTACAGCGCACTATATAACTACAAAAATGTCACTGACTGCCTTGGCTCATTGAATTTTCTCCTTTCGTAGTTCTTTCTTTATATTTAGGACTTTAAATAATTCATACGTTGATTTATAATAGTAAAGTTTCGCACCACATATAAAATGTAGTATGTTTAAATTTTATTTTAATACTGTTCTTTAATACTAATTCACTCCACTCCCACTCTCAGTCTACTGGTGCCTCTTGGAGGGTACAGACGTGGTTACTGCTTGCTGGTCGTTTTATTCTCAAGAGATCGTATTCGCAGTTCGATGTTTTTAGAACTTGCGTGATCTTTTGCAAGTATCTTCGCATGAGTTGTGGTGCTGATAGTGACACGTAATAGAAACTAGTTCGTACGAATAGGTGACTGTTTACTGGACTTGATGCATCATAGTAGTATAATATAGAGAGCTCACCGACGATAATGATGGGTACTGAGGACCCGCTTAAATTTTCTGACAATGCACTCCGCATCCTGAATGGAGAGGAGAAATCTGATTTAGCTGCTGCGTGGATGGAATTTCCCGGAGTAGCGGATGAAGTCCAAAGAATGATTGTACAGCAATTCCTGCAAGATTGTGACAACTACATAATGAGACTTTTAAGTAAAGAAGACTACCTGACGAATCCTCAGCATAAGACTAGCGTGAGTAATCTTCTCAATAATCTTATGTTTTTGTTCAATGAGCCATTTGACCCCCTAAAATTAAGTCAACTAAGAGAGTTTAAAACTTTTATCTATGATCATGACTATGATCTAATTGACATATTAACAAAACTCAAGGCAATTGCGGTGAACTCAGATGACGGATTCACCCCCGCTAATTCACTAAAACGTAGGAGAAATGATCTAAAAGCTAATATCCCCTTAAAGAATAAGTATGCTAGTATATCTGAAAAATACCTAGACGAAAATAACATGGACTCTTCTGAGCCCTCTCAAGGTGTGTCAGCCGGTAGCTCCAATACTGAAGTAGTCCCTAAAAAACCAAAAATCCACCCCTTCTATATTGAGTTTCAAGGCAAGTGGACGGAGCTTGCTAGTGAGATTAAAAAACTCAACGACAGCAATCCCTTGATTAAATTAGATGGTGAATTACTCAAAATCCACTGTAAAACTGATGCAGATTTCCGAAAAACACAGGACTATCTTGATTCTAAAACAATTCCATATACAACCCTGAGCCCCGCGGAACAGCGCCCCAGGAAAGTCGTCATTAGGGGAATCCCCCCATATACCGACCCCCAGGTCATAATTGAAGCTCTTAAAGAACATAATTTCGTGGCCAATAGAGCCTCAATGATGAAAAGTAGGAAGACCGGTCGTCCTATGCCCCTCTACGTCGTCAATGTCCTCCCACGTGAAAAATTCGAAGAAATCTACCAAATTCACGAAATTTGCTACATTAAAGTAGATATTGAGCGATTTAAAGGCACCAACATCGTAAAGCAATGCTATCGTTGCCAGAAATTTGGACATTCCAGCGAGATTTGCCGCCTGCCGCCAAAATGCGCCAAATGCTCGGAAGAGCATTTAACTCCCCAGTGCAACAAAATTGGAAAGATCATCCCCAAATGTTCAAATTGTTATGGCGAGCACGTGGCTACTTACCGTGGTTGCCCCAAAACCCCCCAGTTTCATAAAAAACAGCAGGACCCCAAAACCGTCCGAAAAGAAAACCCTAAAATCATTCCAAACGCAATGGCGGAACTCTTATCAACATATAACTATGTCCGTAAGCCAGAGGCCAAAAAACCAGAAGAAAAACCTACGGAAGCCCCGGCTCCGCTCCCTTCTCCCTCCCAAGACCCTAACCCCGAAAACACTACACCAAATAAGCCAAATGACACTCAAAATGCAACACCAGAACAACCCAGTAGTTCTAATTATGCTAATGACTTAAAAGAAATATTTAAGACCTTCAAGGAGATGAAAGAACTCCTAAAATTTAACAAATTCATCCAATGTTTCAAAAATATTGCTAACCAAACTAAAAATATACAAGATCCAATAGAAAAAATACTCATCCTTATGAGTGCTATAGAAACTTTAGCCACGGAATTTAACACATTTAATGATGAGTAATTCCTCTCCCACTTTTTCCTCTCTTATTTTTCTTTCCTGGAACTGTAACTCCCTGCAGAATAAATTTAATGAACTTAAACTCTTTATGCACGAACATCCTCAAGTTGATGTTATTTTCCTTCAAGAGACTTTCAACCCCACCTTCAACATTAACATCCCTGGGTACAGGCTATTCCATACACCTCGTGCGGATGGTACGCACAGAGGAGGTACCGCTATCTACATCAAGAACCATCTTCCACACTACCAATCGCACAACCACACCTATAATGATCTTGAGTATACCAGTATCAATCTTAAACTTCCTCATATCAATATTAATTTAGCTTCTATTTATGCTCCACCCACTGGTAACTTACCTGTTAATAGCCTTACACAGCTTTTTTCACAACATCACCACTGCTTTTTCGTAGGCGATTACAATGCCAAAAGCAGACGCTGGAATTGCCATGGCAATTCACGGCGGGGTACCTCTCTTCACAACTTAGTCCAAAACTTAAAATTAAATCTTCATGCACCACCCAGACCAACGCACATTTCCAAATTGCCTGGCGCCCGGGACTCTATCATTGATCTTGCTCTTTCCAAAAATCTTCCTTACCCTATCTACTCTACAGTTATTAACGACCTCTCCTCTGATCACCTGCCTGTCTGCTTTAAAATAGATATTATTAATCCTCTTTCTCCCCCCCCTTCCGTGGCTATTGACTGGAATAAATTTGCTAACTACCTTAACTCTCAGGACATCACCTTCCCTGATATTAATAATACCGATGACATTGATGCGGCTGTTGAACACCTAAACTCCCATATCACTAATGCTCAAAATTTTTCTACATTTAACACCTTCAAAAATAACTTTGCCTTTGTCCCACCCCGTTATATTTACAACCTTATCAAACAGCGTAATCAGCTCCGGCGACAATTTCAAAGTTCAAGAGACCCCTCCATTAAACCTCTTCTCAATAGGTTAAACAATAAAATCAAAAACAGTCTTTATAAAGAAAAACAGAAAAGTTGGAACAACTTTCTCAAAACTTTATCTTACGAGGACAACTCTCTTTGGATTCTTAAACGCAAGCTGAATAAACACTACACTTCCATCCCCCCCCTCACATCTAATAATGTTACCGCTTATACTGACCAAGAAAAAGCTAACATGCTTGCTAATTCTTATGCCACCCAATTTTCTCCTAATCCTACCCTTGCAAACCAAGCTCACCTTGATCATGTTAACGAGACAGTTCGGAATTTTTTGGCTAACCCCCCTCAAGATCCTCCCCATAAAATTCAACCTATTGTTATCCACAATATTATCAAAAAACTCAAAAAGCGTAAAACCCCAGGATACGATAAAATTACTAACTCTGCTCTTAGAAACCTTCCTCCTAATTGCATTATCTATATCACTGACCTCACTAACGCTATCTTAAAACATAACTACTTCCCTAAACCCTGGAAACTTTCTATAATCTCTCCTATTCCAAAACCTGGAACTAACCTGTCTGACCCCACTAATTACAGACCTATCTCCTTGCTACCTTCTATCAGTAAAGTGGTGGAACGTGTCATTCGTGCCCAGTTGCAGGAGTTCATTCAGCAGCACAACATTCTCATGCCCGAGCAGTTCGGCTTTCGCCCAAAACACTCAACACAACACCAGCTTCTTAGGGTTGTTGAGTTTCTCAGCGAGAAACTCAATGCAAAAATTCCCGCAGCTGCCATCTTTCTTGATGTCGCAAAGGCATTTGACAAGGTCTGGCATATGGGCCTCATTTACAAATTAATTCAGCTCGGTTTTCATCCCAGACTTATACATTTAATATATTCGTACCTTTGCGACCGCTCTTTTCAAGTCCGCATAAACAACATTCTATCTATTATTCTCCTTATCCTAGCGGGCATCCTTCAGGGGAGCGTGTTGGGCCCATTTTTATTTAACATTTTCTTTAACGACATCCCACGCTCCTTGCACACTCACCTCGCTCTTTATGCGGACGACACCTGTATTTACGCTTCGGCACACCACCCGTATACTCTTTACAGGTACCTACAGACTCATGTTGATGACTTCATGGGCTGGTGCATGCTTTGGCGCGTTGTCATAAATGAAACTAAAACTACTGCAGTATATTTCTCTCGCAAAATAAATTTCCCTAACAGAATCATTATTAACAACACTGTTATCCCTTGGTCAGACCAAGCTAAGTATCTTGGGGTCATCCTGGACCGCCGCCTAACCTGGAAAAAGCACACTTTCTCCATCAGAGGTAAAGTCGCCGGAGCCTTTAACTCTATAAAACCTCTCCTTAACAGTAAAACCTTGTCTGTTCACAATAAATTAATCCTTTATAATTCATGCATCCTTCCCATCATCACCTATGCCAGTCCGGTCTGGGGCTTCACTTGTAAGACCACTATGGACAACCTTAGTCGCCTGCACAATTCCAACCTGCGTACTGTCCGTAACGCATCTCGTTACCTTCGCAACTCCACGGTCCGTAGAGACCTCAAAACTACTACATTACGTAAACGCATAAACGACTTAGCCAAAAAATTTTATGAAAAAATTTTTGACCTCCCTAATGAAATTGTAGCGGAGCTACCGGATTATGACGCTTTTGAACCCCACCATCGGAAACGACCCAGGTTTTCCATAATTATGGACACTCAGTAACATCTGAGTTCTCCTCGCTAATTTTGCCTTCTCTTTTTTCTTTTTATCTGCTTTTCTTAATATATAAAAAAAAAAAAAAAAAAAAAAAAAAAAAAAAATTCTCTATATAACATAGAGACCATAAAAACAGAAAAACTTAAATAAAAATAAAATGTATGGCCCTGAATTGTCCCATTTTTTTGGTTGGATGTTGTGGTCTTGCCACCCTAGCTCTTTTTGCCCTTGCTTGGTGAGTGTTTCACTGAACAGTACTAACTTTAACTTTCAAATATCCATATAGTAGTTCTACAACTACAGTTAGACTTTAATTACTTTAAGACTCATGTAAATTTCCTTAAGATTTATTGTTAACTTACTTTCTTCTTAAGTTTTTACTTAAATTTAATTCTATTTTTATTCCTTTTTCCTTAATTTTCTTATTTTTCTCTTGTAAACTTCTATTTTCTTACAGTAGCATTGCTACAGTTTAACTTTATCCCAATGGCTCATTAAAACATAAGACATTCTATTTTCCTAGTCTGGGTGTTAAGCTGATAACAGCTAGGAAACCCCTCAATGCTGATTACCTGTTCAGTAATACTAATTCACGAATTATCTTAATTATAATTAAATACAACGATGTCTGACCGACATTGTGTAAGAAAAGAAATTGATAAAAATAGCTTCTGAATAACTCATTCCTATTTCACTTATATCTGTTCTGTTCTTTCAATGTCAAAGTTAGAAGGTACCAAAGCGTTATAAGTAAGCGAACAAACTTAATGCTGGAATCAGGCGTAAATTAACACAGTTGCGCCACCTTGTGGACGGAGTGATAATTCACATACGCGGGCTTTTAGTGTGGCGCGTATTTTCTAAATGGTTAGTCACTCACGGAAATGAAATTTGTTTGCCACATTTATTGCAACATAATGGCGTAGCGACTAGCGAGAGGGGCATCCAGATGCACTTAGCACCACGAAGTTTCCTTTGCCTTATCAAATGCACTTCAGTTATTAATCAAGATGAAAGAAACTTTACAATTTTAGTGGTGTGAGTAAGAAAACAGTTTGGTATCTACCTGTAGTTCACATTCCTTCCGCTACGTGGTGCATGACCTTGATTGATGTGACCTCGCTCTTAATCTTGCGGTTACTTCTACCATTTAAGATAGGACGCTTACTTATATCGCTTTGGAAAGTACTGCCCATGTCTGTATTAGGGATGGGCGTTCCTGCTCCTTTTGATAAACGAAAACGAACAGTTCCTTCCGACCTGGTCCTCAGGAACAGATCACGTGATCTCGTGAGGAACGAAGAACAACATTGTTACTAATCGACATTGTGTAACAAATATAATAAACATATATACATACGCATATACATGATCACACACACACACACATATATATATATATATTATAAATTCATTAATAAATAAGAACATGCAAATACACTATAAAATTGGAAAGAAGGTGTATATTAATAATATTTATAACATTTAATCTTGAAAACCACAAAACTATCAAATTTAAACAACACAGATAAAAAACACAGGTAAAAGACTGTTTCTGTCTCAGTGAGTGGATAGACGGACCGAACTCCACCCCCACTGTTAAAAACTTGCAGGTTTTTAAACACACGTTTATCCTGTATTCAAAACAACAGAAAAACTAAATTATCATTTAAGATATTAATTTATACTGCTTTGTTGTTTATACTATATGTGAGTTTAATATGATTTTTAAATTAATATGATAAGTTAGTAAATGATACCGTAATTTCCGGCGTATAATCCGCGGATCAAACAATCATTTTTCGACCCAGAAATTTTTTAAAACAAAATGTAACATTTTAGATCGCGGTAATTATTTGGCTTCAATTACTAAATAAAATTTCTGGGTCCAAACAGAATTGTTTGATCCGCGAGTTATACGCCGGAAATTACGGTAATTTAGTTTATAGTTATCATTTAAGCCATTAACCGCTGACGTTGCGTTCACGCAACAGTCAAAATAATTGCTCGTGCAATGTATTAATTACATTGGCACCACTATTTTAGAATTTAAAAAAACGTCTTATTTATTGGCAGGAATTTTGCTATTTTAGTAAAGTGAAATTTACCTTACTGAATTTGTGGTGGGAAACTACTTTCAACAAGAAATTTGAAAATTTCTGTCGTAATAGTTTTGGCGGTTAATGGGTTAAGATATTAATTTATGCTGCTTTGTTTTTTATACTATATATTTGTTTAATATGATTTTTAAATTAATATGACAATTTACTTAAGATATTAATTTATACTGCTTTGTTGTTTATTTTCTATACTTGTTTAATATGATTTTAAAATTAATATGATAATTTAGTAAATGATAATTTTGTTTTTCTGTTGTTTTGAATGCGGGATAGACGTGTGTTTAGAAATGTGCAATTTTTTTAACAGTGGGGGTGGAGTTAGGTCTGTCCGTCCACCTACTGAGGAAGAACAGCCAGTCTTTTACCTGTGTTTTTTACCTGCGTGGTTTAAATTTTATAGATTTGGAGTTTTAGTTAAATGTTATAAATATCATTGATGTACAACTTCTTTCCAAATTTATAGTGTATTTGCATGTTTTTATTTAGTAATGAAATATTTTTTGTCGCATTTAATATGTGCTGCTTTTGCGCCAGTTATGCACCGATTTTCATTACTTGCATTTGAAACATATATAATATAATTACATAACGCCATACACATTTTACAATTTAAAATTAGAATATCCACGGCGATAATGGTTGGAAAGCTTTGTAATATGGAACATGATTCGGATTTGGAAGAATAACGTGTTTTTTAAAACTGTTAAATTTATATCTAGAATTGATTTTTGTGCATTGTGTTTTCATAAGATTCGCAGAGAGAGGTCGTATTGTACAAAAATATTCTTCTTCTTTTCAATAAAGTAGTATGCCTCAATGCCATAAGAGTTCATGTTTAATGTGCGTATCTTTTCAAAAAATTTGTAAAGATAAAAATCATCATATTAATAAAAATAAAGGTAAAAATGATCATATATTTTACACTTGAAGTAAATTCAGAAAGGGGAAAAAAGTCTTTTTATGTAAATGCAAGAGATGACTTCGTTTTGTTTATAAAATAATGTTTCCAAAAAGTTTTTGATAAAAATTTTACTTCTTCCACATGTCTAAAAATGCGAAAAAACAGATGCTACTAACACTTGACATTGCTAAAGATCTTTTAGGATTCTTCCATGTGAGTAATGCTGCGTTTACACTATGGCTTATCAGGTCTACAAGGTCTGCGAGGTCTGCTAGGCGTGGGTTTAGGAGGGTCTGCGTGGTCTAGGCCTTGGCTTTAAAATACTAGACCCAACCAATCAGCGTGCTTCATATTTGTGTATTCCGCCATTTTAAAAGATCGAAGAAGAAGACGACAGCTTATGATTTTGAAATTAATAAGGGATTTACAAATTAAAGGTACGTAATGTGTTTTCAGATGTTTTTAACATTTCTCTACATCGTTTCATAACTGAAGAAGTTTCTTTTATAAAGCTATTCAATCGTAAGTTACTATTTTCATGTATTTACATACTACGCTACTAAAATTAATTTGTTAACTATGTTACATTTTATATTAGCAAATTATAAAACGATGTATTCGTAAATTCTTTAATTTGCATCTTCCTGTATTTACATACAACGCTGTCTATGCATTTGTTAATAGATAATTATGTTCCTCATTTCGAAATTCTTTAAAATCAACCTGGTTTCATATGCATGAATTTAAAAACAAATTTGATAGTATATGAATACAAATTAATATAATACGGTCGTTATTCTATTATAATGTACGGTAATGCCTTTTTTGTGAGTAAATAGTTTGATTTCCTTCAGGCATTTATTTGATATTCTATTTCAATGCATTTTTAGTACTGACAATTTTTAAATTTATCCCAAAACTAGCAACAAATTTTTAGCCATAGAATTAATTTTGAATTAACTCCAAGTTTTCCCTATTATTTTTATATAATTGACTGATCATGGCAAACTGTGCATACATGATTTGCATTCTTATTAATCAATTTTAAATGTGTTAATTTTTACAATGATACGGTACTGTTGGAATACAACGTCCATTTATCTTACCCTTTTCTTTCAGCGCATGCGCGTACAGTGACGTTTCTACAAATCCGCTCTGCGAGCGAGATTATTTAGTTCTGTTAAAAACATGTCAGTGCTTAGTCGCACTTAAGCTATGTATATATTTTTTGTCTTCGTGTTAGTGTTAATAAATGTTTATGTCGAGCTATTCTGCTAACTCTGTGTGCCCCCAAAACCAACAAAGGTTATGGGTACCAGAGACGCTACTCACTGCGCTATAAATAGCAGAAATATTTTTTAATTCGAACTTTCGAATCATAAAGTCTTAAGCCTAAACCGAAACTAAGAACTCTTCTACGTTCTGTCATTAACTGTTTTGATTTGTGGCTGCGAGATATTTTATTTAATCATGTCACATGTTACGACAATTGAAAAGCTCGGCAAAGATAACTTTGATAGCTGGAAACTTCAAATTGAAGCAGTATTAATAAAAAATGATCATTGGGATTATGTAACCGGCAAAGAAGAGAAACCGGCCGAAGGTAGCGCTGATGAAAAGAAATGGCTCCAGGCTGATCAAAAAGCCCGTGCTGATATAATTCTGGCCATAAATCCTAGTGAATTGTGCCACATCAAGCATTGTGCGACTTCAAATTCTGTATGGAATAAATTGAAAGACGTTTATGAATCAAGAGGCCCCGCAAAGAAAGCAACGCTGTTAAAACAGCTTCTGTTTCGAAAGATGAGTTTCAGTGAAACGATGTCTGAACATTTAAATATCTTTTTTGAGATTGTTGATAAATTAAAAGAAATGGAAATAGAAATTGCGGATGATTTGTTATCAATTCTTCTACTCTACAGTGTTCCTGAGAATTTCGAAAATTTTAGATGCGCTATAGAATCGAGAGATGAATTACCTAAACCCGATTCTTTGAAAATTAAGATGCTAGAAGAATGGGAAGCTAGAAAAGGAAAAACCACCCATGATTCACAAAATGCCTATTATATAGAAAACAAGAGAAACAATCAAGAACAGAAGAAAAATGAAAAATGGAAGACTAATACGAATAAAAATTTTCCTGCAGAGAGAAATTATCGTAATTTCAAGTGCAATTATTGCTCCAAAATCGGGCATAAAGCTAACGAATGTAGAAAGAAAATAGCTGACAGAAAGCTTGCATCTTTAAATAAAGGAAATCAAGGTTCAATGATTAGTTATGAAGAACCGGTTAGTATGGCATTTAACGATGTATACCATCAATCTACTGCATGGTGTTTAGACAGTGGTTGTACATCTCATATGTGCAAAGATAAAAATTTATTTACAGAATTTCATCCTCGTGATAATTCTACAATACAGCTTGCGGTTGATAAAACAGCAAAAATCACAGGAATAGGAACAGTTCTTATTACAGTGCCTAACGGTAGTGGGACTACTAATCTCACACTTAAGAACGTCCTGTGTGTACCTGAGTTAAAATGTAATTTGATTTCAACATCAAAAGCAACGGCTAATAATCGTTCTGTGCTTTTTAAAGAACGATATGCTAAAATAATTGAGCCTAATGGTTCTATACTAGTACAAGCTGTTCGTCAAGGTGATTTATATTATGTACATCCAATCCCCGAAAGAGCTGCAATAGCACAGGTAAGTGATTTTGTAAAATGGCATTTAAAGTTAGGACATTTAAATGAGTCTGATTTAAAGAAACTTAAATCTAATAATATGGTTAGAAATTTAAATTTCAATGATGATGAGTCTCTTAAAGATTGTAAAGTTTGTATTCAAGGTAAACAAACTGTCCGCCCTTTTCCTAAACAATCAAATTTTGAAAGTAATGATTTATTATTTCGGATCCATTCAGATTTATGTGGGCCCATGAGAGTCCCTTCCCATGGAGGATCGCGATATTTTGTTACTTTTATTGATGATAAATCACGTTATATTGAAGTTAGTTTTCTTAAAACCAACGATGAGGTTAAGAATGCATTTGTTAAATACAAAGCAGCAGTCGAAAACCGACTAGGAAAGAAAATAAAATTTCTTCGTACAGATAATGGCTTAGAATATTGCGGCGAAGAATTTGATAAATATATCGAAGAATGCGGTATAAAACGAGAATTTTCTTCCCCTTTAACCCCTCAGCAAAATGGCACCCCTGAGAGATCGAATAGAACGTTAACTGAAATGGCAAGGTGTTTACTATTACAAAGTAATCTTCCACAATCTTTTTGGGCCGAAGCCATAAATTGTGCTGCTTACATACGCAATCGCTGCCCGACACGACGTTTAAGCGAAAATAAAACTCCATATGAAGTATTCTTTGGCATCAAGCCAACTTTATCATACTTCAAAATATTTGGGCAAAAATGTTTCGTACTTAATAAAAGGCAAAATAAGGGAAAATTTGATCCTAGATCAGAAGAACATATTTTTGTAGGTTATTCTAATGAATCAAAAGCATATAGGCTTTGGAACAAGAAATCTAGAAAAATTGTTATAAGCCGTGATGTTCGATTTATTAACGAATTTGAAAATGATCCCTCCTGTAACACCGAAATAAAATTAATTTTTCCTTTCTCTCAAAATAATGAAAATACGAGCGCAAATACAATTACGCAACAATCAGAAATATTTTCAGTCATGAAAACGGAACCAGACAATTCTAGTGGCGACAGTGAAAGAGAAATTGATTCGCAATCTGATGAAATTTCCGACCCCCCTTCTTTCAGAACGCGCGGGAGGCCAAGAAAAATAAAAACAGGTAGAAAAGGGAGACCTCGAAAGGAATATCAAACAATTATTATTCCGAAAGAAGAAAAATCTCAAACTGCAGTAAATAATTCTTTTGACTCTTGTCCTGAATTATTTGAAGCTCTAAATAGTCCGTATAAAAACGAATGGATAAATGCGATAAATATAGAATTTAATTCATTAATGCAAGAAAATGCATGGCAAATAGTAGATAGGCCAAAACATAAGAAAATTATAGGATCTAAGTGGGTTTTAAAAACAAAATATAAGCCAGATGGGTCAATCGAGAAATTTAAAGCGAGATTGGTAGCAAAAGGTTGTACACAAAAACCTGGTATCGATTTTGACGAAAATTTTTCTCCTGTAGCTAGATTAAGTTCAATAAGAACTGCGATCGCATATGGCATCCAAAATGGGTTCACTGCATATCAATTAGATTTTATTATGGCTTATGTAAATGGTGATTTAACTGAAGAAATATACATGGAATTACCTGAAGGTTTTAAAAATGAATCTAATGATGACAAAGTTTGTTTATTAAAAAAATCCCTTTATGGATTAAAACAATCGGGTCGCCAATGGTTCAAAAAATTAGATGAAAAATTGAAACAAATGAAGTTTAAATCACTAAATGCTGATAAATGTGTGTATTTTTCTAAATCTCCCATTGAAGCTATTATCATTGTTTATGTTGATGATCTCATAATTCTTACTAAATGTAAAGAAGATTATCAATATATTCGAGATGAATTAGCAAAATCATTTAAAATGAGAGATTTAGGTCTCTTACACTATTGTTTGGGCATAGAATTTATGCAAAACGGGGACAATATTAAAATTACACAAAAGAAATACATTGAAGATATTCTGAGCAAATTTAATATGCAAGAATCCAAACCAATATCTACACCTTTTGATAATAACGTGAAGCTTACTAAAGATATGTGTCCCAAAACTGAAGAAGAAAAGTCTGAAATGAATAATATTCCCTACCGTCAATTAATAGGATCCCTTATGTATTTATCAGTTGCTACTAGACCTGATATAACTCACGCTGTGAATTTCCTAAGTCAATTTAACAACAATCCAGGTAAACCTCATTGGATAGCTGCAAAAAGAATTTTGCGATATCTGAAAGGAACCCAAGATCAAGGACTGATCTTTAAACGTGATTCTGAATCCTTGATTGCATTTGTCGATGCCGATTGGGCGTCGGATGTGAATGACAGAAAATCGTACACTGGCTACATTTTTAAATACGCCAGTGGAGCCATATCGTGGGAATCGAGAAAACAACGAACTGTCGCATTATCCACAACAGAGGCGGAGTACATGGCATTGTCAGAAGCCGCCAAAGAGATTTTGCATCTCAGACGGTTTTTAAGTGAACTTTCACCTGAAACAGTGACTGCGCCTACTATAATATTTTGTGATAACCAGTCTGCTCAAAAATTAGTACGAAATCCGGTTTACCATTCGCGCACCAAACACATCGATATTCGACATCATTTTGTGCGTGAAATTTACGATAATGGCGAAATAGAGGTCAAATACCTAGAGACAGAAAATATGCCTGCAGACATTTTAACCAAAGCTTTAAACGCTTATAAACATAAAAAATGTTGTGAAATGATAGGACAAAATGTTTAAAATAATTTTCAGCATTATTCTGTATCCTTTTGTATATAAGTATATAATTTGTATTTGTAATTTTTATATTAATATTATTTCTCTGTAATTTGCTTAATAGGAGAATATTGTTTTGTTAAGAAAATGCACGTTGTAAAGGGGGAATTGTTGGAATACAACGTCCATTTATCTTACCCTTTTCTTTCAGCGCATGCGCGTACAGTGACGTTTCTACAAATCCGCTCTGCGAGCGAGATTATTTAGTTCTGTTAAAAACATGTCAGTGCTTAGTCGCACTTAAGCTATGTATATATTTTTTGTCTTCGTGTTAGTGTTAATAAATGTTTATGTCGAGCTATTCTGCTAACTCTGTGTGCCCCCAAAACCAACAGGTACAGTGTAAAGTATTATGAAGACCAGGGGCGCCATTTCAGAACTTTCTTGGGGGGGGGGGGGGCAAACATTTTTTGAGGGATTCTATATAGCTAAGGGTAGGATCCAGGGGGTCTTACCCCCCCCCCCCGTATGAGAAATATTTACTGACTTATGCTTACAAAAACAGTAAAAATTTCGAATCCGGAAACTCAGAACCAATGAAGTATTCCGTTTTAAACAGGTTTCCGTCTTATAAGGTAAAATTTTAATATATTGGACATGATTTTTTTCTTTTTAGACAGGATTCTATTATAGACAGGTTTCATTTTTACAAGTATCCTCACTGACTGTTAAACAATCCGCTCTATAATATAGCTCTGAAAAGAGATGTATTAGAGTAAAACTTGTGAAAACGAAACCTGTCTATAACAAATTTTTTTCTAGAAGGGGAAAAAATCAAATTTCGTTGAAAAAACATCATACAATTATACTTGCTAAGACAGAGACCTGTTTAAATGGAGCTTTTTTCTAGTCCCTTTCGAAATTTTACTTACAAGGATGCCATTTCATGAGTTCCCTGACGAAGAAGAAGGAAAATTTTTCTTTGAGGAACAGGGAACGTGGAAAATTGCACAACTTGCAGAACTGCACAAATCACTCAGAAAGAAAATCCCGCACAATAAAAAATGCTCTACGTGATTTTGTCTCCATAACTTCTTTCACAAGCATGCGATTATTCCACAATTTTTTTAAATTTTCGTGAAAGTCCGCGATTTTTCTTTTTTTCAAAATCCGCAAAATCAATTCATCAATGGGTCGCAGAAAAAAATCGCGAATCTTGGAAATTTTGAAAAAAAAAAAAAGTCTCCAAAATGGTCGCTTATAAAATTGCTCATTTCTTCAAACGACCGTGGAACATATCGCTAATTTCATCAGAGATCGCGAAAAGAAATACAGATTTCGTCAAACGATTGCACAAACAGAAATCTTGAATTTCGTAAAAGGATTGCACAGAAAATTGCAAATTTCGTCATAAGATTGCGCAAAAAATCACGAAAATTTAGTCGAACAATCGCGCAATAAAATCGAGGAGAAATTCGTCAAACGATCGCGTAATAAGATCCAAAATTCTCAGCTAACAGTCTAACTCTCGCGCAAAAAAATCACAAACATTATTAGTCGGTGGCAGAAACAAAATCACAAATTTCAATAAATGATAGTGATAAAGAAACGTGGATTTTGTCAAAAAAATCGCGAAAACAACTATCAAATTTCATCAGTTGGTCGCGGAAAAATATTGTGAATTTCGGCAAGTGCTCGCGCGAAAAAAATCCATTTCGTATAACGCTTGCAGAAAAAAAATCGTTAATTCCGTGAATCGATCACGGAAAAAATCGCAAATTTCGTCAGATGATCGCGAAAAAAAATCATGAAATTCAATCAGTTTTGATAATCAGCCAAGGAACGTCATGAATAGATCACGAAATTTGCAAATTTTGAGATCTATAAATATAAGAAATTTTTCGTTAGTGATTTTCTGCAAGTAAAGGTAAAGCGTTAATTGTTTCGGATTGTGTTTTCACTATTATGAGATGGTTTCATATTAATCCGATTTTTCAAAGAAAAAGAAGTTTTTCTAAATATTTTTCAGATAAAAAAAAACCTACATATTTGAACATTAATGAATACTATCTATATATCTTCATTTTTATACAGAAAGGGTAAAATTTATAATTAATATTCATATAAAAAGCACAAATAAATGCAGAAGAATTATTTTCATGTGCATGCATATAATTTAAAATTATTTAAAATACATTAGAAGAACACAGAACGTTTTCAGTCATCACAAGACATTATTTTCTTTGCGCTTATTCGAGAATTGGCTAGAAGAAAATCATTGTGATTGTTGTATCTATGATTTTGACGAGTTTTTCCATAATCCATTTTCACACAGCTGAGAAGCAACTGATAAAAAAAAAAAATCTCACATGTATTTTTAAAATTAACCAAAGTACTCATTAAAGATGTATGTCTCACCTTGAAGTAGTTCAAATAGTAAGGCTTTAGGAAATTTTTTTGATAATTATTAATTTCTGTGCATAAGCATTATTTAATGCATATGTTTTCATTGCAATCAAATCTGATAAGTTATTTTAGAGTTTGAGCAATATTCTAATGTTTGTTTGAGTCTGACATTTGATCAGGGATATTCGGTAATATGAATATTCTGTAATTGAATATTCGGTATCTATTCGGTATTCGGCCATACTACCGAAGATTCAGTTAGGCCGAATATCAAACTATTTGGTATGCCGAATATCAAACCATTCGGTCTACCGAATATTCGGTTTGACCGAATATCAAACTATTCGCCCAAACCGAATACTTAAAAGAACTCTTAAAAATATTTTTTAAAACGTTACACAACTTCTAACTGTCAATTAATAAAGATATTCAAAATAATTAGAATCTTTAAATAAACGAGAATGATTTTATGTTATTTATTTGTTGTTTTAAAAATGTCACTTAAAAAAATTAACCATTAATGACATGTCATTTGTTCATGGGAATTATTAAATGTAGAAATGCAAGTTACTGAGCATTGTCTGGTAAATAATCTGTTTCTTGCTTTTTCGCAAACAGGGTGTTTCTAAATAAAATGGAACAAAATTTCAGGAGTAATAATAGGCATCAAAACAGGCAATTTTTGTCCAGTAAATCAGGATCGCAATTCACTTATTCAGCAAAAATACAGTGCATCCTCAAGTCAAACTTTAATTTTCTTTTGTTACTTTAACAGTAACGAAGGTATTGTAATTATATTGTCAGCAGAATTACTTTAATTTCTGTGAAATATGATAACATGACTAGAGATGCAACGAATATTCGGCCGAAGCCGAATATTCGTCCCATTCGGCCTGTCTGCCGAATATTCGGCTTCGGCCGAATATCAAGTCCATTATTCGGCCTTGGCCGAATAGTACTGTAATAAATGTTTTCATATTTACACAGTATAACTTTTTAATTTGACAATTTATATTCATCATGTATAACGAAAATTTTATTTAAAATTAGCTAACACTTTTTTTCCCCCATTAACTTTCATATTGCGAATGGATTTTATCTACCCATTTTTATATAAGAGGCTAATTTAGGAATCATGTTAAAAAATTTTTATGCGGTATCAGTAAGCACAAAAAGTATCTGCAATAAGCTAACATTAAATCTATTCAAAATTGTTTTAACACAGCTATACAAGCTAATTCAAATTTTTTTTTTTTTTTTTTTTTTTAATCATAATGGGAAGTTTAACATTTATCCCTTGTTACATAAAAATATATTTCTTTCAATAATATTTTGAATTATACCTATAAAGAACATAAATATATGATTGATTAGATACAGATGTTTAAGATATTTAAGTCATATGTTGCTTAAGGGTTTTTTTTTTAGTAAAATACGCTTAAAAGTTAAATATAATTTAAGTGATTTTTTTAAGTGTGTCACTATTTCTTATTAAATAATGAAAGAAATGTAAATACTAAATTCTTTTAATTAGTATGCATATGCATTTACGTTTTAGATTTTTTTTTTCAAGAATAGCATTGTAATGTTTATATTTGCCTTAAAAAACAGTTAAAATGTTTTCAATAAACGCAGATTGTGATGCAGAAATAATAATTCAGCATTCTCAGGTGATTGCCCCCCCCCCCTTTTTTTTTCGTAAATGTTACCTGCTTTTGAAAATAATCTCTTACTATATATGGTACTTTCTGGTGCAGAAAGGTACTTTTTGGCTAACCGTGAAAGGTTTGGAAAGTCTTCCGAATTTTTCGCCCACCACTCCAAAGGACACTGTTGTCTTTCTAGCAGTGGCTGGGAAAGAAAACTACTAATTTCTTTTCCGTCTTCACATTGAGGGGCACTTTCAATAGAGGCTTCAATGCTGACAGCAAAGAAAAAAAAATAATAAAGATGAAAAAAAATTTTGTTAATTGTGAGCTTTATAAAGTCTACAATGATTTCTTTCCACTATTTTAGAGGATATTCCTTTCACCATTTCTATCAGTGGTTTTTCTTAAGATATTAAGATTTCTTATTTTTTATTTTATCTGAAAGCTGAAACTTATCTTTCCTAGTACTTTTAAAATTTTGTCATTATTTTAAAATGTAATAACAACACACATATCTATTAAAATGTAACTAGACAGTACCTGATGAGGAACTTTTGCTAAGAATTTTATTGGGGGGGGGGGGGGCTGAATTATATTATTGAGCCAATTTTTAGGCCGAACATAGCCGAATATTTTTTCAAAGTAAAATAATGCTTTAAAAAATTAAAAATTTGTATATAAATAATTTTTTAAAAGAAAACAATACATTTTAATTGTGAAATATACAAGAATTGTGCACATAGTGCACACTATATTTTGTTTTTAGGCAAAAATAAGTTCATTATTCGGCGGCCGAATAGGCCAAATATTCGGCTATAACTTGGCCGAATATTCGGTATTCGGTTATTCGGCCAAACCACTATTCGTTGCATCACTAAACATGACGAGAAGTGCTGGAAATAGCAACCATTCATATCTAAACAGCACTGAGCTACATTGTTTTATTAAGAATGCATCTAACAATACTTATACTGTACCACTGACCAAAATCCAGTCTCTTCCAAGGATATCATCACATTCTATGCAAGTAAATTAATGTGATGCAAATTTCGCTAAAATGTCTTCATTTTTATACAGTTACAAATGAAAATTCTGCTACGGCTTGTACACCTTTCATTTTTGATGAAAGAAGTGGAACGATATGTTGCTTCTTTTTCAATATAAGATAATTCTTTTCATTTGTTTGAATTAATTGAAGAAGGCATGGAATTTAAATTTTGTTATGTAAAATTTTTTTAAACCATCCTCTTCTTAAATAATAACTCAAAACATACCTTTTTTAGTACAAAATTTACTTATAAAAATAGTCTTGTTTGTCAAAATGGAAGCATCTGTGCTAAATATTATATAAAATTGTTTAAAATTTAACTTTTTAATGTTAAACACTGAGACATAAAACTGTTTGGCCAGCCGAATAGTTACTATTCGGTATTCGGTTTACCTGCAGGCCAAATATTCGGCATTCGGTATTCGACTAAAATCACTATTAGGTGCATCCCTGCATTTGATGGTTGATAAATTTTCTGAAATATCAAATTCCTTGGGGGGGGGGCTGTTGCCCCCCCAGCCCCCTCAAATGGCGCCCCTGACTTTGAATTGTATTTAGCTTCTTATCCTCCCCCTAAAAAAATTCTAATGACATATAAAATTTAACTTTTTTTTAAATTGAACAAACTTGTTTTTAAATAACATTTTTACTTGTAATTATTATTAATAATTTATAAACCATCCCTTATTCTTTTTAAAATTTTATCTTATGTGTTTATCTTTCTGAAATTTTCTTTAATAATTAATCAGTAGTAGTATATTAAAACTGTAAAATCTAGAACATGAATTTTTCCTCTCCACTTCCCCACAAGAGATGATTTAAGATTGAAAAGTTCGTAAATTATTATTTTTTTTTTTTCAGAAAGAGTTTGAAAAACTTTCATACCTATAAAAGTTATACTAGAAGTAGAGATTAGAATCTGCTGGTGCCAAGATAAATACATATTTTACCAAGTTTGCTCTCAGGATATCGCAGGTGTGTAATTTTCTATAATAAGCGACTACCATTTGTGATCTGCAAGAAAGTGGATTGTCTGATGCTCTTGGACTATGTGCTGTTTCTGTTGTTTTCCCTTAAAATTCATCAATCAGGAACTGTCGTATAAATAAAGTATTCTAACTTGTGACTGACTGTAAGTATGTAGTTTTTTTATATATTTATTTTCTGTTGCTTAGAACGAGGGATTTTGAAATGCATTCTACATTGTTTTTGTTGTTTTTATTAGTTTATTAGGATTATTATAGTCTTTTTTTTAATTATTTACATTGCAGGATGTTTTCAATGGGATATTTTCAACAGTTATGTGAATGTTTGTCGATTGCCTGTTGAAGATATGAATCTTCAATAATATTCGTGTATGAGGATTGTAAGTCATTTTTCTCAAAAGTACATGTTGTGTATTTTATTTATCATTGTTTTATCTTTTATATATAACGTCATTTTTCTCACAAAATCAATCTGTATCTAAGAGAATTTTATTCTCTTCTTTAATCAATGTTTTCTTTGTATTAGTTTTTTTACTTTATAAAATGGCGTTAAATGATCAATTAAAAAATGTAGTTTATGTAAATATGTAAACTATGTTTTATATAAACATTGAGTATATGAGTATTCTGTTAGCAGGAAGCAGTTAACCTCTCCCCCCCCCCCCCTATACACACTTTTCAAGGATTTGATATTGGAAAAAATGTGTCGCTCAGACTTTAAAAAAATTCAGAAATTACACGAAAGCTAGAATAATTTATCAGATTTGTCTAAAATAAGATCACAGCATTAAATAAGCAATTTAAGCACAGGAAATAATTAGTAATAATGTATATATTTGAGAATATGGTTATGTATATTGCTTCGTAGCTGTGAACTATGATCAAATGATACCTCTCCCATTTCAGAAAAACTTTTAAAATGGTACACCTGGATAATTTTAATTTAATATCAGCTTAATAGTTATTAAACTGCATACATTTTATTTAATATTAATATTGAAACAATATAAAATGTATTATCTATGGTAGTATCATGGTTTTAATTTGTTTAATAATTATTAAGCTGCATATGTAATAATCTAATGTATTTGATTTAATATTTGTTAATGTTGAACTAATCTAAAATGTATTACTATTATTATCAATGTTGTTTTTTTGTTTTTTTTTTGTTGTAATTTGGGTTGTTTATTTACAATTCTTTGAAGTGATATGAATTATTTATTTCATTAGTATAAGTTATTGAAATTATCAGGAGCATATGGTGTATTTTAGAATTCAATTAAAATGTGTCAACATTATAATTAATTTTTATAAAGCTCTGAGCTGGAAAATAAAATATGTGATATTGTTTGTTTCGCTCAATCAATGTTTGTAATTCACTGGGTCATCCAATGGTAACTTACGTTACATTTAGAACAATTTATTTCAGTAATTTTAGTAATTAAAGACAAAAAAAAAATATTCACAATGCAAAGTTGACATGATTTGTTAATTAAACCTATTCAAAGATCAATTTAGATGAAAATGACCTAATTTTCATGTTTTTTCTTGAACTTTGCCAGTTATATTTATCATGGTAACTGACATTACTGAAAAAGTAACGTAAGTTGCCATAAAAAACATAGTTTTCATTTTCTAGGTAATTTTCATCCAAATTGACCTTTGGATAGGTTTAATTAACAAATCATGTCAGCTTTACATATGAAAATTTTTTGGTGTTATATTACTGAAATTACCGCTGTAAATTGTTTTAAATTATAACGTAAGTTACCATGGAATGACCTTCGTATTCAACGACTAACAAAATTGGAATTAATAGATATCCGGTGCCATAAAATGCTATAATTTGAAATAAGTCTTCTAAATTTTTGAGTCAAAGTTCATTAAACCAAAAAAAAAAAAAAAAAAAATCGGAAGCCATGCTTTTATGATATTTACGCTTTTAGATTTCGCTTACAGAATTTACATTTTTCCTATAATATATTTTGTAAGTAAGCGGCAGTTTCATACTTTATTTTAAATATGAATTAACTAAGAAATTATGAGCATAGCAAGTAAAAGTTTTTTAAATGTTTTTTTTTTAGCTCAAAAGATTAGTTTTGAGATGTTAATGATAATATTCATAGCTACTGAATCAGAATTTCGTTCAAAAGTGTTTTGAGAAATTTAAATGACCATATGTATAAAATTTATCACTTGTATTGTTTGGTTATTTTATTTAGTTGTAATTAATGCAGTTTATAAATATAACATATGGAAAATAATGATGTTTATTAGTAAAACATATTGCACATTAGCTGCATTTGGTTGCTCCCCTTCCCTGGCTTTTTTTGGAAAAATAACCTTTATGTATAGTGCGTAATATAAATAAGTGTGTTTTATTGAATTCTTCCACTTGTGGAAAGCATATTCTCTTATTTTTTCTATTTAAATTATTCTACACTGACTATTACTCATGCTGGTTAAGCTATTTAATACACTTATATTTAACTTCAGAGTACTTTTATTTTACTCGTGTACAAATCTTTCCAATAACAGCTTTTTTTTCTTTTTTTATACACATGAAAATTGGAAACAATATTTTGATGATATATTTTTTTTCTGCAATTGAATCGAAATGAGTGAAAGGCATGTATTTAAATGTATGTGACATATGTATTAGAATGAAATGAGTGAATGGTTTATATTTAAAATTTAGTGAATGCAATGCGAATAATGACAAAGGAAAAATATTTGTTGATTTATCGCCTGTGCTGACTAACAGAAAAGTACCATATTTTAAAATTATTTTTTATATTACTATGCAAATCCTGAAATGAAGAGTTTTAATGTTATTAATAATTAATGCTATTTTGATCTCGGGTTCGAAATTTTAAGTTTATTTATTAATTATACTATGTTAACTCTCATGGAAAGATGCTTGCAAACTAATATTAAACCAATGGCAACTTTACAAATTTCTCGTTTGCTTTTGAATATTTTTAAATGTTTTTTTCTGTTTTGCGTAAAACAATGTCTAATTGGGTATCTTTTTGCTCTTGATTTCAGGTGCAGTTTTTCAGAAGAAAATTTCAGTTTCAGAACTTGTTTCAAAATTAAAAATGTCCTCAGAAGAAAAAAAAACTGCAACCAAAGAAAAATAAAGTAAACATTTGGTTAGACACCAGGTTCAGATTACCCAGGCCAAAAAAAAAAAAATAAATAAATAAATAAATAAAATAAATAAATAAATAAATAAAATAAATAAAATAAATAAATAAATAAAAATCAATCCAAAGTACTGAAATTCAAATAAGAATTTTGAAAAGAACATTGCCGTTGGTTCAACATTTAGTTTCAGTGTTCTCGTGTTACTACTAGAGATGAGGGATATGGGCTTGGGCTACACTTTTGTACCATTCTTCGAGCTCGGGTGGGCCCGAACTCATTCCTTCTGAAATTAACAATTTTATTTATTCTCATGCAGAAAAAATAAAACAACTTTTTTTCCCCTTAAAAATTACTTATTCCATTTCGAGTCATTTTAATGTTATTTTTATCAGAATGAAAGGGAAACAGAAATAGTGTTTTTAAGTTCTTTTTAGTTGTGTTTGTAACTATATAAATACGTAGCACCTATAGTCTTCATCTGGTTCGTCCATCTGTCCGCATATAACAGCGCAAAAAATACCCAACCAAATGGTTTGAAATTTAATATATATATAATCGTTGCAGAATGTTGTCAAGTCATTTCAAATTTTATGAAAATCAAATCAAAACTTAAAAAGATATTAATAAAAGTTTTCTCCATTCTATTAAATCCTATCATACATAATTAATTCAATGATATCCTATGACAGGTAATGATTCTAGGTTGCCATGTTGATTACATCATATTTAAGATGGAATCCTATTACTGAATTTTATATATAGAATCATAATAAATTATGTATTCATGCATTTTTGCATAAAACTGCAACAGCTATTGCACCAAGATCTAAATATTTATAAAAGTAGTTATAGTATGAACGCGCGTCTCATTTGCCGTACAGTTTCTAACTTGTTTAAATTTAGTATGAGTTTTGACTTCTCTGAAAGCAGTTCTATCAGCCATACAATAAGTTTCTTTCATTTATGGGAAGTAAATATACAATACTCTACATACATTCTTGTAATATTTTTAGAAATTTAATTGTGTAAACAATAAAGGTTTCCCTTTTAATAGGATCCACTTGCATTTCGTATACCTTCAATCTACTGATATTCTTAGCATTTTGAATTAGACTTATTTCTTTTTGCTCACTAAATATTATTTACTAATTTATGTATTCTTTATTTGAATTAATGGACTGAAATTTTCTTTCTTTCTTTTTTTTTTTTTTTAGGTATGTCAAGAACATGCTTTTTGGTTTTGATGCACTATTTATTACTTTTTAATTATTATACCAACTGAAAGTTATTAAATGATTATCTCTCTTCTTTCCAAAAGACTGTCTTAATAGTTCGCAATTTAGCTAGTTACACAGTTTATTTTTACTCAATTTTTACTAATGCTTTATCTTCCTTTCAGATTGAAATATAAATACCTGTTTCTTCAGATCAATAAAGTTTTCTGCAAAACCTTGTGTCATCATCATAGATCATTATGATACATATTAATATTTTTTTATTTATTATATGTAGTAATCATTATATTCAATAATAAGCAAAATTATTTAGACTTATTCAAAAATTATTACATAACAAAATAAATTTTGTTATGTAATAATATTTATAATATAAAGAAATTTTATTTTGTTTCTGTAACTTGTACTTTCAAGTAAAAGAAATTTATTAAAAATTTGTTGTCTTTATTTGACTATATATTTTTATTATAAATGGTATTTCAAGTATTTACTTGTTTTGTCTATCATGTAAACCTTGATTTAAGAATTGTTTTTAATTATCTATTTATTTTTAATAAAAAAACGGCTAAGATATAAAATTGAGAAACATTTTCAACATGGTTGAAAAGTGTTTATGAATTCAGTTTGTCTGTTTGCCCACACTTGTAAATATACTGAGATGACATTGTAATTATTAAAGGCTAATGATGTTCGCTATAGATGGTGCTATTTAAATGTGAAATTCAACAAATATAATGCATCAAAAAGTGTTATGGGGACAACAAGTGCTGAAAATGGATTTTTACTGAGTTGCGTGTTTTTAAATGGCACATTTAGATATTTCATTTCGTTGTATGAAAATATTAAATTTCTTAATAGCTACTGTTGGAGAGTGTTTCATAGTCTATGCTTAATTTTTCATAATTATTATTTGTGTGTATATTCCTTATACCAGTGGTGTAGCCAGTATCCTTATTTGTAAGGGGTTTTGGAGAATTATTACTCCTTGTGTGATACAATATGTGACAAATAAAAAACAATGTAATGAAAAGCAAAAATAAACATAAGTTTAGCATTTATGTGTTTAAAGGTTTCATAGAAAAGCTTCTTTAATCTTCAAAGGGAAAAAAAAGAAAGAGAGTGGGAAAGAACAATAGCGGTAATATATATGTAGAACTTAGCACATTACCATTACACATTAATAACACACTGATAATTACTCCTCACATTAGCCATATTGCTCTTAACTTTTGCTTTTATTAAATTTGTGTTGAAATAGAGGTTCCTTTTATAAAACCTTGAAACAAACGATAAACAATTTTATGCTGCTTATGTTTTTCTTTGCTTTGGTTTTTACACATTTTTATCTTAATATAAGGTATTTTCAATACAACTTATTAGTTTTTTAAATACTGTGGGAGGAATTTTGAAATGCCACCTTCTTTTGCTGCTGCACTGTTTATATAAATCTACATTTTTTGACCGATTTGCATGTAACTTAATATAAGGGCTGTGCATATATAAAATTATCATTTTAATGTGTGTGTGTGTGTGGGGGGGGGGGGGGTGGAGTCTGACACTTGATTGTCATAAGATATATTTGGGTAAGAGTTTTTTTTTAATCCAAACGAAATTTTTTGTTTTAGTGCTTTAATTTTTTCTTTACATCAAAATAGTCTTATACCTTTTAAATAGTAAGTGCCTCTTTTAGATGTTAATTGATATACAGTTGTTTAAATGTAAAATCATATCTTTATATCACTGTAAACGCAAACATAAAAAAATAAAAAGGATTTTTAAACATTGATGATGATTTCATTAAGGTGTGTGTGGGAGGGGGGTCGAGGAATGATAACGTATGATACTGTAAGTGAGGGGACTAAAATTACCTAAATGTTGATAACATTATACACTGCTCAAAACAATTAAAGGATATTGCAGTTTTAGGTGGATTTTGTATCTGGTAAACTGTTTAGCTGATTGATACATGGTCGACAGACATAGTAGGTTATATGAGAATAGATTACACATGTTTGGCAGAAAAAAATGCATTTTATTGCGCATTTGTGTACTAAAGGAAAAAAACACAATTTGTGCATATGAGAAAAAAAGAATAAGAAAGGGTGTTTTCTTCAAAGAAAATCATTTTCAGTAGGGGGTATGGTTTCCACGGGCGGCCAGCAACGTTGAACACCTTTGAGGCATGGACTCAATGAGGCTATTAATGACGAGTTGGGGTATTCTGCCCCACTCTTCCAGAAGAGCTCTTTCCAGTTCTTGGAGAGTTTGTGGGGGTTGTTGGCGGCCAGAAACTCGTCTTCCTAGAGCGTCCCAAACGTGCTCGATTGGATTCATGTCTGGAGAACACGCTGGCCATTCCATTCGAACGATTCCTTCCTCGAAAAGGAAATCCTCCACCAGGTTTGCACGATGTGGCCTGCAGTTATCGTCCATTAAAATGAAGTTATCTCCGATTGCTGCAGCGTAAGGGACAACAATAGGTCTGAGGATCTCATCCCTATATCGGCGACCAGTCAGAGCTCCATCTCGAATGATGTAGAGGTCAGTGCGCCCGTCAATGGAGATGCCACCATACACCAACACTCCTCCACCGCCAAATCTGACACTTTCGTGCACGAACGCAGGATTATTCCTACTGCCACGGTCCCTCCAGATGAAAATACGCCTATTATCCGGATGCACAGAAAAACAGGACTCGTCAGAAAACAGAATATTGCTCCATTCATTTCTCCTCCAGTTGACATGCTCGGTTGTCCACTCCCTGCGGTCGCGACGATGCCTTGATGTTAATCTAACACATACCATCGGTCGGCGAGCATACAGACCTACAGCATGGAGCCGGTTTCGGACAGTCTCAGTTGAAATCGTGGTGCCTGTAGCCGAACGAAGGTGTTGTTGGAGAAGAGTAGCGTTCATGGTTCGGTGTCTCCGAGCTGTTAACGCTAAATACCGATCTTCATTGGGCGTTTTTGCCCGTCTACGACCTTGCCCTGGTCTTCGGCCTGCACATCCACTCTCCAAAAAACGGTTCCAGATCCTGGAAATGACACTTTGTGACACTCCAATGGCTTGCGCTACTTCGGCTTGAGTTTGGCCCCCTTCTAACCTACCAACAATTATCAAAGCTTCTGAATCTGTCAAATGACTTCGCTGAGACATCGTACTCATCGAAACAAAGCAATCACTGAATGCCGATCATTCTTGTCTTCATCCTCTTTTATCCAGTTGAAAGTCAAATTTCATTCGCTGCCGCTGAAGCGACGTTTTTGACGTCGAACTCAAAATTTGCATACTCCACAGTTTGAAAACCAGAAAAATTTGCATTTGTGATTCTCTTCTTCTATTTTCGGCAAAAAAAATTTCGTTTATATCTTTATTTTATATAAAACTTCAAATATCCTTTAATTGTTTTGAGCAGTGTATATGTACAATACCATACAATAGTTTTTGAATGGGAGTAAAATTATTGCAAATTTAAAACAATTATCAGATTTCTCAGCCCTATTTTCAACCATCTGCTGTAGTTTATAATTTAAAAAAAATTATTTAATTTGCTAATGCAACTTTTTTTTTCATATTGTCACAAAAGGAAAATGGGTATGAGCACTATTTTTATAAATCAATTAAAAATCAGACTCGCTGTATTTTCACATGCAAAAATGGCATAATTTTGAACAGATAATGCACATTTTTCAAATATAAATTTTTAAGCCTTTACTATAAGTTTTACCACAGTACCTTTATTTAAATGTAACATCACGACTAAAAGTATATGGAAAATGGCATCATTTTCATGTAATCATTGTAGATTTAATTTTCACGAGCGATAATGTAAGTTTCCATTTAAAAATATTGTTTTATCATCAGGGAAGGACACTTGCTCTTCTGAAATTAATGTCCATTATCTGTAAAGTAAAAGCTTTATTTTCAAACTGTGTAAAGGTAAAATTTCACGAAATGTTACATTTAGTTCCTTTTTTTCCCAGTATTGTCAGGGAAATGAAATATTTTCTGTTACATGTGCCAAAGAAATTCTGTATTCTCCCTTATAAAGCAGAGGGATTTTACTATTATTGTGTCAAAGTAATTAATTTTTTCCTCATTGTCGTTTTAAAGATTTATAGCTCAGAAGGTAGTGTCACAGATGACAATAATATAAATAATGAGACAGGCAGTTAACTGTTGCACCAGAGAGTGGTGTTGCCATAGTAACATCATACGCTCTGCTGCAATGAGAAATGAAGTGGTAACCTGATTACTGATGATGTCTTCGATTAGGTTTTCCATCAGTGTTGGTATTCATTTCCCATTGTCGCAACATAATGTCAACATTAAAGCCAAACCATACATATAACAATTAACAAAACAAAAGTAAGCTCCTACTGCCATTTTTTAAATGAAGAATTGAAGCAGTTATCTCTTTTGTCAGGGGTCGTCTCTGCCCTCCTGGACCCCCGTTTAAAGTAATTTTTGAACACTTAAATCAAAAAGAAAAATCGTCCTTACCCTCCTGGACCCCTGTTTAAGGTAATTTCTGAACACTTAAGGGACAGTCTCCCTTTTCAACAATTCTTTATTTTAAATATGATTCAAATGGTGAACTCACTGAATTTCAATGTTCAACTAAAAGTACCTTTTGAAAAAAAAATTAACTGTGTATTTAATTAAAATTTTTAAAAAGTTTATAAAAATTTGAATTTTTTAAAAACTCTACAACTTTTTAAAAAATTGATATTTTTGCCCAATTTTTTTTCTTTTTTTAGATTTTCAAATGTTTATTACACAAGCTTGCACATGAATTTTTAGACATATCTAATATTACATTTATTATGATTTTTTTACTGATATATATATATATATATATATATAGTGCAAAACGATGAAATCTAACACATCTTCATATACTTTTATTTTTTTTAAATAAATAAAAAAAAAACAAACCTGAAGGGTAATTCCATGCGCAGATTTATCACATATATAATAAATAACATGTACAAAAAAAGCTTAAATTTCTATCTCAAATACAGAAAAAGCCTTAAAACATGAAAGTGAAGAAAATATGAAAATGGAGAAAAAGCCATTTAAAGTTTTAATTTGTGTGGGTAATTGCGCTGAGTGTTTTAACAAAATTTACAATACCTCGCGATATATTTACTGTATGGAAAAAAATGAGGTTTCAAAATAGTCACAATTAAACAGGCTTTCATTTAATATTAAAGAAGAAAAATCAATTTTTTGACCAATTTTAAGGTAAACTGCCCCCTTAAATCAAAAGGAAAAATAAAAGTAAATTTTATTTTGTGGAAAGGAGGGATCGTACCCCTTCCCCAGACAACAACAACAAAAAAGTTAGATTTATTTTCTCTCTGTGTTTCATTATTTTAAACTGTTTGAAAAGAGTAAATTTTGTTTGTTTTTTTCACAGTCAAGGAAAAAGAAAATTAGGGAACGGAAACTGCAGTTTCTTGCTTCCCTTGTGAGCAATTAGCTTTGAAAAATGCTTAATTTTTATTAATTTGCACGTAATTAATGTCTGTGAAAAAGAAATTACCGCGCAAACAATTCTGACACATTCATTTCGATACGAATACGAACCTAAACAAACAAACACGACTGTCCCTCCCTTCCCCAACCCGCAAATATACGCATGCGCAAG
Organism: Maratus speciosus; assembly: GCA_963932465.1. Lineage (NCBI taxonomy): Eukaryota > Metazoa > Arthropoda > Arachnida > Araneae > Salticidae > Maratus > Maratus speciosus. The sequence continues at coordinate 112,831,532 of OZ010799.1, forward strand.
CCAAGTTCTTATGCCGTAGTGTGAACGCATTTTTTTTTCGATTCTTGGACCTGAAAGACCCAAAAGACCTGACAGGCCACATAGTGTAAACGCAGCATAAGAGTTTACCTCTTGTACATTAGGAACTATGTGTTATGGGGTGGTAGAGGGCATAGAAGTGCTAAGGTGGGGCATGGCCAAAAAATGATTGGGAGCCATAACTCTAAAACAATAAATTAAAAAAGTAATGCGGCAGACAGCGTTCTCAGATCTAGAGAGATTCAAATATTTTTAATGATTTAGGGAAAAGTTAAAAACTTTTCAAAAAATTTCTGAAAAAAGATGACTTTTAATACATTTTTGAATATTTTGTAGAGCATTACGCAGGCATACTTCAATTTTTACCAATCAATCAAAAACATGCTCACTCTGTACAGTTGCTAGATTTCAATATAAAGAATCGTAATTGAAATTATTTTAATTATTTAATCGTAAAATGTTCTTTCAATGATATGAAAAATGAAGTATCTATCTTAGATTCAGACAGCAATCAGCATTTTATGTGGAATCTATATAATATGCATCTCAAAATTGTGCTATGAGTGTTCCTATAAATATTTACAAATATATCTGTAAAAATGCATAAAGAGGAAAATCTAAGAAAAATTGGGGTGGAGCTACTCAGTTGTGTATATTTGGAACTTGTATGAACTCTGCACAAAAAATTGCCGTTTGTTTACTTGTGATTTTAACGATTGTAATTTTTTTGAATTAAGAAGCTACTTCAGTCAAGCGAAAAGACCCGTTCGCTAATGCTAATCCTATGGAAGAAATTTATAAAGATATCTCGGTTGTATTTTAATATTTCTAACTGATTTTTTTTTTTTTTTTTTTTTTTTTTTTTTTGATTGGATAGCTGAGGTTGACCAGTACAAAAGCCTGTTTTTACTTTTTTGATTTTGATTTTGATTTATTTTTTGTAACAGGATACTTTCGAAACCGGTTCCGAAAATGAAACTGTCCTCGTTAAAAATATCTACAAACAAAATCGAAAAAGTAAAAAACGCCTTTGTACAGATAAATCTCAGCTATCCAATGCAAAAAAAAAAAAAAAAAAAAGATTTAAAAATATTGAAATGCAACTGAAATATCTTTATAAATTTATTCCATAGGAGTAGCATCAGCGAATGGGTCTTTCGCTTGACTGAAGTAGCTTCTTAATGACGACACGATTATTACTATGACGCTTTTACAATGGTTTTCAAAAGAAAAAGCGTTCCGGTCAAAGTTTGAACTTTAAGAAAGTCGATTAAGAAAAAATTTCTTTATATACAGTTTTCTTCATAACAAACAAATACTTTTTAAGATATTCGACATTTCGATTGGTTCTTAAGACTTTTTAAAATACGAGATCGTCATGACCAAAAACTAAAAGAGAAGAGAGTTAAAAAAAAAACATTGAGCGTCGATATCACGGTACCACGAAGAAATACTAAATAGACGTATATTTTCTAGAACTAAGAGAGCATTACTAAACAAAATAGATGTTGCTATCCAACATACATTTTATTCATAAATTAAAAAGTGATATAAAATAAACGAATTAAAAAAATCTCAATGTTTCGGTTTACTCTTTAATTACTGCTGGACAGTATAGAATATAGGGGAAGACGGGGTACAATGAAACAAAATTTACTAATTTTTTTTCCTATCCACAATTTTGCATGCACAAAAATATAATTAATGCATATTTTTAATCTTGTATTTTCCCCATCTAAATAAATTTTTATTAGGTTCTAAACAATATCTTTATGCTTGAAAAATAATAAAAAATAAATGTCTTACAGTGTTTCATTGTACCCCGTATGCCGGGGTACAATGAAACACTCCAAATGATAGAAGCAATTTTCACCCAGTATAGTTTATTTTATGAAAAATGAGATAAATACAAAAACAAAACTTGATTAATAAGGAAATTGATAAAAATAGTATAGTCTAAGATGAAAAATAAGAAAATTCTATTAGTTTAAGAAATACCTTTCATTTTACATTAAATTGGCGCAAGTCAGTTTCAAAAATTAGCATTTCTGTTTATATTTCAGTTGATCCTGAAGGAATATGGGGTGGTAGTTTCAACAGAATGAGTTTTTTTTTTAAATGTAAATTTCTAAAAAAAAAAAAAAACCTAGGTTGGAGTCTTTATATCAAGTATTTCACATTTGACTTCATTTAAATATATGATTTCTCCAACAGTATATATTTCCTTATGTTTTCATTTATACGGATACTGCTTGTGCCATACATGTTGTGTGTGAATATCTCATTCTTAGTACCTCGATGACCAGCTGGGCCTGGAAAAAAATCTGGATCATCATCAGAGTCTGTAGCAGGCAGAGTTTGTTTACAAAACAATCCCTTCTCAGCTTTTTTTCTCTTTCTGTTTTTTAATTGCTTAACAAGAGCATTTTTTACTGACCTGGTTAGAACAAAACTCTTTTTTTTCTGTTTTCCTACTCTTACTTCTAATATATTCTATTTACTACTTTTATTACTATAATAAAACATGTTTCATTGTACCCCGTCTGCAAGTGTTTCATTGTACCCCGCACTGAGGTTACTAAATAAAAATTTATTTTCAAACTTCTAATATTTATTTTTTTTTAGTTTCGTTTTGGAGGTATGAAGACAACATCCCAAAGAAAACAATGTATAGAAAAAATAATTATTACATATAACAACAAGGAAAAATAAACAAAATTACTTTTAGTAAAGAAAGTTACTTTCAATGGCGTAAAAGCAATAATCTTCTATTGCTACTGTTGTAGAAGTGTGAATGTATCCAAATCACATCAGTAATTGGAACATATAGTTGTATAACATATATATAAACTGCAACTCTCTATGACAAATTTGACTGATTTTACAAGTAATGTTTCATTGTACCCCGTGTTTCATTGTACCCCGTCTTCCCCTACAGGGTGCAATATGTTATCTATCGCCGACCTTTAATTTCTCAGCCGTTGGTCGTAGACATATAGTTCCAGTTACAAAAACGTTTCAAATGAGGCAAATATTCATGTTGTGCCATTATTTTAAGTAAAAAATCAATTTTATAAAAATTACGAAATCTAACTTTTTATACGGTCCCCCAGTCCCTATAGTTATTAGGATGAGCGAAGCGAATCCTCTACTAGTCTACTCAAATTACATTTTGTCGTACACTTTACAAAAAAAAAAAAAAAAAAAAAAATATTCAGTATTTTGACTTGAAATTAAACTTAAAAATACATTATGACCTGTAGATTTGCACAATGTTATTTTTTTTTTTTTTTACAGAATAACCTTAAAAATTTTATTATTTTAATTAATTTATTTTACATGCTTTTCCATTACGGACGCAAATTTGTAAATAAAAAATGAAACACGTATATTTTACGAAGAAAAAATAAATCATTGAGTTAGTCAGATAGAAACATGATTAATTAAATAGTTTCACGATTTTTTTATGAAATTTTTAAAATACCTTTTTTATGAAAATTATAGCATATTTTAAATGAATTTAAAATTTGTTAAAGTTCAGTTATTTACATTCAATAATAAAAGTATTTTTCGGTGTTAAGAATTTAAATACACAATTTATTCTTATTATGTGAAAACATTTACGTAGACGATACTTACGAATTTTGAAAGAGTTATATTATGATTTTTTTTTCTGTAAAGCAGTAACAAAAGAATTGTAAACAAATAATATTAATTGTTAAATTCCTTATATCATAAACTAGCTGTTTAACCCGGTCTATGCACGGGATTTCATGAATTTAATTTTAACACCATAATTAAAAATAACTATTCGATTTAGTCAAATATTTTACTACTATTGTGCCTTTTTTTAATGAAATTAAATGTATCAAGTTACTTAGGCAGCAGACGATAAAAACGATATCTTTGGAATAAGGGAATAAAAAATTTTGTTGATGTTTCTGATAAAATGTGTTTCTTTATGTTTAAAAATTTGTAATAATTAAGCGCAATTAAATAATCTCTAATTATTTCCATGTGAGGTAAAAGAGTTATCGTAATACCCGCTAAAGATTCTTATTATTGCAGCGTGGCATACGTAATATGTATATCTCTAATTATTTGCATGTAGGTAAAAGAATTATCGTAATACCCGGTACAGCTTTTTAATATTGCAGCGTGACGTACGTAATATGCAATGCGTCTTGCAATAGAAAGATAATTGTTGTGGTAAGAATTTTATTGTGAATTTTTAATTGTTGGCAGCTGCTATAACGAAAAATGCATTTAAATTTGATAGAAAATTGCTGAAAATTTGGTGGTTTTTTGTTAATCAAAATTAAAATATAAATTATTTCGATTCCGGATTGCTTTAGTTGCCTTGGCCGTGTTTTAATACACATGTACATAACATTTCACAATTCTGGCTTCCAAACTGTGGATTTGTATAGCATTACAGACAGACAAATTTTCATTTTTAAATATTAGATAAAAAATTCCGAGGCAATTCTTAGTTATTTGGCTGAATTTACATTTCTAAACTTAAAATGCGCCAAAACATAAAATAACGTTTTTGCTTAAAGATGCAAAATTAATGTAAAAAAATATTTTTTCTTTAAATATTTATCTTATTACTAGGGGGCTCTACCCACTGCAAGCTACGCTCGCTAACCCCCGTTCAGACACCACAGAATCTAAAAGCACGCTAATCTGATCGGTTTTAAAAAGATTAGAGAAGATTGAATTATAATGAAATAACCTGTAGCGATCTCCCTGTAAACGGGTTTCCATTCATTTCCCTTTGATTGCGAAAATTTAAGGCTGAATCAGTTGTTGTTAAGACATCCAATGGTTGTTTTCATGTTTGATTAAAGAAGACAAGTTAAACATTTGAAAAGAAGCTAAAATAAAGTGAATTAAGTAAACAGAGTCTTTGCCTCCCGATATTTCTTAACAGCGTTCTAATACGATTGACATAATACAATTTACTACAATTGCTACATTTAATTCTTAAATGCCACATTGGCACCAGAATATAGGAATGAAAAATTTCCTTTTATTAAGTAAGTGAACAAAAGTATTTTCGTATTTCGAAATAAATTTGTTTGTAAATTCTGGTGCCATTCACTGATTTCAACATTTTGCGAACAGAAGTACCTTGCCCCTGAAAGGGTTAAACGCATATTAATGTATTTATTATTTTAAAGTTTCCTTTCTCTTTTAATATTCACGTGTAAATACAATTTTCAAGACATAATTTTCCATATTTTCCTGCTTTTTACACGTACTTATTTAATAGTAATTTTAAAGTTTTTTTTTTCTGTTTTTAATAGTCACGTGTAAATAAATTCTTAATCGTAAGGAAATATTATTCTTTGCCCTGTTTGTAGAATTGAAAACAATCTCTATAATAATAGCCTAAGTTATGTGACTATCATCAACAGTTCCGGGCGGATCCCTTCGCTTTTTATATTCCAGGCGGCCGTTTTGGTACTTTAATGTTAACCAGCCATAGAGGTGATAAGTCGCCATTATTCTATCTCCATCATTTCACCTATATTATAATAGACTAAGTCATCTAACTGCCATAAACAATTACGGCTTGATCTCCTTCGCTTTTCATATGAAAGGTTTCCATTTTGATTAAAGAATCAAAATTATTTTTTCGAATAAAACTACATAAAACTTGCCATGATCGAAAAGAATTCTTGGTACTTTTATGTTAGCCGGTTGCAAATCTCCCCAATAGCATTTTTTTTTTAGGTAGATTTCGTAAGAAATACTACCTATTGCAGTCGTTACCATGGTGCGACTTTTGAAAAATTCCTTCATAACTTTTCATTATATGACCCCAGGAACCCAAAACCACCCCCACCTAAAAAGTTTATATATATATATATATATATATATATATATGTATGTATGTATGTATGTACTAAATTTTGTCCGCACGATAAAAATCGCAATTATGCACGGATCGTCTTCAAACTCGCCAACAACTTTGAGATGGCTAATATCTCGGCGGGGATTGAAAATGGGCAAAATCGGCCCAAGGGAATGGAAATGGGGAGGGTTCAAAATTTTGAATACCGTCTTAACAAGATTCTGATAAAACCAGATCTTACTCAACAATGACAGGAAAAAATAAATATTTTTCATTATAGCAGTTGCCAACAATTAAAAAAACAAAACAATGAAATTCTCACCACAACAATTGCTTTTCTTTTGCAAGATTTTTCACGTGAAAAAATAAATTAAATAAATAGTTTGACGAATTGAAAACAAATTGAATATTACGTCATAAGTTTTCTAGAGCAAGATTTCTGAATGAAAACTCAAAATGAAATAAATAGTTTGACGAATTAAAAATATATGTATATTACGTCATATTGTATATATAATGTACCTCAGCAGGTGAATATGTAACATCATGTGAGTTTGAAGAAACGTATTAAAACCTTATAAAAACCCGACTATGGAAATATTAACATATTTTAACACTTTGAGGGTCTCTGAATTTGTTTTAGCCATTTTTAAACCTATTCCATATACATGCGTGTGTGTATTTGTGTATATAAGAATTTTCACAAAATGTTTAACTCCCTAGAGCTCATTCTTAGTGAAGGAACTGGGTTTATATTTAATGTTGATATAAGTTTTGTTGGTGAATTTAGTACTTAACTTCGAAATCTACCTCCGCCTGTAGGCCGAGCCGGCAGGGATTTTTTTTTTTTTTTTTTTTTTTTTTTTTTTTTAACTCGTCCGTTAGCATTTTTTTATTTTTCAAGTGGTAAATTAAAACGGTATTACTTGGTTATCCCGTCGACCAAAAATCTATCGCCAAACTACAGTAGCGCTCAAAGTATTTTGACAACCTTATATTCTCTCTTATTTTATTTAATATAAAAATGTAAAAGAAAATATATTTCCTATAATTGAGAATACTATGACTGCAGTTATTCAAATCTATCAAGTTTCAACTTGTTCGTTTACATTCGGCGCCGCCACCGAAGAAGTATGACTCCTCCTTAGCTCAAAAGTATTTTGACAATTAGTTTGCATTTAATTGTTGAAGGTGTCAGTGGCTCTATAGCCTCGATTAGTGTTTATATTGACTTATTGTGATTAATTTTAAAGATCAGGAATGCCGAAATGTAAAAAATATTGAAGTGATTCTAGAAAAGCCGCTGTAAATGCACATAAAGAAAGGTAGCCTGCAAGCAGAATTAGCTCGTTCTTTTAACGTGTCTCGGCAATTTGTTATTACATGGAATAAAGTTTTTAATAAACAGAAATACATAAAAAATAAGCCTTAAAGTGGCCATCCGAAAAAAACAACTTGCAATGTTGACTGTATTATAAAAATGATATCTACAAGGGATTGTCGTAAGTCCGCTGTAATAATAAAAAATGAATTGAAAGAAAATTACGGCATAGACATGCATGTTTCAGCAGTCAAACGACGCCTAAACCTCTACAGTTTACATGGCAGAAGACCAGCAAAAACACGTTTCTAATCTACTAAGAATAGAAAGGCTAGAGTTGCATTTGTAAAACGACATAACCCTTTCAGGGGCAAAGCAATGCTATTGCTGAAGTGTTGAAATTAATGACTGACACCAGAATTTTGGTAAAGAAAAATTCGGTTTATTATGTGTGTGAAATATAGCTTTTTCTTATTTAAAAATAAATTTGTTTTCAAATTCCGGTGTCAATTATTAATTTCAACACTTTAGCAATGGAATTGCTTTGCCCCTGAAAGGGTTATGCCGTTTTTAAATGCAACTCTAGCCTTCCTATTCTTAGTAGATAACAAACGTGTTTTTGCTGGTCTTCTACCATGTAAACCATAGAGGTTTAGGCGTCGTTTGACTGTTGAAACGTGTATGTCTATGCCGTAATTTTCTTTCGATTCATTTTTTATTATTACAGCGGACTTACGACAATCACTTGTAGATATCAGTTTTATATTACAGTCAACATTGCAAGTTGTTTTTTTCGGATGGCCACTTTGAGGCTTATTTTCGATGTATTTCTGTTTATTAAAAACTTTATTCCATGTAATAACAAGTTGCCGAGACACGCTAAAAGAACGAGCTAATTCTGCTTGCAGTCTACATTTCTTAAGGGCATTTACAGCGGCTTTTCTAGAATCACTTCAATATTTTTTACTTTTCGGCATTCCTGATCCTTAAAAATAATCACAATATGTCAATATAAACACTAATCGAAGCTATAGCGCCACTGACACCTTCAACAATTAAATGCAAACTAATTGTCAAAATACTTTTGAGCTAAGGAAGAGTCATATTTCTTCGGTGGCGCCGAATGTAAGCAAACAAGTTGAAACTTGACACATTTAAATAACTGCAGTCATAGTGTTCTCAATTATAGGGAATATATTTTCTTTTACATTTTTATATTAAATAAAATAAGAGAGAATATAAGGTTGTCAAAATACTTTTGAGCGCTACTGTATAAGATTAAATGCTGATAATGGTTGATCGTAAATGTCACATTCACTTGACTTTAAGGAAGTTACACGTATTTACGCCATCAAGTGATTTTATTTAGACGTTTTATTTGTATTTTTAATAGTGTTATACTAATTTATTTGTTCTTTCGTTATTTAAAATAAGAATTATATCAATTTGTATAATTTTGCGAGTGGTTTGGCGATTTATATAATTTGGCGAAACTGGTCGACGGGATAACTAATTAGTACCATTAAAACATTGCTTTGAAGTTTAAATTAAATGTCATGATTTGTTGCAATATTTAATACTAGCGACCTTAATACTAGCCCTTGGCGACCAATTTTGTCTCCCTTAAGCGTTGTATCATGTTGCTTTTATTCATATTTTAATTTACTGTCTCAGTTGTTTAGCAAATCGGGAGATTCTGTTAGAGAAATCGAGAACTCTGTATTTTTATGTTAGCTGAGCGCAGATGATAAATAGTCAAACAATGTTGTCGTCGCATTTTTTCGTATTGCATTAAACATGTAAACCTTTCACTCACTTTATTTGAAACACTTAACTTTAATTTCAATCTGAAACATTTAAAATTCATGACTTTCCATTATTTCATAAAAAATAAAATAAATAAAAAGAGAAAAATAACAGAAAAAGAAAAATAATACCATAAATCGCGACATTTAATTTCAACATCAAAGCATTGTTTTAATTTACGAAGCGAGAAACAAGAAAGGCTTAATGGAGTCTTAAAAAATACTATTGGCGAAATTTGCTCCCGACTAACATAAAAGTACCCAGAATTCTTTGCGATCACGGCAACTTTTATGTAGTTTTACTCGAAAAAATAATTTTGATTAAAAATAGCCGCCTTGCATATGAAAGGCGAATTGGTCAGCCCGTAATTGTTATGACAGTCACAAGAGTTGGACTATTATAATCTAGATGAAATGATGACGATGGGACAATATTATACGATTTACCACCTGCGCCCGGCTAACATTAAAGTACCAAAATTAGCGATTGGCATATAAAAACCGAAGCGGTCAACGCAGAACTGTTTACGACAGTCACATGATTTAGGCTATTATTGTAGTGATTTGGCACAGATGTGATATACGCACCAGGTTTTTACAACAATTTGGCAAAAACCCCGTTTTCGAAAACCACAATATTATACGATTTACCACCTGCGCCCGGCTAACATTAAAGTACCAAAATTAGCGATTGGCATATAAAAACCGAAGCGGTCAACGCAGAACTGTTTACGACAGTCACATGATTTAGGCTATTATTGTAGTGATTTGGCACAGATGTGATATACGCACCAGGTTTTTACAACAATTTGGCAAAAACCCCGTTTTCGAAAACCAGTTACATATGTATTTTTAAATTATTTTCTATTATTTTTTAAATGAAATAACAATAAATAAAAAAAACTTTAATTAATAACTATAGAACAAAACAATCTATAACTGTTTTTTTTAAATAAAAAGAAAATAAATGTAAATAAACATTTATTAATAAATAAGCAACAATAACCGTGTTTCAATGCCAGGCAAAATAACACCATTTTTGCCCCAATTAGGTACCCTGGTGCGTATATGACATCTGTGCCTAATATTTTTCTTTTCATTTAGTTAAAAAAAAAGTGAAAGCCATTAATTTTAAATGTTTCTGTTTTAAATGAAAATTTTGTATTTTAAATAAAATGATAATGAAATACAAAAAAAAAAAAAAAAAAAAAAAAAAAAAAAGTCCGATAGGAAAAATGTTTGGTGATTTATTACCTGCGTCGCGCTAACATAAAAATTCCGAATTCTTGATTTCTCTATCAGAATCTTCCAATTTACGAAAGATTGTTCAAGTAAATTGAATTATGAATACAAGTAACATGATACATTTCTTAGCATACATTTAAGGGAGGCAAACTGATTGCCAAATTAGTTTATAATAATAAGCCTTTCTAAAATATGAAAAAAAAATATCTGTTATGATTCAAATATGTGTTGCCATCATTAGAAAAATGTATTTAAAATTAGAAAAAAATTAATATCTCGAAAACTAATTCGAATTTAAAAATTCTAATACAAGTTTTGAGATCTGAAGATCAATATGGATTTTTGGTGTTAATTTCATCGCATAATATTCCATATTTTAGGAGAAATCGCTGTGAAACATAATCAGTTGTTTACTCAGTCGTTTCATAAAGTCGTTTCATTAGGATTTTATATATATAGGGTAGAAATAATGCTTCGCGAATCCAAACAAAGCAGTGCTTTTGCTAGTATTTAGTAAAAGTCTATACAAATCATAACAGATATAACACAAAAAGTTTGACATCTGTACTACAAAAATTGACAGAGTTATTAAATTTCAAAGTTTGAGATTTTTGCACATGATTTTGTCTTTCATTGAGGGATCAGTTAAAAGATGAATTAAAGTAATTCGACATCAAAATCAGGATGCAATTCCGCTGCCATTTATCTAGTCCTTAGTAAGTATGTTTTATTTTCCGGTTGTCGATTCTACCTACTTTGCCGTTTAAATATTGTTCGACCCATAAAAAACTCAAATTTTTAGATGAAATAATGCTCTTTGATGATTCCCCGATTTGGCAATACCGGCTAAATGTGGTTTCGCCGTAAAAAGGACATTGCACCCTGACTTTGATCTTGAATTACTTTAATTCATCTTTTAACTGATCCCTCAATGAAGGAGAAAATCATGTGCAAAAATCTCAAACTTTGAAATTGAATAACTGTGTCAATTTTTGCAGTACAGATGTCAAACTTTTCGTGTTATATCTGTTATGATTTGTGTAAACTTTTACTAAATATAACTATGGGGACTGGGGGACCGTATAAAAAGTTAGATTTCGTAATTTTTATAAAATTGATTTTTTACTTTAAATAATGCCACAACATGAATATTTAGCTCATTTGAAACGTTTTTGTAATTGGAACTATATGTCTACGGCAGGGGTGTCATACTGTGGCCCGCCAGATACTACTAAAATTTTAAAGAAATAGTCGACAAGTTTAATCGCAGCAATTCGACGATTAGATAAGGCAAAGATAACTGTAAAATTTTAGTGGTATCCAGCGGGCCACAGTTTGACACCCCTGGCTCTACGGCCAACGGTTTAGAAATTAAAGAGCGGCGACTGATAACATAGTGCACCCTGTATATAAGTTTTCAAGGAATATAAATCGGCAATTTTGAATATGAATAAAGTGTACGATGGATAGCAACATCTATTTTGTTTAGTATTAGATAATACAACGTAAAGTCCTTAATTACTATGACTAAGTAGATGCTGAGCAGTAAGGACTATATTAAAGTTTTCGAGGAATATAAATCGGCCATTTTGAATTTAAAGAGTAAACCGAAACGTTTAGATTTTTTTAAATTCATGTGTTTATTTTATATCATCTTTTAACTTATAAATAAAGTGTACTTTGGGTAGCAACATCTATTTTGTTTAGTACTAGGTATTACAACGTAAAGCCCTTAATTATTAAGACAGTATTATTTATATTTGTGTGGAGTAAATTTCCATCTCGCGTACCTATTGAAAAACTTTAGACAATTTAATAACTCATAACGTACGAAATTTTTACAATTAATAAATATACAATAAATAAATAAATAAAAATTTCACTTTAATTATTTCGGAAAGGAAACTTGAGAAATAATATATCCTTGTCCATGAATTAATTTTTGCCAAATTAATTTGAATTAATGAATGAATTAATTTGAATGAATTAATTTTTGTCGTAAGGAATGACTTTAATCTTTGTCATGAATGGCGCCAAAACTTTTTATTCATAAAGTCTCCTCTCCTCCATACGTACTTCTAACACACATAGAAAAAGTAGCAAGATTATCAGACTATTTGTAATACAATTTGAAAACTATACAGTTGTTAAAAACATATATTTTTATAAACTTTTTTAGCAGGAAAATAAATCAGTTATTTGAATAAGTTATTTTTAGTATTATTTTAACAACTGAAAATGGTATTGATGATGATTATTAAATGATTAAATATCTAAAAAAAATTCTTCTTCCCCATTTGTTGTTTTCTGGAAATAATAACTAATCCAAAAACTTGCCCCCTGTCCTAAATTTTTACTCACAATCCAGAATACACTTCGTAAAATGTTTAAAGTTTGCTTTAAAAAATTCCCTAGGCTCTATTTTTATTTGTGTCTCTGTAATAAGAATAAAATATTCAATCATCTATATCTATATTATTCTCGCCATCCTCAGGTATATGTACTTCTTCCACTCCCTCATCTTGATCCCATACCTCCAGCGTACAAAGTTTAAAACTTTTAAAACCCTTTTATTTTTTAATTTAAAACTTCTGCCCTATTAGTTCTATTTAGTAAAAATGAATATATAATTAGTTATCTAAATTATTCCTCTTCTCCTTAAATTGTTTATTCCCACATATACAACTTCCCTACCATACACAGTGTATTATTTTTAAAAAGATTTCATTAAAAAAAAATCCGCTTTTATTTATTTATTTATTTATTTTATTTTATTTTATTTTATTTTATTTTATTTTTTGCTTTTTGCTAACAAGCAGTTTCAACTTGCGGTAAAGTAAGCCGATGTGGAGTCCCCCTCATTAGTTTCCGAGCACGAGTTCTTCTTATGGAGTATCCCGCGATTAGGATTCGATGATGTGACGGAGCCTCTGCATCGGGATCGAACCTGTTCCGACACCTCTTTAGAGTTTTATTGAGCCGGGTTTCTTCGTAGCGTTCGGACGTCAGAGATCAGCCCGGAGGCCCGTCATTGACTCACTTGAGTGTGGGTCCGTGGTTCCCCGGATAGTGCAATGCCCCAGAGGAGACTAAAGCGGGGCAATCCTGCTTGGGATGCTCCCTTTCTAACAGACACATATCGGTGCACGTCCACAGTGACCGGCCCGAGTCTGGTGGGGACCCCCTTGCAGGGGGCGTCGTGGCGGTCCTTTTGGAGGGCACCGTGTAGTGACCAGTAGCGGTCGGAGCACGTATCTAGTTGGCTTTTGCTAACAATAACGAGGAATAAATAAAGCCTAAATTATTCTAGAAATAGTGGGAGGGACAAGAAGGGGGGGGGGGAGCAAAGCAAAATATTTTCTCCCCCCTCGGGTCATTCTCTGAATTCATTACTACTGAGCCATATGTCAACACTTATGATCAATTTACGAATATGGTAAAATAATTGCAAGTTTAAAGGTAATTTCCCTGCTGCTCAAACAGTTCAACATTTCATAATTTAAAAATGTTGGAAGGAAAATTTCCCTCCTAGACAAAAATAATAAAATAAAACAAGCAGGAAACAGGTATTTTACCTTTTCAGAATTTAGTGTCGCTCCTCGATGAGGGAAAAAAAAAAATATTATTATTATTACGAGGTGGAACCCCTCTATTTTCAACGATGAAAATTTTTTAAGAAAGAAATGTTTCATTAATTTATAATAAACCTACAAATTAATTACAATAAAAGATGCATCTTATATTTGTTAGTCTAATTCACAAAAAAAATATAATTTTAACCTAGAGGTCACTGCTCTTCTATAAAGAGACTCTAAATTTTTGTAAAACTTTGCGTTTTATCAGTGTGTGATTTCAATTGCGTTATTTTCAAAAGTGAAGCATTTTCACCTGTGAGGAATTTCCAAGCCGCTGGAGTGAAAATGTTGCACTTCTAAAAAACTTATCTTAGTTTTAAGACTTAAAATACAAGTTTTTATTTCATATAAAATGACGTCATTTGTGTCCGTTCCACATTTAAGTTCCAGTCTTAAACAACATTTATAGAAAAGTTTGCATATGACGTCTCTATACTGAATAATACGCAAACCCAATAAAAAGCGACCGAAAAGAAAAAAAAAAAACTATCTAATGATTCATATGCTTTCATACTTAAAATTAAATATAGATTATAATAATAGATCCCTGTTTTATCGTTTTATCAGAAGTCATGTATTTATATTTTTTCAAAATAACAGGTATTTTAATAACTTTTTTTCCCCTTTTTATCAGAAATTGCAACAAAAAGATATAGTAACTATTATTTTCCAAGTATTTTCCCTTTGCTTTCTACAAAAATGGAGTACTTTAGGTGTCGCCATTAAAAAAAATTACATTCAAAACTACCAAAAAATTAATATCTGAAAAATAAATTGAGATGCAGTTTTGAAACAAATTTCATTTAAAAGTACTTTTTTCCCTTAAACGAAGGGGTGCAAATTGAAAATGTGCGAATCTTAGAAGTTTAAAAAATCCCTGCCGGCTCGGTTTGCAGGCTGAGGTAGATTTCGAAGTTAAGTACGAATTTCACCAACAAAAACTAAATCAAGATTAGAGATAAACCTAGTTTAAAAATTTTATCTGGCCACTTTGACGAGTTTTTAATTTCATTTTTCTGTAAGAGCTGGTTTTATCAGAATCATGTTAATTTTTTTCTTCAACATCTATTTCTGTTTAATTTGTTTTTGCTGTAAAAGTTGGTCCTATCAAAACAGTTTAAGTGAATTTGATATCTTGAGAATTGACGAAGTTATGATTTTTTTTCTCTCTAAAACACTATTTTTTTCGCCCTTTGAGCCTATTTTTATTTTTTCAAGAATCCGTGATACATAAATTTTTGGGTTTTTCTTAGAAGTAATAATAACTTTGTACTGATTTGGTATGTATTATAATAAAGTAGTAATGAGGTTTTTCGGTTTTCACAAAATATTTCCCTATTTCAAACTAGTGATGGGCGATTCTCGAGAATTCGACAATCGAGAAAAATCGTCATCGTAAAAAATCACAATCGATACAGCCATCGATTAATTCCTAGAATCTACAATCGAGATGTTTTACAATCGATTATAACTAGAAAAGCTAAAAACAGTTATTGGAAAACTTAGCTATTATTCTGGCCGACAATTTCATAGTAGTGATAGGGCTTAGTGATGGGCGATTCTCGAAAATTTACCAATCGAAAAAAATCGTTATCGTAAAATACACAATCGATACAGTCATCGATTACTTTCGAGAATCTACAAAGGAGATGTTCTGGAATCGATTATTGAAATCATTGTTTTTACATATATATAAGGCAGATTTTATTAAATATAGGGTAACTGAAAACAGATGGAATAAAAAAACAACAAACCAAAGGGAGGCTATAAAGGAGCCATAAGACTGGAAAAGTCTTGTAAGGTTGCCCCCTGGTTGAAAAAAGCTGAAA
Source organism: Maratus speciosus (assembly GCA_963932465.1). Lineage (NCBI taxonomy): Eukaryota > Metazoa > Arthropoda > Arachnida > Araneae > Salticidae > Maratus > Maratus speciosus. The sequence continues at coordinate 112,847,248 of OZ010799.1, forward strand.
AAACGCGAGTAGCTATGAAGCGGTAAGGGGAGTTTAAGTATAAAAAATTAGAATTTTTCGGCAATTAGCACCAAAATGGCCAAAGAAATAAGAATCAAAAGCACCCCCTAGTGGCAAAAACATGAACTAAAGGATGATAAAAGGGATCAAAATTTTTTATTGATTTTTCTACGTCAGTTGAGATTGGATCTTTAATTTCCCCATTTTTAGAAAGTCTTTGACTGGAATACATTAAACGAACCTTCGCGGGGAGCAAAGTAGGGGGGGATGGGCAAGGAAAATGCATAATATGAATAAGTGGTCACAGGACTTTCCAACGATATGTCAACGATATGAGGGGGCAAAGTAAGGGGAGGGGCGCGGGCGATATATGAAATGAAATAGTAGTCACAGAGCTTTCCAATGATATATCGCATGAGAGGTGTCAGCAAATGATAGAAAAGAGTCCCAACTCCCAGGATTCCAATTATCGTGACCCCCCCCCCCCGAAATATACCCTGCCCATCCTTCTATTTGAAATTTTCATATATTAAAAATTATTTATCGGAGGGCTCCGTAAAAAAATCCGATCTAAATTTTTTAAAAACGCTACGATTTCAAAAAAGTTCGAAAAGTGCCTCTCTCGGGGCGCCAAACTAGGTAGGGAAGAAGAAAGGTTCATAATATGAAAGAGTAACTTTCCGATGATAACCGAAAACTTTCCGATGATATATCAAATGACTGGTCCAAAAAAAGTTTGAAATCTACCCCTCCCACGTGGGTTCCCTCTTTTATCCCAGAATATACCCGGAAATCACGCAGCCCCACTTTTAAAATTTTATATTTAATAAATAATATTTATCGGAGAGCTCCATTAAAAAACCTCCTTTAATGATATTTATTGTAGAAATCTCTACAATTAAAAAAAAAAATCACACCCGCACCGATTCCCCCCCCCCCCCCCCGCCACCCTTCCGGAATTCAACTCTGAGAGGAGAAAGGTTCATAATATAAAAGAATGGTGAAAGGACTTTCCGATGATATGTCAAGGAGAGGTTTGGTAAAAGTTTGAAAATTACCCGCCCCCCTTTGTCCACTCTCGCGCCCCCCAGAATTCACTCACCTTCCTCTTTGAATTTTTTGTATTTAACTAGTAAATCTGCAGATCAAGAGCCTCAACGTCATCTCTGCAACTCATTGTTTTTATCAAACTTTGCGTAATATTAATCTTTCTACAAAAACAAAATTTAAACTATTTAAATTACACAAACATTTATAAAAGGAAAAAAATATTTCGATGGTTTCAGACATTAAAAGCGTTAAATTAAACACGTTGTTATGTAAGGATATTCTGAAATTCTCACGAGCTACTTATTCTAGTAATTTTATATAATAAAGCAAATTTCTTCAGGGGGGCTCTGCCCCCCTGAACCCCCGTTGTGTAATTTATTTTGCATTTGTAATTTTCTACTGATTGAGTTAATGATTACCCTATATCTTAGATTTCTTTTTACACTGCGATTTATAAGGATAAGCAATAATTCGGTCAAGCATTTTACGTTATCCTAATATCCATACAGCAGTATTTACTTGCCTGCTAACCACAAATACCTGTATCTAATGGATAAAGAACTTTTGGAAATGTAAACTGAAACATCTAATTTAGAAATCTAATACCTTTATAAATTTTGTTTATAAAAAAATAATTTTGATTACCATTCTGCAATATTTATATCTAAGATCTAATCTAAATATCAAAAAATGTACTCGATAGCATTAACTTACTAAAATCACCCTAAAGTAGGGGGGCTTCTAAACCTAACAGTTAATAATTCATCATCGTTAAATAGATAAACATGATTTGGCGCCTTTAAGTATTTTTTGTGATTTTCTTTTAATAGTATCTACATTTAATTTAAAATCGTGATGTTACAAATACCGTTGAAATTTGACGCAAACCTATGTTCAGGTCAAATTACGAAAGGTTAACTAACATTTCATTTCCCTTAGCCGGACTTTCTGTTTCATTTTTCGTAATAAGGATTATTTTAATAATTTAATTTATTTTACACTCTACAAGCTGTTACACGGACGTTGTTCACGTAGCCTTAAAATAGAGATAAATGCATTAAGTAAAACATTTCACTCCCCACCAGACATACCAAGTCTCAAGCTTTTTGCACATCACTATTATCTTAGAGAAAATGTTCTTTTAAATCGCGCAAATGTTTCAATTAAATAAAGTAACATTTTCTGTATTAAAATACTGGTATCCAGAACGCCGGAGGCTTGGAAGCTCTGCTCCTCTTAATAAAAACATATATGATTAAGCAACACTTTATCACATTTTATAGGAGACAATACGGAATTTCTTATTTGTATGGCCTTACATATATCTCAGTCATAAAAATGTAAAATTTTGTGCCAATTAATGCACGCAATTGCGAAAATGAAATCGCAAAGAATGAGAAAAGAAAGGCCAAGTAAAATCGTGTAAATCGTGGAATCTTTCTTCGTAGTGCTGGGAAAATACTGCTACAAAAAACTATTTTAGGTGGTATTTGGTGTGAAATGTTTATATGTATTCATTCCTGTCCTATATATCCTTTTTTTTATTTTTTATTTGCTTATTCCATTTTTCTTTTGCACGTGAAAATCTTACAAATTAAAATTAACTCTTTGGGAGAAATTGTTATTCATTTTTTTTTTTTTTTGGCAACAATAAAGTTTATAAAATTTAACAGAATAATGTCAGTTTATTCTGTATGAAAATAACGAACTTTTTCATTTATAATCAAATAGTTGAATAAATAAATGAAAATATTATTCTATATAGTATATAAATACTATTTTCATTTCTGCGTTTAAATAAATCTATATGCAAATATCTATACAAAGGCATTCATTAATTCATTCCTTTTGCTTTGATTTGACTTCAAAAAACCGTACATACTTTCACATTTATGATATTTTTAGATGAGATGCTGTTGCTACGCAACGGTTAAAAGAAAAAATGAAATATAAGTAAATTCATAAAATAAAATGTTTTATATTATTCGAACACATGTATAAAATTCTATCATAAGTAATACACCTAATTTAAAAGCTCTGACAAATGTTTTGACAAAATTGCAAACTAATAAGAATAATTTAATACTCTTATTTAAAAATTTCAGTATCCAAAATTTACCATTTAAATCTATTATTCATATGAGCGATTTCTTTCAACAAATGAAAATTTGAAAATCGTCTGACTTCCCATAGAAAAGCATTATATCACAAAATAAAATGTTCTGTATATTCCGAACGAATGAACCAAATTTAACCCAAAACTATACAGCTAAATCCGGGGACCTCATCAACATGCCCAGGGAATTTCAAGCCGATCGGATGCTTTTTGCGGCAGTTATCGCGGAACAGACAGACAGACTAACAGACAGACAGACTAACGGAAACCAAAACTTTTCGTGTCTCCACAGTAAGCCTTCACTGACGTTTCGGCAATAAATAGTATTCATCTGAGTCTCCAGGTATGGGACAGCTTGGCAGAGCTAAAATAAGAGAAACATTGAAAATTCGGGGCAAAATGACACTAAATTAACAGTAAAGTTTGAAACTAGGACTATACAGAACTGAATACATAAACCACTATGCTTCATAACCCACATCGGTTAATAACAATAAAAAGATAAGTGCCAGTTAAACTGATGGCATTGAGCTCACAGGTTATTCACACTAATTGCATATTATACTCTTATTTCAAAGAATAATGTCCCTCAAAAAATAAATGAAGGGAAATATTCCCCGTTTGCCCCTTTTATACTTAACCAATGAACCTCCAAATCTAATCAGGGAAACTCCTTAACTATAATAAATCAGTATATCAAATTTGAAGCAAATCAGATAATTCTGCATGAAAAAAAGAAACATATCGCTAAATTAAGGGTGGTCTAACCAATTTAACCCTTTTATACTTAACTAATGAACCTCCAAATCTAATCAGGAAAGCTCCTTATCAGAACGAACATAGAAAAAAAAATTAAAGTAAATTGAATAATACTCCATGAAAATCCATTTATCTAAATTAAGGGTAGGGGACTTGCCCCCTTTTCGCCCTTGTATACTTAACCAATGAACCTCCAAATCTAATAAAGTAAGCGCCATATCGGAATAAATCGGTGTATTAAATTTGAAGCAAATCGAATAAATCTGCATGAAAAACCCTTTTATCTAAATTAAGGGGGAGAATAGCCCCTCCCCTTTATACTTAACCCATAAACCTCCAAATCTAATCAAGGCAGCTTCTTAACATAATAAACCGGTATCCCAAATGTGGAGCAAATCGAATAATTCTGCATGAAAAACCCATTTATCTAAATTAAGGAGTGGGTCTACCCCCCTTTCCCCCCTTTATACTTAACTAATGAACTTCCAAGTTTAATCAGGGAAGCTCCTTAACATAATAAACCGGTATACCAAATTTGGAGCAAATCGAATAATTCTGCATGAAAAGCCCATTTATCTAAATTAAGGGCGGTGGGTCCAGCCCCCTTCTCCCCCTTTATACTTAACCCGTAAACCTCCAAATCTAATCAAGGCAACTTCTTAACATAATGAACCGGTATATCCAATTTGGAGCAAATCGAATAATTCTGCATGAAAAACCCATTTATCTAAATTAAGGAGGGGGTCTACCCCCCTTTCCCCCTTTCATACTTAACTAATGAACCTCCAAGTTTAATCAGGGAAGCTCCTTAACATAATAAACCGGTATACGAAATTTGGAACAAATCGAATAATTCTGCATGAAAAACGTATTTATCTAAAGTAAGGAGGGGGGCAGCCCCCCTTCTCTCCCTTTATCCTTAACCAATGAACCGTCAAAACTAATCAGCGGAACGCCTTATCAGAATGAACATAAAAAAAAAATTGAAGCAAATCGTAAATTTTAATCAAGAGTTATCGCGTTACGTACGTACATACGTACGTACGTGCATACACACAGAACCGACGGGTACATTAGCTCTCAGGCTTAGACAGCCTGTGAGCTAAAAAGAGATCGGATAAGCAGATGGACTCCTTTGAGAAATTATGACTTAAACCAGAAATGCGGTAAGTTTGACTCTGAAAGCTTCATTTCCATCTCGCATTTCGGCAAATCTCATCTCGATGATTTTTCCAGCATTTCGACGCTTCCAGATGGGAAGCTGCTCGATGGTTGGTTCTCTCGCGGTTTTAAACCTTTCGGGATGGGAAGTCTCTCGAGAGTTTCTCTCGCCGTTTTTCAACCTTTCCCTATGGGAAGCCTCTCGCTTCTTTCTCTCGTCCTTTTCGAAATCTCCCAATGAAAAGCCTTTCGAGGATTTCTCTCGCGCTTTTCAACGTTTCGCTATGAGAAGCTTTTCGAGGATTTCTCTCGTTCTCGTCTGAGAAGAAAAGTAGGAAAATTTATCGAGAGTACCAAGGGACGAGATAGAGAAAGAGGCATGACAATGAGCTGTGAAATGAAGCCCTAATTCTCAAAGTTTCTCTTATTTTAGCCCTACCAAGATGTCACATACCTGGAGCCCTCCGATAAAAATTATTTATTAAATATGAAAATTTCAAAGAGGAAGGTGTGTCGGGTGATTTCGAGGGAGGAGGACGTGAGAGTGGAGTCATGCGGGGTGCAATTTTAAAAATTTTACCGAACCCTTCCTGTGGCATATAATCGAAAAGCCCTTTGACCACTCTTTCATACTATGAATCTTTCACCGCCCAAAGGGGGATGGGGAAGGGACGAAAAAATTTTTAAAACCGTAGCCGATTTCTATAATAAATTTAAATATCACTTTAGATGTGGGTTTTTTATGCAGTCTTCCGGTAAATATTATTTATTGAACATAAAAATTTTAAAGTGGCGGCTGTGTGAATTCCGGGGCGAAAGAGTGGGCCCACGGGGGGAGGGAGGGGGAGCAATTTTCAAACTTTTTTTGGACCAGTCATGTGATACGTCATCGGTAAGCTCTCGGATGACTCTTTCATATTATGAGACTTTCTTCCTCCCCTCCAATATTTGGCCCCTACTGCGAGGGTAGTTTTTTCCGTTTTTATCATTTTAGATCGGATTTTTTATGGAGCCCTCCGCTAAATATTATTTATAATATATGAAATTTCAGGACACTTTTCCAAATTTAGCCAAGACCCCTCATGCGACATATCGTTGGAAAGGTTTGTGACTACTTATTGATGCTATGCACTTCCGGTGGCCGCCCCCCCACTTTGTCCCCCCCGGAGGACACTTTTCCAAATTTAGTCAATACCCCTCTTGTGAGATATCGTTGAAAAGGTCTGTGACTACTTATTGATGTTATGCACTTCCGGTGACAGTCCCCCCCACTCTTTGCCCCCCCCCCCGGGGGACACTTTTTCAAATTTAGCCAAAACCACTCGTGTGAGATATCGTTGGAAAGGTCTGTGACTACTTATTGATGTTATGTACCTACGGTGTCCCCACCACCACTTTGCCCCCCCCCCCGGGGGCACCTTCCCAAATTTAGCCAAGACCCCTCATGTGAGATATCGTTGGAAAGGTCTGTGACTATTTATTGATGTTATGCACCTCCGGTAACAGTCTCCCCCAATTTGCCCCTCCCGGGGGACACTTTTTCAAATTTAGCCAAGACCCCTCATGTGAGGTATCGTTGGAAAGGTCTGTGACTACTTATTGATGTTATGCTCCTCCGGTGTTCATCCCCCCATTTTGCACCCACCCCCGGGGGACACTTTTCCAAATTTAGCCAAGACACCACATGTGAGATATCCCTGGGAAGGTCTGTGACTACTTATTGATATAATGCACCTCCGGTGACCGCCCCCCCCCACTTTTCCCCCACGGGGTGTTTTTCTAAATTTAGTCGAGACCCCTCATGTGACATATTGTTGGAAAGGCTTATGACCACTTACTCATGTAATCCACCTCCCGCATCCCTCCCCCTTTGCCCCCACGGGGAGGGCATTTTTATAAATTCAGATCCAGACTTCTCATGTGACATATGGTTGGAAAGGCCTAAAGACCTGTGATGACTTAATCATATTATGCAGCTGCTGTGCTCCTCCGCTCGCTTTGACCCCCTTCCCCAAGAGATCTGGCCCGAGGTTCATTCGTTTCGATATTATATTTTTTACAAGATTTTGTAGTGCGTGCACACCACACCCGCCTGCTATCATATATCAGTGCCGTATATAGCGGGTAACCTGTTCGTGATTTCATATTACAAGATTACGTATAAATTAGGGCCCCCGATTAAAGGAGGGGCCCGCTAGCGGTCGAAGTCACCTAGTCTTTATTATCATTGACTCATTCCAGTTCACCCGCAGACGATTCTTGATAAATGTATGACGTATATAATACATAATATATGATTTATAAAAGAAATTTGCAAACTGTAGTCATCGAGAAAAAAATTACACAATCGAAAAATATCGAGATGTCCATACAATCGAGAAAATCGAGAAAAACATCTCGTTATCGTCCATCACTATTTCAAACCACTTGGTCCGATTTTGCCCATTAACGAATCTGACAGAGATTTTCTAGCCCTTGATATCAATTTGGAATAGACTTGTGCAGAATTATGGAAGTTATCGTATCCGTAAAAAAGCTATATATATATATACAGTAAAACCTCTGAATAGCGGCCACCACTGGGAGGACGATAAAGTGACCGTACTTCGGAGGTTGCCGTTATTCAGAGGATCAACATTTTAAAACCTCAAAATTGCTTACATTAAAATCAAAATAACTGTCCAAAATTATTTTATTTTTACAGTTAAAGAATACATAGTATTATACATACTATTAAACACTAAAGAAATCACTTATTCGCATTTTTTAAGCATATCTCTTTCTCTAAATACATAATAATTTCCGAAGATTTGTTGCAGAATTCTATATCATTTTGAGTGAGCGCAAAATTTTTAATTTCCCAGTTTCTCCGTAATTTCTGGGTACTTCCCAACAACATTGGCCCAGAAATTGGGATTTTTCTCTTGACAGAAAGCTATTCCAAAAGCAACTTATCAATATCCTCATAATTAGTTCTTCGACGCTTAGTTTAAGATTCCAAATTTACACCTTGAAACCTCTTTTTATTTAAAAAGTAACTTTTTTTTTTCAGAGAGTCATCTTTTTGGGTCTTTCCGCAATTGTACATTTCAGCTAATTTTCATGCATTTACGCCTTTTTTGCTATCCTGAATAACTTTCAACTTATCGCTTAAAATTAAAAATTTTCGCTTTGAACTCATTCTTTTAGTGAAAAACACGTTCTACACATAGACAAGAAAAATCATCACACGATTCACAAACAGTACAAATGGCTACTGCTTGCCCACACTTAAATTTCGTCCTGCCACACCTATTTACGAACGGGGTTTTGGCAACCACTAGAGATTAGTAGAGAATTTGTAAGGACGTCAAATAAGAAAATCCACCTCCACAATCTTCATAATATCAGTTGTAGTTGTAGTTAAAACAAAACGTTAAAAAAAAAATAAAAAAAAAATAAAAAAAAATAAAAAAATGCGTGGGGTGGCCGTTGTTCGGAATTCATTGTTCGGAGGTATAGTGTAATGTTATTTCTATGGAAGAGATTCGGTAACACTAAAACATGACCGGTATTCGGAGGTTACCGTTGTTCGGAGTGACCGTTATAGGAGGTTTCAGTGTATATATATATGTTACATTCTAGCAACATTGGATTGGCTTTATCGTTGAAAATGCCGTACTGGCTGTCACGATAGTAGTTGTGGATCACATGCAGCGATAATGGCGTAAAAGAAGTGGTCAGAACAGATAATTCGAATCTGTTATATTAGTGGAACGAATTGTTGAAATGCAGTTGTCGAGTGAAAACAATGGAATGCATCGTTCCGTGAAGTTTCCCCAGAAGAAATTGAAAACAACTCATAATCAACTAAGCACTTTATTAGAACATCTTTCAGAAAGTGCAGTTTCCACCAAGATAATTAGCCATCGCTCCGTAGTAGTAATTAGGTTTAAACAAGTTCCAGATAATTGAATAACAGGACGGTGACCAGGGGATGGATGTAAACTGGAAATACGACTCAAATCTGCTGAAACACAGCGAGTATCAACTTTTTGTTCCTCACGTGTAAGGATACAAATATGACGTAGATCGCGCTCTCAACCAATGAATAATTAAGAATGTCACGTCATATAAAGAGTGCGAACAGAACTAGCGGATGAATTTGGAAGGAAAAGGGATAACATCAGAAATGCGCGGGAAAGTAAAAAATGGAAGCTAAAAGAATAATCTCGAAAGAAAAAAACGCGGGAATGGAACATTTAATTTAAGAATACTAAAAGCGTAATATTTGAGCGATTAAGACAAGTGAGACATTAAATTAAAGGGAATTTAACAGAGTTAACGATAGAGATTATTTAAGGATAAGGATTTAGTGAAATTAAAGTAGTAATTTAGAATAAGATAAGGAAATCGCGGAATTAGATCTAATAATGTAACATATATATATATATATAGACAGATAGATATAGATAGATAGATAAAGTTTTGAACTGGAGGTCGTTTTGTGTTCTAAGGATCACGATCGGTGTCGATCTGCAAAAAATATTTCAGAAATTCCAACATAGGGGAAAATACAATAGATAGTATTTTTTATGAAATCTACCTAAAAATTGTAGTTGAAATTATCAGTATTTAATCGTACAATAATACATATTCTTCGTTTGACGGCTGGCTTGTCTAACGGAGCGTTATTTTTATGGGACGGCACTTTAATTGTTGCCCAAAAGAAATAGCATATTAGGGCCTAATAAAATAAAATAATAAATAATTTTCAGATTTGTAGCCATAATATAGAAAAAACAAACAAACAAACAAAAACGAGTAATCTCTCCCCCCCCCCTAAATCAGTGGTGCAACAGCTATATATTAGCGAACAAATTACCACCACTAATTTTTAACCCTTAAATGCCAGTTGTTGCCTTTCGGCAACATACCCAATTTAAGCTTATAAATACTATTAAAATAATGTTGAAGCTATAATGCTTAATGTTGCCAATAAAATACGTTCTGAAAATATTATTAAATCGATTTTCAACATTTAGATGGCAACACTTATGCTGTTTAGGAATAAAGATAGATTTATTTTTTCAATTGTTGATACATGTTCTTTTTGTTTTGTTTGGAAGCTTGTGAAATACCCTATTTTTTTCTACTGTGAGCAAGTAAAATTTATTTCTTATTATAGTTCTCAAAATTCTTGTTTGTTTAATACTATAAAATTTTATCAAGGAAAATTATTTTTTTAATTAAAGACCAGTATTGCCGATTAGTGACAAACAGTTTTTTAGCCGAAAACCATACTTAAAACAAAATATGATTTTTTAAAGTATTTTTCCCATGATTTACTTTAAAAAAGAAAGCCGAAAAACATTTTTTAAATGATTTTTCAAAACTCAGGCATTTAAGGGTTAATAGTAATTGTTTCTTATTTAATAATTTAAAAAAATAATGTCATTAAGAGTCAAAATGTTTTGCTAAAAATTAGTGGGTCCCGATGGCCAACAAACACCCCTCCAGGGTTGCCAATTTGGCCTCCAATTTTATTCCGAAATTTAAATTCAAACAGTAAATTTCGAAAGAAGAATTCTCACTTTATGTAATCTGTAAATTTCTCATTAAGTAAAGCATAAATCATTATTCTTTATTTCTGGTATGAACTCGAAATTTATGAATAAAAATGGAAGCTAAACTGGCACCCCTGCCCCCGTGTGTTCCATCACGACAAAATTCAACAAGGAAAATGCTATTTTACATCCAGGAACAAATTATCTATATTACTATCTCTATAGTTAAAAATATGCGAATTAAAAAAGAATATTTTCAGATTCTATCATATAATCCTGTTAGCAGAACTGTTTAGTACGAATTATGGCGCCCTATATATTACAAAAATGTCACTGATCGCGTCGACTCATTGAACTTTCCCTTTTCGTAGTTCTTTCTTTATACACTGGTGTCCAAAATTAAGGACCAGTCACAAAATGCTAATTTTTAAGTAAGCGAATACTCAAAAGGAAATAATATAATTTAAATAATTACTATCCCTAATGCACAGCTAGCCCATATAGCATCTCATTCATGTCAGACATGGTCACAAGTGTCACAGTCACTACGGTGAAACAAAAAATAGGAAATTCCACACGTCTCATTATGAGTCTCAAATGATCAATATATGTGACTCCACTGAGACGTCAATGTGACTTCTGCTTTGTGACGAGTCACCAGGTGACTTTACAATGTAGTTACACTGGGACTCTCATGTGACTGTCATTTTTAGACTCAATTTCAAAGTCATCATGAACGTTGCATTATGATAAGTCACCAAATAATATCACACTGTAGTCACATGGTGACTTTTCACAAACGAGCGCAATGTTGACTTCACAGTAGTCTCTGTGTCATCTGAAAGTCATCATGTGACTTTAATGTGACATTATTTGGTAACTTATCACAATGCAGCGTCCACGATCACTTTGAAATTGAGTCTGCAGATGACAGTCACATGAGAGTCACAATGTAACTACATTGTAAAGTCACTTGGTGACCCGTCACAAAGCAGCAGTCACAGTGATTTTTCACTGGAGTCACATATAGTGATCATTTGAGACTTATAATGAGATGTAAGGAATTTCCTATTTTTTGCTTCACCGTAGAGACTGTGACACTTGTGACCATGTGTAACATGAATGAGATGTTATATGGACTATCTGTGCTATAGAGATAGTAATTATTCGAATTAAATTATTTCCTTTTGAGTACTCGCGTACTTAAAAATTAGCATTTTGTGATTGGTCCTTAATTTTGGACACCAGTGTACTTACGACTTTACTAATTATTATAAACCAACGTATCTTTTATTTAAAGTTTCGCACCACATATTATTTGTACTACATTGAGATTATATTTTAATTTTACACCACATCTTTAAACAACAATGTCTAATCGACATTGTGTAAAAAAAGAAATTGATAAAAATAAAATACATTCTGTATATCTGAATCCAAATGCGATGTTATCCGTTCAATCAGTAAAAAGTAGAAAGTGCTGAATGTGTCTCTAGAATCAAAGATGGTTCTTGTTCGTGAAAATGTCAGAATCTCCGCCGTATGGTAGATTAACTCAACAGTCACTCTCCTTCCCTGTACCCTCTCATTCGCTCAAAGCAAAAGAATACAGCTTACGTATGCGTATCACTATCATTTTGAATTATAGCGGACGGTCTCCAAAATGGTATTATAAAATAAAATAAAATACGTATTAGTTATGCTACTTATTTATTCTAAAACTAGCAGACTCGTCTGGCGTCACCCGGGACCGTGATAATAATCTTAGATGGATCTTATATTTGTAAGATTTTATATCTTGAACTCGATTTTGTCTGAAATACGTGTCCGCTAATTGTATATATATATAAAACAGGGGGAAGGGGGTGCAGCTGCCGTATTCGCCTGGTGACCGCCATCTTGATTCTTTGTTGGCCATTTATAACCACTTTATGCCTAATTTTTGAAATTTTAGAGATTAAACATAAACAAAAAAGCAACAAAATTTTAAACAGGAAATCAGCACTCCAAACATTATTTGTAAAAAAGAAAAAAAAAATAGGAGGGGAGGGGAAATTCGTAATTAGCAAACGGTAAATACAGAAATTTTAAAACCGTTGAGTAAAGCAAATATTCATTTTTAAAAATGCATGTCCAGAAATTAAGCAAAAAAAGAATATGAGATTGAACATTTTAAAAAACAACAACAAAAATAAATAAATAAATCCAAATGAAGAAATTTAAAATCGGCAAAAAAGTGATTATAAATGACTAACACAGAAACAAGATAGCGGACTACGGCCGAATACGGCAGCTGGTCCAAAGGAGGTATATATTTCCGACGACTGTGTAAATTTCATGCCCAAATATTTATATTTAGCTATAAAGCACAGTTTTCCGCGTAAATATTCATTTATTTATTTTTTTTACATATCAAAATCCTGAGTGATTTTTTTATTTTATTTTCAAACTGATTATTTAACCCTTAAATCCTATTATACCTGTAACAAATCGATACTCCATTATTTGCTAAAAAGTTGGTATATAATACTAATATTTCAGAGCTATTGTGTAAAATTAAATGTATTTAACTAAGTAATGTTAATCTTACGGAAAAATGCACGGAAAATACAAAAGTGACATCGGGAAATGAATTTTTTTCAAAGGGTTAATTTTCGTTTTTTTTTTTTATTTATTTATTTTTTGAAATGGTTTGCAGTGTTGCAAAGAGACTTGAAAGAATATGATATATTGTGTTTTCGTTTTTTGACTTTCTTTATTAATGAGTCAGTTTGAAATATGCCGAGAAAAGGGTGGGTATATAATTGAACAAAAAATGATTGGGAACGCCTGCTCTAGTCCAAAAAATTAAAAACGTAATTTGGGAATCAGCGTTCTCATATCTAGGGAAATTTAAACAATTACTACAGTGATTTACCGAAAACTTGCAATATTGGGTACACGCTTCCAGAAAGTTTGTGGAAAAAATGATAATTTTGAATCTACTTTCGAATATTTTTTAAAGTACTAGGTACGTACTATACTTCAAAGAGAATTGATAGTGCCGTAATTTCCGGCCTATTATCAGGGGATCAAACAATTAAATTCGGAACCACAAAACTTATTTCATAAAAAGTAACTTATTAAATCGCAGTAAATATTTAACTTCAATTATTAAATAAAATTTCCGTGTCGAAAACTGATTGTTCGATCCGCGGATTATAGACCGGAAATTACGGTATATGATATTTTGCGTATTTAGATTTTCAGTATCAATGTATAGTTTTGAAATGTGCCGGATGTTGAGAATGCCAACTTGGCGATGCTTGCCATTTTCTGTTAGTCGGCATTGTGGCAACCCCCTTTTTATTGTTTTCCGATTTTCTTTTCAGTGTAGATGCAAAGTTTGTTTTGAACCGGTCTGGCGGTTGTTCGGACCTTGTGCGCATGCCGAACGAGCTCCGTAGCTTTGCGGTCATGTGACCCAGTTCAGTTGTTGCTTAGCTGCCATTGCGGCACGTTGTGTATTCGAGCGGGTCTTATCCCCAAGTATATAGTTGTTCTTTAGCTGCCATTTCGGCACATTGTGTATTCGAGCGGGTGTTATCCCCAAGTATAGTATGTTGTTCTTGAGCTGCCATTGTGGCACATTATGCTATAGCGGGTCTTATCCCCAATTATTCTGTTGCTTATAGGGGAGTATTCCCCAAAAGATGTTTTATGAACGTCACTTGTTCTAACAGCGGGTTATTACCTTAAAGTCTCCTCATCATTCTACATGTTTTTCAGTGTTTGTGATTGTTTGTAACATTTGTGTGCTGTGTGATATAAAAATGTGAAAAAGAAACTATTTGTCTTCAATCTTAAAGTTGCACACAGTATTCACATACATTGTTGTGGTCCGTCGATTTCGCAGCGAAATAGCTGCTATGGAAAAATTAAATAGAACAAAAGGTGCTCTAAAAGGTGCTATAACGAAATTAGAAAATTTCGTAAAAGATAATACAGACGAAATTAATTACTCGAGTACGGAGCTCGAAATAAAGATTCGAAAATTACCCGAGCTTCAAGCAAAAGTATCGGAAATACGGGATAAATATTATGATATCCCTGAGATTAAGGACTTACCAGAAATCGAAAACGAGTTAGATGAACTCGAAGATCGTCTCGAGAAACTTGAGGTAAGTCTCAACCTATTTCTTAAAAATCTTAAAGTTTCTGAAATAAACGTGCATGCTGATAGTATTGAATCTATGAGTTTGAATAATATTAAAGTTAAGTTACCTGAAATCCCACTACCAACATTCAATGGTAAATATGAAGAGTGGTCAATCTTTAAAGTACAATTTACAAATTTAATTATCAATAATGCTCAGTTAAATGACGCTCAGAAGCTGTTTTATTTGCGAGCATCGCTAAAAAATGAAGCAAAACAACTAGAGAGCCCAGACGATTCCTTAGAGTCATTGTTTACAGCACTTACTGAAAGATTCGAAAATCAACGTTTGCTCATTGACACTCATTTATCAGCTATAATTAATTATGAAAAAATACATTACGAGTCTTCTAAAGAATTGAGATCCTTTATTGATTGTGTAAATAAAAATTTGAGGGCCTTAAAAGTATTACAATATGAACAAAACAATCTGTCTGATGCTATCCTTATCAATATTATATTGCAAAAGGTAGATAAGGAATCTCGAAAATTATTTGAATATTCGATTAAAAAATCAGAATACCCGCAATTTAATGAGTTAATGTCATTTTTGGAAAACCGCAGTTCTACGTTAGAAAGCGTAAATAGATACTCTGCTTCAAAACCCTTAAACAAAAACATTCCTCTTTCGAACAAACAAAAAAATTTCATGCTAAATTCGAATGATAAATCGAATGGAAAAACTTGTATTCTGTGTAAATTGGCTTTTCATAATTTGAACAAATGTTCTGAGTTTCGAAAAATGAATGTTTCTGAACGATACGATTTTGTGAAGAAAAATAAGCTGTGTATTAATTGTTTGAATAATTCTCATTGCGTAAATTCTTGCATTTCAAAATATAATTGTAATACCTGTGGATTGCGACACAGCTCATGGCTTCATCGAGAAAAAGAAAATAAATCCAAAAATGAATTGGCTTCCCCCCAAATTTCCTCCCCTCTTGCAGGTGCGGTAAATAGAGAAATGAAAAACATTTCGGTAAATAATGACGAATCTTTAAAGACCTTGAATAATATAAGTAAAGAAAGAAAATCAATTTTATTGAGTACATGCTTTGTTTTTATAGAAGATAATTTCGGAAATAAACGAAGGTTTAGAGTCATTTTGGATAATGCTAGCAATGTCAATATTTTAACTAAGGATTGCGCTGACATGCTGAAATTTAAAAAAAGGATAATTAATGTACCCGTTACAGGATTAAACGGTTATACTTATAATGTAAAAAATAAAATTTCGAGTGTAATTACAAACGAAGATGGCTCTTTCAGGGAGAATATAGATTTCTTAATTGTTCCCAAAATCACGGATGTAATTCCATCAAAGCAATTAAATGTATCGGACATTAATTTACCGAATATTGTGGAATTGGCAGACCCCACATTTTTCAAACCGGGAAAAGTTCACGCATTGGTTGGCGCTGAATTATTTTATAGAATTTTAAAGCATAATTCAATTAAGATAAATGATAAACTTTTTCTGCAAGACACTGTTTTTGGATGGATCCCAACTGGGGCGCTAGAGGAGAACACGCAAACAAACAATATTACTATGTGCAATTTCGTTAGAGATTTCGATGAAATAAATGATAATTTAAAACAATTTTTCGAGCTTGAGTCTATAGGCATTAAACATGGAGATCCGAAAATATCGGAAACTGATCAAGCACAACAAATATTCGATAAAACTGTCAAATTTGTAGGCGATCGTTATGAAGTTCAGTTACCCTGGAAAAGAGACTGGAAGGATTTAAATAATAATTTTAATGTTGCGAAACAGCGTTTGGAAGGTCTAAAAAGAAAATTTTATCGAAACCCAGAGCTTTTTCGACAATATTCTGAAATAATCACGGAATATTTAAAGCAAGGAATTATAGAGCAGGTGCAAGAAAATGAACCTGTTTTAGACAGGGCAGTTTATTATTTGCCCCATCATGCGGTCTGTAAAGAAGATAAACTTACTACAAAGGTCCGAATCGTCTTCGATGCCAGCTCTCATGATAACAATGATTTGTCCCTTAATGATTGTTTATGGCCCGGCACGAACTTAAATCCACTTCTATTTGATATTTTAATCCACTTCAGATTATACGAAATTGCCTTTTCTTCTGATATCGAGAAGGCGTTCCTTCAAATCTCACTAGCTGAAAAGGATCGGGATTCTGTCCGTTTTCTGTGGTATGATGATGGTTTAAAATCTTTCAAGGTCTTCAGATTCAAACGTGTTATTTTTGGAGTCAATGCCTCTCCATTCCTCCTATGTGCTACAATAAAGGAGCACATCAAGCGGTTTACGAACCTACACCCAAGAACTGTTCACCTACTCGATAAATATATTTATGTGGACGATTTTATATCTGGCGAAGATACGCTGCAAGAAGCTCTTGATGTTTCCCTGAATGCTAACAAAATAATGTCTGAAGCAGGAATGATTCTTCGAAAATGGATAACCAATGATGAAGCGTTACTGCAGTGCTGGCAAAAGGAAGGTTTAAATATTCAAGCAGAACATGCTGCAATAAGCCTAGGAAGCAATCTAAGCAAGGTATTAGGAATGTCCTGGAAAACAGAAGAAGATTGTCTGACATTCGAAGTCAAAAGTTTAATAGAATTCTTGTCATCGCAAAAAAGCTCAAAGCGTCTACTATTGCAAGCAGTTGGTAAAATCTTCGATCCGTTAGGCATGCTGACGCCATTCACCATTAGAATAAAATGCCTGTTCCAAGAACTATGGCTAAAGAAGACAGCATGGGATGAACAGTTACCAACTAATGTGCACGAAAAATGGTTAAAGTGGCTCGAAGAACTTCCAAATTTAGCAGAATTAAAAATTCCGAGGAAAATTCTTGGTTGCTTGAATCAAGTAATAGCTGTAGAAATACACGCCTTTTCTGATGCTAGTAAAATAGTGTATGGCTCTGCAATTTATCTGAGAATAAAAAGAGAGAGTGGAGTGGAAGTCAATCTCGTGACTTCAAAGAGTCGTGTTGCACCGATAAAGGAGATAACTTTGCCTCGGCTAGAACTTCTCGGAGCCTTACTAAGTGCAAGACTGACCAATAAAGTAAAACCCATCCTAGATCAAAAAATCACATCGAAAGTGTACTATTGGACGGATTCCAAAATAACCTTATTCTGGATCAAAGGATCATCAAAGCGATGGAAGCAGTTTGTGGCAAACCGTGTCATAGAGATTAATGCACTTTCAGATTCGAACTCTTGGTATCACTGCTCTAGCAAGGACAATCCTGCCGATCTCTTGACCAGAGGTGCGACTGTTAATTCTCTTGTAGAGAATCCAATGTGGTTTAGGGGACCAAAATTCCTAGCAGCTGATGACTTAGTGACTGAGCAAGAAACTATTTCTGTGACAGAAACAGATTATTTTCCCGAGACTAAATCAAAATATAAAAATAACTGTAATGATTTTAATTCTAATATTTCTCTTTCTCTTTTCAGGAATCCTGAAGAAGTAAATTTTTTCCTCAACATAAGTGGTAAATACTATAGTATTCTTCGCATATTGGCATATGTTTATAGGTGTTTTCACAATTGCAAATGTAAGTTAGCAGACCGGCGCAGACGCAGCCTCACAACCCCAGAAATAAAAAAATTCAGAAGTTTCTCTAATTAGATTAGTACAAAATGCAGAATTTCAGGAAGAGATTAAGGGTTTAAAACGGGAATCAAGGGTTTTCCCTTCCAGTAAAATTAAATGTTTATCCCCCTTTTTGGATCAAGATAATATCTTAAGAGTTGGCGGTAGGTTGGAAAATTCAGATTTAAACTTTGATAAGAAGCATCAAATCATTTTGCCGAAAGGCCATAAGCTCACAAAACTCATATTTGAGCATTTTCACAGGAAGTATTTTCATATTGGTCCCCAAACTTTAATCCATTACGTACGTATGCGGTTTTGGCCCGTAAGTGGAAAAAATTTAGCGCGAAAAGTAGTGCATGATTGCGTTGTCTGTTTTAGGAACAACCCGGTTACTGCTAAACAAATCATGGGTGACCTCCCATCAAAAAGAGTAACTCCAAACTTTACGTTTAACCATACAGGAGCCGATTTTGCGGCCCTTTTGAGATTAAATATAAAAATCAAAGAAAAGGGATTTTTCATAAGGTTTATATCGCGATTTTCGTTAGCTTAGTAACAAAATATTTCTTCAGAAATTTAATGAAATCTAATGTATATACTTATTTCTCATTGTTTATGTATTTTAAGGTGCACCTAAGATTTACATGTTATTTTACATTCAACTTTTCTTAAGAACAATATAGAACTATTTTTAGAAAATAGCTTAAATTTTGTAACAAAGAATTTAATTTTATTGTATTGTATAGTCCTTATTGTTGCTACTTATTATTATTGTATTTGTATTGTAATATTATTTTGTGGTATTGGTATTTTATTTAGTTCTTGTATTTATAGTGTATTTTTAATATTTTGAATGTGCTACGCACATTGCAACGCGGGGCGGCATGTTCGGACCTTGTGCGCATGCCGAACGAGCTCCGTAGCTTTGCGGTCATGTGAACCAGTTCAGTTGTTGCTTAGCTGCCATTGCGGCACGTTGTGTATTCGAGCGGGTCTTATCCCCAAGTATATAGTTGTTCTTTAGCTGCCATTTCGGCACATTGTGTATTCGAGCGGGTGTTATCCCCAAGTATAGTATGTTGTTCTTGAGCTGCCATTGTGGCACATTATGCTATAGCGGGTCTTATCCCCAATTATTCTGTTGCTTATAGCGGGAGTATTCCCCAAAAGATGTTTTATGAACGTCACTTGTTCTAACAGCGGGTTATTACCCCAAAGTCTCCTCATCATTCTACATGTTTTTCAGTGTTTGTGATTGTTTGTAACATTTGTGTGCTGTGTGATATAAAAATGTGAAAAAGAAACTATTTGTCTTCAATCTTAAAGTTGCACACAGTATTCACATACAGCGGTAATAATGGAACTCTCAAATGAGAGTAATAATAATATTAATATACCTATATATTTGTAAATAAAATGTACATAGTTGTTTTTTAAGAAAGAAGTTTAATTTGAACTGTAGAGTGTGTTTACTTATTCAAGTTACGAATTTTATTTACAATATATTAGAACTAAGTTATGAAGACGTTTTTATTCTTCGATGCATTATGGAATAATTTGAATTTACCGAACCTGCAGCCTGAATGACAACGCAACATTTTTCTGGCGTCAAAGCTCCAGGATGTCTGGATTTCATCATCGATTGAGGTAAGTACCTCAAATTAAATTATATTGAATAAATAGAATTATGAATACATTTATTAACTGAACTGTATCGAATAAATTGAATTCTTTATTTTATGATGGATTGCGAAACTTTGAAAAAAAAAAGAGCTACGATTCGTAGTCAAACTACGAAAATATTTGATAAAATAAGGGATTTATTAGATAATACACAAGAATTAGAGCTTGAGAATAGAAAATCACAGCTGGATCTTTTTAAACAGCAATTGAATGACAAAATGAAAACTTTAAAATCATTAAATTCTGAAATTGAACCACTGGTTCCAAGTACTGAATTTGAAAAAGAAATCGAGAAATCGGAATCTTATAATGAGAATATTATTGAATGGAAATATAAAATTTCCAAATTTTTAAATGATAACACAGTTACTCCTGAAACTAAACAAGATTCTTCAGACATTGAAAGTGATAGTAGTAGCAACAATAGTTCTCTACTAAAAAGTCAGAAAATTCTGAATCAAAATTTGATTAAACTTCCTAAACTTAATATATCTAAATATTATGGTGATTCGTGTTTATGGCTCGAATTTTGGAGTCAGTTTTCGAATGCGATTGACAATAATGAACATTTAACTCCGATTGATAAATTTTCCTACTTAAAGTCACTTTTGGGCGGAAGTGCTGCAAATACTATAGCAGGCTTTTCGCTGACTAAGGAAAATTATGCTCATGCTATAGAATTATTGAAAAATCGTTTTGGTCGTAATGACCTGGTAATAAATAGTCACATGACTAAACTGCTAAATTTGAAACCAGTACGAAATTCTAGTAACATTAAGGCTTTTAGAGATTTGTATGATGAATGCGAAATTCAAATAAGAAATCTTAATTCTTTAGGTGTTGTATCAGGTTCATATGGGCACTTATTATGTCCGATTCTTCTGAAACTTATTCCATCAGATATTGCACTAGAATTTAATAGAAAACGAATTAAAAACACTGACTGGGATGTTAATGAGCTGATAAATTTCATTAAAGATGAAATTGAATCTCGCGAGACCACTGTCCAACTAAACCATTTTGAAAAAATCCCTGAAAAGCAGGAAAATTATAAGAAAAATTATAAAAAATTCATTCCATCAGCTTCTGCCTTAACCACAAATATTAAAAATAACTGCATATTTTGTAATCAAACTGATCACGATACTGAAAAGTGTAAGTCTTCCACCATTCCGGAAATGCGAGAAAAATTAAAAAGGGAAGGAAGGTGCTTTAAATGCTTCCGTAAATTTCACATCGCGAATTTTTGTAAAATTTCGAATGAAAATTGCAAAGTGTGTGGTAAAACATATCATCATACTATACTTTGTAATTCTAATAAAAAAACAGAAGAATCAAAAAATTCAGGTATTATTATTTCCTCCGTATCTCATTGCAAAGGCAATATAAATAATATCAGTAGAGAAATAATATTGCAAACAATTCATGTAAAAGTGGAAGCGGGTGAAAATTCAGAAACTGCTCTTTGTTTATTTGACTCTGCTAGTCATCGAACTTTTATTACAGAAAATTTAGTTTCAAAATTAAAACCTGAGGTCATTAGAAAGGAAAAATTAATTGTCTATACTTTCGGTTCGAGAAAATCTGAAGAACGATGTTATGATGTCGTTAAGCTAAAGCTAATTCACTTGACGAATAGAAAACGTAGTATAATAATTGAAGCATTAGTCACACCGCTAATAACTAATTCTTTGATACAAATTCCTCCTCTTCCAATCAAAATTAAGAGAAAACTTTCCAAATTTCGTCTTGACACGTGGGAACATTTGGAAAATAGTGATGTTGATATATTAATAGGAGCTGATTATTTATATCAAATTAATGACAAAACATACCCCATAAATAAATCATTGTTCGTCTGTGAAAATTTATTTGGGCATTCCCTCTGCGGGACAATTGACGTAAATAAAAATAGTGAGAGTAAGCAAGCTGGGGTCTTGTCCATTCAGGTTATGAAACCTATTCAAAATGATTTGAAAACATTGTGGAAGTTAGAAACTTTAGGGATGAACACTGAAGAAAATATTTCTGAATTAGATAAAGAGATAATCGAAAAATTCGAAAACAATTTGCATTTTCTTGAGCACCGATACGAAGCTAAATTGTTATGGAAAGATGATAGAAGAGATTTAGGAAGTAATTATAAAAATGCTAGAAACCGATTTATTAACTTAAATCAAAAATTGCTTAAAGATAAGGAATTATTGCAGAAATATAAAGAAATTGTGATTGAACAGGAATTAAATAACATAGTGGAAGCATGTTCTAATGAAACTGTAAATAGCGGTTATTTTATGCCCCACCGACCTGTCTTGCGAGATGATAAACCCACAACTAAAGTTAGAATGGTATTTGATGCTTCCTCAAAAGAAAATAGCAAATCATTAAATGATTGTTTGTACGGTGGCCCAAATTTGAACCCCGATTTATTAGAAATTATTATTAATTTCAGAAAATTCAATACTGCGTTTTGTGCAGATATTGAAAAGGCCTTTCTTCAAATTTCTGTAGCTGAAGAAGACCGAGATTACCTTAAATTTCTTTGGTTCGATAATGACGCAAACAACTTTTTCAAAATTTTAAGATTTAGACGTGTACCATTTGGCGTTACATGCTCACCATTTATTTTGGCTGCCACAATTAAACATCATATAAAGAAATATCGAGATCAACATCCAAATGTTGTATATATGTTAGATAATTCCCTCTATGTCGATGATTTAATTTCCGGATCAGATTTAGATAACGAAGCTTATTATTTATCAGTTACAGCTTCTGAAATTCTTAAAGAAGCTGGGATGAATTTGAGGAAATTAAAAACAAATTCTATTAAACTTAGGGAAATGTGGGAATCTGGTAACTTAGGTATAAGGGAGGAAAAGACAGGTAGTATCTTAAAAGTGCTTGGACTGATATGGAATACTGAATCTGATATTTTGATGTTAGATGCGCAGCCCTTTGAAGAATATTACATCGATGATCCCACGAAGCGAACAGTTCTTAAAATGTTACTGAAAATTTATGATCCATTAGGATTTGTGAATCCATTTGTAATACGTATTAAAGCCTTGTTGCAAGAAACATGGCAAAGAGGTTTAGAGTGGGACAATAAATTACCTGAAGATTTGAAATGCGAGTGGAACACTTGGTGTTCAGAAGTTGTACATTTACGCACATTTGAAATAACCCGAAAATATTTTCCTAATATGATAAACATTTCTGAAAATTCACAAATTCACATATTCTGTGATGCTAGTCCCAAAGGGTATGGAGCAGTTGCTTATTTGCGTTCCATTTCATTAACTGGCGAAATTCAAACAAGTTTAGTTTGGAGTAAATGTAGAATAGCCCCCCTCAAGAAGTTAACTATTCCACGGCTGGAATTGATCAGTGCAGTAGTTGCCGCTAGAATGTGGAAATATTTAAAACAAAAATTACATATTTCGAATTTAAATATAAAGTTATGGTCGGACTCAGAAATAACTATTTGGTGGATTAGGAGTTCTACTACAAACTGGAAACCCTTTATTTCCAATCGTGTAACCGAAATTCAGTCATTGACAGATCCAAAGGACTGGAATTATTGTCCCGGAAAAGAAAACCCTGCAGATCTGCTTACGCGAGGGGAAAACTTATCGAAGTTAATGGGTAATAATGTATGGTGGTGCGGCCCACCTTGGTTATCACTATCAGAAGATTTGTGGCCTTCAAAAAGGGCTATAGAAATGGTTCCCGAAGCTTTTAATGAAATGAAAGCAAAACCAAATTTAACATTATTGTGTAACGAATCAAACTCTATCCCTAAGCCAGTATTTGATATGGCAAAGTTCAGTAGTTTAAATCGCGTGTATAATATTACTGCTTGGATAATGCGTTTTATTCATAATGCCAATTCGAAAAACCCTAAAATTTTAGGACCTTTAACTACCTCAGAAATAGAAATAGCAGAAAAATACTGGATTAAACAAACTCAGGAAACTTCATTTAAAGTTGAAATAGAAGCACTTAAACAAAAAAAACCACTTAATAAAGATTCTTCTTTGTACAAGCTTAATCCACAATTCGATGAAAATGACTTACTTGTTTTATCCGGAAGACTTCAGTTTTCTGAAGTTACAGAGCAGGAAAAACATCCGTGGATACTTCCTAATAAATCTTATTTTGTAAAATTACTAATTAAGGATGCTCATGAAAGAATGTACCATTTTGGTGTAGCTGTCACTTTAGCTCACCTTCGTGAAAGGTATTTTATATTAAAGGGAAGAAGATTTGTAAAATCCGTCTTAAGATCGTGTATGATATGTCGAAAACTTAATGCTATTCCTGGAAAAGTGGAAATAGCACCTTTACCGAAAGATAGAATCATCAAAACACCAGTTTTTGAAACCTCTGGTGTCGATTTTGCCGGTCCGATTTATTATAAAACTTCTGAAGGCACTGGGAAGGCTTATATTGTCGTATTCACATGTGCTGTAACCAGAGCGATTCATCTAGAGTTAGTCACCAATCTAAGTACTGAAACCTTTATCTTAGCACTACGAAGATTTTTCTCTAGGAGAGGTTTCTGCAAAATAATGCACAGTGACAATGCCAAGACATTTTCTAAGGCTGATTTGGTGTTAAAAGATGCTTGGGAAAGAATTTCTAAGCAAGAAATTTTTTATTACTTGAGAAAGAATAAAATAATATGGAAGTTTATAATTCCCAGGGCTTCCTGGTGGGGCGGCTTCTGGGAAAGGATGGTCAGATCAGTTAAAACACCTTTAAAAAAGGTTCTAGGAAAAACTTGTCTCCGTTATGAAGAGCTAGAAACAATACTTACAGAAATTGAAGCGGTGATTAATTCACGTCCTTTATGTTATCTCTACGAAGAAAATGCTGAACCATCACCTTTAACGCCATCTCATTTTTTAGTTGGTAAACGATTAATGTCCTTACCTTCTTATGGATTACCAGTCTGTACGCAAGAGAAATCCAATAAGATTTTGTTGACGAGAAAATATAAATATAAGCAACAAATTACTGACCACTTTTGGAAAAGGTGGAGAAACGAATATTTGTTAGAACTTAGATCTGCTTTTCAAGTGAAAAACATAAATTCATCGCCTCAGTTCAAAGTTAACGATATAGTGATAATTCATGATGAAAAGCTCCCAAAACATATGTGGAAGTGTGGTCGTGTTAAAGAACTCATATTTGGTCGTGACTCTAAAATCAGATCATGTGTATTACACACTGCAAAAGGCGATCTTAAACGACCTGTGCAATTGCTATATAATCTTGAATTGGACTTAGTGGACTAAAAGACACTAAAACTCTTACACTAAAAATAAGAACAATTATCGAACATTTAATTTGATTTGTTACTCATATTTTTCCTTATTATTGTTTAATTTTCATACAATTCATGTGTTTTATTTTCTTTCGTAGATTGCAGCATTCTTATTATTTTTGCTTTTATATCTGTAGCTGTATGTATCTGAAAATTTGTCATGTATGTAAGTATATTCTTATGTTTATTAAATTGTTTAATATAGATGCTGAACTAAGTGTTCAGCCCGGGGCAGGATGTTGAGAATGCCAACTTGGCGATGCTTGCCATTTTCTGTTAGTCGGCATTGTGGCAACCCCCTTTTTATTGTTTTCCGATTTTCTTTTCAGTGTAGATGTAAAGTTTGTTTTGAACCGGTCTGACGGTAATAATGGAACTCTCAAATGAGAGTAATAATAATATTAATATACCTATATATTTGTAAATAAAATGTACATAGTTGTTTTTTAAGAAAGAAGTTTAATTTGAACTGTAGAGTGTGTTTACTTATTCAAGTTACGAATTTTATTTACAATATATTAGAACTAAGTTATGAAGACGTTTTTATTCTTCGATGCATTATGGAATAATTTGAATTTACCGAACCTGCAGCCTGAATGACAACGCAACACCGGAAAAAGGGAGGAGAGGCCCCCGATATTTTAAATGTTTAAAAAAATAGTCGTTATCTTCCAAACTCCTTGAAATTTTTAGGAGTTAAAAACATAATGTTTTCGCAGCCTGTGTGATACAATCGAGAAAAAAATTGATATTTAGTGGTAAAAAGTTGATATTTAGTGGCAAGAAGGCTTTTTTTTTATTTGGTCTATTTTCGTAATCCTTATTCTTATAATATTATAAATGTCAAAGTGTGTCCAAAAGTTTGAATGAAGTCAAGTCTAAACGGATGAATTAATGTTTTTGTATCTTTGCATATAGGTGTATTATAAAACGGAAATGAACGTAGGCTATATTTTATTTAATTTATTCAAATAATTTTCTTAATAATTAAAAATTTCATTCATTTTCTTACAGAATCAATTGATTTTTCCGATAAATTTAACGATCTTTCTTCCTTGTTGCCAAGAAAATCTAAATCTGGAATAATAATTTCTCCTCTACAATTAATTAAAAATTAAAAGAAAAATAATTCAAAAGAAAATAAATTTGACGTCATATTTGAAGCGAAAAATGGGGTATTTTTCATTATACACGAAGGATGAATATCGGTTACGTTAATAAGGAAAATGGAGTCATAATTAGAAGGAAAAAGAATCATATTATAAATAAAGTTATTCTCTTGGGAAAATATGACGCCATATTTGAAATAAAACAGGTATTTCCAAGTATATTCGTTAAAAATACAAAAGGCATGAATATCAGTAACTATGACGTCATATTAAAACGAATAACGGAAATATTTTTTACTAATGGTCCCTATTCTCGCTTTCAGTTCGAGGCTATAAAAACCACCATTTTACCAATTGTGACGCCACAGGAATACTGTCCATACTGTAAATATAACTTCTATACATTTAAGTGGATTGTTATTGCTCACTATTCATACGAATTAAAAAAAAATCATATACTATTTTAATTAATTATTTTTAAAAGGTGGCAGTTAAAACATGTCACAAAGGCGTTTTTAGTAAAAGCTTTTATCGGGTAAAAATGATGTAATATTTATTCATGGAAAGCATTCGTTTTAACCCCTTGAGGGGCAAGCAATTACGTTTGTGAAATGCTGAATTCCCACCGGAATCTTTGAAAAATTCTCTTTCAAAAGAAGTAAAAGCAATTTTGCGGCAAAGTTAGAAAAGTAAAATTTAATAAAATTTTTCTGGTGTAAAACTTCATTAATCGTAGGTGGTATATAATATATACCGGTGCCCCTCAAGGGGTTAATACGAAAAGATTAACATATATTTATTTTAATTTCATCAAAGCCATGTCGTTTTCATTGCACCAGCTTCGAAAGTTACAACGAAATCTTAAAATAACAATATACTTTTCAGAAATAAAATTTTGCATCAAAAGTCGCATAATCTCAAAATGAAATTTTAGCTTACATTTTAAATACATTTTCTTATTTGAAGTTTAGTATATTTAATAAAAATAATGTTTCAATGTTTTTCTAAATGTACATTAATATTGGATGTCTTTAATCGATTTCATGTTTTAAATAAATTAAAATGCATAGTTTTAAATGATTCATAAAGTGAAAGAATATACAGTCGGCTCTCGTTAATTCGAACTCGTCGGGACCACAAGAAATGTTCGAATTATCCAGAGTTCGAATTATGGAAAGTATGAGAGAAAACATGTTTAAAGGTGTACTATTACAAAGGAATTAATGTTATAGTATTTTTTTTTTTTTTTAATTTCGGATGTTATCGTTAGAATGACTTAATATTAAATTAAAAGATATAAATACATAAAATAATTAATAATATTAAAATAATATAAATAAAACATAAAAATTAATAATACACTATAGAACAACGGCATTTAAAATTACATTTTAATTGTACTATAATTTTCTTACCTGAAATTAGATGAACATTTAAGAAATTATTTACACTTATTTATCATCTCTATGAAAAAAATTATCAATTGTTGTTTGCTTAGTCCTATTCATTTTTGACTTTTTAGCCAGTTTTTCTATTTGTAACAAACAGTTAAGTTCTTTGTCTGATGACGGCTGCATCAGGATATATGTACGCAAACACTCAATTGATTGTGCAATTGACTTTTCTGTGGGTAAGGAAAGCACTTGGGGCATAATAGCAGAATCACCTGAATCCGATTCCATCTCCTCATTGCATTTTTCGTGAATTGTTTCAACAATTTCTTCCACAGTTAAGGGTCCAGATACTTCTAAACTATTGTCGGCTGCTACATACTCTGCGAACGTAATATCGCATTGGAACTTTTCAGAAAAGTTTGGAAATTCTATTTCTTCAAAAGGTCCGTCGTTTTCGTCATTTGCATTATAACCACTCTTTTTAGATGGATGGATAAATCCGGCATGTCGAAAGCATTTTTCTATTGTTTCAGGTTGTACGGCGTCCCACGCCACATATAAATCGTTGATGGCCGTGAGTAATGTTATGTCGTAGCTTTCTTTAAGGTCAATCGAAAATAAAATTTGTTCTAGAATCCTTTTACGATAATGAGTTTTTAAATTTTGAATTATTCCTTGGTCCATCGGTTGCAGTTGTGCTGTAGTATTAGGGGGTAAATATTCAATCTTTATAGAACTCAGTGTTGGTAGTTTACAATGACTCTGCGCATTATCTAGCAGCAATAGAATTTTTCTGTTTTCACGAGAAATTTTTTTATCCAGTTCTTTTAATCAACTGATGCAGATCTCACGCGTCATCCAGGCTTTGGCATTTGCCACGTAATCAACAGGCAGTGTTAACTCCTTTGAAGCAACGTGGATTAGTTGATTTACCAATAACTAACAATTTTAACTTCTCACTTCCATCCATATTGGCACCTACCATCACAGTTATCCTGTCTTTTCTAAGTTTATCACTTGTGCACGTTTCACCTTTAAATGTTAAAGTCTTATTAGGAAGAAGTTTATAAAACAACCCTGTTTCATCGGCATTAAACACGTCTTTCATTGCATAAGTAGAAATAAGTTCGAGTAGCTTTTCGCAGAATTCATTGCAAGCAACGAGGTTTACAGCACCACTTTCACCACACACAGTTTTGTGTACGATGTTATTTCGCTGCTTAAAACGTGTCAGCCATCCTTCGCTGCAATTGAAATTTTTAATACCCATCAGTAGTGCAAGTTCTTTCGCTTTAGCTGCTAATATAGGTCCACTCAAAGGTACATTTCTTGCCAATGCATCTTTTGTCCATAACAGTAAAGCTTCCTCTAAATCCTCATGGACTGCTGTTCTCATACGTTTTCGTCCTTTAGCAAATCTTTCCTTTTCCCATGATTTCAGGATGAATTCTTTATTTTTCAAGTAAGTAGACAGCGTATTCTTTTTTATCCCATATTCTGCAGCAATTTCTGTCTTAGATTGGCCACATCCCACCTTTTTAATAATTTCCACTTTGGCTTCTAGAGTTAACGATTTATAACTTCCACGTGGAGCCATATTTTAAAGAAACAAGACCTTTTATTTTCTCAAAAAACAATTTAGCAGTAAGTAAAACCATTGACTGAAAAATTCGATCCCCAGAGTGAAAGTAGAATGTAGTGATAAAGCAGGTTTCCCTATCTTTAACAGATGTCCACTCAGTGAATTTCTTGGAATATCACTGGGTCAAATGCTACAGAAGGGATTAGGAAAAGCACAATGGAAGAAGGGGCGGATGTGTCATTGATGGACAGACAGGGTGCACTAAGAAAGCGGATTTCAAATGCATGGAATTATTATACTAGTTCAGAACAATTCTGACAAAAATGAAAGAAAGAAAGTTATTTCAAGGATCTGAAGTCCGTGAGAAAGTAAGGAAAAATGAAAAAATGGAATTCTCATTAGTTCAAATTAAACGAAGTCAAGAGAAAATGAGTTTGAATAAAGGAAAAGTTTTAACGTTATTCTGCCATTGAAAATTTCGGGACTTCATGTTTAGTTCGAATTAAGCGAAGATTCGATTTATCCGATTTCGAATTAACGAGAGCCGACTGTATATTTTTTTATTTCGACATGTATCATTCCGCAGGTTGGTTGGTTGGTTGTATCTATGACGGCCAGTTATCAACACAAGGGATATAGACCCTAAGTGGAGGGAGCGCCCTCCGTGGGGGTCTTTCTAAGGGAACATAACCCTTATTTACGCTTGGAAAACCAAGGTTCGAAGAAAAACACGAACGATTAGGCCGACGGGCCCGATTGGTATCGAATCTAGCACCTCCCGTCTACCAGCTTCGAGAGCAGAACTTCTCGGCCACTGGTCAGGCATCAATCCGTAGGAAAAACTATCCTACTGAAAGTGTCGTTATATTTTAAATCATTAGCTGCTTTTCTTTCAGAAAATATTAGCATTTTATAGCAGTTATACAAAATGTCGTGATTTACAAAGAATTTAACAATCGCAAATACACAAGTTTAACACCCTTTTGCCGTACAATCTCCAGGAACTCTGGTTTCAACAAAATTTAATAAATAGCGCATGAAAGTCGACTTAAAAAAGTTTAGCAAGTAATTTTAATTTGAGATTAGGCTTTACATGTGACATCATTTAAGTGTAAACAAACCACTTATTAAGCAATAAATTCGCCTTTCACCTCAGATCCCTCTAATTTTTAAAGGCACCGTGATTATCGAAAAGCGCAAAGGAAGAACGGAAATTTTCTTTCGATTTTAAAATATCGAAATCCATAGTTATAGATCTCTCTGAAACACAATCTCTGTCCCCCATTGGAGCTTGTTCCTGCAAATTTCAAAGCTTTCATAAGCCAAGCACAACAATAGATACGAAAATGTTTATTCATAATTGGGGTTCTTTTCCATAAGTAGATTTATTCAGCGAAAGCAATATGCAACTCTATTGCTTAAATATTATTTAGGCTCAAGAGTCTTCGGAGCGTGATAACATTTTAATATTATTGGTAGATCTACAGCTGATAAAAGTGTGATACCGTGAAATTAAAATGTAATAAATATTTGAAAGTTAAAGATATTTCTCGTACTCTTACTATTTATTTTTGAATGTTGATGCTTCACCACGTTTGAATATTATTTTTTTTAATGCCATTCATCTTTTTTCCCCCGAGATGTGATTTTTTTGGAATATAAACATAATGTTGCATGTTAATTTTTCGTTTATTATAATCGTATCAAAGTTACGTCTGAAGCGACCTGTTAATAACCACTTTTCTTTAAAAATATTTACTAATATATTTCTTTAAATATTATTCTTTGTCTCGAAAACATAATTTAAATCAATATCCTGGAACGGAATAAATATAAAATAGGATAAATATAAATAATAAAATAGATTAACAGAGATGTAAATTTATTCCTCATTTAATCTTAGAAAATGTGTATGAAAATTCATACTCAAGAAAGAAATTTAAATGATCCTATATATATAAATAAAAATAATCAAATTCGGATCATCAGAAGCGTTTCTACTATAAAATGTGATAAAAGGTTAATTATATATGCTTTTAAGTATCGAAATTTTTGGTTTAATTGATAAATTTCTTCTTCTTTAAATGTTACGTGAACGCAGTCACGGGTAACAGCTAGTTAAAAATAATAGTCATTGTTGTCCGAGCTCTTTGGAATTTTTAGCATTCATAAATATGATGGTTATGTACGTCGTGAAAAAAAATCGTGAAAAATATCGATATCTAATTGAAAAAGGAATGCGTTTTCTTCTCGCTTTTTTTCTTGTTTTTGGTCGATTCCACTAGCATAAGAACAACAAAAAAAGTTCTTGTCATAAGATTTTGCTAATATTTTAATAGATTATAAATATAACTGTACCCAAGCCTTCTTTAAAATTTCGTGAAAAAAATATGCATATTTTGTAATGAAAACTTAGTGAAACTGTGCCAAAACCCTTTGGTTTTTATTGTTTTGATAGAATTTTTCATACATTTTATTCTTCTATATATATAAAAAAGTAACGCTTTGGAAATGGACCAATGAAAATCTGCGTAGATACTGCGAAACGCATCTGATTGGTCAGAGCTTTCTGACGCTATGAGGGGTTACTAAAGGGAGGGGGGCCCGGCTCTGTCGCCAAACGTCGCCAAGTTTGTCCCCAACTTGGCGATATATCGCCAAATTTGTCGACCAAAATTAGTCGCCAAAAGTGACTCCAACTTGGCACTATTTCCAGTATTGCGCCAAATTTCCATAGACTCCCATTGAAATCCTCAACAAATTGAGATATTTCAATGCAACAATAACTAATATTATTTTATGAATAGAGCTTAATTGAACTATTTAGATTATTTTTAAGCACAAGCATTAACTATTTACAATATTCGTAACATTATATATATAATTTTATATTTAATAATTCTTATAATTATGAAACTCGGTAAGCTCTAATGAT
Source organism: Maratus speciosus (assembly GCA_963932465.1). Taxonomy (NCBI): domain Eukaryota; kingdom Metazoa; phylum Arthropoda; class Arachnida; order Araneae; family Salticidae; genus Maratus; species Maratus speciosus. The sequence continues at coordinate 112,879,708 of OZ010799.1, forward strand.
TATGTGCTTAGAGATAAGGAAATAAAATTGTCAGGAATTGGGGTGGAGAGCGTTTTTACCAAGTGGAATTTAAAAATTGAATGCATAGAAAATAAGGGATCGCGAAGCGATCCAGTATGGAAACGCGAAACAATTGCGTCTGGGGTTGGCTAGAAAATAGGTATTGCTTAACGACACCGAATGGAATCGGGAAGCGATTACGCGGGGGGTTGGTGAGCGTAGCGAGCAGCGGGCCGGAACCCTCTAGTCGTTCTATATATAAAAAAAAGTAACGCTTTGGAAATGGACCAATGAAAATCTGCATGGATACCGCGAAAAGTATCTGACTGGTCAGAATTTTCTGACGCTATAAGTTGGGGTTACCAAGGAGGGACGCGGCTCTGTCGCCAAACGCCGCCAACTTGGCGATATATAGCCAAATTTGGCGACAAAATTATTTGCCGAAAGTGACGCCAACTTGGTGCTATTTCCAGTATTTAGCCAAATTTTCATAGACTCGCAATGAAATCTAATAGGGTTTACTTGCTTGCAGAAAATCACCAAATTGGGATATTTCAATGCAACGAAAACTAATATTAGTGTAATATTAGAGAAAATGTTATTATTTAATCAGAACATTTTTGTGATTAAAAAAAACAACAACATTTTCTCTAAGATTATACTGGTATGCAAAAAGTCGGAAATCTCATCCCTGATATTAGCTTATGAATAGAGCTTAATTGAACTATTTATGTTATTTTTAGGCACAAACACTAACTATTTACAATATTCGTAACACTGTATATATAATTTTACACATGTATGTTTCCGGAGAAAAGACGGTGAAATGAAAATTTCAGAGGAGAGGAGATTTATATGATAAGATGATATATTGTAACTACAAATTATTGACTTCATTACAAAGAAAAAAAAAATCCAAATAACTTTAATAAATTTGTTACTTTTTAAATTTAACATATTTTTTTAAATTTACAATATTTTTAATTTTAAACTATCTATTAATTTATACTTTTATTTAATTATAAATTTATTTAATATGTACTTATTCAAATAAATTATAAACTTTACCTTTTTTTTTCCAAAATAATCAGTCAAGTGCAAATATTACTCGCCGCACGGAGTGTTCCGAACAATAAATATATGAATTAGTAACTGGGCATTGAATTACACAACTATATCATTAAAAATTGCTATCTGGGTATTAAAAGCCCGATGGCACATAGAGTGCGCCGCCCGTGTCTTTATGTATGTCCATACCGTCCGTGTCTTTAACGGTTAATATCTCGGCAAATTAGCGACAATTTTTATCGAGAATCATTATCAACAATACTTTTATACTTCTGCTACGATAAGTGCCTCCAGCGCTCATCAACTCCATTGCTGAACGTCCGCAAATCGAAATTTGTGTGTAACAGTAAAAAGCGATTTCTTCAAAAACTATGCGACTTAGGGTAATCACTATAGTTTTCCCGCAAGTTTTGAATTAATTTCTATTATCCCTAATTTTTTTCATAATTTTAATTTCAGTAGATTCGGATATAGAGGGGAGCGGGGTAAGGGGGATATTTTTGCATTACATTTACGATAACATTTCAGAAAATATAACACCTGAAACTAAAAGAATTATATTTTTGAGTTCGGCATTAAAAAAGCTTTCACGCGATATACAAAGAGAAAGATTTCTTTTCAAGTAACTTAACCTCTACAAGTAACACCACTACATTAAAAAAAATTGTGAATGGTTAATAATCTAAAATATGCGGGTCAATAGCCTTTATTACTTCAACCAATTTGACCTTTCCACGTTCCAAAGTTTACGAGTAAAATGGCTGTGACAGACGGACAGACAGACACAGGAGTGGTCTTTTAAGGTTCCGTTTTTTCTTTTTAATTACGGAACCCTAAAAACAATCAACTTCAGAGAAATGTTGACCATTATTTGAATTAAGTCTAGTCGATGAGGGTTCATTCTAAAAATTTCAAAGAAAATTTTTTCCACTCACCTATTTGAATATATTTTATGTTTTCAAAAAGAATATCTTATTAAGTATTTTAAACGCTGTCAATTAAATTAATAAATAACTAATAAATAAATTAATAATTGATAAAATAATTAATTAAATTAAATTAAAATTTTTTAAAAAATAAAGTAAGTCTATGCAAATTTAAAGAAATTATTTCTAAACTGGAAATATAATCCATCATTTTGTCGAAAATGTAAAGTAATGTATACATAGCGTTATGTTAAATCGATATTTTCCCAGTGAAAATCAATTGGTGAAAAAGTATTTCCTTCAAACACATCCGGTGAAAAAGCGTTTCATTTAACACGTTTACTGCCGCAAAAAGTAAGAATTTTAAAATTTCTTCTTGAAAGTCGTTTGCCACCACAAATTCGGAAAGGTAAATTTTGCTTACTAATACAGCGAAATTTCTGCCAATAAATAAGGCAATTTTTTTAAATTTTAAAAAAATGGTGAGAAAGGAATAAATTAAAGCCACGAATATTAAAGCTACGAGTATACTCGTAGCGTGGCAGTCAACGTGTTAAACATAGGCGCAGCACAATACTGCACCACTGTGCAACTGCGGGGAAAAAACCTAATACAAATGAGCGGTAACGTATAGATAGCAAACATAAACATTTTCCATAAGCATTATGTGAGTGGCTTCATCTTGGTGTCAGTATTTTTTTAGAAAATTTTTCTTTTTAGATTTTTCTTACAAACCGCCCCGAAATCACCCTTGAAAGTTAATTCTAGTGCAAACCTACCATACAATTTTCTGTTAAAATTTATTGGTATTCAGTTGGCGGACCCTTTGGGAGCCCTGGATGTGCATGTAGTTCTTTGGTGTAAACTTGACCCCTCATTGAAGGCGCGATACTGCGTTGGCAACAATGTTTTGGAGGCTCCTCATACAAACAACCAAAATTTTCTGTATCACGGTCTTACATAACGCTAAGCATAAGCTTACATTCTTAATTCTTAGTCAAAATATCCGCCCATTGTAGTATTAGTACTTACTAATCCCATCCCTAGTACTAATTTAATAATTTTGTCAGATAACTTGGTGTTATCCGATTCGTTAAACAAGAATTTACATCTCCAACTAGTGTTTTTTCATTACGTAAAAAATATATAAATAATATTTTTAATTTTTTTCCGGGTTGAGGTTTTTTCCCTGATCGTTAAGATATTTATTTTATTTGATCGCCACAAAAGATTATCTTTTATTCCCGTGAAAAAAATTATCATTCCACATTTAACAGTGATTCAAAAAATTCAGATTATGATAATAATTAATAATAGAGGAATGCGAAAATGAGTTATCTAATGATCCATTTTGACATGCAGCAAAATGTACTATTGAGAGCCTTTATTATTTTAATTGATTTGATGAAATATCCAAAATCAAAAAGGAGTAATAAGTTATAATAAATATACTATTCGGAAGAGGCAGCAGATATCAGTAGTGTAAAAGTAGAGATTTGCCCACAACCAGTGCTTATGTTCTTTGGAGCAAAATTCGGAAGATCTCAGTGATGTAGGATAAATGAGATGTTCATCCGATTGTTGTATTTGTGAGCAGGAATCGTGAAAAAATTAGTGAATTGATCGACGGAAATAGTTAATTTTAACATGCCTTTTATTACATAAAGCGGCTATTCTTATTTATTTATTTATTTATTTTTTGTTTAGCGCTTTTTTAACACTTTCCAACGAAGCTGACTTCGCTTTGACTGTCTTTCTGTCCGCGCTCTAACTCCCGTAAATATGCTAAGATTGCCCTGAAATGTTTGGATGTTATTGACGATTACCATAGCACGTTCCCTATTTTAAATTCAGCTTGTAGAATGCTTAGTTCATTTACAGGGGCAGTCAAAAGTATTTCGTTACTTTACGGCCAAATTGAACAAATCTTTTCAAATGATTTTTAATTACACGCTTTCAAACAGAATAAAATTAATATGCACTTATGAAGTACACTAAAAAATGCATTCTGTAGAATATACGGTGCAAAGAATAGTTATTATTCATTTACAGGACCACGCAAAGTATTCCGTTACATAATTATATAGGGGTAGAGGGAATTGTTTACGGCGTATTTTAATTATGTTAAATAATTTAATATATAATGAAATTGATATACGTCGCTGAGATTTACTATAACTTATTTCATGTATAATACGAAGTGCATAGCATTTATAGGGACACACAAGAGATTTCAGATACTATATTGTATCCGAAGTAGTACTGTACAGTAGCGATGATTGCCAGAAATGCATTTTTAATTATGATATGCACTTTTATGTTTCATTATATTTATGCATAATATATGGTGTGTATATATGCTATAATTCATATACAGGGCTACACAAAAGAATTCGTAATGGTTACTCTGTATGAGCGCATACTGCTTAAAGGTGGTTTTTAAATGAGTTATGCATTTTTACGCTGAACTGCATTTAGTTTACTAAGAAATATTTGTAGAATATAGATAAAATGATATGTGGGTCACGCAAAGAATTGGACACATGACCGTCTATAAATGAAAATTTATGGAAATGTGATTTCAGTAGTTTTAAGGGTGTTTTGGTTTGAATTAAGTTTTAGATAAATAGTGGCGTGTAATAAAGGTACTAGGTAAACTACAAGGTTGTATAAAAGTATTGAAATATGTTTCCATCAATTAGTATAAATTGCTGAAAGAGAAATTTTAACCGGTTATGCGTTTTCTTGATAAATTAAAGTTTCCCGTTACATAATATGCACACTATATGGCCAAAGGTGACCGGTCACTTGCGATTTTAGACTTTTTTAAATATCTAGAAAAATACATGAGGAATTAACCTGAAACTGCAGGCGTGTAAACAGTATGGTGTAGGTCATATAGTTCCGCGAAGATTTTTTCCTGAAATTCCATAGGGGACCGTCAACAAATTGAAAAAAAAACGAATATCTTTTGGATAACCCTGTAAAAACTAATGTAGCAAAAGCGTTCAAACTCGGGATTATTAATAAGTGTCTTATTGTAATATGTTGAGTTTATTTTTATGAGGATAGCATGTATACTCGTGGAGACATTAAGATTTTTATAAAAACAGTCCCGAATTTCGCCGCGTTTTTTGCTTATAATTTGCCGAGTTCTTAATATAAAAAAGTTCTTTTCAGAAAATATGACAAACAACATTGTACACAATACTCTGCAATCAGAATTAAAAAATAATAAAATTTGATGAAAAATGAGCAGGTTTACTAAAAACTGTTTCACTGCGCATGCGCAAATGCAATCAAAATATAATATGCATAATGTATTAGCTAAGTACATAAGATAACTTTTATGAAAGTCTCAAACTCATAGCTTAAAAATTCTGAAAATTATCCTCGATAGAATAAGCTCGAAATCCGTTGTTCCCAAAAAGAAGCAAAAAGATGAGGGATTGTATCAAATATCTGTTGATTAGTGCCAAGTTAGTGTACACGATATTGCACGCACTAGCATATTTGGATACAACCCCTCATCTTTTTGCTTCCTTTTGGTAACAACGGATTTCGAGCTTATTCTATCGACGATAATTTTCAGAAATTTCAAGCTATGATTTTGAGACTTTCACAAAAGTTGCTCTATATACTTAGCTAATACATCATGCACATTATATTTTGATTGCATTCGCGCATGCGTAGTGAAACATTTTTCAGTATACCTACTCATTTTTCATTCCATTTTTATTATTTTTAAATTCTGATTGAATAGTGCAATGTTGTTTGTCATATTTTCTGAAAAGAACTTTTTTTATATTAAGAACTCTGCAAATTATAAGCAAAAAACTTGTCGAAATTTGGGACTGTTTTTATATCTGTTGATTAATACTACAACTAACAACAAACAATACAGCAAACAATAATAAATAAACTACAACAAACAATAATAAAATAATTATAACCTTAATTTATCTACGAGTATACATGCTATCCTCATTAAAAAGAACTCAGTATATTAAAATAAGCCACTTATTAATAATCTCGAGTTTGAACGGTTTTGCTACATTAGTTTTGACAGGGTTATCCAAAAGATATTCGTTCTTTTTCAATTTGTTAACAATCCCCTATAGGGTTTCGGGAAAACATTTTTCCCGAAATATCTGCCCTATATTATACTGTTTACACACCTGCAATTTCAGGTTCATTCCTGATGTATTTTTCTATATATTTAACAAAACGTCTAAAATCGAAAGTGGCCGGTCACCATTGGCCGTATAGTGTATATGAAGCTTCAGATCAAATACAGGGCTGTTCATAAGAATTTGAATACATATTTTGCTATAGACGGTAACTGCTGAAACCAGTTTTTCAAATGTTTTATGCGTTTTCTAAAATGTTTACTTAGTTATTCTATTTACCATATTTCCCCCAAATAACGAAGTTTTGTTAAAGCATTCAGGAAGTGTTGGAAAATGTTTCATAATCTATGCATAACGCATGATTTTTCTTTCTCGTTAATTAATACAAACGTACCTCGAAGATAAGCCTGCCTATATAAAGTTTCAAATAAGAGAACTGAAAGAATAATTTTGAGTTTCAGTAAGATTAAGGGGATGCGTTCTTCTATGATTTCCAGATCTTATATTGACTTATTGGAAAATGTAATTAGACGATTAGTCATTGCTTATAATAATTCTAGAAATCCAGTTTTCACCAAAAAAAAAAAAAAAAAGCCGTCGTCCGATGACGAGGTTTTGCGTTTTAGGAAATTGCATAGTTAAATTTTTAATATTTGTTATATCAATAATAAGAGGGGACAATTTTCCGTAAGTAAAAGTTTCCAAGGTTGCACGATTTTTAAAAAATATATAAAAAAAATTAAAAAAGTTTTTTTTAAACACTTTACATTGGCATCGCTTTCTGATGGTAAAAACCGCGTTTTCATAGTTATATAAGGTAACAAATAATCACTTAATTCGATTTTCTGAACCGTATGTTAGTATGGGATTTAGCAATCAACGAGTATGAAATCTTTATAGGTGAAGAGGCTTTCTAAGAAAGAGAGAGAGAGAGAAAAAAAAAACAAAAAACAAAAAACAAAAAACAACAAAAAACAGAAATCTTTCAGATTGTTCCTTTTCATAGTAGTCAAGGTTTGGAAATCAACATTTTAAAATCAATGTAAAATAATAATTGCCGAAACGTCAGTGAAGGCTTACTGTGGAGACACGAAAAGTTTTGGTTTCCGTTAGTCTGTCTGTCTGTTAGTTGCCGAAACGTCAGTGAAGGCTTACTGTGGAGACACGAAAAGTTTTGGTTTCCGTTAGTCTGTCTGTCTGTTAGTTGCCGAAACGTCAGTGAAGGCTTACTGTGGAGACACGAAAAGTTTTGGTTTCCGTTAGTCTGTCTGTCTGTTAGTCTGTCTGTCTGTTCCGCGATAACTGCCGTAAAAAGCATCCGATTATCTTAAAATTAAGGATGCATGTTGGTGAAATCCCCGGATTTAGCTGTATAGTTTTTGGTTAAATTTGGTTCATTCGTTCGGAATATATAGAACATTTTATTTTGCGACTTAATGCTTTCCTATAACAATTCAGACGATTTTTCCATTTTTATTTGTTGAAAAGAAATGGCTCATATGATTAAAGGATTTAAATGCTAAATTAAGGATGATGAAATTTCCTAATTAGAACCATAAATTATTCATAGTAGTTTGAAATTTTGTGTATACATTTGTCAGAGTTTTTAAATTCGGTGTATAACTTTTATGGAGGGATTTTATATGCTTCAATAATATAAAATATTTTTTTAATATAAATTTTCTTTTTAAGCACATATTTAATTGTTTTTATTATCTTTTAACTGTTACCTAGCAGCGAACTACACCTAAAATATCGTAAATGTGAAAGTATGTGTAATTGTTTGAAGTTAAATGAAAGTCAAAAGGGACGAATTAATCCCTTTGTGTATTTACATATAGATGGAATTTACCACAGAAATAAAGAAAGACTATGTTCTATTTATTTTGTTCAAATATTTTTCTTTTAAATTAAAAAGTTCATTATTTTCATAAGGAATAAATCGACATTTTGCTATGAAATTTAACAATCATTTTTCTTTTTTTTTTTGCCGTTGCCACGAAAATTCAATTCCGGAATAAAAATTTATCCTAAACAGTTAATTTTGATTTGAAAGATTTTTATGTGCGAGAGGAAAATGAAATAAAAAATAGACATGAATACGCCTTCATATTAGAAATAAAGTGAAAATACGAAAAGAAGGTGAATTTGATCTCATATATCAAAAATAAAACGAATATGCTTTGAGGTTGAAATAAAAGGGGCTTGTGTTATGATATTAATTCTTATTATTAAAAAAAAAAAAATGTTACTAATATCGCATGGTTTATCGTCTGGACACAACTAACAGAAATGTTAATTCTTAATCGAAAATTCCAATCAGGAAAAAAAAAAACTTTTGAAGAGCAAATATATAGTAAATATCAAAATTATGCACCGCAAAATTATCGCTGTCGAAAATGACGTCATTGTATCGGGAAATAAATATTTTCATCCTTAAAAACCAAGCATTAACTAGATTGCCTGAAAAAATGTTTTTTGACGGGTGTTACTTCTTAATGCCGCCTCATTTCAGAAAATATGAATGAAAATTATTTTATTTTTAAAGGAAATTACGTTTTCATTCATAAAACCTAAACGTTTAATATAATTGCGTCAATGTAAATCATTTTCTGTGTTACCAGTATTGAAAAATAAGGCTCGGAAGTGTAAAAAGAAATCTAAGGTTTGCGCTAACCATTAGCGCAATCAATAAAAAGTTACGTATGTAAATTAATAAGACCACGGGGGGTTCAGGGGGGCGGATCCCCCCTGAAGAAATCTACTTTATTATTTAAAAAATATACCAGAATTAACAGCTCATGAAAATTTCGAAATATCCTTCCATAACGTTTTTAATTTAATGCTTCTAATGTCTGAAAACTTCGTATTTTTTATTCTTATAAATAATTACATAATTTGAAAACTTTAAATTGCGGTTTGCAGGAAACTGAATATTACCAAAGTGAATCTAAAAACAATGACTTGCAGAGCTGACGTTGAGGCTCCTGATCTGCAGATTTACTAGTAGTGTAAAAATTTCAGTATAAGCTGTGTCTATTAGTTGCCGAAACGTGAGTAAATTCTTACTGTGGAGACACGAAAAGATTTGATTTCCGTTTGTCTGTCTGTCTGTCTGTTCCGCGATAACTGCCGCAAAAAGCATCCGACCCGCTTGAAATTAATTGGGCATATTGATGAGGTACTCGGGCTTAACTGTATAGTTTTTGGTTAAATTTGGTTAATTCGTTCGGGAAATATAGAACATTTCATTTTGCTCAGTAATGCTTTTCTATGGCAAGTCAGACGATTTTCAAATTTTCATTTGTTGAAAGAAATGGCTCATATAAAAAATGGATTTAAGTGGTAAATTTTGGATGCTGAAATTTTTAAATAAGATTATTAAATTATTCCAATTAGTTTGAAATTATGTCGATATATTTATTATATTGCGAGATTTTTTAAATTAGGTTTATAATTTTTGAGGGAACTGTATGCATGTTTTCTAATAATACAAAGCATTTTGTTTTATAAATTTGACATAATACATATTTCATTTTTTAACTTTTCTTTCATAAGTTGCCTAGCAACGTATTTGGTCTTAATAATATTACTATAAATGCGTCTATAATGTTTCAGTAAAGCCAACGTCAAAACGGATGAATTAATGCATTTGTATTTTTGCATATAGATGGATTTTAGCCCCAGAAATAAAAATAGGCAATATTTTATTTATTTTATTCCAATATTTTGCTTAAAAATACAAAATTCCATTATTTTCATAGAGAATAATGTGACATTTTTTCATAAAATTTATTAATGTCTCTTTAATCGTTGCCAAGAAAATCAAAACCCCGAATAATATTTTCTGTTAAACAATTTTCAATTGAAAGATTTTGACGTGAAACAGGAAAATGAAAAAAAAAAAAAATAAGAATAAAAAATTAATATGGCTACATATTGGGAATAAAAAGAAAACTCTCAAGTATTTATTAATATAACAAGATGAAAGGTTTTGAGTAAGTACGAATAGCAGGTGAATTAGACGTCATTTATAAAAAAAAAAAAAAAAAAAAAAAAAAAAAAAAAAGATGTTGGAATAAAAAGATCTTGGCTAAAATAAAATTAACTATTATTCACGGAGAAAAGAGATAGATGGAGATGCAGTATGCCGTAAAAACAGTTTGCAATATGATGTGCGTTATCGCTCAGATTTAAATGCCCTCATTCGGCCCAAACAAAACAAGAACGTGGAACAGGGACCGAATTCTTTGACTTCATCCGTGCATTTTTCTGTAAAATGAAAATGATCTGCTTATATTTAAGCATTCTAAAGTAACATTTCATCGTATTATGAATTAAAAACTGTATCAGTAAATATATTTTTCTTTTCTTTCTTTCTTTTTTTAAGCACGCCGTTGTGTTTGGGTCGAATGTAGCGGATTTTGAGGTTACATTTTTGGCGTCACTTCAAGATTTATTGTTTGCGACGGTTAACATGAGGATTTTATTTTAAATTTTAAATTTATTAATTTATAAAAAAAAAAAAACTTATGCTTATCCTTATAAATCATAGTGTAAAAAAAAAAAATCTATGATATACTATAACCATCCGCACAATCAATAAAAAATTACGAATGTAAATTTAAATAGACTACGGGGGGTTTAGGGGGGGGGGGCAGAGCCCCCCTGAAGAAATGCAATTTTTGATTTAAAAAGTTACCAGAATAAGCAGCTCATCAGAATTTCAGAACATCAGTCTAACCACTTGTTTAACACATTTAATTTCTGAAACTTTACGAAGTATTTTGTATTCTTATAAATATTTATGTAATTTGAAAACTTTAAAAAGCGATTTGTAGGAAGATGAATATTACGCAATGAGTTTTAAAAAACAATGACTTGCAAAGATGACGTTGAGGCTCCTGATCTGCAGATTTACTAGTTTTAACTAATGAATTTATATATTCTAGTTGCCGATACGTCAGTGAAGGCTTACTGTGGAGACACGAACAGTTTTGGTTTCTGTTAGTTGCCGAAACGTCAGTGAAGGCTTACTGTGGAGACATGAAAAGTTTTGGTTTCTGTTAGTCTGTCTGTCTGTTCCGTGATAACTGCCGCAAAAAGCATCCGATCGGCTTGAAATTCACTGGGCATGTTGATGAGGTACCCGGACTTAGCTGTATAATTTTTGGTTAAATTTGGTTCATTCGTTCGGGAAATATGGAACATTTTATTTTGCTCTATAATGCTTTTCTATGGCAAGTCAGACGATTTTCAGATTTTCATTTGTTGAAAGAAATGGCTCATATGAAAAATGGATTTAAATGGTAAATTTTTGATGCTGAAATTTTTAAATAAGATTATTAAACTAGTAAATCTGCAGATCAGGAGTCTCAACGTCATCTTTGCAAGTCATTGTTTTTTAACACTCATTGCGTAATATTCAACTTCCTACAAATCGTTTTTTAAAGTTTTCAAATTACATAAATATTTATAAGCATACAAGATACTTCGTAAAGTTTCAGAAATTAAAAGTATTAAACAAGTGGTTATACATTGATGTTCTGAAATTCTGATGAGCTACTTATTCTGGTAACTTTTTAAATCAAAAATTGCATTTCTTCAGGGGGGGCTCTTCCCCCCTGAACCCCCCGCAGTCTGTTAAATTTACATTCGTAATTTTTTATTGATTGTGCGGATGGTTATATTATATCTTAGATTTTTTTTACGCTGTGATTTATAAGGATAAGCATAAGTTTTTTTTTATAAATTAATAAAGTTTAAATTTAAAATTAAATATTCATGTTAACCGTACACAGACTATAAATCTTGAAGTGATGCCAAAAATGTAACCCTAAAATCCGCTACATTCGGCACAACACAACGACGTGCTTAAAAAAAAAAAAACAACAACAACAAAAAAAAAACACAATAATATTTTTAGTAATACAGTTTTTAATTCACAATACAATGAAATGCTACCTTAGAATGCTTATTGCTTAAATGTAAGCAGATCATTTTCATTTTACAGAAAAAATGCACGGATGAAGTCAAAGAATTCGGTCCCTGTTCCACGTGCTTGTTTTGTTTGGGCCGAATGAGGGCATTTAAATCTGAGCGAGAACGCACATCGTATTGCAAACTATTTTTACGGCATACTCAGGGCTCCGACTGGTCCGTTTTTTGAAAACCAGTAATTTTTTAGAAAGAAATTCGTGATAGGTTTCTGCGACATTTGCAAGAAGAACGCTCTTCCCGGTATATTTCTACACAATTTATAAGTCAGATTTTTCTTTAAATAAAAGTGATGTTCAAAAAACGGACCGAGTGGGAGCCCTGCATACTGCATCTCCATCTATCTCTTTCCTCCGTGAATAATAGTTAATTTTATTTTACCCAAGATCTTTTTATTCCGGCATCTTTGTTTTGGATAGATGACGTCTAATTCACCTGCTATGCGTACTTACTCAAAACTTTTCATCTAGTTATATTAAGAAATACTCGAGAGTTTTCTTTTTATTTCCAATATGCCGCCATATTAATTTTTCTATTCTTAATTTTATTTTTCATTTTCCTGTTTCCCGACAAAACATTTCAATTGAAAATTGTTTAAAAGAAAATATTATTCCGGGTTTTGATTTTCTTGGCAACAATTAAAGAAATATTGGTAAATGTTATGGAAAAATGTTACGTTATTCTCTATGAAAATAATGAACTTTTGTATTTTTAAGCAAAATATTTGAATAAAATAAATGAAATATTGCCTATTTTTATTTCTGGGCTAAAATCCATCTATATGCAAAGATACAAATGCATTAATTCACCCGTTTTGACGTTGGCTTTACTCAAACATTATACACGCAATTATACTAATACTAGCTGAGTACCCGCGCTTCGCTACTGTAAATTCTCCCTCTTTCACAACTTCCTATTTTGGTCGATTGCGTGTCTTTTTTACTATTTTCCAATCAGTAATTCTAATTTGCACCTTTTTTTTTTATTTAAGTCAACCTAGTTTTTATATGTAAAGATGGAATTTTGCAATCACTAATTGATTTTTAACTCACTTCTTGGTATGTTAGAATGTGAAACATTATGTTTACAAGGGTGTTTATAGGTCAATAATGACAATGCAACTCTTTAATAGTATTAGAAAAAAATAATTATAAATTAATACATTAATTTTAAAGCTTTTACTGTTAGTCTATCTCAGGTGATAACTCACCAAATATTTTTTGTACCTCGTACAATTTTATGCGAGTTGAAACAACAATACATTTAAATATGCGCCAATGAACACTCGCCAAAATATGCCAAATGATTAAAACTGCAACAATGAAACATTTTAAAATAAAAAATACTGAAAATAAATTAAAAAGTAAGAATGTAATATTTTTAAAAAATATATATTTTTATCAATTATTAATTAATTAATTTAGGATTATATGCTACGTAATACATTTAGAAATCCTAAAAAAAATAATTACATAATGTTTCATTTTTTCTTTCCTGCTGTCCTAACTTTAAAAAGAAACTGAGTAAAAATTATATATCATTTAATAAATTCATTTGCTTGCGTTTTTTACGAAGCATCAGAAAAAGCAGTGAATTAGTCATAATCGTGTTCTAAGCCCACGCTAGATTAATGTACCGTAACGAAAATTATATATATATATATATATATATATATATATATATATGTATATATAAAACAGGAATTTCGGTCAAAAAATTGGGTGTGATTTTTAATATAAACATTGAATTGTTATAAAACAGTTTTAAAACAGCTATTGTTTTCTTATTATTTTGACTTCTATGTTTATCTCTTTTGTATCTTAATTTTCTAGTCATTGAACAGCATTTAATTCATCTCCATACCTATAAGGGTGGTTACCATAGGGGGCCCCTGTTCTGGCCTCTGTTCAAGTAAATTAAGTTATGAATAAAAGTAACACGATACAATGCTTAGCATGCTTTCCCAAACATAAATTTTAAGGGAGACCAAACTGGTCGCCAAGGGCGGCTAGTTTCTAAGATTACAATTGTTAATTTCTTAAAATATATACGTTACTATAGAATATACTATAAAATAACTCGCTTAAGCGTGACTCGGATAATCGGGACTCTACTGCAAAACATATTTTAGTTTTAAGACTTAAAGCACACGCTTTTATTTTATGTAAAATGACGTCATTTGCATTAATATAGAAACTTAAAATTAAATATAGTTTATAATAGCTCCCTGTTTTATCATAAATCCTTCATTTATATTTTTCTAAAAATAGCACGTATTTTAATTAATTTTTTTCCCATTTTATGAGAAAATGGCAACAAAAAGATATAATTGCTATTTTTCAGGAATTTTTTCTTTGCTTTCTACAGAAATGGCGTACTTGAGTTGCCAAAATGAAACAAATGTCGCAAAAAACTACAAAAAAATTAATATTTCAAAAACAAATAGAGATGCAGTTTTAAAACAAATTGCATTAAAAAGTACTTTTTTCCCCCAATATGATGGTATAAAAACTGAAAATGTGCGATGTTTAGAAATTTAAACAAGTTGGAAATTGCTCGTCAAACGTGGCAAATGAGGTGCGTTCGTACTATAACTAGTTTTAAAATTATTTTTTGCACCCCATATTGTACTGAATGTATAATTTTTTTGCACTTCATAACGTGCATAGTCTGATACATCATTAAAATGCACTTCCAATAATTTTTTCGGAACACTTTTGACTGTCCCTGTAATTAAACTATACATCCGATTTTCCTAAAATTTGAAATGGCTCGACAAAATTTTGCAACAATTATATCTTTAAAATTTCAGATCATTCGGAAGGCTCTAATACCATTAAAATCCACTTGCAATAATTTTTCCCATTGGCCGTAATGTAAAGAAAAACTTTTGACTGTCCCTGTAATTAAACTATACGTCCGATTTTCCTAAAATTTGAAATGGCTCGACAAAATTTTGCAACAATTATATCTTTAAAATTTCAGATCATTCGGAAGGCTCTAATATCATTAAAATCCACTTGCAATAATTTTTCCCATTGGCCGTAATGTAAAGAAAAACTTTTGACTGTCCCTGTAATTAAACTATACATCCAATTTTCATAAAATTTGAAATGGCTCGACAAAATTTTGCAACAATCACATATTTGAAATTTCAGACTATTCGGTTGGGTAGTTTTTGCTCTGTTACATGCGGACAGACGGACGGACAGACGGACGGACAGACGGACGGACAGACGGACAGACGGACGGACAGACGGACAGACGGACAGACGGACAGACGGACGGACTGAACGACGACTATAGGTGCTACGTATTTATACAATTACGAACGCACCTAAAAAAGGCTATAGAGCATTTAATTGTACAATGATGCATCTACTTTGTTTATTGCTAGCGTCTGTAAGCTAACGTTATTTTTGGACACAAAATAAGCTGGGAGAAAGAAATAGCATACCGTACCGGGGCTAAAAAGTACCTTAAACCAAAAAATTTTATTTCAACATCAAAGAGTATTTTGTAATTTACTCAGGCGAAATATAAATAATGTCATTGTCTATAAAATGAAATGAAACATTTGAAAAAAAAAATAATTTTGTTGATAAAAAATGAGCATTTAAAAATATAACTTTTGAAAATTACATACTTTAACCCACCAGTTTTTTTTAAATCAATAAAAATAAGTACTTAAAGTAAAAGCATAAATAAATATTTTGCAAGTAATAGAATATAGTCAATTTAAACCTTCAAATCAATTTAAATCTTCAAATTGTAAATGTCTTTTACTACTGCATCGTGGCGTACGTAATACGTATTTCTCATACTACAGTAAACATTTCATTCTTTGAATGAAGCCATTCATGGTTTTTTGAACAAACATTTTTATATGTATAATTCCTAATTTCTAAAATAATTTTTTGTAGGTTCCTCCTCATCAGATAACTGCCAAATAGTAAAATCTATGTCAGTATCATTAATAAATAAGTTATAATTAATAATAAATGTTTTCTATTAAAAAATAACAAATTAAAAAGTTTTACCGGATTACGATGGAATAATACTCATAAAAAAATATCCCAGTTCAATAAATAGCAAGTGTTAATATTTGGCACGGTTTGCAGTAAAAATCGTTTGCACAGTTAGGGTTGAAATAAATGGCGCGATATCATACATCTTGGCATGTTGCTAAAACGAAAAAGTACAACAGTTTTTTTTTCTTTTTTTCAGTTTTAGCTTTTGAGGCGTTTGTATTTTTTTTCCCTAACTGACATAGTTGTTTTAATTATTAAACCAAAAGAATTGCTTAAAAAAATATTCAATTGAATTTATTCCCTTGCTGTAGTAACATAATAAAGAAATTGAGTTTCTAGAAATTATAACTTGAAAATTTGAGGTTTTGGCGCCAAAGATAGCGCCAAATTAGAAAAATATGAAATATCTCATGAACTATTAGACTTAAAAGAATTTGGTTAGTAATATTCGATTCAGCATACAAAAATACACTAAAATATGTTATTAGTTGAAAAATAACTAAAAAATTAGATTTTTAAAGATTTTTTGTAAAGTTCGTTCTATTTTTTACCCCCCTTAGGGGTGGAGTTTTAGAAAATCCTTTCTTAGCGGCACTCTATGTCATAAGAAGTATTTTTACCCAAAATTTCAAGATTTTAGGTTCAGTAGTTTGGGCTGCGCGTTGATTAATTCAAAATCCAGACTTTCTTTTATATATATAGATTATTAGGAACAAATACGTTGCTAGGCAACAGATGAAAGAAAAGGAAAAAAACGAAATATGCATTATGTCAAATTGATAAAACAAAATCCTTTATATTATTGGAAAACATGCATAAAATCCCCCCCCCCCCAATATTATAACCCTAATTAAAAAAATCTCGCAAATATATTGACAAAATTTCAAACTAATTGGAATAATTTAATAATCTTATTTAAAAATTTCAGCATCAAAAATTTACCATAAATCTATTTTTCATATGAGCCATTTCTTTCAACAAATGAAAATCTGAAAATCGTCTGACTTGCCATAGAAAAGCATTATAGAACAAAATATAATGTTCCATATTTCCCGAACGAATGAACCAAATTTAACCAAAAACTATACAGCTAAGTCCGGGTATCTCATCAACATGCCCAGTGAATTTCAAGCCGATTGGATGCTTTTTGCGGCAGTTATCGCGGAACAGACAGACAGACTAACAGAAACCAAAACTTTTCGTGTCTCCACAGTAAGCCTTCACTGACGTTTCGGCAATTATTCCAATTAGTTTGAAATTTTGTCAATATATTTGCGAGATTTTTTTAACTAGTAAATCTGCAGATCAAGAGCCTCAACGTCATCTCTGCAACTTATTGTTTTTAGCAAATTTTGCTTAATATTAATCTTTCTACAAAAACAAAATTTAAACTTTTAAATTACTCAAACATTTATAGAAGGAGAAAAAAATATTTCGATTGTTTCAGACATTAGAAGCGTTAAATTAAACACGTTGTTATGTAATGATATTCTGAAATTCTCACGAGCTACTTATTCTAGTAATTTTTATATAATAAAGCAAATTTCTTCAGGGGGGGTGCCCCCCCTGAACCCCTCGTTGTGTAATTTATTTTGCATTTGTAATTTTCTATTGATTGAGTTAATGATTATCCTATATCTTAGATTCATTTTTACACTGCGATTTATAAGGATAAGCAACAATTTGGTCAAGCATTTTACGTTATCCTAATATCCATACAGCAGTATTTACTTGCCTGCTAACCACAAACATCTGTATCTAATGGATAAAGAACTTTTGGAAATGTAAACTGAGACATCTAATTTAGAAATCTAATAATAATTTTGATTACCATTCTGCAATATTTATATCTAAGATCTAATCTAAATATCTAAAAATGTACTCGATAGCATTAACTTACTAAAATCACCCTAAAGTAGGGGGAGTTCTAAACCTAACGGTTAATAATTCATCATCGTGTCCACTTCCAATTGACTAAATAGATAAACGTGATATGGCGCCGTTAAGTATTTTTTGTGATAGCCTTTTAATAGTATCCACATTTAATTTAAAATCGTGATGTTACAAACACCGTTGAAATTTGATGCACACCTGTGTTCAGGTCAAATTACGAAAGGTTAACTAACCTTTTATTTCCCTTAGCCGGGCATTTTGTTTCATTTTTCGTAATAGGGATTATTTTAATAATTTATTTTACACTCTACAAGCTGTTACACGGGACGTTGTTCACGTAGCATTAAAATAGAGATAAATGCATTAAATAAAACATTTCACTCACCACCAGACATGGCAAGTCTCAGGCTTTTTGCACAACACTATTACCTTACAGAAAATGTTGTTCTTTTAAATCGCGCAAATGTTTCAATTAAATTAAGTAACATTTTTTGTATTAAAATACTGTTATCCAGAACGCCGGAGGCTTGGCAGCCCTGCTCCTCTTAATAGAAACATATTTAGTTAACCAAAACTTTATCACATTTTATAGGAAACAATACGGAATTTCTTATTTGTATGGCCTTACATATATCTCAGTCATAAAAATGTAAAATTTTGTGCCAATTAATATACGCAATTGCGAAAATGAAATCGCAACCAATGAGAAAAGGAAGGCCAAGTAAAATCGTGTAAATCGAGGAATCTTTCTTCGTAGTGTGGGAAAATACCACTACAAAAATTAATTTAGGTGGTATTTGGTGTGAAATGTTTATATGTATTCATTCCTGTCCTATTTATCTTTTTTATTATTTGTAATTTGCTGCATTTTCCCTTTGCACGTGAAAATCTTACAAATTAAAATGAACTCTTTGGGAGAAATTGTTATTCCCTTTTTTTTTTGGCAACAATAAAGTTTATAAAGTTTAATAGAATAATGTCAGTTTATTCTGTATGAAAATAACGAACTTTTTCCTTTATAATCAAAATAGTTGAATGCATAAATAAAGATATTATTCTATATAGTATATAAATACTATTTTCATTTCTGCGTTTAAATCAATTTATATGCAAATATCTATACAAAGGCATTCATTAATTCATTCCTTTTAACTTTGATTTGACTTTAAAAACCATACATACGTTCACATTTATGATATTTTTAGATGAGATATAGTTGCTACGCAACGGTTAAAAGAAAAAAAATGAAATATAAGTAAATTCATAAAATAAAATGTTTTATATTATTCGAACACATGTATAAAATTCCATCATAAGTTATACACCTAATTTAAAAGCTCTGACAAATGTTTTGACAAAATTGCAAACTAATAGGAATAATTTACTACTCTTATTTAAAAATTTCAGCATCAAAAATTTACCATTTAAATCCATTTTTTATATGAGCCATTTCTTTCAACAAATGAAAATTTGAAAATCGTCTGACTTGCCATTGAAAAGCATTACAGAGCAAAATAAAATATTCTATATTTCCCGAACGAATGAACCAAATTTAACCAAAAACCATACAGCTAAGTCCGTGTACCTCATCAACATGCCACATTAATTTCAAGCCGATCGGATGCTTTTTGCGGCAGTTATCGCGAAACAGACGGACAGACAGACAGACAGACAGACAGACAAACGGAAATCAAAACTTTTCGTGTCTCCACAGTAAGCCTTCACTGACGTTTCGGCAATTAGTTTTATAATAATGGGGGGGGGGGGGGGGGAATTTTATGCATGTTTTCCAATAATATAAAGGATTTTGTTTTATCAATTTGACATAATGCATATTTCATTTTCTTTCCTTTTCTTTCATCTGTTGCCTAGCAACGTATTTGGTCCTAATAATATTAGTATAATTGCGTGTATAATGTTTCAGTAAAGCCAACGTCAAAACGGATGAATTAATACATTTGTATCTTTGCATATAGATGGATTTTAGCCCAGAAATAAAAATAGGCAATATTTCATTTATTTTATTCAAATATTTTGCTTAAAAATACAAAAGTTCATTATTTTCATTGAGAATAACGTAACATTTTTCCATAACATTTACCAATATTTCTTTAACTGTTGCCAAGAAAATCAAAACCCGGAATAATATTTTCTTTTAAATAATTTTCAATTGAAATGTTTTGTCATGAATCAGGAAAATGAAAAATAAAATTAAGAATAGAAAAATTAATATGGCGGTATATTGGAAATAAAAAGAAAACTCTCGAGTATTTCTTAATATAACAAGATGAAAAGTTTTGAGTAAGTACGCATAGCAGGTGAATTAGACGTCATTTATCGAAAACAAAGATGCTGGAATAAAAAGATCTTGGGTAAAATAAAATTAACTATTATTCACGGAGGAAAGAGATAGATGGAGATGAAGTATGCCGTAAAAACAGTTTGCAATACGATGTGCGTTATCGCTCAGATTTAAATGCCCTCATTCGGCCCAAACAAAACAAGCACGTGGAACAGGGAACGAATTCTTTGACTCCATCCGTGCATTTTTTCTGTAAAATGAAAATGATCTGCTTATATTTAAGCAATAAGCATTCTAAGGTAGCATTTCATTGTATTATGAATTAAACACTGTATTACTAAAAATATTATTATTATTACTTTTTTTTTAAGCACGTCGTTGTGTTGTGCCGAATGTAGCGGATTTTAGGGTTACATTTTTGGCGTCACTTCAAGATTTATTATCTGTGTACGGTTAACATGAATATTTTATTTTAAATTTAAATTTTATTAATTTATTAAAAAAAACTTATGCTTATCCTTATAAATCACAGCGTAAAAAAATCTAAGATATCTATAACCATTCGCACAATCAATAAAAAATTACGAATGTAAATTTAAATAGACTACGGGGGGCAATGCAGAAAGAAAGGCAAGAAATGCAATTTTTGATTTAAAATGTTACCAGAATAAGTAGCTCATCAGAATTTCAGAACATCAATGTATAACTACTTGTTTAACACTTTTAGTTTCTGAAACTTTACGAAGTATCTTGTATGTTTATAAATATTTATATAATTTGAAAACTTTAAAAAGCGATTTGTATGAAGTTGAATATTACGCAATGAGTGTTAAAAAACAATGACTTGCAAAGATGAAGTTGAGGCTCCTGATCTGCAGATTTACTAGTTCTATAAAAAAGCAAGCAGTAGTCATATTAATATTCGGAACTTGGAAAGAATTATTATTTTATATGATTAACAGCAAATGTGTCTTCTGAATTCATATAATTTTAATTTAACATGCACATGCACATATATTCCCAGTATGGAAATTAAATGTCCAGATGTTTGAAAACGTAAAGGTCTCATCGTCCTTTCCTACCATCTGTTACATTAACTCATTTAGCTTTCTTATAAAAACAAGTGTCAGGGAAAAAGGATTCTGGGACAGGCAATGGACCCTATTCTTTCTCTCGGTTCGAGGCTATAAAAAATCAGCAGTTTGGGAAAACATTGGAAAATCGTCCATTGGAAAGCTTTACGGTCTTCAAGAACTCATTTGTTTTTTATTCCGCTACTGAAAGAAATGAAATGTAAGTAATAGATCTCAATAATATGAGGAATATTCATTTAAATTGAGATTAATTTTGTGCAGATTATCGAATTTATTAGAAATATAACTTTAAAATAAAATAATTTATAGCAAATGTCTGTATAAATGAGTGAAAGTTCAAGTGTTTAAATTGAGGTTTGCTTATAAATAATGTAAATTAAACTTATTTTACTTAAATATGCTTTTACTTAGCGATTTCAGTGTTAATTTTTAGTGTTTAATTTTTTTTTTCATTTAAATTCTACAAATCATGCTTTTATCATTTTTTTAAACACACCAATTGGGAGGGGTGGAGGACGATTCGATTATGGAAGATTAGCCAGAAATTCCGGAACTATAAAAGAAAGTAAAAAGTATTCATAAAAATCATCATATGAAATATTTATTGCAGTATGCAAATTTTTATTGCAAAATGTTGGCTTTTCTTATAGTAAGAATGAATAATTGCATAAATATCTGTAAGAATAATCCCTAGTCCCTAATGCCTGAAATCGTGAATGTTTCCTTCGTGAAATGTACCCCATGTTTAAAATAAAACATGGAAAAAAGAAATAAAAAAGAACATTTAACTTGAAGCTGAAACACTAACCACGCCCTTTTGACATGGACCACACCCCATCTTTCCTAGATTTGTCGCAAAATAATTACCATCACAGACTTTTCCTAGAAGGATGCTTCATTAAGTTATATCCATATACCTTGAACAAACCAGATTCAATTCACCATGAACGAACCAGATTCAATTCCTAATGAATATTTCTTGTTTCTAAAGGAAAAACTTATACTTTAACTGAATACGGCGTGTTCAATGTTTTGTTGTTGTGGTTGATGTTTGTACTGAAGAGGCTATGCGTGCGATGACATAGCGAAACGTAATATAGTTTGCATGTTTTTGATTTTAATATTAAATGTTTTTAAGAATACATTTTAATTTAAGTGCTTTGAGATGTATTCAAGTCTGTCTAGTGTCTCATAGTTACCTTAACCCTAGAACTACCGAAAATTTTACCCAAGTTTTATAAAAATATTACACATCAGAATTCTTATTTAAAACTATTGAACTTATTTACTTAACTCATTATTGTCTGGTTTACATATTTAGTTTATTTTAAAGAAATTTCTGGTTAGAATAAATATTTCGAATGTACCCATCGGGTCCATTGGACCCGTCTGGTAGACGGAGGGTTAAACTTGATAAAAAGAAGAAAAAAAAATGTCATTAAGATTTTATTAATTCTAAAATTTCAGTTATATCGTACATATCTTCGCGTAAACAAAATAAACAGCAATATGGATTTTTTTTCATACTACAAACGTTGCTTTCATATTTAAAATAAATGTTATCGTTTTATGATATTTTGTTCTAACTAAAAAAAGTGTTTCTTTTTCGTACATATTTTAAATATAATCAGTAAACATTTTTCTTTTTATTTTCTTTAGGGCGTTTGTATGTTTTTCTATCTGACTTAGCCATTTCTAATCTTTAACAAAGGATAGCGTAGCTATCTCCCCTCAGTAATGTTAAGTCTATGGGCATTTGAAACTTTTTTTTATTTAAAATATCTTCTCGAAAAATTAATATTTTTAACTTCTTTTTTTCTGTGTACTCTTCATAAACCCAGATAGCATGAACATTTGCAGCAAGATTAATTTTTTCTTGATATTTTCTTGTCACGACAAATTTGAAGTAATAATATTGCCGCAAGGGCACTACTAGGTAGACGGAATGTAATCAATCGCTCCCTTGCAACGCAACTTTGCTCTAAACGTGATACAACATCATCATAAAATAACGAAGGAAGCGAAAAATTGCTTTTGTTGGAAGGAGAACAGATATAAACAGCGCATGCGCGGAAATTTGCATCCAAAGACAAAATTACGACACTTCCTTCCCATGATTAGCGAATCATTGTCCGGGATCTAGATAAGTTTTTCACTGTTAACCAAACGAGATTGACCAGTCAGAAGCCTGCATTTTTTCGAACTTTTTTGCTGTTTGTAAAAATGCAGGCTTCTGATTGGTCAATCTCGTTTCGCTAACAGTGAAAAATCTACTTAAATCGACCAGTTTAGTGTTGAAGACCCAGATATAAAGGTATTATTTTAATTATTGAAATGTGATTATTTTTTGAAAAGGATGGTGCAGTTTCTTATAAAAATTCTGATAAATGAAAAGGTTATGCTCATTTACTGAGGTTTTGGTCCATGTTAAACTAATGTTGAAAATTTAAATTTTTAAATGATTTTTTCTCAGAGTTTCTCAGTTATCTGAGACTTTCTCAGATATCGTTTTAATAAATATACTTTTTTTTTTTTCTTCATCTTTCACGCTGTTTGAGCAGTGTTGAATTCAGACATTGTAATCTGGGAGCAATTTCAGTGGCGGGGGGGGGGGGGGGCATTTTTGAGATCTGATGAGGAAATTACACTTTTGTTCATAAAAAAGCATAAAATCTCAAACCTTCGGGAGGGTAACTCAAGGTTCTGGGGGTAATGTACCCCCCGCCGGCCAACCCTGAATTCAACGCTGCGTTTTAGTGTAAGATTTTTAAATTTAAATTATGTTTTCATTGCCATTAAACCATTTTTTCTACATAAAGTATTTTAAACAGTTTCTTAGTTGGCTATTCTCCAAGGTTCTTAACAATTCTATCGTACCCTGT
This sequence comes from Maratus speciosus, assembly GCA_963932465.1. Lineage (NCBI taxonomy): Eukaryota > Metazoa > Arthropoda > Arachnida > Araneae > Salticidae > Maratus > Maratus speciosus. The sequence continues at coordinate 112,904,031 of OZ010799.1, forward strand.
TTTCTAATATTTATTATTTTTTATTGAAATTATTAACAGTATTTTCTACCGGTATCAGTTTTATTTAATTCTTTTAAAATTTCTCTTTTCTTTTGACATAACTGCTTGTTAATCGGATGTGTATAAGTCTTTATTTCGAAATTTTTCTTACATTTTAAATATGAATATTTTGAAATTGTTCATTTTTCGCGTCAGAAAACCAGGGCTTGAATTGTACCGGAGCAAATCGGAACAATATTCCGGTTCGTTAAATTATGCGAAATATTGCTCTGGTTTGTAAATAATTATGGTAAATTATCGTTCAGATTTTTTGAATTACTAAAATATATTATTGTTACAGTTTTATACATGCATCTTTTATTGTGCTGTCTGTAACTTTTTTTTATTATTTTGAATTTTGAATGCATTTTTAAAAATATTTTTTGTATGTTAGACATAAATTTGCCGAAAATTTAAAAAAAAAAAAAAAAAAAAAAAAAAAAAAAAAAGTTAGACTTTTAAAAATAGTTTTCCTATTCGTAATTTTTCCTTTTCGAGCCTTGACGAAAGCAAATTTTACTAAAACTTGATTTGTGAGTTTTTTTTATAATGAATTGGAGCTAAATAACTAAAATGCATTGAATAGTCACATCAATCCCCCTCCCCTCCAAAAACAAACAAAAAAAAAAAGAGTTATAAAATAGTTTTGTGTGATAATTAAAACTTTGGACACCTTAACACCAACATAGTCTAAATCTGACATTAATAACATAACAATGAGATTAAGGTGTCGAAAGTTTCAATTATCACACAAAACTATTTTATAATTATTAAAATGATGTGTTGGTTTCTTTATTTATTTGTTTTATTATTAAAGATGATTCGTTTTGTATTATTTTTTACATGTACAAAATTGTTCAACTGCATTTTTATGCATTATCATTTTCTATGATAACAATCTTTCATAAAAAATAAAATTTAAGTGCCGACACTAGTCACTCGGAGAAACACTCCAGCTAATGTGAATCATATGGACAGTTCTTTACAGATTTCGGGCACACATTTTAATATTTTTTTCATGGGATGCATCTGTTTGATATCTATTGTTGGGCAATTGTACTTATGCAGTGTTGAATTAAGATAATTTTCTCCGGGGGGGGGGGGGGGGGGGATTTCACTTTTTGACCATTGAAAATACAAAATCTCAAATCTTTCGAGGGGGACAATTCATTAATTCGGGGGGAATGTATCCCCACGGGACACCCCTTGTATTCACCACGGCTTTCAATTTTGACACCGGTTCTGAAAATGAAACTGTCCTCACATAAAAGAAAACTCTAATAAAATTTTAAAAAGTACAACAGCACAACAATATAGAGTAGATGGGGGTAAAGATACGAACGGGGCAAAGATACGCACTGGCTGATTTAATATGAAGCAATATTTCTACAATCCTGACCGCTAAGTTGCTGGTGTGTTGGTGTTGTTTATGACGGCCAATTATCAACACGAGGGATATCGACCGAAAGGGGGGGGGGGGCTACCCTCCGTGGGAGTCTTTTTAAGGGAACCTAACCCGTATTTACACAAGGAAATCCAAGGTTCGAAGAAAACCACGGAAAACTCCGAAAAATTAGGCCGATGGGCGTGATTTGGATCCAACCCAGCACCTCTCGGCTACCAGCTTTGAGAGCAGAACCTCTCGGCCACCGGTGGGGCCGCTAATTGCAGTTTGGCTTGAAATGTAGTAGTCGTGTGTTCAAACCTTGTGAAAAAAATAGCACTCCATGCCAAAAAAAAGAGACAAATTTAAATTTTCGAATTTTCGTGTAGTATTTTTTAAATTTCACTTTAATGTTTAGCTGACAATACCTCGAATTTTTTTCAAAACCAAAAATTCAGTGGAGAACAAAAGTTCTTTAACTTCTAAATGCCGTGTGGTTAACCTCGATCGCATTTGTTTAAACTTGTAGGTAGTCGATTAAGCAAAATACTACAGAATGGGGTAAAAGTATGCATCCGTTTTGGGGCAAAGATACCCACAAGTTTAACCCCTCAACAGTGTGGCCCGAACTGGATTCGGGCAAGAACACTTTGCTTGCTTCGTTATTAAAAGCATTTTGATACCACTAATTTGTAACTGTAAATTTATCTTTATGGATTGTCAGATATTTTTCGATTAAGTAAGGTAAATATTTTAGTATGGAAAAAGTGGTGTCCAGCCCCATTTTTAATTTATGTTGTAAGAAAACAAATGTCATAGTTAAGGGGTTAAGATGCAGGGCTTTGCCCCATCGTTTTAGCTAGATGAATGCTTTCCACAATCACATTGTTTGAAAGCTTTATATTTTTTCTAAGATAGCATTGTATAAAATATCATATCTACTTAACTAACATAAGGTAGTTAACAACCTTTTTCTTTTTCTAGTTAAGTTTTGTAGGATTCCGTACTTAAAAAGTGAAAACGAAACCATTATAAGATCACTTTTGTGTCTGTCACAGCCATTTTACTCGTAAGCTATGGAACGTGGAAAGTTCAAATTGGGGCAAGTAATAAAGACTATTGACCCACATATTTGCAGATTATTAAACATTCACAAATATATTCAGGAAAAATGTAAAGAGACTAATTAAGTTACTTGAAAAAAAAAATCTTTTCTTTGTTTATGAGTAGAACATCATGTGTAAGCTTTCGTAACGCTGAACTTAAAAATACATTTATTTTAATTTTAAGTATTATATTTTCAGAGATATCGTCGAAAATGTAGTGCAAAAAAGCCCCCCCCCACCCCCATCTATTTCCGAATCTACTGAAACTAAAGTTATGAAGAAATTAGAGGTAGTAGATGTTAATTTAAACCTTGTAGGAAAACTATAGCGAATACCCTAGGTCACATAGTTTTAGAGAAAAGCGCATCATGGAAGACGGTAGTATTGCGAGTGACGCAGCCTTAAGCCTAAAATCGTATCGTAGAATTCGTAGATGGCGGAACTCATATATACGGCTAACTCGACATCAAAGAAAACGCGAAAAGCCGCCTTTTAATATCTCCGCAGATATAGGTCCTATTGTTCTGATTTTTCTAGAACAGTCTTATATCTGCAGTCTAATCATATACTGAAATTTTTACATTTCTACGTGCAGTATATTTTGAGATCTAAATAGCCATTTTTAAAGCGAAAGCGTTCGTACGGTATGTAAGAAGTTCCTAATTTCAAAATCTCGAAAACAGTTCTAACGATTTTTTTAAAATTGATATATAATATAAATCTGATTAAGACGAGGTGAATAACACTTTTCTTTTTTCTGGGAAAACTCTAATTTTATTTTTAATTCACTTTTTTTTCCTCCGAAAATGATCTTATTAAAATTAATATATAATATAAATCTATTTTAGGTGAACCGAATAAGACCATGTGTGTTTCCAGGAAGACTCTTATTCGTTTTATAATAAGCATGAAAAATCGGACTATATTTTTCCACCATTTATGGGAATTTCACCGAAGTTGCGTCTACAGTATTCATGCGCTTAATTTCTTCTGATCAACGTTTAGTGCAACGTTTACGATCCTTCCGTAGCTCAGTCGGTTAAGTGCGGGCCTCGCAATACATAGGTCGCGAGGTCTGTCCTCTTCGAAGCAGTCAGCATTTTTTTTTAAGCATATATATATAAATTTATTTTGTAAATGCAATATATTGCACCTCAGTGCATTATTTATAAGAAATATTTTAAATGAGTTGCATTAATTGCATTACTTTTATAAAAATCATTCATTTGATTTTGTAAGCTTTTCAATGCTGAAGTTTAAATCTAGAATTTTATTAACAAAAAATAATAAAATATAGAACCTAGATTAAAATTATTACTAGTGTTTTAAATGAATTGCATTATTAGCTTTTCAATGCTGAAGTTTAAATCTAGAATTTTATTAACAAAAAATAATAAAATATAGAGCCTAGATTAAAATTATTACTAGTGTTTTAAATGAATTGCATTACTTTTATAAAAATCATTTCATACTTCAGTAAGATTTGTAAAGCTGAAAACTAATCAAGGGATAATGAAGTATAAAAAATTATTTTAAGTCTTTATTAACCAAAAATATAGAAGAATTTTTCATTATCGCTGAACTTTTATTGCATTTTAATAATTTGCGAATCATAACAAATAATATATATATACACTTTTTTTGCGAAATAATTAATTTTTAAATAATTAAAAAATCACTTATCAGGCAGAAATTTGTTGTTAATTCACTAATTAGTCATTTGAAGACTACCGCTTAAGAGCTTAAGACGTTTATTTAAAAAACCATCTGGTAGACAAAATCTAGTGAATTTTGGAACGTCAATTCCGATTTAATGTGAACTAAAATTATGAATAATATTATAAACAAGTGGGTAAGTGTGATCATACATCGCACAAAGGGTTTCGTTTAATATTCCTTTCAAAACACTTTCTTTCAAAACGTCCAGTACATTTATCGCCATGGAATACCTTCCAAATTTTGGCAAACACATCCTAAACTATGTTAAAGTTTCAAACATATTCGCCTTGTTATATTTCCTAATTTTGTTCGCTCCCCCCCAAAATGCTACGATATATCACATGACGGGTATCTGCCAAATTTAGAAAAGTGCCCCCCTTGGGGGGGGGAGTGGGCAGATGGTCACCATGATTTTTGACGCGGCCTGATTTTAAAAATTTATGTTATGTTTTATAAGCCATATTAAAGTTTCAAACAGATCGTCCAGTTATATTTCCTAATTTTGTTCGCGCACCTTCCTCACCCCCCCCCTCCTCGAAATGCGACGCGCCCTTCTTCTTTATAATTTATTATCGTGTGTTATAAAGTATCTTAAAGTTTAAAACAGATTGAATTGTTAGATTTCCTACTTTAAATGAAATCGCGGTCTGTTAATTCCACATTCCACCACCAGGGAGCGCACTGTATTCTTAACAAAAGCGTATCTGAACGAAACTCCTTTACACAACCCATTAGTAGATATGTTACTCGAGGGGGTGGCGGTCTTCAGCAAGAATTTAAGATAATTGTTGAAATTACTATTCGGAAATAGTGGTAATTTAACATTTGACATATTTATATTTAATAAGTATAAGTACCATGTATCTGACGACTCCACCAAAAAACGCACCTGAAACGGTATGAAGCAAAAAAGAAATATTTTGCCCCTCCCCCTCTCCCCACCTTCCCGAAATTTCACGCGCCATTTTTTATAAACTTTTTCTAATTCTTTATAAACTATCGTAAAATTTCAAACAGATCGCCTTGTTATATTTCCTAATTTTAACAAAAATGTTAGTTCCACATTCCACCACCAGGGAGCGCACTCTATTCTTAACAAAGCTGTATCGGAAGGAAACAACCTATAAGTAGATATGTTACTCGAGGTGGTGGCGGTCTTAATAAGAAATTAAGATATTTGCTGAAATTACTATTAGGAAATAGTGGTAACTAAACTTTAGACAATTTTATATTAAATAAGTAGCATATATCTCAGGACTCCCTCAAAAAATCACCTAAAGCGGTCAGAAACGCTAATTTTTTAAATAGAAATCTAGCGCCCCCCCCCCCCGCCACACTCCCCGGAATTTCGCGTGTCATTCTTTCTTACACTTTATCTTATGTGTTATAAAATATCTTAAAGTTTCAAACAGATCGACTTGTTAGATTTCCTAATTTTAACAAAATCGCGTTATGTTAGTTCCACATTCCACCACCAGGGAATGCACTCTATTCTTAACAAAAGCATATCTGAACGAAACTCCTTTACGCAATCTTTCTATAGATAGATGGGTCGGGATGGTGGCGGTCTTAAACAAGAATTTAAAATATTTGCTGCGGTAACAAACGCTAAGATTTTAAAAATAATTCTAGCCCCCCCCCTTCCCCCCCTCCTCGAAATATCACACTCCATTCTTTTTTACACTTTTTTCTATGTGTTATAAACTATCTTAAAGTTTCAAACAGACTGAGTGGCGGTCTTAACCAATAATTCAAAATATTTCCTGAAATTACTATTAGAAAATAGTGGTATGAAGTAAACTTTCTGATGATGAATGAGTTATACTTATCTCATATCGCTGTTCAAAAAGCCCAGGCAAATTATTAGATTTCCTAATTTAAGTTAATTCTTGGTTAAATAAGCGCGTCTCTTCATTTTAATCGACGCATTTGATAGGAATTACCGATTAATTAAATAATAATTAATATTTCAGCTTGTAATTAAGATAGGACTTAGATATGGGTATCAATGAAATCAGCGAGAAATTTCACATCGGGATGCCAAAAAATTTAATATTTAAAAAGTTAAAATTTCGTATTAAAATATGCTATTATGGAAAACCGCAGCGTCGTCATGTCTACCTGCTTTCCCGCCGAATTGAAATCTTTTTATTTCCTTGTCTTTCCAATTAAAGAAATTAAATTTTTATCGATCGATTTTTAGTGGATATTTTAACTTATACACATCGCAGAAATGTGAACTTTATACCAAATGAAAGTAGATTTTTTTCTGCGTCTGTCTATTCCATTTACAAAATTCTCGGACCAATATTTTCTGATATACGATTTCGCTTTAAAATCTCCACTTCATTTTTCGGCTTAATTTCCTCCGTGGTAACCGTGCATTCGGCTGATTTTACTGGCAACCCTTAGGAGAAACACGGATGATTTCCAGAAAGTCCGTTTGAATTTGCGTTAAAAAGGTGGATTGGTTAATTTTAGAAGTTAATTAGCCCGTAATTCGGTTAATTACCAACTTTTTCAAAATTTTATGATTTGTTGTTTGATGTGAGGTGTTCAGCTATAAGTACCCAAAATTTCAAGTCTCTAACATGTATAGTTTCTGAGAACGGGCTCTGTGACGGACAGACAGACAGACAGACAGACAGAGGAGCGAGACGAATAGGGTTTCGTCAGATGAACGAAACCCTAAAAATGAGATATTGGGGTGGGGATGGATTAGTAATTAATTTTGTCTTTGCATTTTCTTATTCATAATTTTACTTTAAAAAAATGATGAGAATTCTAAAAAATATTTTTTAAGGTAACGAAATTAATGCAATAAAAACTGTTTAAAATCTAAGAACACAGGCTTTTGACGTTTATTTTAATAAATTTTCTGATAGGCAAAATCTAATGAATTTAGAAACGTCAATTTTGATTTAATGTGATATAAAATTGATAATAATAAAAGGTATTTTGAGAGGGGGGGGATAATAATTAATTTTGTCATTAAATTTTATTATTCTTAATTTTTTTTATATATAAGAATACTTAACTCTAATGAAATTAATGCAAAAAAAAAACCTAGCTCAAGATCTGGAATTTTAACTCTAAAGTAAATAAATGATGGAGAAATATTGTGCCTATTACTGAGTAAAACTGAAGTATTTTAGTACTTCAAAGTCAGTGTACACATTTTTCTCGAGTATTTCAGTACCATTTAATAACATTTAATCTAGCATATTTTTTAAACATATTTACTGTTAAAGATTTTTTTATTCAACTTCATCAAATTTGGTTCAACAGATGGCAGCAGCAGCAGCAATCTAGACAGTTAATATTTTTATTCTTTCAGATTTCCAAGTAAGGATTTCCTCAATAAATATTAAATAAAAGTTGAGAAATCTCTTGAAATTAATAGTATTACTCATAAATGAAAACATAATCGAGAACTCTTTGGATTGCATACATGTTCATTTATTTTTAATAATCACTAATTTGAGTTTCACTGCTCTCGCACTGGCTGCCATATTGGAAGGGTCAGAAAACGTCCCTAGATCACGCTCTCAGTTACTTCATTCGTTAACATAGGCTGAATTGGTGTTGCCGTGTCTAGTCTTTTTTCCTGTGTCTGAGCCCTAGATCACGCTCTCCGTTACTTCATTCGTTAACATAGGCTGAATTGGTGTTGCTGAGTCACTAGCGTCTCGGTGTAGCTCCGCTCCCTATGGTGATTTTTCTCCTACCTCTTGGCTGAGGAATTGGCGCTAGTTATTTTTGAGGTTGCAGTATTTCAGACGAAGCACAAGCGCTCGCTCGCGCTGTCGTTGAAAAGTCTGTTTAGGTTAGATGTTGTTTTTTTGAGCGAAGATGGCGATGGCGGATAATACAGCGATAATTTCATACTCACAAATTTTCACTACTACAATTCTACACATTCTACTATTTCTATACTACAATTCTACTCTCATTATTTATTTATCAATCAGTTGATTGTGTTAAAAATAGTTAAAATGCTATAATTTCATCTTCCGTAATTGGGTAATCTTTTTAAAACATGGCAAATTAGCATGTTTTTAGATAAACAGCAAAAACAATTGTATGCGGCATGATCTTTGTAGGTTGGAAGATAGGATTTTAATTTCTTGTGCATTATTAAACACTAGAAAAATTCTTTCCTAAAATTTTCTCAAAATATTATGTGAACCGTGGTACCTACAATAAAAATTCAATAAAATCGCACATTTCTTCTATTAAGGTACAGTAAACACTTCTCAAAAATGATACCATTTTCAGGCATGAAAGTGTTCCTCCTAAAGGTGGAATTCCACCTTTTTAAAAATAATTTTGGCCATTTTCTGGATTGATGCAAAAATGCAAAGAAAATATTGGAAGCATGTGAGGTGCGTAAGGGGGGGGGGGAGGAATCTTGAAAATTTAATAATCAGACATTTTGTCTAACTAAAATCCTTGGAGGTTTTTTTTTTTTTTTTTTTTTTTTTTTTTTTCTGAATTGCTGTGCAATAGATCTATCAAATCAAAGGGAAGTTTATATTATAATCATATGAAAGTCGTGTAAATAAATTTGATTAAAGTATCTCTCCAGAGTGAAAGTTTTTTAGACTTTAAAAGAAAAAGGAAGTTTCATAATGTTCTTTTTGGAATAGAATATTTTCTTCTATTTATGCAACACTTTTGATTTAAAAGTTTTAATTTGTTTTTAATGTTTTCTAAGCTATGAAAAGAAAATAACAACATACAATTATATTTTATTTTATCCCATAAATAACTGTTAAAATGTGTCTAAATTTTAAAAGTTTGGCGCCATCATATGGACCGAAAATATTTTCCTCCTTTTTTTTCCTATTTCCCACTTTCATGCCTGCATTTTAGGCTCTTTGGATATCAACCCCCCCCCCCCCCCTCCTCCTCTCCAAAAATGCAATTTTATTCTTTAGATTGACATTGATACTTGAATTTTGCAGGCAGGTACATTTTGAATAGTAATCCTGTTTAAGTGTTACTTTATTGAAAACTTTAAGAGAAGATAATCTAACCCCCTTCCCCCCTCCTTGATTAAAAAAAAAGTTTTGGTGGTATGACTTCGAATAGTCAATGGTATTTTAAATTTTGTATGCAGGTAAATCCTTAATAGTATATATGCTAAGAAAATTTGAAGGGTCATAAACAAAAGTGTTACTTTTTTTATCAGGGGACGGGAGGGGGAAAACATTCTTTGGACCCCATTCATTAAAATTTCAATTGGAGTATTTTCGCATCACTATTAAGGTTATTTCTTCATTCAAAATTTCTAGTACCTATGACTGTTTTAATTCTTAAACAAAGGTATATATATTTTTTTAGAATTTTTCACATTTAAGTATGATTCTATTCAGAATGTGCCTGCCTACAAAATGCAAGTATTTATATGACAATTAGAAGACACATTATCAAAAATGTTATTTTTCCGTGAGGGGGGGGGGGAGGCGAAACCCCTTGGAATCCACAAGTGGAAATTTTCGAAATCGGAATATATAATAAGCATCATTACTATTCAGGTTCTATCTGTGTTCAAAATTTCTAGTAAATTGTTTTCGATATAACATTTATGCTTCGCGAAACTAGCAACACTTCGCCAAACTAGCAATTCTTCGCCAAATCTAGCTTCGATTAGACTAAGTTGAATCCAGTCACTGCGATCTCCATAGGGAGCGGAGCTACACCGAGACGCTAGTTGCTGAGTCTAGTCTTCTTTCCTGTGTCTGATAGTTACATACATCAATAATTAAATGATTTTCTGCATGGTATCGCAATCTACTGGCTAAATTCAGCATTAACAATAAATGGGAAATGTATTCACAGAAAAAATTAAGTGAAATAAAACCTCAAATTAAATAATTCAGTTGGCTAACTAAATTATTAAACCGTTTCCTAGCATTAAAAATTTCAAGGTACAAAATATAATTAAAATCTGTTTTTGAAGTATTTTACATTGCTTGTTGCAGGATTAGTTAAATACATCAATAATTAAATGCTTCTTTGCATGGTATCGCCATCTATTGCCTAAATTCAGCATTAACAATAAAGGGGGGGGGATATCACAATAAAACTTTCTTTTCAATAATGGGAGCAATAATAATGTATTTTATGCATTTTATACAGTTGTATCCAGTAAATCTAATATCCTACCACCCCAATACAACTATAGATTAAAAACTTACATGATGGGAAATTATTTCTTAAAAAATAAAAAATCAGTAATTTCAAAATAAATTTTATTTGAAAGTATTTTTTTTGCTTACAATTTTATTGTATTTTTAATAAAAAGGTTTAAAGAGTAATATTTCTTTATATTTTTCTTAAGAAAGTAAACCTTTTACATAGTAAGTTTTAACAAAGCTTTCTATATCTGTGAAACAAACCATAACCCCCCCCCCCACACACACACACACATTTTGTATATTACTTCCATATCTTACTAAAAAGTTCTTAAAAAAATCAAATAGCACAGCACTCTTTACAATATAAGTATCAGGTATGCTTTTTTGAAGGGGGAGGGGGGGATTAAAGGTGAATAGAAATCACGATTATGAGTTCCTATCATTAGCCTCTAAAATTTTTTTTATCTTTTTATTATTAACTTAAAAAAAGTAATGATATCAATTAAAAAAACCCTTAACGGGTTAAAAGTTTGTGACGCAGCGCTTTATCTTATTGCTGTAAGAATTTTAAATATGGAACTTAAAAATAATGATATCAAATTTTAAGTGACGCTAAATTATTTATTTTATCATTTTATTTTTGTTTTATTTATAATTGCATGCGTAAGAATTATGTTAAATTTAAAAGGATGTATAAAAATTTATTCATTGATGCGTTATCATTCACATTTTTCATAAATTCAAACTATGAGTTTTAAAAGATATGATATCAAAATTTAAGTGACGCCTTGATGTAGCCTTAAACAATGTTTTAAAATTCAATTTTAGTTAATTTCGATTTGGCTAAATATATTTACACATCTAACCAAAACTTTTAATTTTCCAATATACTGTTAAAAATACCACTTTCACTGAACCTGTACAATGCACTGCAATGTATTTATATGAATAAATTGATTTATCTTTTGTACCACGCTATCAAAAATCAAAAGTAAAATTTATGTAAGTGATTTCTTTGCGTCATTGTATCCAAACTAAGCGAAATATATGCAAATGGATATTATGACGTAAAGAAATCACTTACATAAATTTTACTTTTGATTTTGGATAGCGTGGTACAAAAGATAAATCAATTTATTCATATAAATACATTACAGTGCATTGTACAGGTTCAGTGAAAGTGGTATTTTTAACAGTATATTGGAAAATTAAAAGTTTTGGTTAGATGTGTAAATATATTTAGCCAAATCGAAATTAACTAAAATTGAATTTTAAAACATTGTTTAAGGCTACATCAAGGCGTCACTTAAATTTTGATATCATATCTTTTAAAACTCATAGTTTGAATTTATGAAAAATGTGAATGATAACGCATCAATGAATAAATTTTTATACATCCTTTTAAATTTAACATAATTCTTACGCATGCAATTATAAATAAAACAAAAATAAAATGATAAAATAAATAATATAGCGTCACTTAAAATTTGATATTATTATTTTTAAGTTCCATATTTAAAATTCTTACAGCAATAAGATAAAGCGCTGCGTCACAAACTTTTAACCCGTTAAGGGTTTTTTTAATTGATTTTACCATTACACACAAATTTCGATTTTCAGGCATTCAACAAAGGTGTTGCGGAGCGCAGGAGGTACCTATCGTAGCAGAAGTATAAAAACATTGTTGATAGAGATTTTCGAGCAAATCAGTCGGTATTTAGCCTAGATATTAACCCTTAAAGACACGGGTGGTTTGGACATGCATAATGACAGGGGAGGCGTACTCTATGTACCATCGGCTTTTAAAGACCAGATAATAACTTTTAATGATTCATTTTTGTAATACAATAACCAGTAGCAGTATAAAAGCAATAAACGTCAAATTGTTAAAAACAGACTAATTTAATTAGAATTAATCATATAAATACTATGGGATTAGCGACTAGTTTGCATTGAGTGGATCTCCAATACGCCTCCCGTGTCTTTAAAAGTTAACTAAAAACATATCTGGAAAAACGCGGCACGGATCAAGGCGGCGTTAAATTTTGAACAAGGGTTTTGTTTTAGCTACATTATAAAAAGAAAAGATTATATACTACGCTGAATTTAGTTTTATGAAATGCCAAATGAAATTTAAGTATGAACTACTTTTATTGTCAGTACCGAATTAAGTTCATCACAAACAGATTAGGATAAAATTAAAAAAGAGTTATACAGAATGGCAATATTTGACATTATTTAAGCTTCATATCTCTTTGAACTTTTATGGTAAATCCATTCATACTTTTCCAGTATATAGGGGAAATTAGGGTAATGACGCTCAGAAGGGCAATCCCGCTCAGCCAATATCTCTAAACAGAATAGAATTGAAAACGTGCGATCGGTACCGGCACCTAGCGAACTTCATCGTAAGTTCCCAGTAAGGATATAATGACCGTCGGATGGAAAGTATTTTTGTGTCCTCACGTTATTAGTTTGCAGTTGTTTTATTATAAAATTCTACGACATCTAACTTGAAGGTAAGTGGACACTCTTATTTTCAAATATTAATTTACTCATTATGTCTACAAAATATATACATTTAGCTGTACTTTAATGCTTTTATTTATTTTTGTAGTGCGTTGTTACGCCAATTATAATGCATTAAAACCCAACATGGCGATAACGGGTAATGGCGCTCGCGTGGAATTCCAGAAGTTTTGCCAGTGGGCAACTTTTTTAAAATTCAAATTTTATTGAGAAACACCACTTTTTTTGAAATGGTAAATTTCCCCTGCTTTCGCCTTAATTAATATGTCATTAAACAATGAGAATTTTACGATTTCAAAAAAGTGGTGAAAATAAAAAAACCTAAATTTTAAAAAAGTAGCCCACTATATGTGTAACACAATATGTGTGCTCAATATGTGTGAGGTGGTCCCAAAAAGTCTGCAGTGGTATGAACAGTCCACAGAACTACATAGTGACTTTCGTCTTACTTAAATGTTGTATTCAAAGTATGAGTTCAATTACCCTACCATGTCGGGCATTACCGCTCAATCGATGGTTATTTAAATAAAACGATAAAAAAAAATTCCTTAAACTTTTATGCATATTAGTTGATTGTAAACTGTTCCTTATGCTTTGGAGTTATACTTCGTTAATAAAATATTGATTTTTTTCTCTAAATTTGACTAGCTATTCATGTTTTCCCTTAAATGACCGCCATTCCCCTACAGCTACACCCAGCCCTACATTGTATAGTTTTTTAGAAAGTCTTATTATTCTTTTAGCAACGATTTTTTTAATAATACAGTTAATAATTTATATATTTATTGTACGGAACCATCAAAGCGCGAGTAATACTCGCACTTGACCGTTTTTTTTTTTAAATTTAAATATAGAACATAGGTATCTACCTACCTACTTTTAAAAATCAATATTATTGTTTCATGAAATGCTTTTGCTTTAAGTCTTAACCCTTAACCCCTGTTAACGGTCTCACAGACCGCTACTATATTCAGTTTTCACAGTGGCGTAGCTACATATTCAGCGCCCTGGAGCAAGTAAAGTTTATGCGCCCTCTTGTCACTCAAAGAAGTTCTGCGTAATTTTGTATTTAAGTTACATATATACATACATATATATATAGTATATATATATAGTGACTAGCTGACCCGCCCGGCTTGTCCGGGCTCGTTATAATAACGTAAACAAAGCTCAAGTTTGTATGATTTTATATATTCATAAAGTAGTTCAAATGAACCTGTTTTTAGGGATGGCCCACTGCCTTCGGCAGCATCTAGTATATTCCCGAGAAACCTCTTTCTGAACGAACCTGTGGCCTGAGTCCCTGCTACCAAAGGCAGTGTATGCCAGGAGTGTTCCGTACGCGCCGGAGGCAATCGAAAACCAAGATGAATTAGTAAACACAGTAGTAATCGAGTCCATAGAACCCGAGATAAGAATACGAATCCTGGCGGAGGAACTATAATCTTTAAAACAATCGTAAGCTAAGTTGAATGGACTGAATTCTGTTGAATTCTGTTGAAATAGAGCCCACAACAACCGAGAAAAGAATGCGCCGTTAATGTTCGAAAATGGTGGTAACAGAAGTTTAAGATAAACTTCTATAATGCAGAAATAGCTGAATAGTAAACTAAGTTTAATTATCCACTTAGCGTTGAAATAGGGCACATTGAACCCGGAAAAGAATGTAGCATTAAGGGTGTTCTCAAATCAAAAAGGGCAACTTTCTGACATAAATTTTAATTTATTTTTGTTCGAAAATGCATGAAACTAACTGGTGTTGTTCAGAAACTATGTAATTGAGCTGTTTTTTCCATTTTTTTTGCAAATGCAATAGATCTTTCAGAAAATAATGCCAAAGTAGGCGTTTTGAACCGAATTTCCGCGCTAAGGGAGAAATAGCACTTAAGAGCGGACGAAAAACGAGTTTGTCACGTGATCGAATTCGCTTATAACTCAACAGGTAATTGATTGATCAAAAAATGGAAAAAACAGTTCGATTCCAAATCGCTTCCATGGCAAGGCTTTCCAATTTTATATCTTTCCGTTAAAAAATTAATTTGTAAATATGTCAAAACGTTTTTCGCTTGTTGAGTAGAGCAGTTAAGAACAGCCTTAACCCTCCGTCTACCAGACGGGTCCAATGGACCCGATGGGTACATTCGAAATATTTATTCTAACCAGAAATTTCTTTAAAATAAACTAAATATGTAAACCAGACAATAATGAGTTAAGTAAATAAGTTCAATAGTTTTAAATAAGAATTCTGATGTGTAATATTTTTATAAAACTTGGGTAAAATTTTCGGTAGTTCTAGGGTTAATGTTCGAAAATGTTGGTAACCGAAGTCTAAGACAAACTTTCATAATACAGAAAGTAGCTGAATCGTAGTCTAGGTTGAATGAACCAATTCCCGTTGAAATCGGGTTCCTAGAACCCGAAGAAAGAATGCACCCCGAAGCAGTGGAAGATTCTTTTCGCCCCCACCCCCTGTAAATTTAACGAATTATCTTTAACATTAACGTGACATTTAATTTACGGATAAAATCCATCCCCTCTAATATTAACCACTTACCTTTAATGGTAGCGCGAATTTTAATTCACGGCTGTAGTGAGTTAACGTAAGTTGATGCCGAAAAAGAAGATTAATATTCGAAAAAGTGGTAGCTGGAGTATAAAGAAATTTTTTAGTGTTTATAAAGTAGCCGGAGGACCCTAGAACTATGCTAAAGAAAATTGCAAGACTATTGGATAATTTTTAAAGAAACTGCATCAAGGACCCTAAGAAGGCGATTAATATTCAAAATTGGTGGTAACTGAAGTGTGAGTAATTTTTTGTTATTCATGCAGTAGCTGGAGGACCTAAGAAGTTGTCAGGAAAAAATCCTAGTGAATCGGGCCATTTTTAAGGGAACTATAATAGCCTACTGATAAGGCTATAACTGATATAACTTCAACTGATATAGCCTACTGATAATTGAGAGCAAGGCCTAAGATGGAAACATGATAAAAGACCCTAGTACCTAGCGCTTTAGATTTTCAATTAGTCGAAATTAAGTATAGGGTATAATTATTAATCATTAGACTTTTTTTTCAAAGAAGTGTTTAAAAAAAAGCCCTAGGGTCCCAATAAATATATGAGGGTGTTGGCTCGGGGAGAGAAGTCCAAGACTCTATTTTGAAGTTGAGAATGTGACAAAATTAGTGGGTGAAAAAAAGTGCATGGTGCATAAAAAGTTACCCTAGGTGGCCAGTGTCTTAACTAAAATGTAGAAACGAAAAAAATATGAAATGGAAAAAGAGCCTCCGAAACGAATGTCGGATTAAAAGGGGGCAATTTATTAACAATTTAGGGCACAGAAACTTCAAGTGGGCTCGTATCAAGCCCCATGGGTTCAGGGTCTCAACTGTAATGTAGCTGGGCAAGGGCATCAAGAAGGCGATTAATATTCAAATTTGGTGGTAGCTGAAATCTAAAAAAAAAAATTATATTGTTCATGTAGTAGCTAGATTTCCTAAGATGTTGTCACAAAAAAAAGTTAGTGAATCAGACCATTTTTAAGGGAAATATAATAGGAGGTCCAAAAAGGGCCAACTGATAGTTGAGAGCAGGGCCCTAAGATGAAAACATGTTAAAAGTTTCTAGTATTTAGCGCTTTAGATCTCAATAAGTCGCAATTAAGCATAGGATATGTATTAATAATTTGAATAAAATTTTAAAGAAGCGCAAAAAAGTGGGGAAAATTCTTAAAGAAGGGCACTGGGTGCCCAATAAAAATATGAGGGTGCTGTCCCAGGGAGAGGAGTCCAAAATATGAGGGTGCTGGCCCAGGGAGAGGAGTCCAAAATATGAGGGTGCTGGCCCAGGGAGAGGAGTCCAAAATATGAGGGTGCTGGCTCAGGGAAAGGAGTCCAAAATATGAGGGTGCTTGCCCAGGGAGAGGAGTCCAAGTCTCAATTTTAAAGCTATGCCTTGAGAGGTTGACAATATTAGGGTGTGAAAAACGCATGGCGCTCAAAAATTTCAAGGAGCCCAGAGTCTTAACTGGAATGTAGAAACGGAGAATAACTAAATGGGAAAAGGGCCCCCAAAACGAAGAAGATGTGATAAAAGGGGGGGGGGGCAAGTTCTGAGCAATTCAGGACATACAAACTGAAAGGTGCTCTCTGGGGGGGCGGTCATAAAAAATTAAAAATCTGAGCTTCAGGTGTATCAGGACCTGTCTTGGACTACCCTCAGTAAAAAATTTGCAGACTTCTAAGTGCAGTATATTTCGCTAGCCACCACACACAGAGCGAAACTTTCTTTTATTAGTATAGACTAGCTGACCCACCCGGTGTTCACCGGGCCCATGATAATATTCTTAAATGAACATGAAATTTGTATGATTTTATTTCTTAAGGCTGTTCTTAAATCCAAAATTTTACGGCATACGTTTTAATTAATTTTTGCTCGAGAACGCATGAAACTGGCTGGTGTTGTTGTTCAGAACTTTGTAATCGAAAGGCGTTTTCCGTATTTTTTGTAAACACAATAGATCTTACAGAAAACACATTCAAAGTTGGCGTTTTCAACGGAATTTCCCGACGAAAGCAGACAAACCAGTCAACGAAGGGAAAACAAAAGTCTTGTCATATATCTTTAACACGATTTTGTCTGAAATACGTGCTTGATGACTGCGTGAAAAATCGGTTTAAAAAATAAAAAATAAAAACAATCCTGTTTTAACATGTATACAAAATAGGTAACAGCCATTCTGATTATCACATTTATAGACAATATTGAAACAGTCCCATTTTCATATTAAAATGTAATTTTTAACAAAAAAAGAATGCTTGAATTACATTTTCTTTTCCGAAAATATTCCTTATAAATACTTTCGCACATCAAGCGCAAAAATGAATGTAATGCACATTTATATAGGGGAAATTACAACCACAGCATTGTACGAAAACACGAAGCCTACACATTTCAAACAAATACTTAATAAATGATAATAAAATACGTATATATATATATTTTTTTAAAGAGACGCCACGCTCTCAGACAGGATAAAAATTTTTGGGGTAGGCTATGTCGCTATTGTTCACAAAGAAAAGTACAGAATATATACGTTAGGTTTTAAAAGATTTAAATGGTCCTCTGAAACAAAGAAACTTTCAAGAAAAAAACAATCACTTCTTCTGCCTTGCAAAAAGAAGTAAAAATCATTAATAAAAAATGCTTCAAAAAAGTGATATTTAAAAAAATTATTAAATGATTTAAGACTTTTCCTATCTAATGTTTATAGCAAATTTTAAAACTATTAGCTTCACTTGATGGAGGGAGCAGCTTTACCTGGGTTAGGGCGCACGTCGGTTGCCCGGCGGGCCAGTCTGCCTTATTTAATCCTAAAATTCAGCAATTAAATAAGGTTTGATGCGGAAAAATACTGCTACAAAAAAGTGCTTAATTTTGCATACGCTATAATCAAGCCCTAAGGAACACTGAATTTGGTACTTAACTTTTTCCCTCCTTTTAAATCTTATCGATTCTGCATTTGACATTTGCAATATTTTCAAAATCTCAAAAACGATACTCGCAAAATTTAATGCTTCCCATCAGTCCCATCCCGTCTAAATTTTGTTGCCATTGGCTGATGTGGAATATGTTTAAATCGAGCTCTTATTATTGCTCTGTATTGATGCATATTTAGTTTTCATGAAGCAAACAAACAAAATACCCTTTGAAATTTTCGTTTTCTTGGTTTTCGTCTGTAAAATGGTCAATAATTTTCTTCAACTTGCCAGGCTATTTTTTTTACAAATCGTAAAATAATTATGATCGTAAAATTACTAATGTTACATCTTACATATAGGTTTCTCAGCGGTGAATTCTTTGGCTACCATTATTTCTGTACAGTAATCATCATGATAAATTTCTAAAACATTTTAATAAAAATGTACCAGAAAAATTATATTTTGGGAAAAGTGGTAGCCAGTAAAGTGACCGATGAGAGCTCTGTTAAATAAGTTTTGATTACTTTAACCCCTTGGGGACGAGCGACACGTATACGTGCCGGAAATAGGCCTAAGGATCTTCGTTTATCCTCACCAGTAAAATTTTACTGTAAAATTTGCCTTATTTAATCCGAGCATCTTCCCGATTTGAATAGGCACAAACTTCTGTTTTTTAAAACCGGTAGCAAAGTATTAAACATTTCGTAAAAGGCTCCCGTCACGAAGGGGTTAAGATCTGAAAATCTTCAACACTCGTCTACAGAAAAGTTACAGAAAAAAATCAGGCACGCTGAAACGGTGTTGGAGAAGTTACTTGAGGCTGCAATATGGTATGAATTAAAATTTCCTTAATGGAAGTCATTTCTTTCAGCTGTGTATGAAAACATGCTTTAAATCGAAATAGTTGAGGTTAAACACGAGGCAATATATTTTAGGAATACGCTGATTGTAACAAGATGTATCTATAATGATTAATAATATGATTAATAATAAAAAATATATGTAAATATTTTTAAATAAAAATTCTTAATTAGGAAATCTTTATTTCGCTTTTTCTAATTTTGCGCCCTTAGGATTCGTGCGCCTGGAGCAGTTTGCTCCAACTGCTCCACGTTAGCTACGCCCCTGAGTTTTCACAGTTTAACTTGTAATTTTCAGTTTAACTATTGATGTTAGTTCAATTTTGATTCATTTGGAAACTTAGTAATATCGCTAAAGACATCTAAATAAGGGAATTTTTATTGTAATAGCCCTTTATATAAAGTTTAGCGCAGAAACAGTATCTTACGAGTCAGTCAACCCTTTTTTTTATTCACTCTAAGATCAAGCGTTCTCGAACATCGCTCACAGCATTTATGGAACATTTTTTGTCAGAGCAGTTAAGGTTTAACCGCTGTTTGTGGTCATACTGACCGCTGTTTTTTTTTCGCGGTTTAAGTTGTAATTTTCAGTTTAACTATAGATTAGTGGAATTTACTATAGATTCTAATTTAACTATACGTATTAATTTCTTCAGGTGTTACGCTAGAGAACTAACGCTACTAACGCTTGAGACTTCTGAATAGGTGAGTTTTAATTATAGCAGTCCTCGCTCACAGTATTTATGCAACAATTTTTGTCACAACAGTTACCGGTTAACTGTTATTTGCGATCTTACAGACCGCTGTTTTCTTTTTTTTTTTTTCATGGTTTAACTTATAATTTTCAGTTTAACTTTTAACTGATGTGACAGAAATCATCACATAACTACTGTGAAGTGGTCTGTGAGACCGCTCTATCTAAAGATGAATAAAAGGCGCGATTAACTCGTAGGATGGTGATTTTGTAATAAACTTTTTATTCAGGGCTGTTATAATTAAAATTAACCTATTCAAAAGTCTCTGGTGATAGCACTAAAGTTCCAAATTAAACAATATTTTGATAGTGTTTGTAGTTAAACTGAAAGTTATAAGTTAAACTATAAAAATTGAAAAAAGCAGCGGTCTGTGAGACCGGTAACATCAGTTAAAGGTTAACTACAAAATACTAATTAAAATAATAAAACTTGTAAAAAATCACCATAAAATAAAAAATAATTAAAACAATAAAACTGTAAAAAATCACCATAAAATAAAAAATAATTAAAAGAATAAAACTTTGTAAAAAATCACCTGTGGCGATTTTTTAAAAGTTTTATTCTTTTAATTATTACTTATTGCCAGTTTTTGGTGCTGTTTCGCAGTATGTGTACAGTACTAGTGACATTTACTAATGCTTTTACATAACTCATTCGTTTGAGTGGAAATGAGGCAAAAACCCGCAGTAATGAGGCATAAATACGCACTGGGTATCTTTGCCCCACCACTGCGTACTTTTACCCCAACCAATGGGACAAAGATACGCAAAACAATGTTTCTTAAAAATTGCAATTTCTTACGGAAGTATAATTTAACGGAATGTCGGTTGATGGTGGCATGTGCCTAAGGCGCATCCCACACTGAGACGACAAGCGACATGCAGCGTAAAAACCGGTCGAAACAAAGGACGAAGTTGTTTCAAACCTGTTTTAAATCAGTTTTTCCAGCGAATTCAAGCGACATGTCTTATGTGTCGCTAGTGTGTGACTTGCCTTATTTATCAATCACCAAACAGACGCCAGCTATCGCGGCAGCCGTGGCTATGGTAACCGAAAAATACCCCATTAAAAAGGAAAAGCATAGCAATACGACTACAGAAAATAGTCGCCGTCCGTTCGTGATAACATCATTATTTGTAACAGAGTAGTCTTTTTCAAGCAGGATATATTACCATGTTTTTAGAGGCTGCGAAGTCTGAATGGTGGTTGCTGAGTTTAGCTCGTTATACGGTTATTATGGTTGACTAAGTTTGGACATTTCAAACGTTATTTATTTATTATTATTATTTTAATTGTGCCAAGTTAAGCCAGAGGTTAACTTTATTATTGTGCAGTTTGCCAGAAGCAATTTCCACATTGTTAAGTCTGGCTTGACTGAAAGTTTGGCAAAAAGATCTATGGCTTATTGCCTGCAAAAATAGATTTATTTATTTCTACTGGAAACCTTTAATGTTTTATTACATTGAGAATATCACCCTTAAACAGCTACTTCACTCCAGTGGAAACGATAGCTCGCTAACAGGACATATTATTAAAAATATCTCGTTTGCATTTCAATATTTTTAAATGACTTTTATATACTTTCACTTTTAGAGCCAATGAAAGTGTCCACATCAATAAATAAATAAATAAATAAAATAAAATAAATAAATAAAATAAAAACTTCAACAAAATTAAAATTAAATTAAAAACGACAATTTCAGAAATTGACCTCAGCTATCGAATATAAAAGAAAAAGTATTTTAAAAATATAAAAATACAAACACTTATTTTTAAAAATATGTCCCATTGTATTAACATTAGCGTGAGGAGTTCTAATTTGTGATGGCCTTTAGAACTAATTGTAAGTAGAATTTTTTAAAACTGTAAAAATTTATTAATACATGGAAATTATTCTAAAGAGAAACAACATTCGCATTGCATGCAATATTTCAAATGAAAATCAAATTTCAAAGTAATTGCTTAAGAGGTTCAAAGGCCAACTTAGTGAAAAAGTTTCCATGCCGGGACTCGAACCCGGGCCATCAGTATAGCGCACTGACGTTCTACCGACTAAATCACATGGAACGATACCCAGCCTGGAATTTCCAGGCTGTGTAAATGCCTCTCAAAAAAGGTTTTTATTAAAAAAATCAATTTTTTTATTGTTTTAGGGAAAAAGTATCTAGAAATTCAGAAAGTAGACAAAATTTGCAACAAGTAAAATACATGACATTATGACGTAGGATGAATGGGGAGGAGGTGATTTGCCTCAGAACATGCGCCGCGGTGCTGCGTATACTAAGTTGCGCAATTCCACTTAACCACTCACATCGTTTACATTCGCCCTCCCGTCTCCCCTCCGAACTTTTCCTATAAGGTTTACTTTAAGATTTTTGGGTCGCTGAATCCGAATTTTTAACTTCCCCCCAAAATTCTCCCCCCCCCCGCACCCCCCCCCAAAAAAAATAGTTGTTTTTAAATTAATTTTTTTATTGTTTTAGGGGAAAAGTATGTAGAAATTCAGAAAGTAGACAAAATTTGCAACAAATAGGATGTATGACATTATCACGTAGGATAAACGGAGGGGAAGGGGGCTGCCTCGGAACATTCCCCGCGCGCTGTTCTCAAAACCCAATTTTTTTTTTCAAAAAATCAATTTTTTGGGGGGGTTGCTGGGGGAAATTTTGATGGGAAGTTACAAATTCGGATTCAGCGACCCAAAAATTATAAAGTGAGTCGAAATCCAGAACTAGCATTAATTTTTCAAGGTAAAATCCCTATTGCCTGGACTTGCATAACTTAGTGCACGTAGCGCCGCAGTGCATGTTCAGAGGCAGCCATCCCCCTCCCCGTTCATCCTACATAATAATGTCATGTATCCTATTTGTTGCAAATTTTGTCTACTTTTTGAATTTCTACATACTTTTTCCCTAAAACAATAAAAAATTTAGTTTAAAACAACTATTTTGGGGGGATTGTGGAGGGGGGGGGAATTTTGGGGGAAGTTAAAAATTCGGACTCAGCGACCCACAAAACTTAAAGTAAACCTTATAGGGAAAGTTTGGAGGGGAGACGGGAGGGCGAATGTAAACGATGTGAGTGGTTAAGTGGAATTACGCAACTTAGTCTACGCAGCACCGCGGCGCATGTTCTGAGGCAGATCACCCCCCCTCCCCATTCATCCTACGTCATAATGTCATGTATCATATTTGTTGAAAATTTTGTCTACTTTCTGAATTTCTGGATGCTTTTTCTCTAAAATAATAATTTTTTTAATAAAAACCTTTTTTGGGAGTCATTTTACCAAAATGTGGTGGGGTTGCCGGGGGAAATTTTGGTGGGAAGTTAAAAATTCGGATTCAGCGACCTAAAAAACATATAGTAAGCCTTTTTCCAGAACTACTATGAATTTTGCTAGGTAGAGCCCCTATGCGGTCTCTATTGCCTGGACTAAAAGCAAAAAGGATTTTATTGAATCATTTTTCACAATTTTGTTTATGGAAGACCAGCTAATAGTACTGATTATGAAAAGAATTGTACCACTTGAAAAGTTCATTCCACTTTAAACACTTTTTCCACAAAGTTTATTCCACTTTCGTGCGTGTAGAACGTTCAAAATGAGAGGTTGCTATTGCGATGAAGGTATAAATTTATTTCAGCGTATTGTATGAAAATGAAAATTTTTATTTATTTAATCATTTCCATTCAAAGGCAAAAATGATAAAAGTCTTCGATACAATAGGAAAGGGGATTCCAGTTTCACAAGAATTTTACTGATGAATTGTTCAGGTATATTAATACATGGAAATAATTCTAGAGAGAAGCATTCGCCTTGAATACAATATTTCAAATGAAAATCAAATTTCAAAGAAATTGCTTAAGAGGCGCAACATATAATAGTGAGAAATTTTCCAGGCTGGGTATCGTTCCATGTGCTTTAGTCGGTTGAACGTCAGTGCGCTATACTGATGGCCCGGGTTCGAGTCCCGGCATGGAAACTTTTTCACTAAGTTGGCCTTCGCACCTCTTAAGCAATTACTTTGAAATTTGATTTTCATTTGAAATATTGTAAAAATTTAACTTGTAATTTCTTTAAATGCACTCTTTTGTTTCTCTATTTTAGGATTCAAAGACATGAAACAATTATAGAGAAGAATGTTGCATAATGTTAATTTGGTAAATACTATACTTTGTTATTGTTATTATGTTGTATATATATTTGTTGTATACTGTGTTGACTGTGAACTGTGTGAACTATTATCTGTAACTGTATGAAAATAAACTTTGTAATTATGTTATAGCCTGAACTGTTTTATTCTAACTTTGTTCTTTTTAATTTCTTCAAACTTTTCAAATATTTTGTTGTTGTGGTTTTATATTTATTCAGATTTGAGAATAGGGCAATTTTAATTTTAAAATGAGTTTTTTCTTTTCCGAGAAGTTTCAGTGTTTCAGCAATATATTCCACTTTGGCCATAAAGAAATTAAAATAAATTATATTTTCTTTGATAAAATTATATATGAAGTTGAGATTGGGGGTTGTGTTTATATTAATATAGTTTTGTTCAAAGTGGAATGTTAGCCGGGCGCAAATCTCGCCTATAGCATCTTTTTTTTTTAACACTGCCTGCAGCATTTTTTATTGTTCGCTTAGTAAACTAAAAACAGTGCTTCGATGTTGAAATTTAATGGCTTCGTTTATGGTATTATTTATTGTTTTACTGTTTTATAAAAATTAAGTGAAAATTAGGTATTTTAGATTGAAGTTATGTATTTTAAATAAAATAAGTGAAAGGATTATATTTTTAATGAAATAGGAAAAAAAATGCGATGCGATTTTGGATATTTGGCGATTTATTACCTGCACCCGGTTAACATAAAAATACAGATTTCTTTATTTCTCTATCAGAATCTTCCGATTTGGCGAATGCTTAAGCAAGTAAAATAAATTATAACATGCAATAATTACCATATATTTTAGGGAGAACCAAACGACTCGCCAGGGATGGCTAGTTTTGCAAGAAATTAGAATTTCATGATTGGCAGCTATATCTTGATATGATATGATACTATTATATCACATCATGATATGATAGTTATGTCTAAACTAAATTTATTTCCTAATTGCGTGAAATTTATTAGGAAAAATAGAAATTTAAGAGCTAATATACTCTGATATAATAAATTATTAATCAAATTAGACATATAATACAGTTTGCTTTGAATTGGTTATGTAAATGGACTACTTGTTTTTAGATAATGTTTTCAATTACTTTCTAAGAACTAGAAGTATATGCAGTTAATTGAGAATTGGTGTGCCTAATAAATCTCCTAAACAAATTAAAGTGCATTATTGGAAGTTATTGGGGATTACCTACCAGGTAATTGAATGGTTAACACCGTGGCCTTCCATTCAACTATGTCGGATTTAATTCCTAGGTGTGGTAGAGTATTTGTGGTGATTTGGAACCTACTTTAAACTATAAGTCCTTGTCTACTCAGTCTATATAGCATAAAAATGTATGACAAACCTCATTTGACAAACCTCCGATTATATAGAATCCTGCACAAAACACGCACAACAATGAAAAGTACGACTATTAGCGTACAGGTAAAATATACGAGGTGCATTCAAGTTCTAAGGCCTCCAATTTTTTTTCTAAGTAACTACTCACCCGAAAACTATGAAACTGGTGTTACTTCTCGACGTAATCTCCTTGCAGACGTACACATTTTTCACAACTTCGACGCCATGATTCCATGGCCGCGGTGAAGGCTTCTTTGGGAGTCTGTTTTGACCACTGGAAAATCACTGAAGCAAATCGTGCTGTTTCACCCGCACATCGGGTTAACGTTACATAACAGTTTCTTCGCGAAAACAACTTTGAAGTGATTTCTCATGCTCCCTACTCACCTGACCTAGCTTCTAGTGACTTTTGGCTGTTTCCAATAATGAAAGACTCTCCGTGGCCGCACATTCACCAGCCGTGCTGCTATTGCTTCAGCGATTTTCCATTGGTCAAAACAGACTCCTAAGGAAGCCTTCGCCGTGGCCATGGAATCATGGCATCGACGTTGTGAAAAATGCGTACGTCTGCAGAGAGATTACATCTAGAAGTAACACCAGTTTCATAGTTTTTGGGTGAGTAGTTAGTTAGAAAAAAAAAATCGGAGGCCTTAGAACTTGAATGCACCTCATATATACCAAAAATTGAATAATATAAAACTGATGGCCATTCGCGAAAATTTGGGAAGAACTTCGTTTTAACTAAATATGAAGAGCCGATGAGTCATCAAAAAATAAGGTTCTCTTACCATGTTTTGGGAGCATTTCTAACTCGGGGAGCGGGAGGGGAAAGCTGAAATATTTTTAAGTAGGTCAAAAGACGGGTATCGTTTATTATGCTTTTTTAATCGAATGATGACATTTGCAAATCAATACGATCATTTGTTACATAGTTTCGTTAAGTTTTATGAATGTAAAGTCGAAAATTATACTTTAGTGCAGGTAAAGTAAGTTTTTACAGCAGCAACTGATAGCCAATCACAAAAATTTGTTAAGAACTTCGGCACTAGAAATAAAGATCCGACGAGTCCCTTAAAAAATGAAGTTCTTTTATCAAGTTTTTTTGTGAGGAGGGGGGGTGGGAGGAGACTTGAACTTATTCTTAAAAAGTCAAAGGCGGTATCGTTTGTTATGATTTTTTTCATTCTGAATCAAATGACACCGCACGCAAGCCAATACGATCATTATTTACAAAGTTACGGCAGGTTATAAGTAGTGGATTTTGGTAAATTTAATGACTTTGAAGTGAACTCAAAACTATCCTGATTTTATTTATTGCTATTTTGAGGACATTTAATAATTTTGAGATGACTTAATATGATATAGAGAACTTGTTTTGAACGTAAAATAAATGTGACAAAAGTATACTCAAAAATAAAGTATAATTTTCCACTTTGTAATGATAAAAACTGCAGTAACTGTCTTACAAATGATCGTTTTGACTTGCGGATAATGTTATTCAAATCGGAATTAAAAGATACATACGAAACGATATCCTACTTGCCCTATTTAAAAAAAGTTGAATTTTGCCCCTCTCGAGCTAAAATGCCCAACCCCCCCCCCCCCCCAAAAAAAAAAAAAAAAACACGGCAAAACAACTTTACATTTGGGGACACACCGGATCTTAATTTCTAGTGCCAAAACGAAGTTTATTTCAAGCTTTAGTGAATAGTTGTTACTGTACACATCCTATTTTACCTGCAAAAGTATAATTTTTGGCTTTGTGTTCATAAAACCTGCCGTAACTTTGTAAGAAATTATCGTATTGACTTGCTGATGATTTCACCTGATTCGGAATTAGAAAATACATAACAAATAATATCCTCTTTCACCTACTTAAAATTCTTTTGAGTTACCCCCTTCCCCGAGCTAAAAATGACCCTTTTTGCCTACAGAACATGGTAAAACAACTTTATTCCTTTAGTACTCATCGGATTTTCATTTTTAGCATCAAAACGAAGTTCTTCCCAAATTTTGGTGAATGCACATCTGCTGTCTCAAAAAATTCTATTTTACCTGTAAACGCAAAATTCAGAGAATTAACAACATTTCAATGAAATTACTGCATATTTGCAGCTATGCTTGTCGTGAACTTGTCATGACAACATTCCGAGTTTGCAGATGTTCTGATTGCAAGTTTACAATGCGTTTGCAAATAGTGTGACATCGTAATATTACTAGTTTGCTATGAGTTTGCAGTAAGCTTGATGCAAGAAGACTGCAACTTGCACGACAAGTTAGCTGCAAGTTCAAAGTATGGTGACTTCGGAGTTTGCATAATCTTGTTGCAGTCTTGTTATGAACTTTCAGACTTGTCATGCTGAGCTTGCTGCAACTTTGAAAGTCTGCAAAGTAAGATTGCTGAAAATTTTCTGCAAATTAAAATTGCTATCTGGGAAGGATGTCTCTTTTTTTTTTTTTTTTTTTTTTTTTTTTCTCAAAATATTTCTAAAATCTATGCTTAGTTTTATATGAAGTGTTAAAATTTTACTCCCAGTTCACCCCCCTTCTAACACATAAAATATTAAATGAAGCATAGATTTTAGAAATATTTTGACAACTAAGAAAAAAAAAAAGACATCCTTAAAAAATATTAATATCCTGAGGAGATATTTTAAATATAAGAATGCATCAAACGCCATTGGACTGAGGGGAATTCGAGTGACAATCAGCCTTAAGGAAAACATACTAAATTTTATAGTAAAAACCATAGTTATATCGGTTTAAGATAGATAAAAATGAATCTGAAAAAACGATCTTTCCAGTATCGTGAACCAAGAAATAAACCTGCCCAGTAGTTTTCAAAAGTAGCACGGACATACAGAGAGAGGCTATAAGGTAGAGATTAAACTAGGTATATTGAGCGGTGCCGCGCTATCTTTTAAGTGCACTGTGCTATTTCTAAAATTCATCGTTCAATTATTTAGCTGTTCCCAATAATTTTTAGGTGCACCATGGTATTTCTTAAATTCGTTGACGATTTATTGAGAGCTCAGCGCCGATTTTCTAAGAGCGAGGAACGATTCCGTTTCTAAATTTCCGCAAATATAAGACATTTTGTCCAGAAATTTAAAAAAAAAAAAAATCGATGATGAATTTCAACCAAATTAATTTTTCTGACAATTTGAATCAAAATGAGTCATCATTTTTTTCCTCATAAAGGATTATTAACCAATTGTATTAACAAATTAACAAATTTGAGAGTTGTATATCTGCGAGTACTTACATCAACAATTCCCACTATTAAATGCAGGAGCTCTAATTCAAGAGGGTTTTTGTTTGGGGAGCGGGGAGGGGATGTGTATCGAGTTTCATTGACGGGCAAGGCGTGCAGGATTCTGCGAATCGCTTACAAAATAGAAAATTCCTATATAATGAAAAATGCTGTGTGGCCTTTCCTTACTTTAATCCTGTCACAGGCACGTGATTCTTTCACGAAATTTTTTAATTTTCGATGAAGCCCGCGACTTATTTTTCTTTTGCGTAATTTTGCAAAAATAGTTCGTGAATTTCAAAACACGTTGTGGAAAAATATGATGAATTTGTTCAGCGATCTCAGAAACAAATAGCTATTTTCTTCAATTGGTCGCTGAAAAAAATCGCAAATTTATTTAAGTGGTCGCGCTAAAGAATGACGAATTTTGTCAATCGGTTGCTGAAAAAAATTACGAATTTTAACAGGGTTCGTACGGATACCGTTATTTTCAAGGCCAACTAACAGAATTTTTTTTATAGAAAAATAAATCTTTTTTAAACGGACGAAATTTTGCTTCATTTAAGGAGGGATTTTCCATAAGAAAATACTGGTAACGAAGAATTTCTTAGTCAGGAAATTCAAGCACCCTTACGAACCCTGTTAAATACACGAGCTTCGTAAAATATCGCGAATTTCGTGAAAAAATCGTGAAAACAAACAGCGAATTTTACCAGTTGATCACGGAAAAACACAGCGAATTTTGTAAGTATGTAGCAAAAATACTCACTTTCGTTGATCGATCTAAAAAAAAAAAAAAATCCAGCGAATTTCTTCAAAAGAGCGCGGAAAAAAGGTAAATTTCGTCAAAAGATCATGGGAAAAAAGTCATAAATTTCTAGAAATTAATCGCATCGTGTCAGATAAGCTGCTTTTTTTTCACAGGTCGGGTTTCTTTCTTTCTTTTTTTTATAAGAAGTTTTGTGATCATGTAGCTTTTAATTTATAATTATACCTGAATTGAATAAAAAGACTTAAAAGTAGAGTTCTGCAACGGTTGAATAACTAGATTTTATCGCGGGCTTTTTTTTTTTTTTTTAAGGGGTTGGAGTTAAGTACGTTTTGGAATGAGTGTTTGCAATATTGTTCAGTTGAAATTATTTAGAAAACTTATTTTCTAGAATTATTTATGCTCTTTTTTTCTGCAATGTCCTTTTTTATGTTTCATGGTGCTCTTTTTTCTTCTTCTTTGTACTGTTTTTCTTCGTCTCTGTGCCATCCTTCCCTTCCTCCGTGCCATTTTTTCTCACGCCATGTTGCGCTTTTTTTCTTGAATAAACTGAATAAGGTTAATAAATAATAACTTCAATAAAGGCTCCTTGGTTTATATAATATATATGATTAAATATCGAATTCGTTTTTTTTTTTTTTTAGAATTCTTTAATTTTTTTTTTTTTTTTTTTTTGAACGATTAAAGAAAGCCTGCTTCATACAGCTTACAGTTTAGAAAATATAAGATTGGCCGAATAAAGTATCAAATATTTCATGGTAAAGAACGAAGTCCCGATTTTTCTCCGAAGGGGTACACACACAAAATTTTTCTTCTATTAGCACAGATAAGTATAATCTGGTATAAGAAATATCTTAAATCTTTCCCTTTAAAATTTTTCTCTTTAACATCAAAAAATAAACTTCTGGCAAAAATATTTCTGTCCTTAAGTAATATCTTTTACTGTTCTCATCAGCGAGATATTTTGGAGACAATTTTTAAAAAGCGTGTAAACCTAAAATAACGAATTTTGCCTCGCTTTTATTTTCAGAAATATTTTCATATTACCATATGTAACGCCGTGGTATTTCGCAAAATTTGCTTTATATAATAGCAATAATAATTGTAGATGTCAAAAACAAATACATTAAGCTAACAATTCCTTGAAATTACTGCATTTTATTTAACTTTAAAATCATTTATAATCGCTAAAACCTACTTTAATGAAACAACGATAGATTTTATTAATTCTTTACTTCAAAATTCGTCCGTAATTTGTTTTATATTTAAAGTTCGTTTTGCGTTATTTTAAATGATTAATGTTCCGTCCTATGCGTCAAAACAGATAACTCAAGAACTAAATTATGAAAAAGATTAGAAAATGCTATCATTCACACCAGACAAAATTAAAAATTATTTTAAAATAAAAGTATTTGCATGACTTGATGATTATATTTCTATGAGACAAGATAAGTATGTTGTTTAAAAATGCAAGAATCAAAAATGGTTCTTGTACGTGAAAATATCAGATTCTCCACCGTATTGTAGATTAACTGTCGCTTCTTTGCCATTCTCTCCTAGGTTAGCGAAGACACTCCCATGTTAAATGATGCCGCAAAGTATCACAACAGCGCCACTAGTGGCCGTGCTGTAAACTAAATTGTTCGGTAATGGGCGGGGCACTCCACGAAGGATTTGGTTTTGCTCTCACGGACCGATTCATTTATTGCGAGGCAGTACAGCGGTAACGGCAATTAGAAATTTAACTGCTATGATTAAACTCATATTAATGAAATATTTAAATTTTTGATCTCATTATGTATTTCTTTCAGTTTTTAATATTTTCTGTTTACTTCTTATAATTTATAATGGCGAGAAGAATACGAGTGTTTTAAGAGAGATCCATTTCTGAAATAATGGATATATATATTATTTAATGCATTCGACAATTTGTTTCAATGGGATATTTATTATATGGGATTAATATTTACAACAAATATTTTCTTGTAAAAACATTCATATTTTTCACGCTTTATAAGTTATAAAAAGTAAACAGAAAATAAATAAGATTAAATATAAAAGAAATATATAATCCGATTACTTTTATCAATAATTAAAATACTTCATCACTCTACAATTTTGTTTACTGACAGAATTGAAAACTTCTGATTGTCGTTTCGTTACTGTTATACTTTCGCGAAATAAACGAGAAGTTCAACGGTTAGTTTTCATTAAAAATTCCTTACTGCAAGTGTATGAAGTGTTTGTTTTATAAGGGTACATAACTGGTTTTATTATAAGCAGGAAGCATTTAGAAAAAAAAAAAATCAGATGTACATTATATTTTAAGTAAATACTAGCTTAGAAGGTGTTTTTTCTTAAAAAATTACTTTTTTGAATTTTTGCACACAACTATTATCAAAAAAAAAAAAAAAAAAAAAAAAAAAAAAAAAATTTGCTCTGAAAAAAGTTGATTTTTTTCAGTAATACATATAACTTAAAAAAAATTAAATTGAATAAATGAAATTTCTTTCGTTACTTAATGTTTAATTATTAATAAATTAAAAAGTTTCAACTATTATTTTATACAGAAAATACATATACAGTTTAAATAAGTTAAAATATATTCTTTACCCTGTTCATGAACCCACGAAATATTATTTGTGATGTGTTATTCTTTCTTATTTTTTTTTTTTTTTAATGTCCTTTATTTTAGTGATAAGTCTGTAAGTTATGCTCAGTTAATTTAGCTGTATTAAATCCATTAAAACCTCAAGCTAAATAATTTTGCATAATTTAATTTCGTAAAGATTATTCTCTGTTTAAAAACTACATAAAAAGAAATATAGAGTTTATATAATTTCTGGGGGAAATCAGAAAAATACATTTTTGTAACTTTATTTTGAAATATTTTCATTTAAACAGATTTTTTTTTTTTTCAGAATCATTTGTATCTTACACTATATCAAACTTGAACTTGATGCTCCATAATTTAAATTTTATTTAAATCAAGTAACATTATTCAATTTTTCTCTTAAATTTTTCTTTTTCAAAATCTCCCATATCTATTATTATATACATTGAAAATGTCAAATATTTAAATTGATTTAATCAAAATTAATTTGCTTTAAATTTCACAGAAATGAAAAGCATTAAATACGTTTAATAAGATTTTCCAATTCAAACAACTTGTATAACAAAAATTTAATGAATTAAGATTGCCCATTTAAAACCATCTGTTGTTGAACCGTATTATTTAAAATTTCATACAGCAACAGATTAATAAGATAAATGAAAAAAAAAAAAAAAAAAAAAAAAAAAAAACGCTTAAAATAATTTAAAAATAAATGATTTAACAACTTTGAATAAATTACATTTGAAATACTATATACAGAACAAATTCAATTCAATCGAAATTATTAAAGATTTTTTAAATACATAAATATGGGTATATTTTAAAATTGTGGAGCATCAAATAAATAATGTAAACAAATGATAAACGAATGTCTTTCTGTATTTGTTAAGCAAAAATACGTTTAAAGAAGTAGCACTAATTAATACGAACTAAAAATGTGCTACATATTATGCAAGCGTGCATAATAAAAAAGATAAATGAAAACTGTTGAAAGGTATTTTTCAAATTTCACTCAACTTTAAATCTCTATGATAAAAATACCTACGGATATTTAATCTTTAAATGAGAATGAATCTTTTGGAAATACAAATATATGTAAAAATAACGAACTTAAGTACGATTAAATAGGTTTTAATAAAAAAAAAAAAATAATAATAACGAGCATAGTAGCCAGCATTCCCACGTGCAACTAATGTATCCGATTACCGCAACGCGAGCTTATACTATGTTCACACTACGATACTTAAGATATCTTAGGCCGCCAAACTCTCTTAATTTTGAGGTGGTACACTCCCGGAATTGGAAACCTGTTCACATGGAAAAACTCACTTAAGATAACTCAGTGAACGTCACTGTGTTGTTTGCGCATGCGCTTAAGATAAAACTGCCCACAACACCCAATCAGTTAATGCGAAGCTTTACAGCCAGCGAGAGTGAATGGTCGTGACTGTCTCTAGCCGGAAGAAAGTTTAAACTCTCTCAGAGAGTTTGTGGAACTCCCTCAGAGAGTTCGGAGGTTTAAGAGAGTTCCGATAACGCAGTGTGAACAGGGTATTAGCATTTCCCCCTAGAAATGAGTCGAGACTCGATTGATAATCAAAATTCTGTCGGGGAAAATATGCACGCGCAGATTCGTCGCTGGCTGAGACGATCGCTGCGCTCCTAGTTAGTGTGTTGTAAACTACAATTGTCCTGTTTTCAAAGTCAAGACCAGCGCGCGCGTCGTTCCATAGAGATGTCGTCGCTTTTCCTGAAATCGCTTTGATTCGCTCAACGTAAACGAATACAGTTTACGTACACGTATCACTATCGTTTTGAATTATAGCGGAAGGTCTCCAAAAGGGTATTATAAAATGAAATAAAATGCGTATTAGTTATGCTACTTATTCTAATATTTATTCTAAAACTAGTAGTTAATAATCTTAAATGGATCTTATATTAATAAGATTTTATATCTTGAACTCGATGTTGCCTGAAATACGTGTCCGCTAACTGTGTATAGATTAAAAAAAAAAAGGTGTGTCTGTGTGTGTGTGTGTGTGGGGGGGGGGGCAGTTGCTGTATTCGCCTGGAATCTGCATCGTGATTCTTTGTTGGTCATTTATAACCACTTTATGCTTAATTTTTGAAAATTTAGAGATTAAGCATAAACAACAACAACAAAATTTGAAACAGAAATCAGCACTCCAAACATAATTTGTACAAAAGAAAAAAAATAGGGGAGGTGAAGGGGAAATTTGTAACTAACATAAGGTAAATACAGAAATTTCAAAACAGTAGAGTAAAGCAAATATTCATTTTTAAAAATATATATTCCGAAATAAAGCCAGAAAAGAATGTGAGATTGAACATTTTAAAAAACAACAGCAAAAATAAATAAATAAATCCAAATGAAGAAATTTAAAATGAGCAAAAAAGTGGTTATAAATGACCAACAAACAAACAAGATGGCGAACTCCGAGTGAATACGACAGTTGTTCCAGAGGGGTTATATATTTCCGACGACTGTGTAAATTTCATGCCCAAATATTTATATTTAGCTATAAAACACTAATTTCCGCGTAACGGTTCATTAATTTTTTCACCTCGAAATCTTGAGTGCTTTTTTTTTTAAATTTTCAAACTGATTATTTCACCCTTAAATCCGATTATACCTGTAACAAATCGATAATCCATTATTACCTAAAAACTTAGTATATAGTATAAAATTTTCAGAGTTAATGTATAAAATTAAGTGTATTTAAGTATGTAATGTTAATCCTACGGCAAAACACTCGGAAAAAAACGAAAAGGGATTTCGGGGAATGAATTTTTTTCAGAGGGTTAATTTTCGTATTGTTTAAAATGGTTTGCAGTGTTGCAAAGAGACTTGAAAGTACATGATATATTGTGTTTTGGATTTCTCTATTCTCATTTTCTTTATCAATGGTTCATTTTGAAATATGGCGGGAAAAGGGAGGTATAAAATTGAACAAAAAATGATTTGGAACGTTTGCTGTTGCCACAAAAAATTAAATACGTAATGTGGGAGTCAGCGTTCTTATATCTAAGGAAATTCAAACAATTATAGTGATTTGTCGAAAACTTAACACGAACATAATTGAATGATCTGCCCGATTATAGACCGGTAATTACAGTAGTAATTTCGTTTTTGCGTTTTTTGATTTTCTGTATTAATAAGTAGTTTTGAAATGTGCTGGAAAAAGGGAGGGAGAAGCGGGGATCGTCTGGTATTTTAAATGTTTAAAAAAATAGTCGTTATCTTGCAAACCCTTTGAAATTTTTAGGGGTTAAAAGCATAGTGTTTTCATAGCTTGTGTGAAACAACCGAGAAAAAAAAAGGATATTTAGTAGTAAAATGATTCGTAAGAAGAATTTTTTTTTCCATTTGGTCTATTCAGTAGTTAAAAATAATTGTCTTTGCTAACCGAACTCTTTGAGATTTTCAGCAGTTATAAAAATGATGGTTA
Source organism: Maratus speciosus (assembly GCA_963932465.1). Lineage (NCBI taxonomy): Eukaryota > Metazoa > Arthropoda > Arachnida > Araneae > Salticidae > Maratus > Maratus speciosus. The sequence goes on from OZ010799.1 coordinate 112,939,659, forward strand.
TGTACCTCGTGCGAAAAAATCGCCAAAAATATCGATATCTGGTTGAAAAAGGAATACGTTTTTTTCTCGCTTTTTTCTTGCTTTTGTCTCGGTTCCGTTAGCACGCACACACACACACACACACACAAAAAAAAACCTTCTTGTCTTCGGATTTTGCTAATATTCTAATAGGTTATAAATATAACCGTATCCAAGCTTTCTTTAAAATTTCGTGAAAAAAATATGCATATTTAGTAATGAAAACTTAGTAGTGAAACTGCCCAAAATCCATCGGTTTTTATTGTTTTCGTCGAAATTTTCACACATTTTATGTTGTAAAACATTCTTGTACTCGACGTAAGTTTCGAATTGTTAGTAGGCGATGTAAACCTGGTCTGCAGACATGCTGTGAAACGTTTGTGTTGAAATACTAAATTTAGGCATTTTTACAGTAGATAAAAGATCGTCTCTGTAAGGCGCAAAGTAATCTATTGTCGCTATATTTTTAAAGGGTTAAAATTCTTATTTTTAATAATTCTTTGAAGAGAAGAAGGTCTCAGCTTTACATATGTAGTGGGAAAGAAGGATGAAGCGGCCACTCTAAGGTTTGATGAATTTTTATGATACCTTTTTATTCAATAAAGTTCTAGAAGCAAATATCAATAGTAACTATTAATAACTGAAGATTAAACAGCACCGAAAACCTGGCGATAAACCACAATAAAATAATAAAACTTTGTATAAATCACCATAAAAATATAAAAACACACAGAACGCGTTTCGGACAGGAAATTTAAAGCTTACAAAGAATGCGACAGGTGGTGTTAGCAGAAAGGTAAACACACAGAGGAGCATATGCAAAAGAGAAAATTGTTGCCAAAATGATAGAGAAAAATAACTTAAAATAAAAAAATAGAAGTAAATTTAAAAAATAATAAAACAAGTAAACAAAAGAAATAATTAAAAAAAAAAACAAAATAAAATGAAAAGAGGCAAGAGTAGTGGGGAAGGAATTGTAAATGTAATTTCCAAGCTGAAGAGAGAAAAGGAGATGATGAGTGATCATTGACAATCAAATTCTGATAAACTTGTCAATAAGTTCTCATCATCTCCTTTTCTCTCTTCAGCTTGGAAATTACTTTTGTAATTCTTTCCCCTCTTCTATTGTCTCTGTTCATTTTATTTTGTTAAAAAAATTCTTTTATTTATTTTGTTTTTCTTATTTTAATATTTTTTATTTTACTTCTATTATTTTATTTTAATTTGTTTATTTCTTTTATTTTCCGTCTTTTTAATCATTTTGGCAACACGTTCCTCTTTTGCATGCGATCCTCTGTGATTAACCTTTCAGCTAGCGCGACCTTTCGCTGTAAGCTATTCTCTTCGCCTTTCAGTTCATTTGTGACCTTGTCCTCTTACGGACACGTGTTTACTTCGGCTGATGACGGGCTGTTAAAATTTCCAGCTAAAGACGCGTCCTGCGTGTTTTAATATTTTTATGGTGATTTATACAAAGATTTATTATTTAATTATAATAACTGTAGTTTCAATTAATATTTTACTTTTTTAAACATTATTTTAAGATGTACACGTTACATCAAAAGAAAAATTACAAAATGGCTATATGCCCAATTAGTTCATATAGTGCGCCCCAAAAAGACAGTTATGTGCCGCCACTGTTCACACATACATAATAATCATTATTAGTGAGTACATAACTCCTATCAACTGTATGCTGTAAGTTAGCAGCGATTTTCCCTAAAATCTTCTGAAATATTCCTAAAATTCTTAAAATGCAATTCTTTTTATATGAGGATACTTTCACATTCAGTTAAGCAGCATAAAGTGAGAAAGAGGTAGGCGTTGCTTCATTATTCACAGTAAAATAATGAGTAGTAAAGTAAAATATACACTATTTTTTACTTAAAAATATAATTAAATAGATGAGTCTTTAAAAATAATTTTTAGGTCGAATATAAAATCTACCCTTTTGTCGAAAACGAAACTTGAATATATTGATAAATGTAAAATTTACTATAGTTAAATTTTATTTAATAGATTAAATTATTTAAATTTAAAAATCAATTAAATTTTATTTACTTAAATTTAAATTAATTAATACCCTAATATAAGTACATAAATTGAATGGGTGAGTGGAAAAATGACATTCCAGCTGATGTAAACGTTGAGGAAACACAAATAATCATTTATGTAAAAGGGTTTCGTTTTATATCTCTTTTAAAACATTTTATCGTCAATTAATAAATCAAAATTGTTAATTTATAATGATTAGACTGTTACATAAATGGCAGCATCATTATATATAATTTTAAAATAATAAAAAAAACACTTTTAGACCAAATTAAAAAAATTCACGTAAAATTATTTAAATAAAAATTAAAAAATCTAATATTTTTAAATTCAGCAATTTCAGAAATTTAGAATAATTGGTATAAATTGGTAAGTAATAGTAATTCGTATAAGTAAAGTAAGTATAGTAATAGTATAGTATATTGGTAAGTAACAGTAATTGGTATAAATAAAAAAAAATTTAAAGAAAAAATTGTTTAAAACATATTTAAAATGCTGAAATAATTCCGAAAAATTCATATTAATTCTTTCACTTTTCAAGCACTCACTATGTGACGCAAAAAAAGATGTTAACATTTATTAAAAAAAAAAAAAATAAATAAATAAAAAACCCCGTAAAATGGCTAAAAAATACGAAATCTCTTTTGATTAAATCCATCAATCAATTAAATGTAAAAAATTGAAAATTTCATCTTCCTCCGACATTCTTCGAACCCGGGATCTTTCGCTTAGAAATAACACACTCTACCACAGGACGCTGAATTCACGAAAAAAGGGTTGAAATGAAATCGTACAAATGCTGGGATGTCAATTCATTAATTTGTTTAATTAAAATAACATAAATTTTCGAAATTTTATGATTTTGGGTATGACAGGGGGTATTCAGCTCTATGTAAAATAATAATAATAATAATGAAAAAAAAATTCAAGCCTGTAACTTAAATAGTTTCCGAGTACGAGCGCAGTGACAGACAGATAGAAGCGAGATTATAAGGGTTTCGTGAGATGAACGAAACCCTAAAAACTATCAACTTCAGAGAAATGTTGACCATAACTTGATTGTAAGTCTAGTCGATGAGGGTTCATTCTAAAAATTTCAAAGAAAAATTTTTCCACTCACCTATTCAAATATATTTTACGTTTAAAAAAACAAAACATTCATTTAAGTATTTCAAACGCTGTCAGTTAAATTAATTAATGACTAATAAATAAATTAATAATTGACAAAATAATTAATTTAATAGTTTCTAAGCTCATGAGTTAAATGGAATTTTTTAAAAAACAAAATAAGTTTATGCAAATTTAAAGACATTTTTTCTGAGCTGAAATTATAATCCATCATTTTATTGAAAATGTAAAGTAATATACACGTATCGTTAAGTAAAATCGATATTTTCCCGTGAAAATTAGTTGAAACATTCGGTGAAAAAGCATTCATTTAAACATAGGTACAGCACAATACCGTACCACTTTGCAACAGCGAGCAAAAAAAAAATTAATACAAATCAGTGATAACGTACAGATAGCAAGCATAAACATTTTCCATAAGCATTATGTGTGTGGAATATCTTGACGTCAGATGTGCTTGAGGTTCTTTGTAGTTGTTATCTGTAAACCTGACCCATGTCTTCCCACCAGAGCCAAACATCATTAATCTCAATATAAATGAGACAGTCACGAAACGCCTCTTCTGCAGTTGAGATTGAAAGGAAACTCCTCTTCTTCCGTTTTTCATAAAAGCAAAATCAACGCCATTTTGTTCCGTTTTCTTTTTATCAGCGGAAATGCGTCGTTTCAGGATAACCGATTACTTCTTTGGAAAGCACGCAATACGGCCTTCGTTTTTACATTATTTATTAAATGACCAACCCCTTAAGAAAGACTTGCCTTGGGAACATGTGGTTTCAAGAAACCAGATGCTTAATCACCTCTGTACTTTTGAGTACTTACTTGGTTTTAGAATGTTTTAGGAAAAACAAGCGGTTCTGAAACAAATATTTCTACAATAACGCGAAACTTTCTAGTTTTTGAGTTTAAGATTTAACAGCTGTTTGTAATATTTCAAACACTTCGATGCTAATTAATAAAACAAGACTTACAAATAGCATAATTTTATCTTTAAACACACATAATTTATACATATTTTAGCTAAAATAGGAACTCATTATAGTAATATTACATCATTATAAAACCATATAAAAATTCTGTTTTTTATTTAAAAAAAAAAAAAACTTTTATAGAAATTTTTAAGAATTTAGATTTTATAATTTTATATAATGTACTCATAGATCAAATCGATTTCCTGTAACTCGGAATGGTATGTTATTTCAATTAAAACATAAAGAATATTCTTTATTTTTACTATCCAGTCATGTTTTTCCAAGGACTTTGTAAGTAAAAATTTCACTCGCAGTGACATGAAATGCAGCGAATGAAAAAACATGAAATGCAGCATATATATTGCGCATTTTATCAATTAACGTTACAATGTTTCTTTAAATACGTCATACAACAGTACAGAAAGAAAAATACTTTAAATTATATAGCGTAATTATCTGCAGTTATTTCAAGCTTAAACTAAAAAGGATTTTTATGTAGAATTTAAAAATGAAACAATGGTAGGAAACTATTTCATATACTGAATTATTATTCTGCAATATTTTGAATAAAATTTATTTAAGGCTGTTTTTGAAAATAATAATAATAATAATACTGCTGAATAGCGTGAAACTTCTTCCCACATTAACAAAGCCATTTTTATATGTGCATGAAGTTTGTAGACATTGTTGGTAATAGTATTTGAACTCTTTAGTATTGAATAGCATTAAAAATATATACAGGGTGTCCGGTCTCAACGGTGTCCAATGGCTAATTCCTAAACCGTTAGTCTTAGACATATAGTTCCAATTACAAAAATGTTTTAAATCAGGTAAAGAAATATTTTAAAAGCGATTTGGGTCAATAAAAACATTTCTTAAAAAATTACGAAATTTAAATTTTTATACGGTCCCCCGGTCCTATAAGTTATATTTAGTGAAATTTTCCTTTTACACTGACAAGTAATACAAAAAACGTCCCGTTGTTCTACGATTAAAATTGACCGAGTAATAGCTGTTTAACGTTGGAGCATATTTTTTGCTGCAAATTGGGCTCATTCACAAATTTAGTCGAAATATAATTTCGTCATATATAAAAAATCTTTGGGAGTAAAATTAACATTGCAATATAAATTTGAAATCTTTAATCATTCTGGCATATTAATGGAAAATATACAATTTATAATAAACATTTAAGAAGAAAGAAAAAACAGAATTTTTGTTAAATAAAATGATTCTAAATTAACAGCCTCAATTCTTTACAAAATGATACGTATTTAAAAATATTATTAGATTGCACAAGCCTGCAAAAGTTGAGTTATGTCATGTTTTTTAGCTTTTGATAATTGATTATTATATATTCTGTACCGCTGAATCCGAAATTGACCTTCATTTTTAACTAATCAGGAATTATCAGGAATTTTCGCAAATTGCAAATTTCAAAGTTAAGAAGTTCAATGTTAAAATTGAATTTCCTCCCCCATCTCATCGAACCACTCACCTGTTTAGCTGTATGAATCCCAGGATAAGCAAAAATATCGAATACATTTTTTAATAAAATAAAATAAAATAAAATAAAAAACGTTTTACATATGTTTTATAGTATGAGATTTTCGCTATATTTTAACCTACATATTTGCAATTTGCAAAAAAATTCTAACGTGATGGTTAAAAATGAAGGTCATTTTCAGATTCAGTGCTAAAAAGTACTTAAAAATCAATTATCAAAAGTTAAAACACAACCATCTACTCTATTTTGTAGTATTCGATTTTTGTTATTCTTAAATTTGAAAATTTATGATTTGCGAAATATCCTGACATGATGGTTAAAAATTAAGGTAATTTTCGGATTCAGTGCTAAAAACTACATAAAAGTTAAAAAACCCAACAATCGCAGTCTTGTATTATCTAATCTAAAACTTTTTCTTAAACTCCTTGGCAGAAATCTATCCGAAATTTTTTGTGTTATCCTGTAAAATAAGTATAAATGGTAACCACCGAAAATCTTAATAATATTAGATTGTTATCGGATTTACGCCAGTATGTAAAATGCGATCTCGATCGGATATTTAAAAGTGGGTTAAAGTTCGAGTGCAAATTTTGAACTGGAAAAACATACATACAATTGTTGAAGTAACATAAAAACTTAAAAAAAAACATAATTTTTGTTAAAAAAATCATAAGAGAAACAGTCTCAAATCGTGACAAAATAAAACATATGTTATTTTAGCCAATTTGAGACTTAATCATAATACTTGTAGGATTTTTTTTCAAAGCGCAGATACACATGAAGTAAGATCTTCGAATACTTTAAACACTTGGTATATGATCCCTTAAAGCCAAGCCGAACTCATTTGTTTTCAGTGTAGAAAAGTGGCATAAGTCATGCATTTTCAAAGTTTCATAACTCGCTCAATTTTAGCGTTATATGAATGGGACTTTTTTTGTCTTACTTGTCAGTGCAATACGAAAAAATTACTAAATATAACTTATAGGACCTAGAGACCGTATAAAAATTTAAATTTCGTAATTTTTTAAGAAATGTTTTTATTGACCAAAATCGCTTTTAAAATGTTTCTTTACCTGATTTAAAACATTTTTACTTTCTTCTATCTTGACAAGAAGAAAGTATTGGTTTCATGAAAATTTTCGAATTCCAGTTTTCGATGGATTTATACGTTTTAGGGGTCAGAGATTCCAAAAAACATGTTTTTACAAAATGTCTGTCTGTGAGTCTGTCTGTCTATCTGTCTGTCCGTCCGTCTGTCTGTCTGTATGTGACACAAATTTTGTGGGCGCTCTATCTCAAGAACTAATGCACGGAATTTAATAAAAAATTATATTCAGGTAGTCCCTGATATAGATTGGTGCTGATTAGTTTTTGGTGTAAATCGCCCTGCAGGTGGCGCTGCTATGTAGCATTTTTCAGGATTTCCGCAAAAGCTCTATCTCAAGAACTAATGCACGGATTTTTATAAAACTTCAGATTCCGTTAATCCTTGATATGAATTGGTGCTGGTAACGTTTTGGTGCAAATCGCCCAACAGATGGCGCTGCTATGCTGCATTTTGAAGCATTTACACGATTTTCGTAATAGCTCAATCTCAAGAAATAATGCATGGATTTTCATCAAACTTCAGATTCAGCTAGTGCGTGACATGAATTGACGTTTTGCCTCTTGTGGTGTAAATCGCTCAACAGATGGCGCTGCTATGCTGCATTTTTTGAGATTTCCGCAATAGCTCTATCTCAAGAACTAATACTTGGGTTTTCAACAAATTTCAGATTCAGGTATACCTGGATATGAATTAGTGCTTTTTATGTTTTGGTGTAAATCGCTCAACAGGAGGCGCTGCTATGCAGCATTTTTCACGATTTCCACAATAGCTCAATGTCCAGAACTAATGCACGGATTTTCATCAAACTTTAGATTCAGTTAGTCCTTGACATGAAATGATGTTTTGTACCTTTTCGTTTAAATCGCTCAACAGGTGGCGCTGCTGTGCTGCATTTTTGTGATTTCCACAATAGCTCTAGCTCCAGAACTAATGCACCGATTTTCCTCAAACTTCAGATTCCGGTATACCTTAATATGAATTAGTGCTGTTTGTGTTTTGGTGCAAATCGCCCAACAGGTGGCGCTGCTATGCTGAATTTTTCAGAATTTCCCCTACAGCTCTATCTAAATAACTAATGCACGAATTTTCATCAAACTTCGAATTCAGGTATACTTTGATACGAATTGGTTCTAAATTGATGTAATTTCTTATACTATTTAAATGATTTAATTGACGTGATTTATATAGAAGAAAGTTTTGTGATGGCCACAACATACTAGTTGTAATTGGAACTATATGTCTATGACTAACGGTTTAGGAATTAGCCATTGGACACCGTTGAGACCGGACACCCTGTATATAAACGTATTTTAAGAGCATATTTCGAAAAATGTAAGGAACTACTAGCTTCCACTAGCATGTGAACAAAATCCCATCACTCTGCTGTAGAATTGTTTCATTTTGACCAAATTTCTTTTACAGAAAGGAAGTTCAGACATAAAAAAAATAATGATTTTGGCTTCAATTAGTATTAATATTTACAGATAATATAGGTTTCAATACAGGAATTAATAAAGGTTTTTATTTAAAAAAAATACCTTATAAAAAATCTGTTTTTTATTTTAAAAAAATAACTTTTATAGAAAATTTTAAGAATTTATATTTTATACTTTTATATAATGTACTCAGATAGATCGAGTCGATTTCCTGTAACTCGGAATGGTATGTTATTTCAATTAAAACATAAAGAATATTCTTTATTTTTACTATCCAGTCATATTTTTCCAAGGACTTTGTAAGAGGAAATTTCACTCGCAGTTTAAAACAGGAAATGCAGTATTTATATGTTGCGCATTTTATCAGTATCGTGTATTCGAAAAAATGTTTTTCCACCCTCAACAGCTCGAAATTTTCTGAGACATTTTCAGACTCATTTTTAAAAGTAAAAACATGAAACATGCTGGGGTGATTTCTGAAGACATGTTTAACATGCCGTGTGATTTCATTTTCAGCTCAATTAATTAGAATTTGATTTTTAAACAATTATTTTCTCAGTATGGCCATTTTTTTCATTCCCAGATCGCCCGCTTCGGAAAATTCGGTTCAAAACGCCAACTTTGACAGCGTTTTTTACAGTATTTTCTGCATTTATCAAAAAATTAAGAAGCACTGCACATTATATAGTTTCTAAATAAGAGAATTTCCAAGTTTGATGCGTTTGAGAGCAAAAATGAATTTTAAAATGAATCAGAAAATAAGCAGTTTGGACCATTAACGTGAATTATGAAATCAGGAAAATTTTATCTTCTAAAGCATTTTTCGTGAATTGTTTACATTGCATTAGAAGATTGATATAATCATTTAGTAAATTTTAGAATTATTTTAGAAGGACTGAAGGATTTAGAAGAATTAATTAAACTTGAATTTATAAGGATTTTTTGCAGTATATTTATAACCCCACTCAAATCTGTTATTTTAAATCTTTTTCTTAGTATTTTGTAGAATTAGGAAATGTACAAATATAACGTTCTTACAATAGAAATATATCCGGATTGAAAAATCACGCCCCCCCCCCCCACCCCCCTCCAACCCCAACGCCAAGAAAGCTGAAAAGATGCAAAGGCAAAACAAATCATCCTTTAAAAAATATTTTTGTTTTGTGTAACCCATAATGCTTTTAGAACAAGATAAAATAATGTATCTATAACTTATTCCAAACTGTATTACAACTAATCGATGTATTAAATGAATTTTATAACAAGTTATTTTAATGATACTTATATGCATCGTCAGTAGATAAAGTGTTAAAAACAAAAATGAACTAAAATAACAAAAAATCCCTGCCGGCTCGGCCTACAGCCGCAGGTAGATTTCGAAGTTAAGTACTAATTTCACCAACAAAAACTAAATCATGATTAGAAATAAATCTTCTTTAAAAATTTTATCTTGCCTCTTTTGACGAGTTTTTAATTTCATTTTTATATAAGAGCTAGTTTTCAAAAAATATTTTTCCATGCTCAACAACTCGAAATTTTCTGACACATTTTCAGATTTATTTTTAAAAGAAAAAATATGACACTTGCTGACGTGATTTTTGAAGAGATTTATAAGCGGCTTGTATTTTTATTTTTTGTTCAATTAATCAGAACTTGATTTATAAACAATTATTTTCTCAGAAGGACCATATTTTTCGTTTCCAACCCAATCGCTTCGTGAAATTCGGTTCAAAATGCCCACTTTGACATCATTTTTTGAAATATATTTTGCCCCTATTAAAAAATCGACCATTATGGCACATTATATAGTTTCTGATTAAGAGAACCTACCAACTGGATGCGTTTGACAGCAAAAATGAATTCAAAAATGAGTTAGAAAATAAGCAGTTTGGATTTGAGTACATCCTTAATACGATATTTTTTTCTTCAACCTGTATGTATTTATAATTTGTTTTTGCTGTAAGGATGGGTCCCCTCAAAAACTTGTCTATATAAAAGTTATAGATAGTATTAAGAATATATATAATAAATTCCATGCGCCATAAATTCCATCCATAAATTCCTTGTGAATTGACGAAGTTATGGATTTTTTTCTTCTTCAACTCCCCCCATTTTTTTTCTGTAAGAATTGGTCCTATCAAAAACTTGTCAGTATAAAAGTTGTAGATAATATTAAGAAGATTTATAATTAATTTAATTGGATTTGATATCTTAAGAATTGACGAAGTTATGAATTTTTTTCTTCCCAAAAACCAATTTTTTTTGCCCCTTTAGCCCATTTTTAATTTTATCAAAAACTTGTCATCCCTAAATTTTTGGCTTTGTTTTTAAAAGTACTAATAACTTTAAACCGACTCAATACGTATTACAATTAAGAAGTTATGGGGTTTTTTCGTTTTTCCCAAAACCCCTCCCTATTTCCACCACCTTGGTTCGATTTTGACCATTAACGAACTTGACCGAGATTTTCTGCCCCTTGATTTTATGTATCAGTTTGGAAGAGGCTTATGCAGAATTATGGAAATTATCGTGTCCATAAAAAAGTTATGCATATACAGGGTGAATCTAAACTCTTGGGCAAAACTATAAGAGGTGATAGTACACATTAAGACAAACAATATTAAATAGGAAACTAAGGGTTCGTCTTCCGAAGGAGATGGGCGAGATTACAGTTTACGGCTCAAAATTTCAAAAGATTAGAAAAAACGGAAAAATTGGTGGATTCGTTTGAGGTTTTTGCTAAAACTATTCTTTATGTCAGTATTTTCTTGAAAATAAATTTTAAAGATAAAGTTCAAAAAATGCCGATAGAGGGCGCTTTAGACTTTGGAGTAACGAACGACTATTTTTAACTGTTATTTTTTGTATCTCATTAAGGCTGTTCTCAACTGCTCTGCTCAAGAAGCGCAAAACGTTTTGACACATTTACACATTCATTTTTTAACGGAAAGATATAAAATTGGAAAGCCTGACCGCGGAAGCGATTTGGAATCGAACTGTTTTTTCCATTTTTTAATCAATAAATTAGCTATTGAGTTATAAGCGATTTTAATCACGTGACACGGTATTTTTCTCCCCTTATTGACTGGATTTTCTTCTTTCGTTCGGAAGTTCGGTTTAAAATGCCAACTTTGACAGTATTTTCTGAAAAATCTATTGCGTTTAAAAGAAAACGGAAAAAACAGTTCGAAACCTTTTAGTTTCGTGCATTTCCGGACAAAAATGAATTAAAACTTATGTCAGAAAGTTGACCCTTTGGATTTGAGAACAGCCTTAAGTGAAAGTTATTCATTTGTAGATGAGCCTGTGCTACATGTTTTTGAAAATATTTCATTTTTTACATTTTACTTTTTTAAGTGTTTTTAAGAAAACATCTTCAAAATGGTGGCAATCCATACGTCTACAGAGAAAAAAGAAATGAGATAGTCAGACAAGTGACTTCTTAAATTTCTGTAAAAATATTTAAAGACGTGTACTTTATAAGCCAATAAAAATTAATTTTCGATTAATGAGATACTCAGACACGTGACTTGTTAAATTTCTGTAAATATATTTAAAGACGTGGATTTTACAAGCCAATAAAAATTAATTTTTTATTTACCGTGACGACACCAGAATGTAATTACAGTCCTCCCCACTTAACCAAGTCACGGATAATCGAATACCCCGCTTATTCGAATGGAATCCTCCGGAACCGAATTTATTCCTATTGGTTCTATGTTATTTTTCGCCGCTTAAACCAAATACCTTTTACGAACGTCTCCGCTTAATCAAATAACAACTGTGTGACCGATGTTTGAAAATGGTCGCGGAAAGCACGTTTCAACTGGAATTTCCTTCCATCTTTTGTCATTTTCGGTTCCTTTACGCTGAAAACAAATTTTCACTTCTTCCTGCAATAATTTCGGCCGGCTGGTGTATAATGGGCAGGTCAAATGATTTCCCCACCTCGATCCCCCCCCTCCCCCCCCCCCCCGCCATCACTTCTTTCTGTTAACTTGCAATGTACCATCACTTCGAGACTCGAGATGGTAGTTGTGATATTTTGCATTCATTCGAAAAATAATTCTATATTTACTCCTTTAAAATTCCACTTAAACAAACCCCTTTAAACGATTTTTTAAGGCAGTATAAATAACGTAAGTTAGAAGTAGCAAAGTTTTTTACCAAATTCAAACGAGCTGCATTAAGTGTGATGTAAGCCATATAATTGTATGTACTGACATATTAAATTAATATGTATATTTACTTTATATTAGCATTTGTATTTATGTTAGTTTATGTTATGTTATTCTATTAACGATTTATTGTGCTGTTAATTAAGTATGCCGTAGAGGGTTATTTTGCCTTTTTACTACGCATTAAATATTACAGTTTTGATTCCCCGTTTAATCAAATACACCGCTTAATTGAATATTGTTTGTGGAACCGTCAATATTCGTTTAAACGGGGACTTTTATAATTTTGCCACGTTACCACAATTAGAAATTGTAATATAGTTCTTATATGTAAAAAAATTAATAATATTCTCAATTGTATTTAAAAATTTTGCCAAGTCTATCGGAAATTGAATGTGTATTATAGCTTTTATTAAAGTTTTAAACAAATTTGCCAATTAAGTTTGTAAATTTTTTAAGTGTAACAGCATTCGGAAACGTTTGGGGGAGGGGCGGGGGGGTTCGTGAGCGAATTCCCTAATTATTTGTATAGAATTTAGTATAGTTTTTTTTAGTATAGTTTTTTTAGTATAGTTTTTTTAGAATTTAGTATAGTTTAGATAGATGTATAGAATTTAGTCATAATTTCTTATATATTTAGTTCTTAAGTTGCCATTTGTTTTTTGAAAATCTATCTAAACTTTAACTTTTGATTTTAAATACAATAAATTATGTCTAAGGCGGATCGATCGAGACCGAAAAAATTTTCTGTAGTAGACAATATTCCGCCTTAGACAATTTTTACTCTATGCCTATGGATTCGCGGGAGCTTGAAAATCTTTTCGAGTTAGACAGATTTCCGTCTTACACAGAATTTCCCTTACATAGAGTTTACTGTATTTGCATTTGCAATTTCTAAAAACACCAGTGATTTTTTTTTCTTTTTTTCTTTTTAATATAGAATTTTCACTTCAAAAATTTATTAATAATTCCAATTAATTGCAATGTTAAGAAAACCAGGCAATGAATAAAAGGATTTTTGAAAAACGGGATTTTGAGGTCTGTAGACAAATCTATAAGTTATACAAACAAACCATTTTCAATTGTCTATTTTTCGTCTAATGCATTATTATTACACCCTTAATTTTTTTCTCCGGATTTATATATCGCCTAACATTTAGAAGATTTCTCCGATTTTCATAAAATTCAAATATATTATTTGTGAGATATTGATGTCTGTTGTTGACAAATGAAAATTGCAATGAATATAACTTTTTGCTTTCTGTTGTGAAGTGTAATTGTGTTAGCTCAGCTCATCGAATAGTAAATATTACTACTACTACCAATAATAATAATAATAATATATATTTTTTTAAAATCTAAAAATGTAATTTTTAGTAGTGTTTTGATTATTGCGTGAGCTGGAAGCATTGTAAATTTAAAGTCCACTAATTAAATGCATTTACATTACATAACACTTGCTCATACTACATAAGAAAATAAATATTTTTACATGTTTCAAAGTTATGCTAGCGGGCGTAGCGACTCATTGTATGGCATGAGATCTTTCTTGTTTTTAAATGTGTAGAAAGTAGTTCAATTCTACATTTAGAAAAGCTATAAAATATTAATTTTATTAAATTCTTATTATAAACATGTAATCATATTAAGAATTTACAATATAAATTAACTGAAAAATACACATTGAAAGTTACCTGATTTTGGAGCAATTATTGTAAAATGAAGACATGCAGGCATCATTGATCTACATGATTTTCGATAAAAATTTCGAGAGCTTGGCATTATTATCAAACTAATGTTTGTTTATTTGCCTAACTCGTTTAAGGCTTTTCTCAAATGCAAACTGGCTATTTTCTGACAAAGTTTTAAATTCATTTTTGTTCGCAAGCATATCAAATTGGCAGATGACCTTATTTAGAAACGATGCAATCGAACTGTTTTTTCTTTTTTTGGAAACAAACATACAGTCAAATTTGGCGTTTTGAACCTAATTTCTAGAGACGAAAGCGCAGGAAAGGAGAAAAAATCATCATCCTGAGAGAATAATTGCTTATAACCCCAGATGTTAGTCACTTATCGGAAAAAAGAAGAAAACTGTTCGATTACAAAAAATTTCAATAGTTGTGCCTGCAAGTAACATGCTTTTATATTTAAAAGTGAACCAGAAGATGTCTTTTATTTTACAATTGCGCATAGTTGAGCGAAGAAAAATATTTTTTTAAATCGATCATATGAGTATCGTCATGTTCTATAGGGGGCTGATCTACTGTTGATTAAAAACTAGGTACTATTGTTCAAAAACTTGTGTCTGTACGTATGTTCAATCCATGCTTAAAATTTCAAGTTATTTACATTTCATGATATTCACAGTTCTACATTTACTTACATTTTAAACAAATTCGGAAAATATTATTTCATACGGATTAATAATATGAAAATATATCCGCTTTTTGATAAAATTTTTTGTAAATGTAGAATTAAATCACATCATGCTGGCATTACATTTTTTTCGGAAAGCGTAAACTAAAAACCGTAAAATCGACATATTTCAACAAAACAAAAATGATATTTATTCAGAATTTCGGATAGTATTTACATTTCTTTCCTTTTTCCTTCGTAGAATTTAAGGTATTTTAGTTGTATTTTTCAGAATTTCAGTTAAAAATTACAATTGCAAAATAAAATTAATATATCGGACACTAATTAAAAATTTAAAGTTCTGGTATTCATTAAGACATCCCCGGATTCATCTGAATAACAGATGTTAATTTCACCGTGTTGCCTTTCCTATACTATGTCGGAAACACAAGCAGATTTTTGTATAATAGATATAAAAATTAGTTTTAAAAAGTACTTCTATAAATGCTGAAACACTAAATTAAATTCATCGTAACTCATAATCATCATTAACAAAAAAAAAAAAAAAAAAAAAATGCTTTAGTATTGTTGTAATTTTTGTGCTTTTTAAAATTACTTTGATTCAGCTCCCCAATAATAAGAGAAATAATACTATTCAGAAATTATCTTTCATCTATCTTAAGAGGGCTAATATATTGTTTACTTGTTTTAAGTATTGTTGCAATTTTTATACTTTTTAAAATTATTTTGATTTAGATCTCCAATAATAAGAGAAATAATCCTATTTAGAAATTCTCTTTCATCTATCTTAAGATGGCTAAAATATTGTTTACTTGTTTTAGTATTGTTTAAATTTTTATGCTTTTAATTACTTTGATTCAGCTCTCCAATGATAAGAGAAATAATACTATTTAGAAATTCTCTTTCATCTATCTTAAAATAGCTAATATATTGTTTACTAAATATTAATTTTACAGAAAAATAATCGTGTTTCCTTGCTTACTATTATTCTACACATCTGTGTATGCAGCACGTGTTGCATACACTTTTTCATCTATCTTTGTTTAGTTTTAAATTGCTTTTATAATTCTTAATTGCATGTATTTCAGTTGTGCTAAAGTGAAACTGAATATTCCAGCCCTTTTCCCTCTGCGTAGGGATAAATGAAAACACGTACTCTGTTTTTCCCTCTGCGCAGGGAATTTATTGTTGATATTCTTTTCTGTGTCAGTCGAGTTTGTGGATCTCGATGAGAGTGTGTTGTGATCCCTAAGCGGATAATTTATTTGTGAAATTGTGAAAGCCTTCAATTAAATAGTGGAAAAAGTTAGTGTATACAGTCTACTGCTTAATTCAAAAAACCTACAACGTACATTTGGTCGTCTAAATCCGGAGTTAAAACGAACTAAGTGCAAAAAAGAATGCGTATCTAAATTTCGTTCGAAAGTGAAAGCGTGAAATCATTGGAACTGTGCCAAATTAGAATACTGAGAGAGAAAAATGGATAAAAACTTAGAAACTGATAAACGAGTGTTGAAATCGGCAATAACGAGATTGAAAAACAAATTTCTTAAAACTGATCTGAATGTGTGTGAATTAGAGCAACTTCAGTTATTAAAAAGGGAAACAGAAAAATTAGAGGAAGAGTTGAAGGTGTTGTTTAAAACGATTTTTTCTACTTGTAAAGAAAACGACATCGATTCATTTATAGAAGAAAAGGACGAACAGCAAGACATCTTTGATGAATTGATAGTAAAAATCGAACATGCAATTACAGCGAGAAAAATAAATGTGAACAATCCGAAGAAGGAAGTTAATGAAATAAAATTACCAAAGCTTTCTCTACCATCATTTAGTGGTCAAATTAGTGAATGGTTGAGTTTTAAAGATTTATTCAATGCGAGTATACATAATAATGAAAATCTATCGCCAGCTCAGAAGCTGCAATACTTGAAATTATCTTGTCAAGGAGACGCTTTGAAAATAATAAAATCAATACCTATTGAAGATTCGAAGTATAGTATCGCATGGGACTTGCTATCTGAAAGATATTCTAACAAACGTGAATTAATATACAGCCACATTAGAAAATTATTAAATTTTCCATTCGTGCAAGGTGATGCACCCGCAGCAATACTTAATTTGGTAGATGTAACAAATGAATGTGTCCGTTCTTTCGAAATATTGGATCAGAAGGTAAGTGGCTTTTCAGAAACTTTGTTGATTTATTTAATATTGCAAAAAGTTGATCATAATATTAAATTATGGTGGGAACGCCAGTTAAAAAATGACGAGCTTCCAACGTTAGTTCAATTGATAATTTTTCTGAAAGATTATGCTCGTTCATTACAATCTGCTAGAGGAAATATTAATTATAAGAAAAACAGTTATCCTAAATTAACTGCAATGACTGCTTCTGTTAATAATATTGTGTGTAAATATTGTTCTTTGAATAGTCATAAAATATCAAAGTGCAGTGAGTTTCTAAAGTTATCTGTTCGCGAAAGAGTGCAATTTGTAAAAAATAAAAATCTCTGTTTTGCGTGTTTATCTCCAGAACATAAATTAATTAATTGTCAGTCAAAAAGAGTTTGTTCGAAATGTAATTTGAAGAATCACAATAGCTTATTACATTATGAAAGGCGAGAAACAAATTATCCAGATATAAAAAACCAAGTAACGCCTCAATCCTCGAATCAAAATAGTGAGACTGTTGGTGAATCATCTAGTAATGTAAACATGTCAATAAATTCTTGCCTTGGTGAAATATACTCAAAATCATTTGGTATACTTGCAACTGCGCTGATTAATGTGAAAGATAATTATGGAGGCAATAAATTACTGCGTTGCATTATAGATGTTGGCAGTACCAATAATTTTATAAGTGAGCGTGCGATACAATTATTAGGAATAAAAAGAAATTCAGCTAATTTACAGATTAAATGTTTGGGAATGGGATATTCCGAAGAAACTCGTGGCGTTGT
This sequence comes from Maratus speciosus, assembly GCA_963932465.1. Taxonomy (NCBI): domain Eukaryota; kingdom Metazoa; phylum Arthropoda; class Arachnida; order Araneae; family Salticidae; genus Maratus; species Maratus speciosus. The sequence continues at coordinate 112,957,399 of OZ010799.1, forward strand.
AAGATTGGAATTTTCTCCACATTTTGATAAACAAAACACACGATTAGGTACTTTTTATATTTTGAAAAGGATAACGAGTAATCAACCAGTTGTATCATATGATACTAATTCATTCAGTCACTTAAAGAACATAACATTAGCTGACCCTAAGTGGAATGAACCAGGCCCAATAGACTTATTATTTGGCGTGTCTCTATCATTATCTATAATTAGAGGAGAAAAAATATTTGGGAAACCAGGACTTCCTTTTGCAGTAAATTCGGATTACGGGTGGTTAATAACGGGAGATAGTGATACATTTTCAGAAAATAAACCAAATATTATAGTTAATTTTGCAAATGTTGAAACAGATTATGTGAAAAAGTTCTGGGAGTTAGAAAATATCCCCTCGAAGGAAATATACACAAATGAAGAAAAATATTGTGAGGAAATTTTCGATACATCCCATTCACGAGATTCGAATGGAAGATATATTGTACGTTTGCCATTTAAGAAGCAATGTAAAGAATTAGGGGAGTCAAAATCACTAGCTATGAAACGATTTCTAAACTTAGAAAAAAGATTTAATAGAGAACCGGATTTGTATGAAAATTATTGTCTATTTATGAATGAATATCTTGATATGGGACATATGGAAAAAATACCGAAGAGCGAAATTCAAAAACCCGTTAATGAAATTTATTATCTTCCACATCATCCAGTCATTAGAGAATCTAGCACAACAACCCGTCTTAGAGTTGTGTTTGATGGGAGTGCAAAAACTACAAATAATGTTTCTCTTAATGAAAATTTAATTGTAGGACCTAGGGTTCAACAAGAGTTATTTTTTATTTTGTTGAGATTCCGCACACACGCTATAGCTATTAACGCTGATATTGCTAAAATGTTTCGTCAAATTAAGATACATCCTGAAGATAAAGATTTTCAACGAATTCTCTGGAAAGATAAATTTTCCGATGATATTAGTGAATATCGTCTCACTACAGTAACATATGGATTAGCATCTAGCCCATATTTAGCTACTAAAGTTCTTCAAAAATTAGCGTTGGATGAAAAATTAAATTTTCCATTAGCATCAAGCATTGTATTGCGTGATTTTTACGTCGATGACTTACTTACAGGTGCATCATCTCCCGAAGAAGCTACTAAATTAATATCAGAGTTACAAGAATTAATGAAAAGAGGCGGATTTGAATTACGTAAGTGGGCATCAAACGACATTAGTGTACTAAAAAACATTCCTGAAAATTTAATTCAGACTAAACCCGATTTATCAATTGAGAACGATAATTCAATAAAAGTGCTAGGATTAAAATGGGACTCAAATCGCGATGTCTTCAAAATTAGTGTAACCATAGAACCAACATTAAAGGAAGTTACAAAGAGATCTATATTGTCAGATATAGCCAAAATGTTTGATCCACTTGGTTGGATCTCTCCCTTTATAATTTCTGCAAAAATTCTACTTCAGGAACTTTGGAGTCTACATCTAGCATGGGACGATCCTGTTCCACCACTCATAAAAAATAGGTGGATAAAAATTCGGGAAGAACTTGCATGTTTGACATCGATTACTGTGCCTCGGTTAGCAATTATTCCCTCAGCTAACAAATTTGAAATTCATTCATTTAGTGACGCTTCCTTAATAGCATATGGTGCAGTTGTTTATTTAAGGTCCTTATCCGATGATTCAACTGTATCAGTTAGAATATTAACTGCAAAAACAAGAGTTTCACCATTAAAAACAATATCTTTGCCTAAATTAGAACTGAGTGCTGCCCTGCTGTCAGCCCGTTTGGTAAAAACTGTCCTAGATTCATTGTGCTTGGACATCTCTAAAATTAACTGTTGGACAGATTCAACAATAGTTCTGTCTTGGCTATCAACAGAATCAAGAAGATGGCAAACTTTTGTTGCGAATCGTGTTTCGGAAATACAGCAACTTGTTCCGTCAGAGTGCTGGCATCATGTAAAAGGAAAAGAGAATCCAGCAGATTGCGCTTCAAGAGGTCTATCACCCTCAGAATTATCATTGCATGATCTTTGGTGGAATGGTCCGAGTTGGCTTAGTGATCCATCTTTCACCTCTCCAGAACCGCAATTAGGTACTGTTTTGTGTGACGAAGCCTTAATAGAGCAAAGAAAAAATTATTTTTGTGCTACAGCTCAGTTAAGTGAGGAAATGCCTATTCTCTCAAATATATCGTCCTTTACTAAGCTAAAACGTGTAATTGCTTGGTGTTTGAGATTTCTTACGAATTCTCGTTTACCTGTTTCAAAACGAAACTTAGGTTTTCTTACAAACACAGAAATTAAGAGTGCTTTAAAAGTGATCATCAAACAAGTGCAAAAGTCATCATTTACTGACGACATTAAATGTATGACTTCTGGTAAGTGTTTACCTCGCAATAGCAAATTGATCAATCTTTCTCCAATCCTTGATGATGAAGGAATACTCAGAGTGGGAGGACGTCTTCGTCATTCAAATCTCACACAAGATCAAATCCATCCAATATTGTTACCAAAAAATCACCCAGTGACTGTGCTGATTATTAGATATTTTCACTTATCTCACTTTCATGCTGCCCCTCAACTACTATTGTGTGTTATCAGGCAGCGATATTGGATTTTAAGTGGAAGAAGTGTTGTAAGAAAGTTTGTAAAAAATTGTGTAATTTGTGCTCGTGCTTCTGCTTCTATGTCCAAACAAATCATGGCTGATTTACCTTCTACTAGAGTGCAACCTACCCGTCCGTTCCTTGTCACAGGAACTGACTATGCAGGACCTATATTATGTAAATTTAGAAAGGGTAGAGGTACAAAATCTTTTAAGTGTTATATTTCATTATTTATATGTTTTTCTACCCATGCAATTCACATTGAATTAGTGACTGATTTATCTACTCAGGCCTTTTTAGCTTGTCTCAAGCGATTTATATCCAGACGAGGCAAACCTAAAGAAATTGTAAGTGATTGTGGCAAAAATTTTGTCGGTGCGAGCAAGGAGTTGAAAGAATTGTATAAATTTGCAACTTCTTCTCAGCATAATGAAGAAGTGGCAAGGTACTTAAGTTCGGAAGAAATAAATTGGCATTTCAATCCACCCTCGGCCCCTCACTTTGGAGGACTTTGGGAGGCTGGTGTTAAATCGATGAAATTTCATTTAAAAAGAACCGTTGGCAATTCAGTTTTAACATTTGAGGAACTTTCAACTCTTTTAGCTCAAATCGAAGCCTGTTTAAATTCTAGACCCCTTTGTCCTGTAAGTTCTGATCCTAATGATTTACAGGCCTTAACCCCTGGTCATTTTTTAATTGGTGCTCCTCTTACTTCAGTACCAGAAGTTGATATTTCAGAGGTACCTGCATCAAGATTGACCAGGTGGCAATTAGTGCAGAAAATGCTCCAACACTTTTGGAAAAGATGGAGCAATGAGTACCTTTCGACCCTACAACAGAGAGTAAAATGGCTTAAAGAAGAGCCTAATATTAAGATAGGTGATTTAGTTATAATAAAAAATGAAGGTCTTTCCCCTTTACAATGGAAATTAGCTAGAGTGATTAAAACACATCCTGGACCTGATAAAAAGGTTCGCGTAGTTACCCTGAGAACTGAAAATAGTGAATTGAAAAGGCCAATTACTAAGTTATGTAAATTACCTTTAGAGTAAATTTTTGAAACCCTTTCGGCTTTCAAGGCCGGGAGAATGTTTAGTTTTAAATTGCTTTTATAATTCTTAATTGCATGTATTTCAGTTGTGCTAAAGTGAAACTGAATATTCCAGCCCTTTTCCCTCTGCGTAGGGATAAATGAAAACACGTACTCTGTTTTTCCCTCTGCGCAGGGAATTTATTGTTGATATTCTTTTCTGTGTCAGTCGAGTTTGTGGATCTCGATGAGAGTGTGTTGTGATCCCTAAGCGGATAATTTATTTGTGAAATTGTGAAAGCCTTCAATTAAATAGTGGAAAAAGTTAGTGTATACAGTCTACTGCTTAATTCAAAAAACCTACAACGTACAATCTTAAAATAGCTAATATATTGTTTACTAAATATTAATTTTACAGAAAAATAATCGTGTTTCATTGCTTACTATTATTCTACACATCTGTGAATACAACACGATGATACACTGAAAAAGACTCCTGTATTTATCCCTAGAACTAGAACTGACTAAACAATCTTTAAAACAAGATAAGAAAGGTATTCGCTGTGGAATCGTACAATAGTCAGGGAACGTATGTCAATTTATTTTTCATTGCACCGAAGCAGAAATCTTAATGAGTTTTTCAAGATAGAGGATGACATGTGTTTCGAGGGGTGAAAATCCTCAAATGCCCGCCCGAAAATGGAGTATTTAACGGTCTGGTTTTTCGCGTTTCGCACTTCCGTATTTTTCAGCACATATCATTATTCATTCCTAATTACTCCTAAAAACTCACACTCATGATTGAACGATTTTGGCTCTCGTACCACTGAATCAAACCTGACCCCCCCTCATTCAAGGAAGGCATAATATTGCGTTGGCAAAAATGTTTTGGAGGTTCCTCATACAAACAACCAATATTTTTGGTCTCCACGGTGTTATATAACGCTACTTCTTAGCATAAACATACATTTTTAAATCTTAGTCAAAATGTCTGTTTATTGTAGTATTAGTACTAATATTATAATTTTTTTCGGAAAACTTGGCGCTTTCCGATTCGTGGAAAGAAAAGACAGTAGTTTCTAATTCCTGCAATTCCTTACGTAAAATATATATTAATAATGTCTTCAATTCTTTTCTGGGTTGAGTGTTTTTTTGTGATCGTTAAGATATTCATTTTATTTGATTACCACAAAAGATTATCCTTTTATCCCCGTGAAAAAAAAAAAAAAAAAAAAAAAAAAAATAGCTTTACACATTTAACAGTGATTCAAATAATTCATATTATGATAATAATTAATAATAGAGGAAAGCGGAAATGAGTTATCTAATGATACATTTTGACATGCAGCAAAATGTACTATTGAGAGCCTTTATTATTTTAATTGATTTGATGAAATATCCAAAAGGAAAAAGGAGCAATAAGTTATAATAAATATACTCTACGGAAGGGGCAGCAGAAATCAGTAGCGTGAAAATAGAGATTTACCTACGATTAGTACTTATGTCCTTTAGAGCAAAATTCGGGAGATCTGAGTAATGTGCGATAAATAACAAGTTCACCCGATTGCTGCATTTGTGAAAAAGATTAGTGAAAAAAATTGGTGGATTGATTGACGGAAATATTTATTTTTTAACATGCCCTTTCCTTATACAAAGCGGCTATACCGTTTTTTAAAATTATTTCGTTTAGCACTATTTTTAATTAATAAAAACCTACCTCGACGATCAGTTATGTCTGTATAAAGTTTCACTAAGAGAAATGAAAAAATATTTTGAGTTTCTGTAAGATTAAGTAGATGCATTCTTCCATGTTCGCCAGATCCTATCTTAACCTATGGGAAAATGCAATTAGACGATTACTCATTGGTTATAATAATTCTAGAAGTATGGTTTTCACGATTAAAGGGGGAAAAAAAAGAGCATGTCCGATGACGAGGTACTGCGGCTTTGAAAATTACATAGTTAAATTTTAAATAGTTATTAAATCAATAATAAAACTTATAAATTTTCCGTAAGTAAAAGTTTCAAAGGTTAAGTTTTTTTTTACAAAATATATTAAAAATTTAAAAAGATTTTTTTTAAACGCTATACGTCGGCATCGCTTTCTGATGGTAAAATCGCTCTTCGATAGTTATATTAGGTAAAGAGTAATCTCGTAATTCGCTTTTACAAACCATAGGATAGCATACTTGTCACTTTCCGATTTAACTTCCGTAAAATGTGTGACTAGAATTTTTTTTCAAGAAATTATATCAAACAAGCTCTACGTTTAAACGAGAAATAATATAATTAGACCTAAAGCTGGAAGGATTTTAAATTGTCACCATATTTTTTAATTCTTTACTTTTAATTTTTTAATTCCTGTATTTTTATTTAGCTTTAATTTTCTAACCTTCATTTTTAATTTGCTAATTTCTGCCTCTTTGCAGAAATGCCTGAGTCATGCACATGACTCCTTCCATGGCTCCGCCTCCTCCGGCCACACGTATTTAAGGGCGGGATTCGGAGCGGCCCAGGCGTCCTATCTTAAATGGGAGAAGTAACCGCAAGATTAAAAGCGAGGTCACATCAATCAAGGTCATGCGCCACGTAGCGGATGGAGTGTGAACTACAGGTAGATACCTAACTATTTTCTTACTAAAACCACTAAAATTATAAAGTTTCTTTCATGTTGATTAATAACTGAAGTACTTTTGATAAGGCGAAGAAAACTTCGTGTTGTAGAGTGCGTCTGGGTGCCCCTCTCGCTACGCTATTACTTTGCAATAAATGTGGCAAACAAAATTCATTTCCGTGAGCGACTGAAGATTTAGAAAATACGCGCCACGCTAAAAGCCGGCGTATGTCACTCCGTCCACAAGGTGGCGCACCTGTGTTAATTTACGCCTGATTCCAGCATTAAGTTTGCTCGCTTACTTATAACGCCTTGGGCCCAGACCATTTCTCCATCTGCTGTCGAAGCGTGAACTGGTCTTTGCGCCGGAGCGGATAAGAGGCCCTTATCAGGGCTATTGTATTATTTATTTTAATATTATTCATTTAAATGATTTTATTTTTAGCCACCGCCGAAATACTTCATCTCAGTTGTTGTAACCCTGGTGTTGCAAAGAGTCTTTTTAACACGTTGAGTGCCACCATACAGATTTGCCAGTTTGGCCTCTATTTTTATCAAAAAAATTTAGTGTTCATATCAGAAATAAAGAATAGTATTTTACGGTTTATTTAATAAAAGACATTTAGCGATAACAATAAGTAAATTATCTTCTTCGATAATCTTAAAGGCTATATTACTGCGCGCACCCAGGGGAGCTTCGGCGGATTTTGGGTACTAGGCAGTGGCATTTTAGCTAATTTTTTGCTTAATTCTTACAAAATTTTCCCTCCCCGTCATTTATCTAAAATTTGTCAGTTATTAAGCTTATTTTTTACTTTTTTTAAAAATCTTTTTGTTGAACTCAAGATTCTAAGAATTTGCCTTGCACGGTTGTGTTTTGTTAAGTATAACTTAACTAAAATTGCGATTTTTGATTTTTTTTTTTTTTTTTTCTAGTAAAAACCGGCTCATTGCTGTGTTCCATACTGCACTTACGATTCACTAAAAAAATTCCAAAAATTTCTTTTCATGAACTTCCTTCAAATTTGGAGTACAAACTGCTGAAAGAAAGAAAGAAAAAAAGACTTGTTGATTCTTTAAAATAATGAAACATGAAAAAAAAAAATATTTATTTATTATTAGTTTTTCGTTTCGCCGTATTTCATGACCAGCGCCTACAATATTTAAATTAACTGAAAATTGTTCACAATGTACACATATCTACATTTTTCTAAATTAAGAATCGGGTAAATATCCATGTTTGTTTTTTTTTTTTTTTTTTTTTTTTTTTTTTAAAAAAAATAAAAAAAAATCGATATGATTTGATTATCGGATTTTGGCGAAAAGACCTACTTACAGTCGAACCCCGTTATAGCGAACCCGGTATATAAAGAACTCCCGGATGTAACGAACGAAAATTTTGGTCCCGTCGTTTTCCTATTTTATTTAATGTTATATTATCCTTTTATAGCGAACCACCGAAATCTTAAGAATCGGCTATAACGAACATTTTTGTCCAGTCGACCATGTTTTTTTTTTTTTTTTTTTTTTAACTTTTCCAAAGTTGTGAGAACAGGACTTCGACTCCAATTTCATAAGAAAATGTATGCCAGCTAGTGAAATATGGGGCAAATCAACGATAAGTCTTTTTTTTTTTTTTTTTTTTTTTTAATGGAGAAACAACTGCATTCTTTCGCTTTTACGAAAGCCACTCTGCAGGTGTGATCCCGCCCACCCATCAGTCATTTTCCCTTATTCCTGATCACAGCTGTTTTCTCAGTTTGTGATATGCAATTGTTTGAAACATGTGATGATGAAGTTATTTTATTACATGTGAAGATCCGACTGATAAAGAGATTGTGGAAGAAGTTAAAATGAATCATTCTGAAATCGAAGATTCTGCATCTGATGGTGATGAAGAGGACCACATAAATGACGAAATCTCCACAATCTCAGATGCTACAGCAGCGATGTGTGTAATTAATAAGTTTTTATCTACACAAACACAAACAGTGGAAGAAAGAATGTTGGAGTCATTTGATGTACTAGACAAAGAAATTCATAATATGCTTTTGAAATCGGCATCACGTCAGTAGAAAATTACCGATTATTTCTGTATCAAAACAGTGAGCAACAATTAAAGGTAAAATTAATTTATTCATGTTTGCCTTCATTGTTAGTTAATTTAATTAGTATTGTGTTAGTTTAATGTAATCGAATTTAGTCAATTTAATTCTTTAATGGCTATATTTAATAGATGTTACCTTTTTTTAATACATCATTATTGAATATACACATAGCAACTAATGAGTTATGCATTTTGTGAACTCTAACATTTTTCTTGACGGTTCGGATATTGCGAACCACCGGATATAGCGAACAAAACCTTCGGTCCCTTGAAGTTCGTTATAACGGGGTTCGACTGTATTATTTTTTCATATTATAAAACATGTAAATATATTTTTATTTTTATCCTACACTTTTATATGATGAAGATTTCGAATATTTAATTTTATCATGTGATTTTGTAATTTTTCTATATGCTTGTATAGTTCAGATTAGCCCATATAAAGGTTAAATTTATTGAAAATCGTTCGCAATGTACTGATATATATATTTTCAAAATAATTAAAAATTATGTAAATATCCATGTTTTGAAAAAAAAAAAATCGATATGAGTTGATTGCCAGATATTTGCAAAAAGACTTTCTTATTTTTTTTATATTATGAAACATGCAAATATATTTTTATTTTAATCGTATAATAGAGGTCTGCACGGGCCGGAATTTCCAGGCCCGGGCCCGGCCCGGCCCGGCCCGTTTGCATTTTTACAGTTCTCGGCCCGGCCCGTACAAAAATCAGTGAAATCAGGCCCGGCCCGACCCGACACAATTTCTACAAAAAAAAAAAAAGAAATCCATTTTTTCTCAACATACAATTAAGATTCTTTTAATGAATACTACATACATATTTATGGGAACATTTTACAGTATATTTTACATTACTATGATGTTCGCAAAACAGAAAACACACAATAGTAAATATTAACGGTTACTTACAGTGTTTTAGTCATCGTGTCTACAGACATTTCAAAATGGAAATAAGGATTCATTAAAAGATTAATGTACTTCAGAATAAAGGATTAAAAACATGATAACTTTTGAAGCTGTATAATAAAAAGTAGATTTGTGAAAATATTTCTCTCATTTTTAAGGCTTTTCTCAAATCCAAAGGAGCTACATTTCGATACATTTATGAATTCTTTTCTTTTCGGAAACGCGTAAGATTGGCAGGTATTCTAATTCAGAAGCTATGTAAATGTGTTTTTTTTTTTCATAGATAAAAGCAATATATCTTTCTGAAAATGCTGTCAAAGTTAGCGTTTTGAATCGAATTTCCGGAAGCGATAGCACAGGAAAGGAGAAAAACGTACAGTCACGTGACATGAATCTCTGTTATCTCTGTAAGTAATTTATCAAATATGAAAAAAGCTATTCGTTTCCAAATGCCTTCAATAGGCAGGCCTGTCAATTTTATGCCTTTATAGTTAAACATTTTGTCAGAAAATGTGTCTGAAAGCTTCGCATTGTAGAGCAGTGAATATGAGAACCACCTTAAGGTATATTTCCAAAGATACTGTTAAGAGAAGTTCATTATCACTATTAATACTACAAAACACTGTTCTACACATCCTGAGATCGATTAAGACCACTTCCGTCCCGGCACGAGTCTGCTGAAAAAAAAATTAAACTCGGAATCAGACATTTTGTAACTGTACGATGCCAGTCTCTACGATGGACGTGTTACATTTCTGTATTGATGTTGTTAAGCTCGCATCGGCTCGTGACACACATTTATTCTTCTCGAAAAAATCATATTCATTGAAAACGGCTTGTATTTTATCTGCTTCGCTTAAATTCTTATATCGGGCCGTTAGGCCCGATTAATTTTTTTGCGGCCCGGCCCGCTTATTTTGTCTGTCGGCCCGGCCCGGCTCGTTGAAAAAATTGTCCTAATTCTGCCGGCCCGGCCCGTTTGAAAATTCGCCTTCATTCCGCCGGGCCGGGTACGGGCCTCGGGCCAAGCCCAGGCCCGTGCAGACCTCTATCGTATAACCATATTATTTTAATCGTTATACCATGACTGTCCAGAATTATAATATTTAATTTTATATGTAATTTTATAATTTTTATATATGCTTGAATATTTCAGATCAACACATATAATGGCCAAATTTATTGAAAATTGTTTGCAATGTACAGACATATGTAGTGGCTGAGAGGTTCTGCTCTCGAAGCTGGTAGACGGGAGGTACTGGGTTCGAACCCAATCGCGCCCGTCGGCCTAATCGTTCGGAGTTTTCGTGGTTTTCTTCGAACCGTGGATTTCCATGCGTTAATACGGATTAGGTTCCCTTAGAAAGACCTCCACGGAAGGCACTCCCCCTAGGGCCCATATTCCTCGTGTAGATAATTGGCCGTCAACAATCAACCCAACCCAACCCAGACATATGTATTTTTTTTAATAATTAAAAATAATGTAAATGTCCACGTTTTGAAAAAAAAAATCGATATGAGTTGATTGCCGGTTATTGACAAAAAGACTTGTTTATTTTGTTGATATTACATAGCTGCCAACATTTACGCTCTCTTCCTACCACTAAAATTTCCTTGTAAATATTGCCCTATTTAATGGTCGAAATCTGACGATTAAAGAAGATGATAATCTCCTCTAAATTTTAGTGGTAGCAAAAAAGCGTAAAGGTTGGCAGCTATGATATTATGAAACATGCAAATATCCTTTTAATTGTATCATAGTTTTATACCACCAGTGTCCAGAATTAGAATATTTAATTCTGTATGTAATTTTGTTATTTTTCTACATGCTTGAATATTTCAGATCAACACATATAATGGCCAAATTTATTGAAAAATGTTTGCAATGTAGATATATCTACGTATTTTTAATTAATTAAGAATCGTGCAAAAATAATCAATGTTCTGAAAAAAATATTTCGTTATGAGTTGGTTGCCGGATACTGGCGAACTTGCTTATTCTCTTAATATTGTATAAATATTTTTTTAATTATAGCAGGGCTCCCAAATGGTCCGCCAACTGAATACCAATATTTTTATAGAAAAATTTCCTTTTTAGATTTTTCTTACAAACCGCCCCGAAACCACCTTTGAAAGTTAATTCTAGCACAAACCTACCATAAAATTTTCTGTTAAAATTTATTGGTATTCAGTTGGCGGACTATTTGGGAGCTCTGTTATAGTTTTTATAATATAACTGCCTAAAATTCAAACATTTGATTTCATAATTTCCCCTGTTTTTTATTTTTTTTCTAAAAATGATAAAAACCTACAATTATTATTATTTTTCTATTTCCCTGTACATCTCATTTTCAGCAACTCTAATGTTTACTTTTATCCAAAGTTGTCCGCAGTCAGCGTTATATACCTATATTTTACATCAGAAGTCTGGTGCAAAAAATAATTGAATGGTTTAAAAAGTTATCCTGATTTGAGAATAATTTGGTTTTTTTTTTAAAAGTTTTGGTTAATTTTCTAATATTTTGAAACTTGTAAGCAATATTTAAAATATTTTTAATTTGCAATTTAATTTAATTTAAATTAAAAAAATTTAAAAAACAAATGCAGAAATTTAGTTATAATCTTTGTTTTCCGTGTTATTGTAGCGTGTTATTTAATATATTTTTAGTTGCTTATGTTTAATTGCATTGTAGTTAAATGCATTGTAGTTAAGGTTAGTTGGGGCAACTGGGCCATGATTTTACAATGTGACTCTGGAGCTTCTGACAATTCGGCTTCAAAAAGCTAATGTTCATTTGAATTAAAGTCTGAACTTCTGTAAATGGGTTCAGTTAGGTTCCCTCTATCAGACAGAAATGCTCAAAATTACATTTTAATATTTAAAAATATAAAAATATGCATATTTCATCTTTCTTCCCTCATGAGTCCAGTTGCCCCATAAAAATGGGGTAAGTGGACCAGGAGGGTCTATGTTCCACACGCGTTTATTTTTTTTTTCATATGGGATATCATGTCCTGTTTGAAAAAGTGTAAACAATTTAAAAAAATTTAAACCAGGCAGATCATGTAAATTATGCGTCAATAAAGAGCGCTGTAAGGGAAACCTTTGCTGTCAATGTATCTAAAAAAAGCTCTAAAAGTGAAAATATTAGATTTATTTATACCAAAAACATAAAAATTAATAAGTACTTATGTACTTTAGTATAGGTAATAAGTATAAAAGTCACATGGGTATTTTAAGGAAAAAAATAGCTAGGTAAATCTATGAGCAAACGGCTACGTAAGTACTTAAGTACTTTATCTGTATCTAGGGGTCGCATTATATAGGGAAAATTTTATTGTTCCTACCAGAACCCTTAATGAGTTACCTTCAGGATCATTTTATTTACCATATTCTAAAGGAAGGTGTGATGAAGATATTATTTTCAAAATAGTGTTAGGAACAATAAAAGTTTCCCTATAGAATGCGACCCCTGTTGTCGTTCAATTTCAAGATTTGGCTATCTTGCTTTCAGGGGCAAGGTACTTGCATTCCTAAAATGTTGAAATAATTTAATGACACCAGTATTTACAAGAGAACCTATTTGTAAACAAGTAAAAGCGTATTTTCGTGTACTAAGTAAAGGTGAAATTTTCAGTATAAAATTCCGGTGCCAATATGGCAATTAGGAATTAAAATTATGTGATGCCATAACGGCATCACCGCCTCTCAAGGGGTCAAGAAATTTGGTTTGATACCACTCAATATGCTTTTTTCTCAATTTTATTACGTAATTTTAATAAGGTATTCTATAATTTTCTTTATTGTGAGCAAAAAGCAATGGAGAAATTTATTTCCCGTTGTAAGAGAAACTCAAAAAAATTATTTATAACTATTGGGGTAACTTTATCCAGCATGGCCCAGTTACCATGAATACATGTCCCAGTTACCCCATTCTTGAAAAATTTATGGGGTAACTGGGACACCGGGCTTACATTTGAAACATGAAGTAAATAAGCATAGATACCTAACAATATTAACGTAGTTATATGTCTAATCTTAAAAAAAAAAAGATTGTTTAACCCCTTAACCTACGATTTACTTTTAACAGCTCCACGGTTTAGCAAATCCATAGCTACCACTAAAATTTAATAGAGATTTTCGCCTTGTTTAATCATGGAACAATGGAACAATAAAGCAGTTGTATGGATTCTCTAGTTGCTTGGCAACTTTACATCCAGGCTAAGAATATATCGTGTTACAATGCAATGGGAGCCATAGAAAAAAGAGCGTTTAAACGCGGCTAGTAGCCACGAAAAAGAGAAATTAAAAGCTAAGAAGATAGACAATATTTAAAAGAAAAAATTTTTAGTATAACTAGTAGGAATTTTTTTTTTTTTTATATGATCCACATAAATGTCCAGGACAGGCGAAAAAGCTACCAAAGGAAGCCCCATTAAAAAAAAAAAAGACTCAGTTCAGAGACCATACATATAATATAACTTGATAAGTAAAAAGTTTAACACAATGAAGAAATGAAAATAAACTAAATTAAATACATATTTACAAGAGAGTTTAATTTACTGCAAGGAAAAAAGTAATAAAAATGTAAAAAAAAGCTACTATGAGGAGAGTTCTAACTAAATAAACAGTTAAACGCAAAAGCCGAGGGGGAGCAAACGACAGCAAGAGGACGGCGTCCACCCAGCCTAGTAATTTGAGGGGAATAAAACAATAGAATGAAAGAATAAGAATAATAACATGAGAAGAGCATAAGAGCATAAAAATCAATTTAAGAAGGTTTTTTTTTTTATTTTTATTTTTAACAAACAGCACAAACAAAAAGAAAGCAAAAAGTTTAACAAATGAAGAGTTTAATCTTCGTTAATGTTGATATGACTTGCAAGTTTATCGAATTCAGTCAACCATCAATTTTTGCATCGGATTATCGAGTTTCTTAGTCTGAGTTGAGATGTTCTTTATACATTTTAGGAATTTAGTGATTTGAAAAATTTGTTTAACTTCGTTGAAAGTATTAAGAATGTCTTTTATATCATTGGTGTAATTTGTAGGAATTTTAGAATTTTCTATAGTAGGGGAGGAATGGGTATTTGCGGTAGTACTATCATTGATATCAGAGTTTAATACTTCATTACTAGTAGAGGGTTCAGAGTCTTTAGTATTTTTGGTATAATTATAATTCTTAAATATATCCGCTAAGATTTGGGTTTCTTGGGATAGATTGCTGACGCTATTACTTGTTTTACGGTTTTGTTTATTTTCTAACCTATAGGGATTTTTTGGACAACCGCGGAAATTCGCTGGGTGCCCGAGTCCATAATTGGCACAAGTGGGTTTAATACGCCCCTTGTGGTGACAATCTGTACTTAAATGTAGATCTCCGCGTTTTACACATTTAGCATCGAAGCCACACACTTCTGATGCGTGACCGTAACCTTGGCATTTGTAACACTACTTTACACGATTTTTGCTAGTAAAAGCTTCAATCTTAACTGAAATGTAATGTACAGCGTTGATTTGGTAAATTTCTTCAAAGTTCTTTCGTGGTATAATATTTACCATGTATATCGGCATTGGTTGGCCAGTTTTACGATTTTTAAGCATGGCAGCCCTAGTGACTGCGAAACCATGCTCCCTGAGACTATCTTCGATTATTTTAGTATCGGTGTAACAGGGGATGCCCCTAATGCATATTTTTTGGGGTCGAAGTTCTTTAGGATCTAGAGTGGTATATTTCTTTTTGTTTTGGTCTAACCATTTTTGGGTAGTTTTAAAGTCCTTATCAGAATTACATTGTATAACAATGCGTTCGCCTTTTAGCGTTATTTTGGGTTTTTCTGAGTTTAACTCCGTAATTTCATGGGCAACCGTCGCCTAATTGCTGTCGACTTCGACGTGGAAATGGTTAGAATTTCGACGATTATATTAAACTATATTTACTGTGAAATTTTAGTGGTAAGAAGAATTTACATTTGGCTCGATCATCGTACGCGGGCTATGCCCGTCATTATAGGTTAAGGGGTTAATAAAAGTACTTACAGCATTTTAATAAAAAGCCGAGGAAGTTCAATCAAATGGACGTTGTTTTTAGAAAAAGAAACAATAATTTTTCACAACCTATCACAGTAAAGAGAGAGTTATCATTGAGTTGACACATGTTGTTTTAGGAAGTAGAGGTTAAGGGGCATTGTTCACAAAAGCTAAAACTTAAAATACGTCAACGGTTTTTTATAAAATAGACTACGGCCAAGTTACCTCGTGGGTCCAGTTACCCCAACTAACCTTATTTATTTTATCTCCAAATTCTCCAGTTTTCCTGTTTGCAATATAAAAAACGTCGAGGCAAAATATACGTATATTATCTATACTTTTTATAACGCATATACAGAGACGTTTTTCGTATTTTTATGTGTGAAAGTAACACTTAATAATTTACAGTAGAGAAAATACAATTTACCATAGGTATTCGCGCCATCTGGCGGCGACTATAGTCTTTAACGATTCTGAAACTAAAGGATATTGTGAAGGCCGTATAATGCTGGCGATCGAGTTTGGCCGTGGTTAGTGTTAATATCCTTGGTAATCAATTCTAGGGTCAGCGATTAGTTCGAGATAAATGAGCTTTCATGTTGTTATTTTATTATCATAGAAACTCGACAGAGTTTCTCGCGAAGCAAAAGAAACAACAGTGCAATGAAACGTAAATGAAAGGAATTTCCGCCAATAAATGCCAAACGATTTTGCAATTTTTTTTAGTACACTGTCTAGTTTATATTTGCCGGACTGACCAAAACGGGATTTTGACACGTCTATAGCTCGAGTTCTATTTCTGATAGGAACAAAATTCTTATTTCTATGGAATGGGGCGTGCCACATGACTCAGAAAACAAAAGTAAAGTGGAATGCGGCGAATAGGTTTTCAGTAAAGGCGATTTTAAAAGTGCTGTTTTTTGCACTTTTTAAATTTTCGTTCACACCAAAATCTGTTGACAGAGCTACAGCAATGTGTAATTATCGGATTTAGTAGAATAAGTTTAATTTAGAAAGCAAAAAATCGTCTGCCGACCGGAACGTAGCGATAAATACCATTGACGTAATACGATTTTTTTTTTTTAATTTAAAGTAGAAAACAGATTTTGAACCATTTCCTTACGATGGCGATTAAAACTTTTCACAAGGACGTTAAAAACAAAATGTTTTAACGAGAAAAATTACATTTCTCTGTTTTAGTTTTGCTATATCTGTTTTAATTCATAAATATAAAATGCTTTTGAATAATTTTCCAAAATAAAGTCATTTTTGTATAAGTTTACCCAAATGACGTCATTTCTATCA
Organism: Maratus speciosus; assembly: GCA_963932465.1. Lineage (NCBI taxonomy): Eukaryota > Metazoa > Arthropoda > Arachnida > Araneae > Salticidae > Maratus > Maratus speciosus. Next base: position 112,974,032 of record OZ010799.1, read on the forward strand.
ACTCCAAAATTCGAAGCCAAATCTTGGAAGAACGAAAATTTTTTAGCAAATAAAGTTAAAGAATATGTGAATTTTTATTAGGAAAGCTTTTGACCTAAATTGTAAAGAGAATTTATTATTTGAAATATTGTATTTAACAAAATTAATTCTATAATTGCTTTCTAAATTTGCAATAAAGTTTGATTTCTCTTTCCGCAAGCGAATCGAATGATCCCATACAATTCAAAAGCAACACAACGGGTTGCCACGCAACTAGTTTATCATAAAAGCGTAACGTTTCATTGTTAATTTCATTGTGCCGCCAACCAGCGATAAATCGTCAAGAAAACGAAATTTTCACCCCTTTTTTACGGATACTATATGGAGGTTCCTCCGGAATTTTTTTATAAACATATATGCCTTCATGAGAAGAACATTCTGTAATTTTTTAAAATTTTTCATAGTATGCGCTTATGAAGAGAGAGGTCTGATAACCGGCTAGAAAAACTCACACCCCTTGAAAGCGGTGTAAGATTGCCTAAGTAGTAGTAGTGCTCTAAGGAGGAATAAGAAAACTTTGAAATGTATCACGATAAGCATGTCTGACGTCATTCAATGTCACGATGAGGTTTTTATGTAGCTTATCAAAGTCCCACTTTCCCCTCAAAAACATTAGCAAGAGCCATTCAAACACAGATAATTATCGGTAAACATTGTGAGTCCCGCCCACTGCGTGTTGTCCATTTGCGTGACGTAAATGATGGATTATTTTTTAGAGGGTATTTTGCTTTCTAAATGAATTCCACTAACTGTCTAAACAGCGGAATATAAATCTGAATCTAGGATTGTATATTATCTTTATATCTTTAAAATTAAATGAATTACACTGAATTGAAAATTGCCCATTCTGAATGGGGACCGTATATCAAATTAGAAAAGTAAAGTGTGAGACATTACAAGAAAAGCAAAAGACAGATGATAACACATAGATTTAATTTTTGAACAAGAGATAATCGATACTTGGAAGAATGTTAATGCTGAATAACTACAAAACGTTTAAAAAAGCATTATTATAAGTGCTCGGTTATACAGGCTGTCCACTCTCAACGGTGTCAAAGAGCTGATTTCTAAACAGCTAGTCATAGAGATATAGTTCCAATTTCAAAAATGTTTTAACCCTTTCAGGGGCAAATCATTTCAGTTACTAAAGTATTGAATTGAATGATAGACACAGGAATTTACGTACAAATTTATTTGCAAATAAGGAAATTATCTAACTAATAAACGCTAATTTTCACATATATAATAAACGGAAAAAAAATTATACCAAAATTCTGGTGCCGTTGTCGCATTTGGGATTTAAAATTAAGTGGTTTCATAAAAATACCACCGCCCCATAAAGAGTTAAATGAGGTAAAAAATTATTTTAAAAGTCGTTTTGATCAACAAAAACATTTCTTAAAAAATTACAAAATTTAAATTTTTATACGGTCCCCCGGTCCTATAAGTAATATTTAGTAAACATTTTCTATTATAGTAACGAATATGACAAAAAAAAAAAAAAAAAAAAGAAAAAAAAAGTCCCATTTATCTAAAGCCAAAATTGACCGAGTTAGGAAACTTTGAATTGCATGACTTAAGCCAATTTTCTAAATCTGAGCACAGATGAGTTGGGTCATGCTTCTGGGAATCATACACAAGGTGCTTAAAGTATTAGAAGGATTTATTTCGCATGTACATTTCTGCATTCTGCAAGGGAGTCACTTCGAGCAAGTTTTAAGATAACTTTATTTTTTTTTTTTTAGTTAAGTTTTATATTACATAAACTTATACCTCTTTAAAATGTGTATCATTTTGTGAAGAATTACGATTATTGCTTTTCATCATCCCATTTAACAAAAATTCTGTTATTTTTAAACTTATATGTTTTGTACAAGTTTTACATTTTTAGGGTTCCGTACTTAAAAAGTAAAAACGGAACCATTATAAGTGTCTGTCTGTCACAGCCAATTTAGTCGAAAACTATGGAACGCGGAAAGTTCAAATTCGGGGAAGTAATAAAGACCATTAACCCACATATTTTCAGATTAATAATCATTCATAAATATATTTAATAAAAATGTAGAGGCGCTAATTATGGTACTTGAAAAAAAAAAAGACACCTTCTTTGTACATCGTGTGGGGTATCGTGTGAAAACTTTCGTAACGCTGAACTCAAAAATACATTCCTTTTAATTTTAGGTATTATATTTTCAAAGATACTGTCGAAAATGTAGCGCAAAAATATGTCCCCCCCCCCTTTTTAATTCCGAATCTACTGAAACTAAAATTATGAAAAAATTAGAGGTGGTAGACGTTAATTTAAACCTTGCTGGAAAATTATAGCGATCACTATAGGTCACATAGTTTTTGAGAAAATCGTATCTTACTGTTACACACAAATTTCGATTTACGGGCATTCAGAAAAAATGTTGAGCATCGCAGGATGTACCTATCGTAGCAGAAGTAAAAAAGCATTGTTGATAATGAATTTCGAAAAAAATCATCGGTAATTAGCCGAGATATTAACCCTTAAAGATACGGCCAGTTTGGACATACACAATGACAGGGACGGTGTACTCTATGCCTAGTTAACAACTTTTAATGATGTATTTGTGTAATGTAATGTCCAGTAACAGTATAAAAGCAATAAATGTCAAATTGTTAAAAACATACTAATTTCAGGGACCTCAGGACTCTAAAAATTGGAAAAAAGACCATTTTCAACATTTAATGGCTTAAAATGTATATGATTTTAAAACACAATTTAAATTGTGATGAAAGATATAAGTATGTTCTTTAATTTCATGTATTTAAAAAATTGCAAGATGCAGAATTAGTATTTATAGGGGGCTCGAAACTGTTAGACATTTGTTGAACAGAAATTTGGCATGACAGTTTGCAGGATTACAAAATAAATATTGCAACTAGAATGAAAATTTTAGTGCTTACTTATACTTCAGATTATAATAATTACCCTGAACGTATGTATTTAAAGCATTTTTACATTTTTAATGCAATGTTGCATTTAGCTAATACAAAATTTAAAAAATTTCAACAGTATAATCTCCTAAAAAAATATTTTTTTGAACAATAAAAAGGAAATTTTCGGTTCAGTTTATATAGACTAACATGAAATATATGTTTTGAAAATTTCGTGGGAAAATATTCAGAAGTTTTTGAGGTATCCTGCGCGTTATGCCCAAAAAATGACATTTGGAGAAAAATGACTTCAAAGTTTCGGAAACGCCGCTTCAGCTATTGAGCGAGTATAATTCTAAAAGCCATAACATCTGTTCTAATGGGAATTTCAAGGAAACAATTATATCAAAATGTTCAGAAAAGATAGGAGTTTAACATCTAAAAAAAAGTAAAATTTCTAAAATTTTGAAGCTTTAAGAATCCTGCGACCACTTAACCCTTTCCAACGCGCAGTAATTCTGTTTATAAACTTATGAAATAATGGAATGACACCAGAATTTATAAACGAATTGATTAGAAAATACGAACTTGCTTATTTTCACGTAGATGATAAAAGGAAAATTTTAATTAAATATTCTTGTTGCCGTTTGTCTGTTTTGGAATTAAAATTAGGTGTCCTTTTTTTTAAGGATACCGCCCTCGAAAGGTTTAATTAGAATGAATCACATAAATACTGTGGGATTCGCGTCTAGTTTGCATTGAGTGTATCTCTCAATACGCATCGAGTGATTTTAAAAGTTAATTAAAAACCTATCTGGTAAAACGCGGCAATGACCAGGGCGGTGTTGCAACTTTGCGACCTTTTTTCGAAGCGCGCTTAGCACAACGCCAAATTTAAACTTTGAACAAAGTTTTTATTTTAGCTACACTGTAGAAATAAAGGTTATTTCTAGGCTGAATTTAGTTTTATGAAATGCCAAATGAAGTTTAAATATGCCCTGCTTTTATTGTCAGTACCGAATTAAGTTTACCATAAACAGATTAGGATAATATTAAGAAATGAGTTATACAGAATAGCTATATTTGATATTATTTAGGTTCCATATCTCTTTGATCCATTTACACTTTTCTAATATATACTGTTATACCCAACCCTACGTTGTATAGTTTTTTACAAAGTCATAGTATTCTTTTAGCAATGACTTTTTGTTTATAATACAATTACAAACTCATATATTTATTCTACGGAACCCTCTGTACGCGAGTAATACTCGCACCTGATCGGTTATTCTTTAAGAAATTCAGAATGAAAATAGATTTCAAATTTATATTGTAATGCCAATTTTGCTGTCAACTATTATTAGCACCCGGTATGCTATTTCTTTCTCCCAGCTTATTTTGTCTCCAATAAATAACGTTACCTTGTATACGCCAGCCGTAAAACAAAAGCCGATGTTTCATTGTGCGATTAAATATTCTACAGCATTTTTAAAAACTTCTAAGCATTGCACATTTTCATTGTTTATACCGTCGTATTGGGAAAAAAAGTACTTTTTAATGCAATTTGTTTGAAAACTGCATCTCCATTTATTTTTGAAATATTAATTTTTTTGTAGTTTTTAGCGACCTTTGTTTCACTTTGGCAACTCAAGTACTCCATTTCTGTAGAAAGTAAAGAAAATTTTTTTGAAAAATAGCAATTATATCTTTTTGTTGCCATTTTCTCATAAAAATTGACTGTTAAAAAAAAAATTAAAATACGTGCTATTTTGAGAAAAATATAAATGAAGGATTTATGATAAAACATGGAGCTATTTTAAACTATATTTAATTTTAAGTATCTATATTAATGAAAATAACGTCATTTTACAGGCGTGTGCTTTAAGTCTTAAAATTAAAATACGTTTTGCAGTAGAGCCCCGATTATCCGAGTCCCGCTTAACCGAGTTATTTTCTTCTGATGGACTGGGGGCTTCTATTATTATAAAACAGCCATTATAAATGAAGCGTTAGGTGAAGATGAAAAAGCAGCCGTAAAAAGTTAGAACTCTGATTTTCTGGTCGGAATAGAAAAAAAAAATGGCTATAATTTTTTTTGAAAAAAATATTCATAATATATTTTTGCCCTATAATTAACTGAATTGAAAGAAAAATTATCACTGATAACAAATAATGAAAAATATTTAACACAAATTAAATTGTTGAAAATTGTGACACACACCTTTATAAGAAGTTGAAATTGCTCTACATTATGTATATTTAAGTTAATCAACCATAAATAAATCAGTGACCTTCTGTTGAAGGCAAGTTCCATTTTTGAGTCAAATGCAAGAGGCATGTAGTATGTAGGGGGTAGTGTTCCGTATGAGGAATTTTAGCAGGAGCAACTTCAACTAGATCATCATCAGGATCTTCTTCGTATTGAACAACATCAGTTACAGTCCTTATTATATCCTCGTCAAATAATGTTTCATGCTTGGGATCTTTATCGGACTCAAACTACTCTTATGCATCTTATACGGTGATCTGTTCGCATCCCTCAGGTTTTTTTAAATGTTTGTACAAAACAGTTTGCAGATAGATCAGACATTATAGAGTTTCGTGGGGGGGGGGGGGAAGGCACTTTTGACCATTAAAAACACAAAATCTCAAATCTTTTGGGGGACATCTCATTGTTCCTGGGGGGCATGTCCCCCCCCCCCGACCACATCCTGAATTCAACAGTGGTGAAGGTCAACACGTATCGATATAGAACCGGCGTTCTCCTTTCTGAATTTTGCCTCCTTTCCCTCGGGATTGCACTTCAACTCGAAAGCGTAAGCTGATTTCCCGAGGCCTTGATTCCTGAATTTTGCATGATACTGGGAAAAAAAGTCGGCCGGTTAAAGCGAAGTTCCGGTTAAGAAGAGGTCGGTTAAGAGGGAGGATACTGTAATTAAATAGGTCCGTTTTAGTAGTTTTTTAATAAGTGGCGCCATTGCTTCTTCAAGAGCGACTCAGGGAAGGAGGACTTTGTAAGGAAGATATTTTCGGCTGAAATGGCATCCATTCAAGAGAAAGCTCAATGTGTGCTTTGGTTTCACGAAACGAAATCGCCCGTTAATGTTCGGGGAACATTTCGATGTTGTTATGGATGCAACCCTCCTGATGAAAAATGAGTAAAGGGATGGCATGATAGGTTTAAAGAAACATGCAGAGTTGCTGATCTGCCCAGAAGTCGCAGGCCTAGTGTGGGTGAAGCAACTGTTGAACGCGTTCGGCAATCCTTTTAACGGAATCCTACTCAATCAGCTCGAGAATTTCAAATATCTGCTGCTAACGCTGCTGTTTGTATCGTAATAGAAGACATGTTAAGAACACTTGGCGGGAACTAGAATACCGCTTAGACATTCTCCAAGCTATCAAGGGGACACACGTTGAAAATTACTGAGGTACGTGGTCTTATAAAAAAAATTATAACAGTACTTGCAATGTATTCAAACAAACATATCGCTCACCCGCAAAAAAAGTGACACATCTCGAAGAATCAAATTTCACAGGAGAGGCAAAAGAAAAATTGCATGATTTTAATGTAACATGAAATAATAGAACTTAGCATTGCATACAGGAGTAAAAACGTGCATAATAGCGTAAAACCCTTAAGGGGTCTCAGGACTCTTAAAGCTTTAAAATTTTCGAAATTTTAATTTTTTTAGATGTTAAACTCCTATATTTTCTGAACAATTTGATATAATTGTTTCCTTGAAATTCCTATTAGAACTGAAGTTATGGCTTTTACTTTTATTCACGTTCAATAGCTGAAGCGTCGTTTCGGAAACTTTGAAGCCATTTTTCTCCAAATGACGTTTTTGGGCATAACGCGCACGATATCTCAAAAACTTATGAATATTTTTTCATGAAATTTTCAAACATATATTTCATGTTATCTATCTATACTCTATACTCCTATTATAAAGAGGAAAAAATTGTTTATTTGTCGGAGGTAAGCTCAGGAACTACCGAACCGATTCCAAAAGTAAAGGTATCAAAATGATGGTGTTAGTCCAACTTAGAACATAGGCTATATCTTATGTCGGTGCCACTACCTCAAAGGGGGTGCAGAAGCAAAAAACGTTCTAAAAATGCGATTTTTGCGTTACTGAAGGGCCTAGAAATATGAAATTTGGAATATTAGTTACTTATAAGATATAAATGATGTCTAAGAACAGTTCTTAAACAATTCGAAATTTAAAAGGGGTGAAAATGCACAAAAAGCGTTCTAAAAAACGTTCTAAATGGTAGTTTCTACATAATCTCAGGAAATACGAAACCGATTTAAAAAGTAATGGTATCAAAATGATAGAGTTAGTCCAACTTAGAACATAGGCTATATTTTATGTCGGTGCCACTACCCCAAAGGGGGTGCAGGAGCAAAAAACGTTCTAAAAATGCGATTTTTGCGTTACTGAATGGCCTAGAAATGTGAAATTTGGAATATAAGTCACTTATAAGATATAAATGATGTCTAAGAACAGTTCTTAAACAATTCGAAATTTAAAAGGGGTGAAAATGCACAAAAAGCGTTCTAAAAAACGTTCTAAATGGTAATTTCTACATAATCTCAGGAAATACCAAACCGATTTTAAAAATATTGGCCTCAAAATGATAGTGACAACGTTTGCTCCAAGATAGGCTATGTTTTATGTCGGTGCCACTACCCCAAAGGGGGTGTAGGAGCAAAAAAGTTCTAAAAATGCGATTTATGTGTTACTGAAGGTCCTAGAAATATGAAATTTGAAGTATCAGCTACTTATTAGATATAAAGGATTTCTAAGAACAGTTCTTAAACAATTCGAAATTTAAAAGGGGTGAAAATGCTCGAAAAGCGTTCTAAAAAACGTTCTAAATGGTGATTTCTACACAATCTCAGGAAATACCAAACCGATTAAAAAAATAATGGCGTCGAAATGATGGTGAAAACCCTTGCTCCAACATAGGCTATGTTTTATGTCGCTGCCACTACCCTAAAGGGGGTGCAGGAGAAAAGCATTCTAAATTGCGGTTTTTGCGTGACGGAAGGGCCTTGAATTGTGAAATTTGGAATGGTAGTTAGTCATAAGATATCAATGATTTCTAAGGACATTTCCTAAAAAAGTCGAAATTTAAAAGGGGGGTCAAAATGCACAAAAAGCGTTGTAAAAAACGTTCTAAATTGCGATTTCTAGCAATCTCAGGAAATACTGAACCGATTTCAAATATAATGGTGTAAAAATGATGGGGACAGATCTTGCTCCAATATAGGCTATATTTTATATCTGTTTCCACTACCCCAGAGGAGATGCAGAAGCAAAATGAGCGAAAAGCGTTCTAAAAACGTTCTAAGTGCCGATTTGCCACCAATATCTCAGAAAGAATCAAACTGATTTCAAAAGTAATGATAAGAAATTGATGTTGACAGCCTCTGCTCTAACGTAGACGCTATTTTAAGTCGGTATCGCTATCACCTAGACGTTGCAGGAGCAAAAAAGCGTTCCAAATTTCGATTTTTGTGATCGGTAGGGGCTAGAAACTTAAAATTAGGCAAGGAACATATTTATTACACATAAATGATCTTTAAGAACAGTTTCAAAAAAATTGGAAATTTAAAAAGGGGTGAAAATGCGCGAAAAGCGTTCTAAAAACGTTCTAAATTGCGATTTCTACTCTATCTCAGGAAATTCCAAAGCTATTTCAAAAGTAATGGTTGCAAATCAATGGTCACAGTCCCTGCTATAACATAGGTTATATTTTATGTTGCTGTCCCTACCATCTGAGGTTTGCAAAAGCAAAACATGTTCTAATTTGCGTTTTTTGCATAACTGAAGGGTCTAACACTTTCAAGTATGGCATGGCATTTACTTACAAGATGCAACTGCTTTCTAAAAACTGTCGAAAGAAAATTTCAAATTTAAAAAGATGAAGTGAGCGAAAAGTGTTACAAATTACAATTTTTATGTAATCTTATCAAATACCAAACCGATTAAAAAAATAATGATGACAAATTGTTGGTGATAGAACCTGCTCAAACATAAGCTATATTTTATGTCTGTGCGACTACCACCAAAGGGTTGCAGGAGCTAAAAACTTTCTAAATTGCGAATTCTGTGATACTGAAAAGGCTAGAAACTTTAAATATGGCATGGTAGTTAGTTATAAAATATATATGCCCTCGAAGGACTGTTGAAAATAAATTCGAATTAAAACGGGGTGAAGTGAAGGGGAGGTGCGAAAAGCATTCTAAAATTCCTAAATTACGATTTCTACTCAATTTCAGGGGATATAAACCAAATATAAAAGTAATAGTTGCGAATCAATGGTAACAGTCTCTGATCGTACACAGGCTATATTTTATGCCGATGATTCTACCACCTGGGGTTTACAGGAACAACAAACGCTCTCAAAAAGCCCTTTAAAAGCTTTCTAAATTACGTTTCTGTGGAATATTAGGAAATAACAAATCAATTTCAAAATTAATGTTGGCAAATTAATGGTGACAGTTCCTATTTCAACATAGCCCTTTATGCTGAGAGAGATGGTAGGACTTGGAATTTGACATGATGGTTAATTATAAGATGTAAGAAGATGGTTTCTAAAAAATTCGAAACTTCAAATGAATACTGAAATGGGCGTATTAATTAAGCATAAAAGTTTCAAAATATTTTCTAAATTATTATTTATTTAGATTTATTTCGTTTTATTAATTTAAGTCTCATTTCTGCCTTATGCAGTGTAACAATGATGTTTAATCAAACTGTGTTTTAAATAATAATTTTTTTAATTATTCCTAAAAGTAATAAGTACCTTTTAATAAAATAAAATATTACCATTTAATAAAATAAAAATTTAGTTAGTACCTTTTAATAAAAATTAGACATATAAATATCACTTGGCATATTTCAAATAATACGCGAGCAAAGCCGCGGGGTTTGCTAGTCCTATATAAACTGAACCTAAAATTTCCTTTTTATTGTTCAAAACAATATATTTTTTAGGTGATTATACTGTTGAAATTTTCTTAATTTTGCATTAGCTCAATACAACTTTGTATTAAAAATATAAAAAAGCTTTAAATACCAATTTTTTTAGGTTCAGCGTAATTATTGCAATCTGAAGTATAAGTAGGTACCAAAATTTTCATTCTAGTTGCAACACTTATTTTGTAATCGTGCGCGTAAGCTGTTATGCCGATTTTTTGCTCGAAAAATGTCTAACAGGAGACCCCTGTAAATGTTAATTCTGCATCTTATAATTTTTTAAATACATGAAATGAAAGAACATACTTATATCTTTTATTCCAGTTAAAATTGTGTCTTAAAATCAAATACATTTTAAGATATTAAATGTTGAAAATGGTCTTTTTTTTTTCATTTTTTCCAATTTTAAGAGTCCTGAGACCCCTTAAGAATGAAGACGTAGGATGAGGTTTGGAGGGTTGGGTAGTTTTACCTCTCCACACAATCGACCCCTCTTCTTTGGTCACAAATGGACCTATAGCATAATACTGTGATTTTCCATATAGCAACACTTATGAAACTGTTTGTGTAGTAAGATGCACCTATGACAGACCTATTAATAGAATAAAACGCAAAATGAATTTTTGCGAGATGTGTCATTTTTCTTGAGGGTGAGCGATATGTCTAATTGTAATAGTTTGAGCACAATAAATATTTATAATCAGGGCAAGACTTTTGGTTCACTCTGTACTTATTTACCACATTTAAATCATTTTTGTAACTGGAACTACATGTATGCCTAACGGCATAGGAATTAGCCATTGATCACCGTTGAGGGTAGACAACCTGTATATTGGAGATGAAAGAAATGACCTTAAAAATGCTTTTTAAATTGCGTTTTTTCGAATTTTTTTTGTAGAACATAAAATTACATTTGTCTCTTTAAATGATCTCTGCTTGCTCGAAGCTTTATTTAGATGCATTTGTGATGCAATATTTCCAAACTTCTTAAAATACTTTGATCTGAATAACGCCATCATCAATTTGTGAAAGATCCCTATTTTTATTGTTGAAATAGCCTTTCAAATAAATAAAAAAAGTGGTATAAGTCAGCTTTTTTCCTTTTATTTTAGTTCTGGTAATTTTAAATATACAGGAATGCAGTTTTTGTATGATCTTGTTAGAGCAAAAGAAAAAAACTTTCAAAATAACCAAATTCTATCTAGGAGGGTTTGTATACAAATGTGAACTTTTGAAGATTAACAGGCAGGCAATATTATTACCTAATCTTATTCCCTAACTTATTTGGACACTTTTGCAGTTCATTCTCTAATTATCTCCAACCGGTAAAAAATACAACGCAGGTAAACAAAAACTACAGCGCATTTTAAACTTTTGGGGATACCCTACGTATCTGATAATAGCATATCTGAATAGTATAAGGTTGTATAATACAGGGTTATCACAAATGAATCATCGAGTTTTGATACGTTACTACGTGCGAACTAGGAAACGTATATGTTTGCAACTCAAACGAGAGGGAGTTAACTACAGTTTCGCACTGCGTATGTGTCATTCGCGTGTGGTTCCATGGTTGCTGTGCAAACGTCATATTCAAAATGGCGACTGGACAGTAGAAAACGTTTTGTGTACTTGAATTTTCAAAGTGTGAATCGCTTATAACCGTTCAGAGAGCATTACGGAAGGCATACAAATGCAAACCACCAACCCAACAAAGTATTCTGTGCTGGTATCGACAGTTCAAAGAAACCGGTTGTTTATGTAAAGGCAAAAGTTCCTGCCGACCAAGCGTTACTGAAGAAACAGTGAACCGAGTTAGAGAGAGTTTCATTCGTAGTCCCAAGAAATTAACAAATCGCGCTAGTCGTGAACTTTCTATTGCACAGCAAACTGTGAGGAAATTTTCAGCTGTCCAGTCGCCATTTTGAATATGACGTTCGCGCAGCAACCATGGCGACCACACGCGCATGACACATACGCAGCGCGAAGCTGTAGTTAACGCCCTCTCGTTTGAGTTGTCATGGAAACATATATGTTTCTTAGTTCGCACGTAGTAACGTATCAAGACCCGATGATTCATTTGTAATAACCCTGTATATCTAAAATTTTATATTATCTTGAGTTGAATAGTAATCTAGAATAGTGTAACATATCTGAAAGCAGTAAATATAGTGTTTTGGGGAGGCTGTACATATATAACGTTATCAATCTTTTGGGAATTATGGACCCCTCCACTCCTTATAATATCATACGCTATCATTACTCGAATCCCCCTCCCCCTAATGATATCGTTATCAGTGTCTAAAGATTCTTTTTATTTTTACAATTTTTTTCGTTTTTTCTCTTCTTCTACTTTTGTAACTGTATATACTACAGATATGGTTATACTTTTATTGTTCGCATAATTAACTGATTTAAATGAAGAGAAGTTAATAAAATTTTAGTATTATATATGAGGACACGAGTTTCAAAACTCGCCTTATCCAGAAAATCAAATTTTGGGAAATCGCGAAAATCCTCTGACTGCATCCATTGGTTTTCATTGTAAACCAAGGGCAGAAATACAAGATAAAACTAGTTTTTTTGTTTGCAGATTGTAGTGTTTTTTAGACGCAGGTTTCACCAATAGAATAGATTTATATAGAAAACTCGATTTTTCAAATTTTGATTAAGGTGAGTTTTGAAACTCAGGTCCTCATATGAAGTAACTTTATTTTAAATAACACTAACAAGGAAGGTCTCCATACTGGGCATACTCAGAATAGTTTGAAAAAAAATACTAATTAAACTACTTATGTATGTAATAAAGGATCAGTCAAATTTAGCGGCGGAATTACAGTAGAAAGTCTGTAAAAAAATAAAATACTTCAGAGTATTTGGCGCGAAAAGGCGAAAGCGTCACGCTATTTGGCGAGCAATACTTTTCCTTGCCAAAAGCAAACGATTTTAGTGCACCTGAAAATTGATTATTAATTGGTTTTTAGAATGCGTGTAAATAGTATTTAATTTAAACTTAAACAATGAGAGAGTTTTATAAATACATTTTTTCGTATTACATATTTATGTTGCTTGTTATTTAATTTTATTACTTTAAAAACAATTTCATGTATAAAAAATACTTTCATGTATTTAAGCGTATTCCAAAATATAGGCAAGATTCATTTACCAGTTATTCATTTCAAAGAATTCGTCGTTTCCATAGCAACAAAATTAAATCGACTCGACAGTGCTCAATTGGGCTTAATTTTGAGATATTGAAACAATTTTAATTTATTTTAATTTTCTTTTAATTCATAAAATTTAATATTTAATTCTCATTATAAAAATCTACATATACATGACAAAACTATAGTTAAATCAAACTAAAACTGACAAAACTAAAGTTATTTACATTAAATTTATTTAAAGAAGTTCAATATGAAACATTTTTATCTTAAAGAGTATTCGGCATAAAAAAGTATTTTTTGAAATTTCATTTCATCGCCAACCGACGATAAATCGCCAAATAAACGAAATTTTCATTATTTTTTTACGAACGTTCTATCGAGGTTCCGCCAAAAATTTTTTTATAAACATATATCTTCATGAGAAGAACACTCTGTAATTTTTTCAGATTTTTCTGAATATGCCCGTATGGAGACCTTCCTTGTAAGAAATACTTATTACTTACAAGGGAACCACTTTTGGTGTTGCTCGCACCTAGCATTGAGCCAGTGTTGCCACATTGGGGACTTTTTTGTCCCCAGATTGTTGATTGACACTGCTTTTTTGAAATACCTAGAAGTATTCCACCTATTTAAAAATGCATTAAAATTCTGAAAAATAAGGCGAATTATACTATTTTAAAAAAGTGGTGACAGTCAAATAATCTGGATTAAAAACGTCCGTAATATTAATTTCGATATATAGATAACATATTAAGAAAAAAGTTAATTTACTATTTTGATGTAAAGAAAAAGTTACTAAAAAAAAAAAGAGAGACAATCTTGGTTGGATAAAAAATGATAACGATATCAAAAGACAAATATCCCCTAGAGCAGGCACGGCGAACCTTTCGCGTGTGCGTGCCAAAAATTCACGAACAATATCTATTAATAATGTGACGTGCCAAACTTATACAAAAATGATTTTGAAGAGTGCGATTTTTTATACGAAGCACTGGTTATAAAATCAATTGCTTTCATGCATTAGTAATTAAAAAATATTAAAAATCAAAATGCGATTTATTTGTATAATATTGGAATTAGCCATTAAATGAATGAATTTTTAATTCGTAATTAAGATTCATTTATGCGTACCGTAATAAGGGGTGAAAACTACGAGACTTTATTTTAGTAATTTTTATCTTATTATTAATGCATCATCTGGGTTAAAAATTTCCAAATTCCATTAAATAGTGATGTATTAATAATCTATTGATGAGATTTTTACTAATGTACGTTCGATAGAAAATGTTTTATACCGCGTTCATATTTTGTTACTTTTACAAATATACATAACTGAACTGGGTTCATTTGCAATTTTATTGCAGTGACTCTCAAACGAAATTCATTTGAAAATTTCAGCTTTTTATATTCATGTAGAAAGGTCGAAAACGCTGCATAGCACCACTGGAAAAGAAAGTTGTTTTGATGTGTTAATTCGTCGAAAAATAATTGCATTATTTGCGTTTGTATGTTCGTATGAAAAAGAAAAATTATTTATATAACAGAAATAAAAATGGATTTTATCTGTACAATGATTTCTAAATTTAAATTTTTCGCGTGCCAGAGAAATTGATTTACGTGCCAACTCTGGCACGCGTGCCACAGGTTCGCCTACTCCGCTACTAGAGATATCTTACAATATTAAGTGCCAGACCTGTCCCACGCTCCTAAAGTGATAACTTTATGTATGTACAGCCTCTATTCATTGAACACAATAAAAAATTCAACACTTGTAAAAATTGACATTTTATTTACCATTTATAATATACATTATTGTCTTTTTTTTTTGTATCCACCACTTCACAGAAAGTTCCTAAAGCCTGAGAAGTGATTCATATATATATATATTAACAGCACTCACATCAGATTAGCACTCACAAACCTTAGTAAGTTCTATTCAACAACGTTTCGTGAACAAATAATTACAAATTTTGAATCATTTTTGTGTGAACTGTAACACATTTTCTTACTTTCTAGTGACTAGTTGTATCAAAATATTTTTTTTCAGTAATGTTATCAGTGTTAGTCCTGTAAACTAAATCAAATGTCATCAGTCTTTACTTTGCAATTTTTCTGAAAACTAGTTATGGATTGTCAGGCACAGCTTATAGGCCAATACGCAAAGAAGTACGCACTTTACCTCATATATGACTAGTATTTGTTTTTTGTTGTATGCAGGGCCGGATCAAGGTTGCATGGCGCCCTCTAGGCCATTTCTTTCGCTAAATTTAATACACAGAAAATTAAAATGTATTTTGTATTGAGTCTTTCTTCGCGTGCCTAGAGAGCTTTGATCCTAGAGCCGGTCCTGACTATATGCTTTACTCATACAAACTTTCTTTCACTTATAGAAGTATTCTGAAATTGATCACAGACATATCCATATAAAATCGTTTAATAAACCTCTTTGTCAATTATGAAGGTTTTTACATTGTTTCAAAATTTTACAGTCGTTTATATTTATTTTGAGAAATATGAAGTCAAAATAGTGAATAATTAAAAATCCTTTAAGTTTACTGACAAAGCAGTTTCAATTAAACAAGCAATAAGAATTTTAATAGGATATAATAATAATAATAATAATAATAATAAGTTAAACAGATACAATCGTTTCGGACTGAAAAATAGCTGAGTTTTTCATGTGATAAATATGCGGGGCCGTAGTTTACGCAACTTGCATTTAAGGGAGGATATAGATTTGAATTTTTTTAAAAAAATTTTCAATTTCCATAAAATAAAATATGGTAGTTTGGAAGAGAGACGGCACTATCTTTAAAATGACCTTAGCTCTAAGAGGGAGGACCATATGCTTTCAGAAGTTGGAAAAATTCCTTTTCCTATTCATTGAAGGCCTCTATAAGCATAGAGAGCCTCTATAAGTGCCGCAGGCTGCAATATTTATTTTTTTAATGAATCTCTACTTATTTTATCTAAATGTTTCAGTTATCATTAATATTGTTAATCCCAATTCCATGTATGTTAAAAATCTGAAAAATGTTATGCAATAAAATCTTCTGAGATGGAATTGCAAGGGAAAAAATGCGTTATAGACAAGTTCCCTTCTTATCAAGTGTAAATGTATTATATATTCTTTTCTTACCTATTAGTATATCAATTTTGCATGGATCAACACGTTTTTCAGTTTAAAACAGAGTTTTATCATATGCAAGTTCTTTTTCACTCGTTTTACTAGATTTTAATTTAGCTATATTTTAATAATCGTAGAAATCTACTACTCTTTAAAAAGAATAAATTTTAATGCTGAAGTGTAGAATAATGGTGATTTAAAAATGCATGCATTTTTTGCAAAAATGTTTGGGCTAGGCCAAATTTTTCTGACCTTTGAGTGGACCAGGCTACGCTGAGACAATGATTTACAGTTTAGATTAGCTTGTACGGGTTCAACTGAAAAAGTTGTTTTTGGGATTCTGAATTTTTGTTTCAAGGGTAGACAATTTTTTTTAGTTTAAGCGCAAGGGCATAAACGCGGGTATCGATAAACTTGGGGCTCTATAAATGTGTATATTGCACTTGCCGCTCTTTTTTCTGGCTATTCGTGATTGCCAAGACCGCCATGACATTTCCGCATTTTGGATCTGTCCTTAGTTGCAACAAATACCGCGATTTGCTCAAACT
This sequence comes from Maratus speciosus, assembly GCA_963932465.1. NCBI lineage: Eukaryota > Metazoa > Arthropoda > Arachnida > Araneae > Salticidae > Maratus > Maratus speciosus. Next base: position 112,990,806 of record OZ010799.1, read on the forward strand.
AACCTGTCATGCAACTACCGTCACGTGCTTTTATCAACTTGATGAACGAAGGGATTATTTTTCAGTTCAAAACAATTATTGACAATTTTATTTATTTTATGATGTCCTAAAAATATTTTTAGTACTTATTTAAAAAACTGAGAAAATTTATCTTTGACACATTTACTGAACTCTTATACGTATAATTGAATCATAACTCGGATTATAGAGAATACTGATGTCTATTTATGTAGTAAAACAGAATAAAAGTTGATATCATTCTTTATTTATTTACATCTTACAAGTCAGCAATCAAAAGAGCAATATTTACTACCACATTATAAAGAACAAAAAGAAATTAAAAATTTTTAGTTTGAAATCTTCTATGTATACAATTTTTGCTTAATGTAGTCTTCGGATATTTAATCTTCTAATTCGTTACAAAATATATATTATGGCGGTTCTACCTAACAAGCCAACTGAAATTGAAAAACAGCACACGGGAGATCCAGTAAAAAATGTCCAAGAGAAGAACCTTTTTTCCGAACAAAAAACAAAGAACAACGAACAAAACGAGAATATTTGCAAAAACATAAGTCAACCAACAAACATTTACAAAGATGAACAATAAACTTAGAGACAAACGTTGAAAAACAACAGCCACTCCAGGGATCTAACTGTCCCTTTTTAACACCAGTGTTTTCGAATAATAATCTATTTTTTGAAAATAGTGGTATTTTTAAAAGAAAGGGAACCGCAGGAGCCCTTCCACACTAAAAGAAATACCAAAAGAAAAAATTATACATAACTTAACAGAGTGTGCTGCCTAACACAACAACAGCAACCCATCTTAAAACACAGAAGATGTTGAAATTATTTGTCAGGAAATATGGCGTCATTTTTTACAACCAAAAGAACGACAATAACAGACTTAAAAAGTAAGTGCGATCATTTAGCAGCAAATCCCTTATGAGTTACGACTAAGAAAACAACAATAACAAGTTAAAAACCAAAGTTGTAATCATTTATTAGCCAATACGGCTTCAGTTGTTACGACCAAATAAACGACAATAACAAGCTTAGCCCTTACAGGGTTAAAGTGAATATGTTAATAAAATGTTAAAATGATTGAAAGCTTAAAAAATCTTTAAACTTTCAACTCGCTTAAAACTTTTCAAATCCATTTGAAAATAAATAATTTACTTAAGTTAAATTATAAATGAAAAATTTTATTAAAAAATTGTGGGTGCCTCATGGCAGCTTGGAATTAAAATTCAGAAGTGGTATATATAACATATAACTGACCTTAAACGGTTAAAATGTAAGTAAACTATGAGATAAGTTTAAAACGCAATTTGCAATAATTTATCAGCCAATATGGCTTCAGTTGTTACGACCAAATAAACGACAGTAACAAGCTTAGTTCTTTCAGGGGCAAAATAAATCTGTTACTAAAATGTTGAAATGACTGAATGTCACAAAAATTTGCGAAGAAATTGATTTGGGAATAAATAAATTACTTTCTCCGCTTTCATAATAAAAGCAAAACTTTACTCAAGAATTGCGGATGCCACTTGGCAGTTTGAGATTCAAATTAAGTGGTAAATATAATATATCACCGACATTCAAAGGGTTAAAACGCAGACTGCGATCATTTATCAGCCCCTTTTGTGTTATGACCAAGAAAACAACAATAACAGTTTTAAAACGCCTGTTGTGATCATTTATCAACCAATATGGCACTCCGCTGCTTAAAAGAAAAAAAAAAAAAATCAGATTTCTTGATTGCCATTGCTTTTTAGGTGCGTTCGTAATTATATAAGTACGTAGCATTCATAGTTGTCGTGTGGTCCGTCCATGTGTCTGTCTGTCCGCATATAACAGCGCAAAAACTACCCAACCAAATGGTTTGAAATTTAATATATACATAATCGTTGCAGAATTTTGTCGCGTCATTTCAAATTTTATGAAAATTGAATCAAAACTTAAAAAGACATTAATAAACGTTTTCTTCATTCTATTAAATTCTATCATGTGCTATTAATTCAACGATAGCTCATGATAGGTAATGATTCTAGGTTGTCATGATGATTACGTCCCATTTAAGATGGAGTTATATTATTTCCGTATTACTGATTTGAACATATATAATCGTAATAAATTTTGTAGTCATACATTTTTGCATAAAAGTGTAACAGATATTGCACCAAGATTTGAATATTTATAAAACTAGTTATAATACAAACGCACCTCATTTGCCACGTTTGACGTTCAATTTACGACTTGTTTGAAATTGTATAATTCGTCTTGTTTTCACATCTTTTCATCTGTCATTAAGTAAGCGAATATTGCTACTTTAAAAAATGGCAATCAAGCTATCTGAATTTTAAAAAGTTGCGAACTAGTAACAATACAATATGGCTTCAGTTGTTACGACCAAATAGAGGACAGTAACTTACAGGAGGACATAAAATAGAGGACAGCTTATAATGCAAGTTACGATCGTTTATCTTAAAAATGGAAATTAATTATATTTAACTACATTTTATCAAATATAGTAAACGATACGACTGAAATAATAAAGATAATAAATGCGGAATTAAGTTTGAGATTATTTTTTACTTTTTTTCGAAGTAAAGGCGAAGCGACCATTTCAAAGAAAATTAAATCTCACAAACACAACAGTGAAACAAAGGGCTATCCTTATATCCCTTTAACGATCGCATTAAATTACGGTTTAAAAATTCAAATTGCTTACAGCCGCCACTTTTTTGAAAAAGAAATACTAACCTTATTTAATGACAGGTAAAATGACACCATAATAAAGCCAATTACACTATTTTATAAACCTGGTGGAAATCAAACAACCTGAATAAATAACGCAGCCCGTGAATATCACAGGAGCGAGAATTAAGGGGTTAGACAAAAGACATATGGTTATTCTACTTATATTAAATCTTACAGGTAGTATATAATTTAAGTTTTAAAACTTTACCTGAGAAGATAAATTTCAAAGTTTTCCTTAGTGTATTTCGAATTTAGTCCTGGTGATACATTTTTTTTTTGTATTTCTATTTTTTTGCGTATTTCCTTTTTATAACCCTTAGCGAAATTTTGGCTTAAGAAAAGAGATTTTTTATAAGTATTTTGGTTTTTTTAAGCAAATATTAAATCAATTAAAAAAAAGAAAACCAACGTTTAAAAATGCACAAATAACACACTAAAGGCAACAAACAGCTGCTTAGAATCTACAAGCGCCATTCTTCTTTAGTGCAAGATAGAGCAAGGCACAGCGTACTAGGAAAAGCAAGGCTGGGCCTAGCACGCTTTGCCTTTCTCTATATTGCACTGAAGAAGAATCTCTCTTCTATATTCGAAACAGCTGTTTGTTGCCTTTTGTGTGTTATTTGTGAATTTTTAAACGTTGGTTTTCTGCCTTTTAATATTCTTGCAAAAAGGCTTTATTTGCTATTTTATTTATAAAATTGTTTGTGTGATAAATTTCTGTTTGTAATGCATTAAATAAACTAATATAAATGTTGAAAAAAATAAAGCTGTTATGTATCAAATAGTGAATAGAATTCTAGAAAGTTATTGGAAAAAATTTCGTCTTAGCTTCTTTATGTAAATGGGAAATGAATTGTTTTTGTACAAAATTGTTTGCTTCGGTTTCTATGCATTAAATAAAATGTGCAAATAAGCAGTAAAATTCACTTGATCGAATGATATTTAAATTAAAAAACAAAGTTTTAAGAGTCAATAAAGTGTATAATTCGGAAGACTGGTTTCGACAATGTATAAGCTTGTCGTCATTACTGCGAAATCTCATTCATTGATGAAATCAGCCTGCAGGCTTTTACATTTATTTTAGTGACGAATAAAAGGCTGTTTTAAACCTCTATTAAACTATGTAAGCGTTGAAAAAAACAACTTTGTATGTTAAACTCTAAGCAGGGTTCAGGGAAATATTTGCGAAAATCTTCCATTTTTTATGATAACATTTTTCTTTTGATTAGGAATTCTTGTTTATGGAAGTAGTAAATAATTTTCGTAGTACATAATTTTCGGAACAGATGTTATATATTCTCGCGGCCGCCATCTTGGATTTTTTCTTGGCGTGAAAACCTCTTTTTCACCAAATAAATGTTGGCAAGCATATTTATGCGCATGTTAGGCTTAACGGGGTTGCCAGAACACGTCACTCGTCGGGGTTGCCTTATCGATGAACACCAACAAAACATCGCCGAGAAATCCAAGATGGTGGCCGCGGGAGTAAATAACATCTTAGCCTAATTTTCTTGTGTAAATATGTATTAGATATAGTACTTCTGTATCTACATATTAAAACATGTATAAATATTGGATAAATTACTTATTTACATGAAACAGTGCAGAAGTTGATAGAAAATACTTTTGAAAAATTTCCTTTTCTCGCCAAAATCTCTTTATCTATTTCGCCAAGACCGTAACAAAAAAAAAGAAATAACATTCTTTTTTAGCAATAGTTCAGCAGTAGAAAAATTTCACATAAATTGGTGTCATTATCAAAATTATGGCACTGACAGCATTGCCATTTTGATTGCTTCTTGTGTATGTTGCCATGATTCTAAATTTTGTGTTTTTATTACAAATGCAGCATTAATTTCCAAGAAAACAGAAAATAATACAATTTGAAAATCTACTGCAAAAATTGTGCAAAATTGATGAAGCTCGGATATTGCAATTTACTAAACTCTAACATTCTAATATTATTTTTGGCCCCAATAAGGTTTTATGCGGATTCCTATGTTGTGCTAATTATATTTCTTTGAAAAAGATGGTAGAAAGTTTAGACTTAAATATGCATGTGTTGAAAATCTATGGTATTTTACAAGACAATAAAGTGAAAAATTTATACTTTGAAACATTCGTGTAGTCAAAAAATACAATTTTTCGTTTTTTATTTCCCATTTATACCGTCTTTATTGATTTATAATGTGCTAACGTGTCTTTATTTTTCTTTAAATTTAATATTTTTAAACCCACCTTTATAAAAAGATGTCATTAAAAAAAAACACAAATTTTATTGCATGATAGCACAAATTTTGTTGAAAGAAAAAAGGTCGTCTTACGTTTAAAGAAACAATAAACGAAAATGAACTAACAGAAACATTGGAAAAGGTGACAAACTGTATGAGGAAACAAACAAACAAAAAGAGAAAAAACAGAAATACTACTAATAATAAGTAGCGCGATGAAACTGTATGAAGAAACAGAAAGAAAAACAAAAACAGAAACAATAATAACAATAGTAAGTACGATGAAATCATAAGGAAACAGAAAGAAAATTATAATAGTAATTAAAAAGAAAGAATGCCAACAATGGAAATTGATGAAACTATACGAAAACACAAAAGCAAATAAAAACAATGACAGGATGGTGCAATTTTACGAGGAAACAGGAAACGCTGAATCAAATATTGAGAACAATTAGAAGAGCAATTACAATATTCTGTTAAGAAAGAAATGTTGAATTTATATCATAGAAAGAAAATCAGAGCATTCAAATAAATAAATAATAATAAAAGAAACTTTCATAACATTTAAAATTTAGTTTTCAAATATTATAGTTTGATATCAAACAAACCTTATAAAATAGTATACTTTAGAATAATAGTAATAGTAGATTATTAGTATAATTTTTTACTGATACAGTATAAAATTGTGCACATAACACTAGCTATTTTCTAACTCAAATGACAAAAGTGTAGTGAGTTTTTTAGAATGTAAATTCAAATGATTTTTTATAATTGCATTTTTTGAAAACAGAATGAACAGTTTTCAAAATTCATCTTTCAAAATTTACTCCATATCTTTATGCAAAATAAAGTACAATTTTCACTTCTTTTGTAACCAGTCAGTACTAGATAAAGCAAGTATAAAGTAAGCGTTGTCATTCCATGTCAAAAGTGGTAGTAGGAAGTATTTGATACTTGCTTGCAAAGTTTTTGATTGTAAATTAATTCGTGTTGTTCAGAATAATGATTTTACAGGTTTTCCATAATAGTGATCTTACAGGTTTTGCTAACTTTTCTATCGCGACTGACTAAAATAATTAGTTCTAAGAGACTAGAAATAGTATTATTTAGAAATTAAGGTTAATAAGCAAAACTGAGATTTTGTGGCAAAAGACAAAACTATTTTCCTAAATAACTCAATTTTATTATAAAATAATGCCACTTGAAACATTAATAAATTTATTCTTATTAATTAATGTATTAATTTGGTGTTAAGATTTTAGTTTTACAATTAGCGTACTGATAATGCAAAGCAATTTTAGGCAATTATTAATAAACAGAATTGGAACTAATTAAACAGAATCAATATATAACAGTCCAGAATCCAGTGCTTTATTCAAGGGATGGTCCGGGCGCGGAGGGGGGGGGGAGGGGAGGTCCCTCTCTTAGAATCAAAATGCCCCCTCTCCTTATAGGAAATTTGAAATTTCGTGTTTGGTAACAGTTTAAAAGTGAAAATTACTTAGGAATGCTAGAAGTAGTATTATTTAGAAGTTGAGGTCCATCGGCAAAATTGAGGTTTTTTGGTAAAAATAAAATTCATTTATATAAATAACATTAATAAATTTATTGTTAATAATCATAGGTATTACTTTGGTATTGAGTTTGCTGTTGTGCAATTAGCATATTGGTAAGTGTAAGAACTTTTAAGCAATTGTTAATAAACAGAATTGGAACTAATCTAATTAGTCAGGATTAATATGTAATAAAACAGAATATAAATTAGTGATGAACTCAGTATGTGGCTCGGTGGGAACGAAATTTTTTTTATCGGAACATCAAAATGTCTCCCCCTCCCTAAAGAAAATTTGAGATTTTTTTGTTTGGGGATCGTCTAAATGTGTATATCCCACCCCTTGGAATTCCATACTGTCCCTACCTGGAGATGCAAAATTCCCCCCCCCCCCTTTCTAAAAAAAATGTCCAAATTCAACACTGATATAAATCAACTAATTCAAACTCAATTATGATTTGAAATCTAATTACTAGTCATGGAAATGACAACGCTTATTTTGTTAGTGCTTCAGGAATGGGGTACTTATAATAAAATTATAACATAATTCCCTCGTTTTTCAGTTATATTTCTACCTTTAACAATCAGTTTTTAGCTTCTTTTATTCTTCTCTCAAAACTGTTTTGCTAAACAACCACTGTAGTTTTTGCTCCAATGAATTGGCTTGTTTGGACATTGAAATGCAACACTAGACTTGTATCACATCGCTGGTTATTAAGCAACAATTTATGCAGCATTAAATTGTCGATTGCATAAATTACATTTATAGCACATTGACATTTTTTTCTCTCTTTACATAAGCTACAAATGTGAGCAAGATAACATTGTTATCTTCTTAGTTGTCTTGATATGAATAACAAATACTTATATAACAAACTCGAAAATTTTGCACAGTTAACATTAAAGCAAATGAAGTTCGCTTCCAGTGCTTAGGATACCTTTACAGCTATGGGCTTGTGTAAAGCATAAACATAACAATAATACCAACATCTTATGTCATTTTAGTTTTATTGTTGCCATATCTTACTTGGTAATATTTCACATTTATTGAAATATCTATGTGCTGGTGTAAATGTTGTGCTTCATATTGTATGAACACATAGAGTAGAGAAGGAATTTTTTGTTTTCTAATTATGCATTTTTTATACTGATGCTTTAACTTTGTGCACAGAACACTTGCACAAAAGTTATTAAGGAGGATTTCCTTTCTTTTCTACTTTAAATATTGTAGGGGGACACCAGATCTGACTGCATCTTCAACAGTCTTGTGCGTGTTGTGTTGTAGCTCTCCGATTCAGTATCGCATGTATGTACACATCTTTTTTTTTTTTTTTTTTAACTTGAAGAGGTAGCATCAATATTAGATTTGGGGGGAGACTTGGCTATTTCTGACTTGCGTCCGAGGAGATAATACGTCATGAGATTGCCCTTGCCTTTAACTGCAACCATGCCACGTTGTTCGAATACGTAGTCGAATTCTTCTAAGATGTGGGCTGTTTCTTCAACAACCTAAATGAGAATAACAAGAACGAAAAATCACATATGAGGTATAGATTAGAAACACTTTCCACTAACATAATACTATAAAGAAATTTTATTTTTCACACAATGAAATGAAATATCTAATTAAGCAATTTAACCCATTAAAGAAAGACGTTGCGTTTTCGCAAAGTTATATTTGCGATTTTTGCACTGTTTTTGATACAAGTAAAGGAGAAAAGTAAAATTTGCCTTATTTAAGGTTCCGCTGCACTGAAACTCCCCGATCGCGAAATCCCATGTTAGCCTATGGGAAAACTTCGAAGCGCTATGACTCATTACCTAATATAATTATTAAAATACCGTTTTCACCATCGGAAAGTAGACGTCAGATACCGATGATGTGCGTTTTTAAAAATCATCTCCGTAAATTTTAAGTACATAAAAAATTTCTATAAGCTTTGAAATTTCCATTTGATTAAACTTTATCCTTTTCTTAAAAAGACTTAAAATTTACGTAGACAATTTTTAAAAACGTACATCATCGGCATCTGACTTCTACTTTCTAATGGTAAAAACGCTATTTTAATAATTATATTAGGTAATGAGTCATCGCGCTTCGAAGCTTTCCCATAGGCTAACATGGGATTTCGCGATTTGGAAATTTCAGTGCAGCGGAGTCTTAACACTAGAATGGTCGGAAGGAGTCGATTCGACTCCGAGCAAATGATTAAATTTCAATTGGAGCCCGAAATTGTTTCATAAAATAAGTTAAATTTAAAACACGCAGAAATACGTTAAATAAATCAGTTAAATAATTTGAAATAAAAATTCTGGTGTGAAATATTTTTATAAAGCTTGGGTAAAATTTCCGGGCGTTCTAGTGTTTATAAACACATTTCAATGATTCATAAAGTAAAAATAAGTGTTTAACAAAAAGTGGTGTAAACTGAATAAAATTCCTGTAAATCATGCTGGTGCTTAACGCTTTAAGGGGACAGTGGACACCGAAAAACATCAAATTCGATTAAAAAATCGATTTTTCAATTTTTACGAATAAAGTCAATTATGTTTTATTTAAATATATATGTATACATATAGTAAATGATGTTTGATTAGTATATTATAGTTTAACTTGCAAAATATAGTTTTAAGTATGTATGCGTACTTTAAATGCTGCTTTCTCAGAATTTAAAATTTCACACATTTATGAAATTTGAAATGTTCCATGTGCATTCCTATTTATCTGATTCTATTAAAATTTTTACTGCGCATTCCTCATATAATATTAAATAAAAGTTATCATAAATATTTCCATTGAAGGAAATTTTAATGTTAAAGTTTTCTACATAATACAAAAACTATCGTTATTTTGCACGAAAAAGTATAGTATTCTTATAAAATATATATTTTTTCTTTTTACATGTTCAGTGAACTTTCACAATTTATGCTAACTTTCTTGCTAATAACCGAAAAGTGTCTGATAAAAAAAAAAAAACCTCATGTTATATTCAAAAGAAATGCGCATGGGGCATTTTAAAATTTAACAATTATTCGGTATTTTAAAATTTTAAGAATTAAAAAAACTTTTAGGTAGATTTCGTAAGAAATACTACCTATTGCAGTCGTTACCATGGTGCGACTTTTGAAAAATTCTTTCATAACTTTTCATTATATGACCCCAGGAACCCCAAACCACCCCACATAAAAATTATATATATATATATATATATATATATATATATATATATATATATATATATATATATATATATATGTATGTATGTATATATGTACTAAATTTTGTCCGCACGATAAAAGTCAGAATTATGCACGGATCATCTTCAAACTTGCCAAACACATTGAGATGGCTAATATCTCGGCGGGGATTGCAAATGAGAAAAATCGGCCCAAGGCAGTAGAAATGGGGGAGGTTTACAAATTTTGAATACCGCCTTAACATGATTCTGATAAAACCAGCTCTTACAGAAAAATGACAGGAAAATTAAAGAAAAATTTCGTTATAGCAGTTACCAACAATTAAAAAAAACAACAAAATTCTTACCGCAACAATTACTTTTCTATTGCAAGATTTCCACGTGAACAAAAAATCTCTCTCTATATATTACGCTATCGTATCTCCATACATATAAAGGGTGGGGGTGGGGGGGTTACCGTACGGGGGATCCTGTTCTGTCGCCAAATGCTGCCCAAGATTGTCGCCAACTTGGTGATATATTGCCAAATTTGGCGACCAAAATGAGTCGCCAAAAGTGACGCCAACTTGTCGATATCTCTAATATTTCGCCAAATTACCATCGACTTCATTGCAAATCAATAGGGTTTACTTGCTTACAGAAAATCAACAAATTGAGGTATTTTACTGCATCAAAAACTAATATTGGTACTACTTGGTTATCCCGTCGACCAAAAATCTATCGCCAAACTATAAGATTAAATGCCAATAATGGTTGATCGTAAATGTCACATTCACTTGACTTTAACCCGGGAGAACTCGCTAGTGAGAATTTCTCTCACGGTGCCCAATTGCTTTTCTTTTACTTTACATTCGCATAATATCATTTTTTTTTTGCTTGGCTTGGTACTTTCATTCACAAAAAGGTAAAATAATTGAAATAACATTTTTAAATTTTAATTAAAATGAAAAATGGTTTAAATAAGAGTCTTAAAAAAAGTACGACGGTGAGAGAAAATCTCATGCAGCGAGTTCTCCCGGGTTAAGCAAATTACACATGTTTACGTCATCAAGTGATTTTTATTTCGACGTTTTATTTGTATTTTTATTAATGCTATACTAATTTATTTGTTCTTTCGTTATTTAAAATAAAAATGTAACTTTTAACTTCGAAATCTACTTGCGCCTGTAGGCCGAGCCGGTAGGGATTTTTTTTATTATTTTAACACTAATTTTTGAATTTACCTGTTTGAACTTCTCATTAACACGTATACCAATTTTAAAAGGAATCTGTTGAAAATTAAAATATTTGGTTTTTAATGTCCCCTGTCACTTTAAATAAAATACACCGCAAACGATTTTTCCCCAATAGTTCATAATGTAATAAAATTCTTTTGTATGTCCCTGTCAACGAACTATAAATGCTGCACACTTCATTTTCTATAGTGAACGCTCTATGGTGAATCTCATTAAAATATAAAAATTCCATGTCAATCCGAACATATTTAAGAGAGTTAGAACACGACCAGACAGGCAGACAAATAACTTCATAAACACTTTTCAACTATGTTGGAATGTTTAAAACGAATTTTAGATAATTACTTAAAATTTCATATATACACTATGCATATGCTAAGTCACAATTCACAATGTTAAATATCGATTCTTAAAAACGCAATATTAGATTTCATATGCTCCTTAAATTTGAATACCACTATTTTCAAATAGTAATATTTTGCTTATTTAATCGAAAATTGTGTAATCTTTTTTTGATTGATTAAGGCAAACATAACTATTCCGAAGTAATGTTAACCTTGTAATGTTATTATAACCTTGTAACCTTGTAATGTAACGTAGAAACCTTGAAAATGTTTGCTTTGTCATTTTTGTTTAGTGTATACTTTGAATTTATGTAGCTTTGCTTTTACGAAGGTATCCGAAGTATATCCTAGTGCGCCAAAATGAAAATAAAACAAGTCACAAACAGTCACATACTCACTGATCTGCCATAAGATATTTTTGAATTTTTGAATTATGCAACATATAACCCATTTATGCCTGAATTTTTGTTTGCACAAATTTCTTGGTAAAATCACTTTAAAATGTTGCAAAATGGTCTGGAAAAATACTAAAAAAAATTACGCCAAAATATTTTTGTATTTATTTGATAAAATGTAAACGTACTAAATATGGAAATATCCATATGTGGAAAATGCATAATTATATGTTTTGTCTAAATTGACATAAATTAAGCTTTTAAACTATATATTATATACTATAATTAGTATTTTTATGAACTATTAAAAAAATATATTTATTTCTTTACAGAGACTAATCACATTATAAGTATTATTAATGATAAATTAAGAATAATCGTATTTGAGGCTAGAAAACAATTTATTTCAAAATCATATTGAAAAGGGCTTTACATAAATAACTATCCCCTAACTGGCTAATATACCCATATATGTACCCATTTGCGCTTAGCGATCGATATTTTGTACGTTACAAACCTACATAAAAATAGGCTTGAACGTACAATTTCGCAATTTAAAAAATACGCATTTCAAAGAGGTCTCTACAAGCTAAGGTTATGACTTACTTATGGATCCTTGATACAAAAAATACAAATAAACTTACTTTTTACAATTCACTATCTTGAAAAATGATAAACGTATAAACACCGAAAAAAGGGCTACATCTAAGCAAATAAATATCAATCATATGCTGTCATCTCTCGGTAATAGATAAAGTCATTTATAGACAATTACTTCATACAATTTTCATGTTGTAAAGAAGAAGAAAATTATAAAAGTTTGTCAAAATTCTAAACGTCTCAAAAATGGGACGCTAGGCATAAATGGGTTAAAATTCAATCTATTCGACAAAATATTTTGGAATTGCATGTTTATTTATTTAAAAATTATTCTTGAAATATCCTTATTCTTGATTCTTTCTCATTACTCTTGATGGAGTAATAAGAGATTGTAGTTATATCTATTGACAGGGTTATTTTTAGGTACGTATTGTTATACTATACAGTCATTTATAATACAATTAATTACACTTAGAAAAATGGGATAGGTTTTTATTTTTGGGGACGGTATTATTTGTTACTTGATTATTTTTAGAAGAATTGTTAAAAAATACTGATATTTTTGCCCTGAAATAAAAAAAATCTGATCTTGCAAAGTGATGTAAAGGATCGACAGTATTTTGACACATATATAACTCATTTACCCCTTTTGAATTCATTGATATTGCAAGCATCTTGGATTAGTTCGTTAATTAAATATGTAGCTCTTATAGTTCATTTACAGGAATAGGTTTTTTCTTCTTTGTTTAAGTTATCTTGGACTAATTCGTTAATCAACACAATATTCAGTTATCCCTTCAAAAATTAAGTCTCTTAGGAAATTCGAAAAACATAATGATCAATTAGCTATATTTTGAAGGATTAACATATTTCAGAATTTAAATGTTGCTGCCTCTTTTAGTATACGCACCTGTATGCATCCAGCTTTTCCGGTACTTTCCATACGCGATGACACATTAACTGTATTTCCCCACATATCGTAATGGGGCTTTCTAGCGCCTATTACGCCAGCTGTTATGGGACCTTGATTAATACCTAAAATAATAAAGAATAATTAACTAAATAAATGAATAAGTAGTATATTAAAATGCAGTTATAACTATACCAAGGATAGCGAACCTTTTTGAGTATGCGTGCAAAATTTCAAAATTATTATGTAATAACATTCTAACGTGCCAAAAATTTTTAACTTAGATAAAATCCAATAATTAATTTTTATAGAATTTTTGTTTAAATATTTTAAAACTTACACTAAATTTGATTCCTAGCTTATTTATTATGCTGTATTTATTCAATAATATAACCATGTCGCATCGAATTCCTTATTAATAATCTATAAATGAGTATTTCTTTTATTGTACAGGGTGGTTATAATTAAACTTTCCCTATAAACAGCATCATACAGTGCAAACGGGTGAATGGAATGCAATGAAATTTGGTATATAAACTATGCACGAGATGCGCTCACGGAATTTCGAAAAAAAAAAAGTTCCAAAATGTCCATCAGATGGCGCTTTTTCCGGAAAAAAACATTAAATTTAACATAATAAAAGGCCAAAACCGCCGGTTTTACATTTTATTACTCACAATTCTTATTCTGGCTTGTTAATATATGTATATATATATATATATTTTGTATACCGTTTTGGTCGTTTATTGTGTTAAATTTAACGTTTTTTCCGAGAAAGCGCTATCTGGTGGACATTTTGGAACTAATTTATTTTTTCGAAATTCCGTGAGCGCATCTCGTGTATAGTCTATATACCAAATTTTATTGCATTCCGCTCACCCGTTTGCGCTGTATGATGCTGTTTATAGAGGAAGTTTAATTATAACCACCCTGTATATTTCCCAATCGGATCATTTTAGTTTTTCAGGCAGACGCAGTTTCAATAGGCACATAATTATTTACACGAAGTTAAAATTCAATTTTAAAATTAAAGCCCAAATCGAATAAAACCTAAAATAGAATAAAAAAAAATAAATCTAAGTAAAATAAAACCTAATCTGAAGCAGAAAAGCGTGTCAGTTTCATATTACTATGCAAACTATCTCTTAAAATTACATTTTCAAAAATAAAACCTTTAAAATTTGATAGAGAAGCAAAATGATTTGGAAAACACTGCATGTTGAATGACTTGACGCGAAAATGACGCTTTGGGGGGGGGGGGGGGGGGGGGCTTTTATCAAAATTTATAATATCTTAATTCATTCAAAAGTAACGGATTATTTTAAAGTAAATTATATACCTGTTACACAAAACTATACTTTTTGTAAATAAATAAAAAATAAAATAAAATGAATTGTTCGCTATAAACTGAATATGATCTATACGTTTTTTAGCAGTTTTCTTACGTGCCCAGTCATTACGTCTTTACGTCCAGAGAAGTTTTCTTACGTGCCAAGTTCGGTACGCGTGTCTTAGGTTCGCCATCCGTCAACTATACGGTGACATGAAACTGCAGCAAAACCTCCCTAAAACAACCACGTACTGTTCCAATAAAAATTGGTCTCTCCGAGAGGTGGTCTCTTAATGGAGGTCGTGTTTAAATCTAGATTTTAATTGTTGAAAAATAGTAACAATGTTACTTAAATTTATTTTTCACACTAGGAAAAAATATAAAAATTTAAGTATCAAAATAAAAGTTAAGTACATGAGTTAATTACTGCAGAGTTTAAAAAATGAACACATTGAGCTTTGCTTTAATTTTACAGTTTTATATTTTATAATTTTTATTTCCAAGTCCTTTCGAAGTTCAGTAAATAAATGTACTTTTTTGTGGACGGGAACAAATAATGACGATTTCATTACTTTATCTATTGCTTTGAGAGTTTTCCTTCAGAACAGGGCAGAGGAGTTTATTAACCGTCATCCTTAATTTGTAATCAGAGTCAAATCCATTGCCTAAAAAGGCATAAAGGGGTTTAAACACTTAAAAGTTACCGGGATAAAAAAAAAAAATCTAAACTTAGTTTAGAAGTTTGATGAATAATGCACTCTCCAGAATTATTTTTTCAATAAAACCTTCTTCAAGCGACCAGGAAAAAACGGAATTTATTTCATTTTCTTCAAAGAAATCGGTCTCTCATGGAGGGGGTTCAACTGGGAATGGAGGTCAAATTAGTATTGAGTCTATGGGAATAAATTTCGTTTCATGAAAAAATGGTCGTTGAGGGAGGTGGTCGCCTAATAGAGTTGGTCGCACAGGGAGGTTTCACTGTAGTTACTCAAATTCGGTAGAAAGTGAAATAAAACTCTAAAGTTTTCAAGCAATTATTTCAAGCTATTACAATGGGAAACTACGTTAGATTCTTTGTGCGTTACATACATTTGTGAGTTAGTGTAGTTTAAAACATTACATGACAATTCTAAATCCATGGCGTGCTCATGAATTCTCGGGAATTAATTCGGGGCAAGGAACTTAAAATATGGAGACTATCTACTTACTAAGAACACTTTTTGAAAATGAAACGAATATGAAACAAATTTCGAACATATTTCGAATATGAAACGAATTTTAAACTGTTACAAATATACAGTGATGTGAAGGTAGCTACCAATCCACATTAAGTCGAAAGTGAAATAAAATGCTCTAAAGTTTTTAAGCAATTACCTTAAGCTATTCAATGGGAAACTACGTTAGATTCTTTTTGCGTTATGTACATTTGTGAGTTAGTGTAGTTTAAAACGTTATATAACATTTCTAAATTCACGACGTCATCATGATTTCTCGGGAATTATATTTGGACAAGGAATTTAAAATATCGAGGCTATCTGCTCAACAAGAACACTTTTTGAAAATGAAACGAATATGAAACAAATTTCGAACGTATTTCGAATATGAAACGTATTTAAAACCTTTACAAATATACGGTGATATGAAGGTAGCTACTAATCCACATTCAATAGAAAGTGAAATAAAATGCTGTAAAGTTTTCAAACAATTACCTTAAGCTATTCAATGGGAAACTACGTTAGATTCTTTGTGCGTTATGTACATTTGTGAGTTAGTGTAGTTTTAAACGTTATATAACGTTTCTAAATTCACGACGTCATCATGATTTCTCGGGAATTATATAGTGCAAGGAATTTAAAATACGGAGGCTATCTGACACTAAGAACACTTTTTGAAAAACAAATTTTAAAGGCGTGAAAGAGCTCCAGCAGTATAAAGTTTTAGAAACGCCGTCTTCAATGAAATATATCAGAAGAAGGATAGGGATTGGACATTTTTCTGCCGGATTGTATCATGCTTTTCGTTTTCCAATTTTCTATTTCTTAGTGATACAAAGGGAATAAAACTATCTCCCTATATTAAATGTTTTTCCAGAAAAAGCCCTTCCCTCTCCTCCGCACATCTGGGGAAAATATCTGAATTCAACTTTGATTATCAGAAGGTGTAAGCAGACTCAGTGCGAATAAAGGATATTCGGAAATGTGCCCTGAAGGCGCAGGCTCAAGAAAAAAGGTTTCTATATTCAGATGTTATGCCTAGGTTGAATTATATTGCTTAGAAGTCTAGGCACTGTAGTTCAATATACCGAGGCTTAAGGCCCACACATCTGTAACTACACCTTAAAACATACATTTTTATATTTTAAAACCCAACTTATTTTTAATTTTAAAAGGGAAATTTTAAGAAAGTTCCAAAAGGCAAATTTTTAGGGAAAAATGGTTGTTGATGTACTTGAATCTTGGATAAGAACATATCAAAAGCATTGCTTCATTACTACTATTAATTTAAAGTTGTAGAAAGAGGTCAATAATTGTCATAGTAATACATAGTATACAATAATATAATAATGATATATTATTTAGTGTAATAGTTTATTTCTGATATCAACATCCCTTTTTCTATCTACTGTCGTGGGAAAAAAAGTAAACACCCCTACTAACTCTGCAACAAATTATTGTAGAAGAAAGTTACTGGTACCAAACAATTGGAAATAAAATCTACTTTTAAATGATTTATATAAAATTTGCTCAGGGAGTCATCTACATATCAAAACGGACCCAAACTTTGTTTTTCTCAATAGCAATACCCAAGTTTGATATAACCTCAATAGCAATACCCAACCACTGAGCTTCAGTGGTTAGAGCAGCAGTCTTGCATACTGTGGTCCCGGGTTCGATTCCTGGCTCTGGCTAATTTTTCACTCCAGTTGGGTTTATTGTATTTATTGTATCTATGTTTGTACAATATTTGTATAAAGCTTTAACTGTTGAATGCAGGCGTTATTTATGTGTGTATGTTGTTTTTAGTATATATTGTAGTATGTGTGTTTTATTATATAAATATGTAGGTCAACAGCCTTCATAACTGTGGCAAGGTTGAACTTAGCACGTTACATAGGTTTCGATAAAAACGGCTGTGACAGACGGGCAGACAGAAACACGAGTGATTTTATAATGGATTCCTTTTTACATTTTAACCTTTAACTGATGTCACAGAAATTGTCACATAACTAGTGTGAAGCGGTCTGTGAGACCGCTTGGCACGATTAACTCATAGGATGGTTTTTTTGTACTAAACTTTTTGCACAGGACTGTTATAATTAAAATTCACCTATTCAAAAGTCTCTGGTGATAGTACTAATGTTCCAAACGGAACAAAATTCCGGTAGTGTTTGTAGTTAAGCTGAAAATTGCACGTTAAACTATAAAAATTGAAAAAAGCCACGGTCTGAGAGACCGGTAACATCAGTTGAAGGTTAACTAGGAAACCCTAAAAAAAAAAACAAGATTTCTCAGTATTTTAAGGCTAGAAATTGGTTATGGGAAGAATAAAATACTTTATTTTTTTGGGGGTGGTAAAGAATAATTTTTGTTTATAGCTTCGGGTATGAAATCACTTTAAGAGACATTGTTCAAAACAAGCAACCATTAAAGAAAATATAAATCTTCCG
This sequence comes from Maratus speciosus, assembly GCA_963932465.1. Lineage (NCBI taxonomy): Eukaryota > Metazoa > Arthropoda > Arachnida > Araneae > Salticidae > Maratus > Maratus speciosus. The sequence goes on from OZ010799.1 coordinate 113,009,033, forward strand.
AAAGGAGCATGTTAAAAAATTCTTAATAATTATTGGAAAATAACTCACCCATTCTCAGCAAAAAGTTGTTGAAACTTTCTTTATTGATATTAGCTAAAGTTTCTTTGAGAGTGAGGGCGAATTCCGTTAACTGAGCTAAATGAGCCCATTTTTCTTTGACTGGGGCGTTAGGCTATAAAATAAATAAATTAATAAATCAACATGTTTTACTTTATATGCTAAAAAGAAAAATAAATAACGAATACATTTTACTGATTGCATGTTAATTTATTCACATTTAAAAGTAAGGAATAACTTACACCAGAGTATCTTAATATATCAGTGTTGCGGACAGGGTTCATGCTCAGATTCAAAGTTTTTTCCAGACTATAACAACCCATATTACAGAACTTATGGTATATTTCGACGCGTAAATAAGCACTAGGTTGGCGATAATGGCAACTATACTTGTATGTATTTATGCAGAATCTTCTCAACTAATCAAATATTATTAGCCGTCCATATGTCACTACTCAGATGTATAAAGTTTTTCGAATTTACTCTATTTTTCAGTTTGTATAAAGTGGCTCCAAAAACGTTATGCAATCAAAATAAGGATATTTGTACTGCTGTCGTTTGAGTGGATTACGTTCGATACAAAGAGTTAACAGATCAGTATATGCCTTTGGCGGCCATATTAAAGTCACAAGAGACTAAAAAGGAGATAAAAGTTTATGCAAAGTTAGCCGATTAGCGCACATCTATGACGATAATAATTAATAATGATCAATTAATTTACTTATAAAATTATGTTGTTGCCATCAAGATTTTAAAAATAAAGACTAGAATTTACACAAAGTGAAGCGTACTTTGTGCCAATCAGCGTACTTCATGACAGCTATAGCAATATGATAGTCAATGATTATGGTCCTATTTGTAAAAGTACGTGAATTGTTTAAAGTTGAATGTCTAACACAAATTATTCAAGAAATGACTATGCGCATGTAGTATTAATTTCTTTTTGCCGATAGTAGAAATACAGTAACAAAAGCCTGTGTGGCCGAGCGATAGAACGTTACTTTTCCCTAACCGTTTGCAAACGTACGAGGTGTGAACTCGATTCTCCCAAGATACATGCCTTCCCTGAGTGTATATTTTAGTTATTTGTGCCATTAAAAATTTCTTTTGTGCTTTATGGCTATTATTTGGCAACGACTTATAAATGAATTCTCGAGATTAGGTACACAAATCGGAATATACGAATAGATTCAAATCCCAAGACCCGCCAAGACACTGCAAAAGCTTAACAGTCTCTGCAATCGAGTGGTACAGTGCTACCTTTCCGCAAATAGATTTAGATCATAGGGGGAGGATGGTTCAATTTCCCTAAGGTGTAAATTTTTCCTGGTGTATAGCCTAGTTTTTTGTGCTCGTAAAAATTTATTTTGCCCTTTTTTTATCATTTTGATGACGACCCATAAACGAATATTTGAGATTTAACCCTTAAATGCCGGGTGTTGCTTTTCGGCAACATACCCAATTCAGGCTCTAAAATACTATTAGAATAATATTGAAGCTATAATGCCTAATGTTGCCAATAAAATACATTCTGAAAATATTATTAAATCGAATTTCAACATGTAGATGGCAACACTTGTGCTGTTTAAGAATAAAGATAGATTTGTTTTTTCAATTGTTGCTACTTGTTCTTTTTATTTTGTTTGGAAGCTTGCGTAATACCCTATCTTGTTTTGCAGTGAGCAAGTAAAATTTATATCTTATTATAGTTCCTAAAATTCTTGTGCATTTAATATTTAGAATTTTATCAAGGAAAATTAATTTCTCAATTACAGATCAGTATTACCGATTAATAACAAACTGTTTTTTAGCCGTAAACCATACTTAAAACAAAATATGATTTTTTAAAGTATTTTTCCCATGGTTTATTTAAAAAAGGAAAGCCGAAAAACATTATTACAATGATTTTTGAAAAATCAGGCATTTAAGGGTTAATACACGAGTCAAAATATATCGCTCACCCGCAAGAAAAGTGACACATCTCGCAAAAATTCATTTCGCGTTTTATTCCACTGATAGTTCTGTCATAGTCTTGATACAGAAAAGGCTTCATGTGTAGCTATGCGAAAAATCCCTTTATTACGCTATATGTCCATTTGTGACCACAGAAGAAGGGTGGATTGTGTGGGAAGGTAAAATTACCTAACCCTCCAAACATCATCCTACGTCTTCATTTTTAAGGGTTTTATGCTTTTATGCATGTTTTCATTCCTACATGCAGAGCTAAGTGCTATAATTTCATGTTACAGTAAAATCCTGCAAATTTTCTTTAGCCTCTTCTGTGACATTTACTTTTGTCGAGGTGTGTCACTTTTCTTGCGGGTGAGCGATATGTGCACAGTGAAAAACCAAGAAAAGATTAATAAAACCCACCAGATCTTAATATTTTATGCATAGGTGAATGAAAATAATCTTATGATTTTGCCGCAACGAAATATAAAGGGAGGGATTTTGTGCAATGCATCGGCCAATAGTGCTATAAAGGGAAGGCTTTCAGGCTGGACTTCTGAACAGAAAGTGACAAAAATTATGGTTCTCGTACATTGAAAACTCTAAAAAGCTTTCACAGTCGCGGCACAGGATGAGTTGGTATTGAACCTGCGAACATAAGTCCTAGCCTCCCATTTTGCGATCAACATACTAACCACTGAGTTGGGTGGGCCCTTGAAATATGGAATTGCATATCCGAGGTGAAGGTCACAGGGATCATGATCCCCCACCCCCCTCTGAACAAATATTTATTAACTGATGTCACTGAATTCTTTCAATTCCCCGCCCCCAGCTCAACAATTCGAATCTTTTTGACTCTTTAAATCTCTACTCAAATCCAAATTAGGTAATTTTCGACACATCATGAAGTCAATTTTAATCTTAGATGCAAGATATTTGAAAATGCACCTACTGAGAAACTATGTAATGTCGCGCTGTCGAGTGGGACAGTACGACCCTGTATGTGATTAAATAGTGTTTTCAATTTTTCGATAAAAGCAAAGAATCTTATGAAATTTTCCGTAAAATTTTGTGTTTAAACGGAATTTTCGGACGCCACAGCCAATTGCTCTATCGTGACATTTCTGTGGCTATCAAATCCTAAAATTGGCTAAAAACGCATTTTCTGAATGATTCTTTGCTTTTATAAGAAAATGGGAAGCTCTTAAATTTCTTGGTAGCTAAATAAAATCTGTAAATTTAATATTTAAAAAAATATTGATGAATTTTTTTTTCGTATTTCCGAATGAAAATGATTTTGCGAAAGTATCAGAAAAATAGTCACTTTCTATTTCAGAATGACTTTCAATATAAAAATTTCTCATGAAGTGATGTGATCCCCCCCCCCCCCAAAAAAAAAAAAAAAAGAGTACAAAAAAAAGACCGACCCCCCTCTAAATGGAGGGCTGGATCTGCCCTTGGAAATATGTAGGAAGAGCATTATGGATGTATATACTCAGAGGCGGATTAACCAACTCCCGGGCTCCTAGGCTGGACTTTCTGCCCCCCTCCCCCCCCCCCCCACATCGCCCAAAGCAATATATATAATACAATTATGACGCTCAAAGTCTAGTGAACCGATTTCTTTTATGTGTCTCTATAAATGAACGGCAAATGCTATGATGAATCTATAATGCTTCTATATATGAATTCTATAGTGAATATAGAATAGTGAATATAGCTTCTATATAGAATTCTATAGAATTCTATAGTGAATCTTGTAGTAGTATATATAGTCTAATCTTGTCTTGAAATTCGGTTATTTATATCAATTTCAATACATTTGAAGTAGCGTAATGTCATTAAAATAGTCTGCAAACGATTTTTCTCTCGAATTTTCCGGAAGGTTCCGGAAAAAAGTGGTGGCATTAAGATGGCACGGCTTTTTGCTGTTACGTTTCACAACAAAGTAGTGAAACATTCCAATTTTTCAGAAACAATCTGTAATATATACTTCGAGTACTTTCATATCAAGTCTGAAAAATTGGAATCTTTCATTACTTTGTTGTGAAACGTAACAGCAAAAAGCCGTGACATCTTAATGCCATCCCTTTCTTCCGGAACTTTCCGGAATTTTTTTTACAATTGACCATAATGAATTCTTTTGAGTGCCCCTGTAAATGAACTGTTAATGCTACACACTTCATATTCAATACCGAACATGCCATGGTAAAAATCAGTAACATATATCAATTACATGAAAATCCGAGTATATTTACGTGAGTTAGAGCGTGGAAAGACAGACAGACAAACCGAAGTCATAAACACTTTTCAATTTTGTTGGAAATGTTAAAAAGAGAACAAAATTCTCAGCACCGGTCCCCCTCCTTTGGGCCCTTTGGCTTCAGCTTACGAAGCCTAATGGGTAATCCGCCTCTGTATATACTGAAGCATTACTATATAAAGCGGGAAATGTATTATGAAATCTGAGCCGAAATATAGAAACTATTGTATAATATATGAAAAATGGCAACTTTGGAAATTTCACAGATAAAGCAAACACACACTTAAAAACAGAAAAAAACTTAGATTTTCTTTTAAAGTTTCATTTATATTTAAAAATGTAAACTAAGATGCAGTATTTTTAAAAATATGTTGTTTCTCTATTTTAAAAGAGCAAGGAAAACTGAAAAAAGAAAATACTTACGTTGTAGTTGTCATCTGTTAAGCCACTAGCAGCCATATACGTTGAGCCAATAGTTTTAATTTTGATTATATCTTTGAATCTTGGCTCGTCTAATAACTATAAAAATGTAATAATAAACAAATAAGTAATAATAATTAAAGTAATTGTGCAGCTGAAATAAAAATTATAAATGAAAAATCTGCATTTAACCATTCACTTTAATTTGGGTTATAGTTCTTAATCTTAGCTTGCTTAGTAACAATAAAATAAAAAAGAAAAGTGCCCAGCTAAACTGATGGCATTGAGCTCACAGACTATTCACACTAATTGTATATTATACTCTTATTTTAAAGAATAATGCCACTCAAAAAAATAAGTGAAGGGGAATTAGCCCCCGTTTCCCCCTTTATACTTAACCAGTGAACCTCCAAATCTAATCAGGGAAGCTCCTTATCATAATAAACCGGTATACCAAATTTGGAGCAAATCGAATAATCTTGCAAAAAAAAAAAACATTTATCTAAATTAAGGTGGTGGACTAAACCCCTTTATCCTTAACCAATGAATCGCCAAAACGAATCAGGGAAGCTCCTTAACATAATAAACCAGTATACCAACTTCGGAGCAAATCGAATCATTCTGCATGAAAAACCCATTTATCTAAATTAAGAGGGGCGGGCAAACCTCCCTTTTCCCCCTTTACCCTTAACCAATGAACCCCAAAACTAATCAGGGAAGTTCCTTAACTTAATAAACCAGTATACCAAATTCGGAGCAAATCGAATCATTCTGCATGAAAAACGCATTTATCTGAATTAAGGGGGGTGGACTAACCCCGTTTTTTCCCCTTTATCCTTAACCAATGAACTCCCAAAACTAATCAGGGAAGTTCCTTAACATAATAAACCGGTATACCAAATTCGGAGCAAATCGAATCATTCTGCATGAAAAACCCATTTATCTGAATTAAGGGGGAGTGGACTAACCCCGTTTTTCCCCCTTTATCCTTAACCAATGAACTCCCAAAACTAATCAGGGAAGTTCCTTAACATAATAAACCGGTATACCAAATTCGGAGCAAATCGAATGATTCTGCATGAAAAACTCATTTATCTGAATTAAGGGGGTGGACTAACCCCCCTTTTCCCCCTTTATCCTTAACCAATGAACCCCCAAAACTAATCAGGGAAGTTCCTTAACATAATAAACCGGTATACCAAATTCGGAGCAAATTGAATGATTCTGCATGAAAAACCCATTTATCTGAATTAAGAGGTTGGACTAACCCCCCTTTTCCCCCTTTATACTTAACCAGTGAACCTCCAAATCTAATCAGGGAAGCTCCTTATCATAATAAACCGGTATACCAAATTTGGAGCAAATCGAATAATCTTGCAAAAAAAAAAAACATTTATCTAAATTAAGGTGGTGGACTAAACCCCTTTACCCTTAACCAATGAACCCCCAAAACTAATCAGGGAAGTTTCTTAACATAATAAACCGCTATACCAAATTCGGTGCAAATCGAATCATTCTGCATGAAAAACACATTTATCTGAATTAAGGGGGTGGACTAACCCCGTTATTCCCTCTTTATCCTTAACCAATGAACTCCCAAAACTAATCAGGGAAGTTCCTTAACATAATAAACCGGTATACCAAATTCGGAGCAAATCGAATCATTCTGCATGAAAACCCCATTTATCTGAATTAAGGGGGGGGGGGTGGACTAACCCCGTTTTTCCCCCTTTATCCTTAACCAATGAACTCCCAAAACTAATCAGGGAAGCGCCTTATCACAGTGAACCTAGGAAAAAATTTTGAAGCAAATCGGATGTTTCTATCAAGAGTTATCGCGTTACGTACATACGTACATACATACATACATACATACAGAACGGGCGGGCACATAAGCTCTCAGGCTTTGATAGCCTGTGAGCTAAAAAAGAAAATTTTAAATTACATTTTTTAAAAATGGCAACCCTTTTGAAACAAGATGGCGAATGAAGCTTGCCAACGAACTCGGTCGAGACATTGGTATGTACTATGTACAGACCAAATTACATTCAAATCGGTTCATAAATACGCCTGTTATCGCGTGACAAAAATCAGGTCGTTTTAAAATGTCAGCAACAATAGAAATTCAAAATGTTATAACTCAGCCATTTTTTTAGATATAGACGAAACAAAACCTGTTCCGGAAACTTTGTATTAAGGTCAAACACATACGAAAAAAATCTTTTTCATTTACCAATTTTTTGGTATCTCATTTTAAATTTAATTTTTTTTTAATTTTTTTAAATGGCCGCCATTTTGAAACAAGATGGCGGATGAAGCTGGCCAACGAACTCGGTTGAGTTATTTGTATGTACTATGTACAGACCAAATTACATCCAAATCGGTTCATAAATACGTCTGTTATCACGTGCCAAAAATCAGGGCGTTTCAAAATGTCAGCTTCGCTTGAAATTGAAAATGCTATAACTCAGCCATTTTTTAAGATATTGACGAAACAAAAACTGCTACGGAGTCTTTGTATTAAGGTCAAATACATAAGAAAAAAATATTTTTCCATTTTCAATTTTTTGGTACCACATTTCAAATTTTAAATTTTTTAAAAAATTTTAAATGGCTGCCATTTTGTTTCAAAATGGCGGATGAAGCTGGCCAACGAACTCGGTCGAGACATTGATATGTACTACGTACACACCGAATTACATCCAAATCGGTTCATAAATACGAGAGTTACAGTGTGACATAGGTCAGATATATATATATATATATATATATATATATATATATATATATCAATTTTGAACGGAGGGTGGTTTCGGAGTCATGATCGATGAAAATATACCAAAATTTTTTGAAATCGCTTTCCTCCGAACGGCTGCAATAGGTAGCTTTTTGTAAAGAAAGCTACCTAATGTCAGCCACAATAGAAATTCAAAATGCTATAACTCAGCCATTTTTTTAGATATAGACGAAACAAAACCTGTTCCGGAATCTCTGTATTAAGGTCAAACACATACGAAGAAAATCTTTTTCATTTTCCGATATTTTGGTATCTCATTTTAAATTTTAATTTTTAAAATTTTTTTAAATGGCCGCCATTTTGAAACAAGATTTGCGGATGAAGCTGGCCAACGAACTCGGTCGAGACATTGGTATGTACTATGTACACACCGAATTACATCCAAATCGGTTCATAAATACATCTGTTATCACGTGACAAAAATCAAGACGCTTCAAAATGTCAGCCACGCTAGAAATTCAAAATGCTATAACTCAGCCATTTTTTAAGATATAGACGAAACAAAAACTGCTCCCGAACCTTTTTATCAAGGTCAAACACATAAGAAAAAAATATTGTTTCAATTTTCAATTTTTTGGTACCACATTTCAAATTTAAATTGTTCTTAAAAATTTAAATGGCCGCCATTTTTAAACAAGATGGCGGATGATGCTGGCCAACGAACTCGGTCGAGACATTGGTATGTACTATGTATAAACGAAGTTACATCCAAATCGGTTCATAAATACGCCTTTTATCGCGTGACAAAATTCAGGACGTTTCAAAATGTCAGCCACGCTAGAAATTCAAAATGCTATAACTCAGCCATTTTTTAAGATATAGACGAAACAAAAACTGCTCCGGAGTCTTTGTATAAAGGTCAAATACATAAGAAAAAAATACTTTTCCATTTTCAATTTTTTGGTACCACATTTCAAATTTAAAATTTTTTTAAAAATTTTAAATGGCCGCCATTTTGAAACAAAATGGCTGATGAAGCTGGCCAACGAACTCGGTCGAGACATTGGTGTGTACTATGTACACACCGAATTACATCCAAATCGGTTCATAAATACGAGAGTTACAGTGTGACATAGGTCAGATATATATATATATATATATACAGAAAACAACCATTTTGGTTATATCATTGAATTCTGTGCCCTTGATAACGTAATTCAATGAATAAGCTTTTCAATTTTTGTCGGTGTCCACTTTTTTCTTTTTTCTTCCATAATAATTCTTATAATATATATATATATATATATTTTTTTAATACTTACAGCTTTAATTCATAATAATTGACGGTGGTAGGTTATGTTTAATTAATGTAATATATATATATATATATATATATATATATATATATCAATTTTGAACGGAGGGTGGTTTCGGGGTCTGGGGGTCATGATCGATGAAAATATACCAAAATTTTTTGAAATCGCTTTCCTCCGAACGGCTGCAATAGGTAGCTTTTTGTAATGAAAGCTACCTAAAAGCTACCTAAAAGAAGAAAAAAAAAACTGAAATTTGAAATCTAAAATCCGAACATGTTTTTTTATTTTACGAATTTTGTCTCACCATATGATTTAAATTTAAATGAAAAAAAAAATAACAACCTATATGCCATCAATTCGGAATAAAGTTTAATTATCATCTGTATCATATTAAAAACATTCTTTGTTTTGAAATGTTTCTGGAAAAAAAAAACAACAACAATGGATTAGAAGAGCATGCATTTGCGATTTCCGAAGGGAAATACACTTATTTGATTATTAATAAAAGGTGTCAAAAACATGGTTTTAATATTACTACATGCAAAATAAGTGGCGTAATTGAAGTCCTGAGTGGAAGAAGATGTTATGTAACAAAAACTAGAATTAGAAAAAATTGAAGTGAAAGTTTTTTATTGTAATTTATTTATTTATTTAATTCCTTCTTAGTAGCATATTTTTGATTTGTTAATAGGTGGTAACACTTTTAGAAAAGAATATTAAAATTTAATTATTAAAATTAGAAATTATTTTCTCCATTAAAATTTTTGAATATAAAAACATTAAATATTGAAAGGCTATTGTCTCATATCTTCATTACAGTAGAACCCCGCTAATCCGAACTAATTTGGACCAGTGCCTGTTCGATTACAAAAAATTCGGATTACCCGAAATTCCGATAAAAATAGGAAGGAAAAAGATACGTGCTAAAGAAATGTAAGTTATATATACTCAGTAGTACAGTAAACATAATCTAATCCGACATCTTAAGGTCCGGCACGACTTTCGGAAAAAATAATATTTCTTGTTTAATTACTCCTGAAATTTATAATAATCCAATGCTATTTCAGAATGAGGAATTACGTAACAACCCATTACAAAAGGTTCAAAATCGCGAATCTATAAATAGCTCAGTCACCATGTTTACGAGAGGAAAAGAAAAAAAAATTCTCTAGATACTTTTCAAAATCAAGCTGTTGAAAGGAAAAAGAAATTTTTATCATCTGAATTAAATACTTTTTTGCATTTTAGAAAAGAATTTTATAGTGACTGGCAAACAAACTAGCATTCGAGATTTTGTTAAGATGGCTTCTACGAGTAGGCCTACAGTGCACGTTTTCATTTTATATCCGTTTACGTATGTTGTACTTTTACGTTATAAAGTATTTTTTCTATTCTATTCAAACTGTTTAAAAAATAAAAAAACATGCTTTACTGCCATTTTTTGTTTAATTCTAACTTCTGCACGTTTTCCCCAACATTCGCCCTGTAATCCAGAAAATTTTGTAATCCGGCATGCAATCAAGTATAATTTTCGAAAATAAAATCAGTTCTGATTAACCGGAATTTCAGATTAGTGGGATTCAGATTAGCAGGATTCTACTGTAGGGGAGACCGGGGCTAGTTGGCTACAGGGGTAAGTAGGCGCAGTCCTCATAAATCGCCTGTTTGTGGATAGATTGCGCAACCAGTCACAGAGTAACAATCCTCAGTGTAGTTTTGAATCGTTACCTACGTGCAGTGGACATTTATTAGGATTTTTCTGTTTTTTGCACTCATGAGTAATTTTTTGTTGCTTCATTCTTTTTCTAATTTCTAATACTTATCTTAATATTTACGATTTAACTTGTGCAGTTTTTCTTAGTGTATGATTAACTGTACCTACCCCATATGTGATTTACTTGGATTATTTATGCTTAGAGGATCACATGTCCCTTTTGTGAAGAAATTTATTATGGGGCAAGTAGGTGTTGGAGTTTAAGTGGCCTATCAAGCCAAAAGCACCCCATTCTCGATAGCAGGAATTCGCTGTCTCATATTTAAACAATTAGAAAAAATCTCTTGTGGCTATGCTGCTTTTGAAATGGAAATAGGTAAAATGCTCTTACCTGGGATTCATCAATATCGCGATGACGTATAACTTCATCGGTGTGGCGTGGTCAGGGATTTATCCAAAAGCTTCTTGAAGAAATTATTTTTATTTTATTTTGTGAAGCATTATTTATCCTTTGAAGTATCCTTTGAGAGCTTAATATGAATCGCTAAATCCATGGGAAGATATAATGTAATATGAATTAGTATTGTGTGTTTTTACGATAAAGAAAGATTCAACTTTTAGCTTTAAATACTTATAATTAAACATATTACTGGAGTACAAGAAACTCCGTCTTAACAGAGAGGCTACATGATTAAGAGTGATAATACATAAAGCTGCTAAAACACATATTCGCAGCGTAGAAAAAAATATATAATAATTAAAGGTGTCTGGCAACAGTCAAAATGTGCAGATGTTCCTTTTAGTTACATATTAGTGATGAAATCTTAGTTATTAGAACATATGCTTTAGAGAGTTACTCAAGTGGTCTGTAATAGCACTCATTATCAAATGCGGAAGTAAAAAGAAGTAGTTCGTAAATTGGCTTGTTAAAATGATCTGTGTTTAGTAACAAGTTCTTTCTTTTCTTTTTTTTTTTTTTTTTAATCACTTTTAGCAGTTGCCGAAGAACATCTGGGGAATTAAATTTAACACCCCTCCTTAATCTCCTCAGATGGATAAGGTAACAAGTTCATAGTCTTGATGTCACACAAAAGTTGAGGTTTGGGTGTGGGCTTTGTCAAGCAGTCAGCAATCATGTATTGCGTGGGACAATATTTTAATTCGATAATTTTATCTTCCTTTAATTGTCTTATGGCGTGAAAGCGGATATCAATGTGTTTTGTCCGCTTCGAAAATTTTTCATTTTCTATCATCTTTATACTGCTTTGGTTGTCATGGTAAAGTAAAATAGGTTTTACTTGATACAAGTTAAGATCTTCTAGCAGTTTTAATAGCCATAAAATTTCTTGTCCTGCGGTTGCTGCAGCCACATATTCCGCTTCAGCGGAAGAATATGCAATGCTTGACTGTAATTTTGTAGTCCATTGAATGGGATTATCACCCAGAAAAAAAATATTGCCGGTGGTTGATTTTCTATTTTTAGTGTCCCCAGCCCAATCAGCATCAGCATACGCGATGAGTATTGGTGGTTTATTTTTACTTATTGTTAGGCATAGGTTTTTTGTGCAATTGAGGTAAATAATAATTCTTTTTGCCGCTTTCCAATCCTTCTCGCGTGGCGTTGCACTTCTCCTACTAAGTATATTTACTGGTGCCATAATGTCGGGTCGAGTGACTGTGGCAATATACAAGAGCGAACCGATCGCTTGCCTAAACTTTGTATTGTTCGGAAGTAAATTGTCGCTATCTTCTAATTTATAGAAACCTACTTCCATCGGTGTACCAATAGGTCTTGCATCTGTTAAATTTAACTTTCTAACCAAATCTTCTATTTTTGACTTTTGGTTTAATTTGTAACCATCATTCGTTTTGATTATGTTGGTTCCTAGGTACTGACTTATTTCGCCTAAGTCTTTTACTCCGTACTCATTTTGCAATTGTTTTATTACATCTTTAATTATTTCACTTTTACTCGCGATTAAAATATCGTCAACGTAGACGATGATATAAGTGAAATTTTCCTTTTCTTTTCTAGTAAACAAACATGAGTCAGCAGTGCTTTGCACAAAATTCATGTTTTTTAATGATTCTGCGATCTTTTTGTGCCAGGCTCTAGCTGCCTGCTTTAAGCCGTAGATTGTTTTATTCAGTTTACACACTTTGTTTTCACAATTTTTTTCTATAAAACCCTCTGGTTGTTTCATGAAAATTTCTTCTTCTATTTCGCCGTGAAGAAATGCAGTGTCGATATCAATGTGTTGAACAGAAAGATTTTTATATGCCGCTGAGGCTAAAAATGTGCGGATTGTTGTGTGTGAAACTACGGGTGCGAAGGTTTCATCATAATCTTCGCCGTACTTCTGATTATATCCTTTCGCTACTAAACGGGCCTTGTATTTTTGTACATTTCCTAAATTATCTAACTTTCTCTTAAAAATCCACTTACAACCAATAATTTTCTTATTTGGTGGGGGATCCACTAAGTCCCAAGTTTTATTTTTCTTTAATGAGTGGATTTCTTGTTGAGCGGCTTTGAGCCAATTTTCTTTTTCTACTGGGTTGTTCATGTTTGCTATGTCATAAAAATCGGTTGGTTCGAATGTGTCATTTGTTTTTACGTGACATACGTATCTGTCGGGTGGTACTCCTCTATTTGACCTCTGAGACCTTCTCGGTTCTACGTCGGGTTGTTTGGACGCGGTTGGTTCTTCGTCCGAATTACTTAACTCTGTTTGAATGTAGTTGTTGTCATTGTCTGAGTTTGCTACCTCTTCGCTTTCTTTTAAGTTGTTTTCACTATTTTCTATAAATTTAACTGTTCTCGCTATTATTATTTTGTTTTCTTTTGTAAATATACGGTAACCTTTTGATTTGTTGTCATACCCCACAAGTATTCCTTCCTGCGCTCTATCATCTAATTTGTTTCGCTGATGTTTCTGTATATAGGCATAAGCTTTACAGCCGAATGTACGCAGGTAGTGTAAGGTGGGTTTTCGGTTGAACCAAATTTCGAACGGTGTTTTGTTTGTTATTTTGGTTGGTAGCCTATTCTGCAGGTGATTGGCGGTATTTATGGCTTCTCCCCAGAATTTTTGAGGTAAGCCTGCTTCGGAGAGTAGACTCCTAGTCATATCTAATAATGACCTATTCTTTCTTTCCGCTACGCCGTTTTGGCTCGGACAAAATGGTACCGTAAACTGGTGTTGGATACCTCTTGCCCTTAGGTATTCTTCCGTTTGTTTACCTAAATATTCCCCTCCGTTATCGGATCTAATAGCTTTAGGGAATCTGCCGAATTGGGTTTTCACCATGGCTACATAATCTTTTAACTTTTCGTGAACTTCATTTTTATGCGAAAGTAAGTAAATTACTGTGAACCTTGAATAGTCGTCTATAAAAGTGACGAACATTGTTTTTCCCCCGATAGTAGGTGTACCGATAGATGTGCACACGTCCGTGTGTATCAGATCGAGCACTTTGCTTGTTTTGGGACATTTTGTTGATTTCGGATATGGGGCATCACTTATTTTTGTTTGGATACATATTTCACACAATGCATTATGATTACAGTTATTTATTTTTATACCGTCTGCTAAGTTTTTATTTATTAATTCTTTTATCGCATTATAGTTACGATGGCCAAGTCGTTTGTGCCAAACTTCTATGCAATTTTTATTTTTACATTCATGTGCAATGTTTACTTTATTAGTTTCAGCGCTTTCTAATAATTCGACTTGATATAAATTATTTTTCATTCTTGCTTCAAGATAAATATTCCCGTTTCGGGATAACGTGCATTTTTCTTTATCGAAAATTAATTTATAGCCATTCTGTGTTGCTTTGCTTACCGATATGAGGTTCGATTCTAATTCTGGTACATATAATACTTCTTTTAATGTGATTGTGTTTATCCCTCCATCGGATGTTTTTGTTTTAAATGTCGTTTCACCTGTACCGTGTGAATTCAGTGTTTTGCCATTGGCAATGATGACTGTCGTCTTTTCAGTGTCGTTAAACTTAGTGAATGCATCTTTACTGTTTAGAATGTGTGTCGATGAACCTGAGTCGATTATCCAGGTTTGTTTTCCTGGTTTCTGGACTAAAAAAGCTGCGTCGCTGCGTTTTCCTGAATTGCCCTGTGTTTTGTTAATCCGAATTGGTTCTGTTTCACGGTTTTTGTTTTCTCTATAATTGTTTGCGTCTTCATAACATAACGATGATGTGTAATACTTGGATTTGTGCGGCTGTTGTTTTTGTGACGGTGAGTAAGTGTTTCTGTTCTTAAGATGCCAGCACTCTCTGTATGTATGGTTTTTTAATTTACAGTATGTACACTGTTTGTCCTTTTTATTATAGTGTTCAGCCGGAAACCTTTTATGCGTTTTAAACGCTTTTGAGGAATTCTCGCTCTGATCTGTGTTTTCTAAACGTCTTGTATATTCATCAGTGAGTTTTCCTTTTATAAACTCTGAATTAAGTTCATTTTCTGGACGGGCCTCGAGGGCTATAATTAAGGTGTTGTAGCTAGGTGGTAATGAACAAAGTAACAGAGCTGAAATGCGCGAATCATTAATAGTTTCGCCTATGGCTGAAAGTTTATCAACAAGTTCTAAAATATGTGTAATGTGTTTTATTAGATTGCCGTTTTCTGGGAGTTTTGCTCCGTATAATTTTCTCAGCAAATATAACTTGCTTGAGAGATTAGCCCTTTCATGAATTGTTTTTAAAGCTTGCCAGGTTTCTCTGGCAGTGTTTAAGTGCTTTACATGCACGATCTGTGAGTCTTCAATACTCAAGTTGATAATTGCACGTGCTTTACGGTCCCTCTTCGTCCAGTCCGTGGTAATTGGATCTGGGGGATTTTGTGTTATTACATCAAACAATTCTTCTTTTATTAAAATCATTTCTGCGCGAAATTTCCAATTTGAGTAATTATGCGAATTTAATTTTTCGACAATTTGGACGTCTTTTATCCCTGCCATGTTTACTCTTATTTATATATCCGACGAACCTATTTCCTTTTTATTTATTTAGTTACTGTAAAATGAACGATTTCTTTTTTTTATTATTATTATTACTCACAACCAACAAATTGTTCATTCACTAATTATTTAAATGTTCATTACATAAAACATAAATATATAAATGTTTCTTTTTCATTCACCTTAATATTTCTGGTACAATAACATTCATTATTTTATTCAATGCAGCATCTTTTTATTTTTTTTTTTTATTCAGAACATGAATACTTTTAATATTTATAATCTAAGCCACTATATAAAATTTTTCTTCTTTTTCGCTAAACATGAGCACTTTATCTGTCTCATTAATCTTTTTGTTGGAGTTTAAGTGGCCTATCAAGCCAAAAGCACCCCATTCTCGATAGCAGGAATTCGCTGTCTCATATTTAAACAATTAGAAAAAATCTCTTGTGGCTATGCTGCTTTTGAAATGGAAATAGGTAAAATGCTCTTACCTGGGATTCATCAATATCGCGATGACGTATAACTTCATCGGTGTGGCGTGGTCAGGGATTTATCCAAAAGCTTCTTGAAGAAATTATTTTTATTTTATTTTGTGAAGCATTATTTATCCTTTGAAGTATCCTTTGAGAGCTTAATATGAATCGCTAAATCCATGGGAAGATATAATGTAATATGAATTAGTATTGTGTGTTTTTACGATAAAGAAAGATTCAACTTTTAGCTTTAAATACTTATAATTAAACATATTACTGGAGTACAAGAAACTCCGTCTTAACAGAGAGGCTACATGATTAAGAGTGATAATACATAAAGCTGCTAAAACACATATTCGCAGCGTAGAAAAAAATATATAATAATTAAAGGTGTCTGGCAACAGTCAAAATGTGCAGATGTTCCTTTTAGTTACATATTAGTGATGAAATCTTAGTTATTAGAACATATGCTTTAGAGAGTTACTCAAGTGGTCTGTAATAGCACTCATTATCAAATGCGGAAGTAAAAAGAAGTAGTTCGTAAATTGGCTTGTTAAAATGATCTGTGTTTAGTAACAAGTTCTTTCTTTTCTTTTTTTTTTTTTTTTTAATCACTTTTAGCAGTTGCCGAAGAACATCTGGGGAATTAAATTTAACAGTAGGCGCATTGAACGCGGGGCAAGTTGGCTCGGTGTTTGATGTGCATTGGTAGCTTGAAAATCAGCAAACAACGAGAAAAGTTGTTGCAATGCAAGATTTTGGGCACACGTGGCTTGTCCAAACAGAGACACTCGATTTTTTATTTGTGGCAACTGTAACTCTGATGACGATATAGAGTAGGATAGGAGTTACTCATTGTTAATGTTTTATTCATTATTTTTATGTCTGTATAATTTAGAATTTACATTGTACGGCTGTAACGCCTTAGTCTAAACTTACTGGTAATAATGAAATTGATTTCGCTTAACTGCGTGTCTTATTTGAGCTTCATTTAAATTTTTATAAAGCGTGTGCCAACTTACCCCATAGGTATAGGCAACTTGCCCCGTGACGGGGTAGGTTGGCTCACAATTTTCCTTTTACTTTAGGCTTCCGCTACACATAAACTACAAAAGCTACAAACTCAAAACTCCGGGTATGTATAGCCAAATGTCTGTTTTTTAAAAGTGCAGTTAAAGTTTGTTAAAAAACTTAAATAAAAAATTTATAAAAATAAAAAACTAAAAACTGCGCCTACTAGACCCGGTCTCCCCTACTAATTAGAGTTTTAGTATTTTAGTTTCACCATATGATATCATAATACCTCATAACGTTTTAATCCATAAAACAAGATATTTTTTGAGAAAATGTATCATAATATGTTCTTGCATTGAGCTCTTCAATTGTAATCAAACAAAATTAACAGATTTTTTTTTCTAAACAAATTTTATTTTCTGTAATTTTCTTACGAAATAAATTTATGCTTATCTCTCTTCTTTATGTATATTTTTGTATAGTTTATTTATGATAGTAAAATTTCCATTTTGAAGTTCATATAGAAAGTTTAAATAATTTAAAGTTCAAAAAATATCATTTTATACATTCAAACTGTCTATAACGATAACCTGTCTATAACAATATTTTATCTAGGTCTTACAGTATCGTTATAGACAGGTTTCATTGTATATGTTTAGCAGAAAGTTTTAATTTTGGTTATATTTTTTAATCTCGATTCGTCCAATAGTTAAAAATAATTAATAAGATTAATGATAAACGTAAAATAAAATTTTCGATAATATTTAGATATAATAATTTAAAGTTTAAAAGGTAAGAAACCTTATAGTCTTTAGATTTTCTTGTCATTCATAGGTCAGTAAAGAAGTGAAAAAAGAGTCCAAGTACTTCTTCAGATTATACTTATAAGGATTCAGATTATTATTATACATCAATTTCAATTATTTATATTATAACTTAATTTTTTTCTATCTTCTTCATGGGCCGCTAAACACCATAGTTTTATAAAACTTAACAAAAGCTTTACTGAACAATACGAATAAATATTACAGTGCTATCGGTTAGTGATTAATAATTTTATAACCTTTCTTAAGGTATAATGTTTATGAAAGGACTAGAATCGATAAGTGTATGAAAGAGGCCATGAAAGAAGCAACTTCAGTTATTTATACTATAATTAAATATTTTTCTATTTCCTTCATGGACTGGTTAAAACCATAGCTTTATAAACCTTGACAGAAACTTTGCTGAACATTCAAAACAAATATTACACCACTATCGGTTAGTAAATAACAATTTTATAAATTTTATAAACTTTCTTAAGGTATCATAATGTTTATGAAAGGACTAGAATCCATAAGACTATGAAAGAGGCCATGAAAGAAGCAACTTGAGTTATTTATAGTATAACTTAATATTTTTTTTCTTCCTGGAACACTTAAAACCATAGGTTTATAAATCTTGACAGAAACTTTACTGAACAATCCGAACAAATATCACAATACCATGGGTTAGTAAATAATAATTTTATAACCTTTCTTAAGATACAATATTAATGAAAGGACTAGAATTGATAAGAATATGAAAAAGGCCATGAAAGAAGCAACTTCAGTTATTTATACTATAAGTTAATATTTTTTTTTCTTCGTGGAACACTTAAAACCATAGGTAAATCTTGACAGAAACTTTACTGAACAATCCAAAAAATATCACAATACCATGGGTTAGTAAATGATAATTTTATAACCTTTCTTAAGATACAATATTAATGAAAGGATTAGAATCGATAAGAATATGAAAAAGGTCATGAAAGAAGCAACTTCAGTTATTTATACTATAATTTAATATTTTTTTATTTTCTTCATGGAACACTTAAAACCATAGGTTTATAAACCTTAACAGAAACGTTTTGAACCTTCAAAGCTAATATTACAACACTATCTGTTAGTAAATAACAATTTTATAAACTTTCTTAAGGTATCATAATGTTTATGAAAGGACTAGAATCCATAAGACTATGAAAGAGGCCATGAAAGAAGCAACTTGAGTTATTTATAGTATAACTTAATATTGTTTTTCTTCCTGGAACACTTAAAACCATAGGTTTATAAATCTTGACAGAAACTTTACTGAACAATCCGAACAAATATCACAATACCATGGGTTAGTAAATAATAATTTTATAACCTTTCTTAAGATACAATATTAATGAAAGGAATAGAATTGATAAGAATATGAAAAAGGCCATGAAAGAAGCAACTTCAGTTATTTATACTATAAGTTAATATTTTTTTTTTCTTCGTGGAACACTTAAAACCATAGGTAAATCTTGACAGAAACTTTACTGAACAATCCAAAAAACATCACAATACTATGGGTTAGTAAATGATAATTTTATAACCTTTCTTAAGATACAATATTAATGAAAGGATTAGAATCGATAAGAATATGAAAAAGGCCATGAAAGAAGCAACTTCAGTTATTTATACTATAACTTAATATTTTTTTTATTTTCTTCATGGAACACTTAAAACCATAGGTTTATAAACCTTGACAGAAACTTTTTGAACCTTCAAAGCTAATATTACAACACTATCTGTTAGTCAATAACAATTTTATAACCTTTCTCAAGATATAATGCTAATGAAAGGACTAGAATCGATAGAGTATGAAAGAGGCCATGAAAGAAGCAATTTCAATCATTTATACTGTAACTTATTTTTTTTTCTATTTTCTTCATGGATCGTTTAAAACCGCAGTTTTATAAACATTGATAGGAACCATATCAGATGTAAATTTCCAACCGAGCGAAAAATGTCCGGATCAGGATTCGAACCACGGATCTTTTGGCTGAAGCCGCCAATGCTCAACCAAAGGGTTGGCGAACCTATGGCACGCATGCCAGAGTTGACACTTAAGACAATTTTTCTGACACGCTATGAAAAAAAAATTATAGTCATTAACGCATTCTTTTTTTTTCTATTATAATCAATAACATTTTGTTGCACACGGGCAGACTATCACAAATAATGCAACTATTTTTGCATGATTAGCACATCAAATAAATTTTCTTTTGGTGTTATGTTATGCAGGGTTTTTAACATGTATTTTACCTTTCTATACGAATTTATAAAATTGCATTTTTCAGACTAATTTTGTTAGACAGTCACTGCAATAAGATGGCAAATGGATCCAATTTCTATGCCTATTTACAAAACTATTAAAATATGAATCAGTTATAAAGAATTCTCCATCGAACGCTCCATCGAAAATCTCATTAATAAATTATTAATAAATTGTTTAATACAACTTGGATAATTATAACCATATGTTGCATTAATAAAGATAAAAGATTACTAAAATAATTTTTTTTTATTTTTATTTACTTGTTACAGTACGAACTACAGAAATAAATCCTATTTACGAACGAAAATAATTAGATAATTTTACTAATTTAATTAGTTTAATCGCTTATTCCAAAATACAGAGAAATCGCATTTTAATTTTTACTTATTAATGAATGAAAGCAACTGATTTTTTAACTAGTGTTTTGTATAAACATTGCACGCTGCAAAATTATTTTACGTCAAAGTTTGGAACGTTACATTGTTTATAGATATTGTTTGTGACATTTTGGCACACGCACGTAAAAATGTTCGCCGATCCTGCTCTACCATGTGAGCTATCCCAGACGAATCTGGTGAAATTTTATCACCCAGCTAACCCTATTGATTATAGCATCTGGTCTGAAATCTGGTTCAGCTCAACAGAATAAATCGCAGGTAATGGAACTCCAGAAATCGCTGGATACGTAATTACAAACGATTAATTTTAACACTATTATTCTAATTGGTAAATAAATCATATCCGATGTAAAATTCCAACTGGGCAAAAAATGTACGAACCAGGATTCGAACCAGGGATCTCTTGGCTTTAAATGTTGGCGTCTTCAGCCAATAGAAAGGACGAGAATAGATAAGCCTATGAAAGAGGCAATGCAGGGTTTGTACACTGTAAAAAAATGTCTGTAAAGTTGCTAAAATTTTTCTAGGAAACTGGGATCCCTAAAACTTTTTATGTAACGGCAACAACAAATATTCATGTAACAGATACACTTTTACACCGAAAATTAAAAAATCTGCAAGGTTAGTAAGAATTTTTTAGTAAACTGGGATGCCTAGAACTTTTTATGTAACTGTAACCCGGGTTACAGATAAAATTTTAGTAAGATTACTGTAATTTTAGTAGATTCTTTTGTAAAGCTACAGATTTCTGTAGCTTTACAAAAACTAGTTTCGTAGATTTACATATTTTTTTTGTACGGTGTACAGATAAAATTTTAGTAAGCATACAAATTTCTGTAACGTTACATCTGTAGGGACAAGACAGATCTGTAGATGAAAGACATGTACTATTAATAGTACACCAGGCAGAAAGGTTTCAACACAAATATTACTATTGAAATTTATTTAATCCACTGTTATTCAAAGCCATAATAGCGTATTTAAATCTTACAAAAAAATATATATATCTGTAAATGAAAAGTAATTTTAAAAAGAGATATAACCGACTTAAATTTATTATTTTTAAACTGTATTCTCCTCAGAGAGGGGATAGACATTTAAATCTTATTAAAATTTAAAAGTATAAAGGAGCAAAAATAAAAATAAAACAATATAAGAGAGTTTCAAACAATTTGTTTAATTATTAGGAGAAAAAACGAGAATAAAATACTTAAATATATAAATGCAACCAAGTTCAAATAATCTTTTCCCATTATGTAGAGATAAAAAAAAAAAAAAAAACAGATAATAAATTTTATAATAATTACAAATCTTATTTAACTGAAAAAAGTTTACAAACAAGAAGTTGATGCCATTTTTTATTATAAATAGAACAATAAATTTGATTTTTTTTCAAAAGAAAAATATAAAGTAACACGAATAATTTAAGAGAATATAACCTATTAAAAATATTATTTCTTTACTATTCAGAAGGAAAATAACATATTTTAGTCTTATTTATTTGTAAAAATTTAGTAAAACAAGTAAATTAAAAATATATGTAACTGGGATCAATTTTTTTATTGTTGTCCAGAAAGATAATAATAATAATATATTGGAAATATAGAAATACCACAAATCACGTCTTAAAAAGTTTGAAAAGTGATATATACTTTTATCTGTTGCAGATAAGTGGGTATTGTGAATTGCAGAAGTATTAATGAAATATTCCTCCCATTAATTTTTAAAAAAATACATTAATTTTTAAAATTCGTCAGTTAGAAAAATTATCCTTAATACTATCCTTAAAATCCACCAACTGGGAGTAGATTCGATAATGGAAGTTATCCTCCGGATAAATTTATTCTAAAAAGAAAAAAAAAAAACTGTGCTTAACTTTAAAAATGAAATGTTGAAACTGTTTAAATTTACGGATCACAAAAACTTTTATATTTATAAACATTTCGGAAATAAATGATTTTGGTGAATCGAAACCTCGTGCAACATTAAAAAAAAAAAAAAAAAAAAAAAAAAAAACTCTTATTCGTAGAGTTTATATGTCCTATTGCCTGCTTTTAAGGTTGGACACGTTAAATTGACACATGTGCAGATACGCCCATGACGGGTAAGATACGTGGGCGGACCATGATCAATTTTGTCTGGAATGATCATAATAAAATGTAAACTAATTGGATGTGCCAATCCCTAAACTTTGTTCGACTTACATCTTAATACTTCAAAAAGTAGTTGTAAATGTTAATACTTCAATATTATTAGTTCAATAATATACCAGCTTTGAATTTCACCTTAAATTTCTGCTTCAGTCAATTAATCATAGTACAAACGAGTTAATATCGATCATGATATTTATTAAAATCAATATTTTTTTGTTATTTTGTTGTACATCAGCTGTTTGCGAATAGCCGACCTTAGCAGGATGCGAAATTCCCGTCGCTGCACGAGCCGCCAATGTACATTAGAACTACGAAAAATCGAGATAATTATGCAAAAATCGCTATTACAGTGCCCCCTTCGGACGTAATATTTCGAAATTCAAGGAAGACCTGCTTGCTATAGCCAAAAACATACACAAAAATTTTGGTTCAATTTTATTCATAACTTCATACACTTTTCGATGGGACAATAATGAAAATGCTACAAAAAATGCTATTACAGTGCTCCCTTGCGGTGGAACATTTCCAAATTGTAGGATGACCTGCTGGCCATCGCATAAAAACATACATAAAAAATGTTGTTCAATTCTATGCATAACTTCATGCACTTTTCGATGGTACAATGGCGACACACGGACACACGGACAGACGAACACACGCACAGACAGACATTTTGTATAAACAGTTTTTTGGGGATCTCTGACCCCTAAAACGTGTAAATGCATCGAAAACCGGAAGTCGAAAACAATTTAGATTACAATACTTTCTCTATTGAAGATAGAAGAAAGTAAAAATGTAACTTTTTATGTAATTAATGAAAGGAACACTTCTTTAATATAATCTTATTTTCTACCTACCTTATTTAACACTGTTGTAATTTAAATTGGCTACTCATTTACAACAGGTAAAAGAGCATTTCACAATTTTTGGATCATCTTGTAGAACAACCAATTCTTTATTATGCATTTAAAAGTTAAAAACGTATAAATGTACAATGATACTAACCGCATCATAGTCAGAAATAACTTCATTTAAAAATCTCAGGCACTCCAAGCCTTGATTATTGACGGAATCTTCTGTGTAGAAATCAGAAAAATTTGGCATCGCCGCAAATAAAACACCCACGGCCTCGTAGCTTTTACTATACAGTTCCTGTGAAAAGAAAAATCAATTAAATGGAAGAAAATGAACATAAAATGTCACGTCCGGTAGCCATAATTTAAAAATAAAATTCTGAACCCTTGGTTACGTATGACGATTGAAACTCGTCATGCAGTTAATTTGAAATTGCTAAAACTGGCGTCTATTTTTATATTCTATTCGTACCACTAACCAGCAAAGAGAAAATTGCTGGCCAGCAGCAAGATAGGTGCTGGCAATGATGGGAAAGTGCTGGTTAATGGCCTACCACTGCATGACTACTGCTGGACAGCTTCAGTCAACTTTGCTGTTGGAAATCATCAGATAAAATTCTGATAGGCCTCCGTTTTATCTCATGCGTTGGCCCACCACACCATGGAAGTGCACGAACTTTTGCACTATTATTGCTGGGAACCCTTACGCTAGGTGGTGTAATTCATCTAATAAAATAAAAAAATCACTAATTGTAATTTTTATTCAAATATTTTAATCGTGTAAAAATATTTAAACAATTACGTTTCAAGTTTAACAAATAATAATTTATTAGACTTTCAAATATTTTGTCAAGTCTATATTTAAATAAGAGTTATTTTTATCACACCGCGGCAAATTAATGAATTTGAACGCAAATCTGAAATGAATATCTTAACACAATTTAAGCTGTGAAGCTATTTTTCTTAAACTGTAAATGCTATTGCACAACTGTCACCAACAAAATAAATAAGTAAATGAATAAATAAATAAATTCTTTATTTCAACGTCCTTTTTTTTCTTCTGAAATCTGGTTTTACTAAGTTACAAAGGATTTCAGTTTTCATAATTTACACAGTTGAGAATCAATCAGCGTATAAAATATATAGGATTCATATACAATACAATAATTTCTACACGTTTAATGATTGGGAACGCAAATCACAAAAGAAACAAACTTGAAATAGTGTAATGAGAGCTTGAAACTACGAGCGATCGTAGAATATGTTGAAAGTACTTGTTCATGTCCGATCACGGAAACCAAACAGTACTGAGCGCGGTAAGTACAGCCGTGGAAAAAGAAAAGTAAACACCCCCTACTAACTCCTCAACAAATTATCGTAGACGAAAGTTACTGGTACCGAATGGTTGGAAATAAAGCCTACTTTTAAATGATGAAAAATATTCTTAGGGGGGCCATCAACATATTAAAACGAATCCAAACTTCATTTTTTTTCAAAGGCAATACCCAATTTTAACGAGATATTTCAAATCTTCGGTTCAAACTAAGCCTAGACACCAAATGTCAAGTCCTTTGAATGATAAGTTTTTGAATTATAAACATTCAAAATTTAGCACTTCTAATGTTAAATTACATTTTTATATTTTTATTTATACCTCCTGAATTTCTGCTGCTAATGTGCTAATTTTTTGTGTAGCAATAATACTAATATACCCAAACATAAATACGCTGAATTTGCAATTTTTATAATTTTATTTATGATGAATTATGATTTATGAAATTAATATTCAAAAAAATTATGATTCGCAACCTACAATGTTTTAGATGGATTTAGATTTATTAAGTCCTGCTTTATGGAAATCCAAAATTTCACATTTTTCTTCCAAGTAGTTTTCAAATTATGCTTAAAAAACGGCAAAATGGGGCCGTCTATGATACAAGGGGCCGTCTATGATAGGAGAGAGTAGATATTTTGAAATTTATTCTGCTGTGCTGTAATCTAACAGACTTCATTGACTCCTTGAGTGGAGCTTAAGGAGCCTTGATCAAGAAGGGGGTTCTCTCGGTTAACAATCGAGTACGGTAACTTCAATTTGGATACAGCCCTTAAAATACGCTCGTTTTAAAATAATTAATTTCTCGGAAACTTATGGTACGAATTGCATAAAAATTTGTTTTTAGGCTAATTGAAGGGTAGAGTTCATTTATGCTGTCAGAATTGTGTACTGCTATTGAAAAAAAAAACAAAGTTATGGTTAGTTTTAATATGTAGATGGCCTCCTAAGCAAATTTTATATACATCATTTAAAAGTAGACTTTATTTCCAATCGTTTGGTACCAGTAACTTTCTTCTACGATATATCAGGAGTTAGTAGGGGGTGTTTACTTTTTTTTCCACGACTGTACTTGGGAGGGTGACCACATGGAAACCGCTGCAAGTTCAAATATTTTTATAGACATTTCTATTATAGACACTTCTACAAATAATTTCTATAGCTTTTGGTGAAACTAGCTTACAGAAAAACGGGACATAAGTCTATAATATTCTATAATACTTTTTCTATAAATTATTTTTATAGAATTCTAAAAGAAATTTTTGTAAAGGAAAGTGCTGGCCCAGCAAAGGAATAGTAGTAATATAGGTGCTAGCAGGAAAAGTACCGGATTGAAGTAATGTGGTGGCATACCAATGCTGGCCATCACTAATGGGCCAGCTGCACTCCGCACGGACACTTTTGTACTGGTTTAAGTAATGGCACCATTGCACTTTACCGCTGGTGGCAGTGCTGGCTGCCATCTTTTTTTTTCAGCTGATGGACCACTGTTTCTTTCTTTGCTGGGTAGTTTTAAATATTTTATTTATGTTAGATTTCTCTTGAAATTATCCTAGTAATACATCATAAAATTTCTGGTTTTAAAAAAGTGGTAATAGAATAAAAAAAAAAAATATTTGCCAGTTGCAGCAATTTCTAATCAAAGATAAATTCGTACCCATAGGTTTAAATCTCACAGTTACACAGTTGAGAATTTTAAACTGTAATACAGTCAACCGGGGTGGCTTTGTCCCATCCCGGGGATAAACACAAAACACGTAATAAATAAAATTTCTTAGAATAAAACTAATTAGTAAGGCCGAGTTCTGATAGATTGTGGTAATAGATTAAAAATAAATTATTTAATTTAGCATTTAAGAATTTGAGTTTGGCATAATTTCGTTTGTTGTTTTGTTCACTATTTCGCGCATGATTTTACTGGAGAAAATTTTCATTGGAAAGTTATTCATACATTTTTATATTTTTTAATATGTCCTCTTTACAAATTCATGAGATTTATATTTATTAAATTGATATTTTAGAATTTACATTGACTTTATTCACAAACCGGCATTTTGAATGTTAATTTGGGGTTATTATTAACTCGGCAAGAAATCGCCACAAATTAGTTTATTCATAACATTTAATTTTTTTTGAAAATAAAATCATAAAAGGAAACATTTGCTGCGAATATAAACGTTGTACTAGTATATATATATTATTCTTTTGTACAGGTACTTGTGTAATAATGCCTCTGCATAACCAGTAGGTAGTCGTAATACGAAAAAATATATTGATGAAACGCTTCAGAAATTGGTAGATGTTGTTATACAACATGTATTTAGTTACAGAAAATCCGCTGAAAAATATTCAGTTAATATCATCACTTTAAAGAATAAGCAATAAGGTCCTAAAATCTCCCCCCCCCCCCACCTAAAAAGGACCTGTTTCTTCTAAAAGAAATGTTTGTGTAGCGCCTCAGTAAATATATTTAAAATTTTGTTTTCTATTCAAAAATATTAATCTTACCGTCTTAAATGGTAATTGTTTCTACATGTCTTGCATAATGCGGGTTTTGGAATGAAAATTTGTTTTAATTCATACAAAATTTGTGTTTTTTAAATCTCTAAATGAAGTAGTTATTATAATTATTTTTATTATTCTATCATAATAGTAGGTTTGCATGCCTTACACAGTTTTTAACTCCTTAATTCTCGCTCCCGTGATATTCACAGGCTGTGCCTTTTATTCAGATTGTTTGATTCCCACCAATATCATAACATAGTGTAATTGGCTTTATTATGGTATCACTTTACTTGTCATTAAATAAGGTGAATATTTCTTTTTCTAAAAAGTGGTGCCGATAAGCACACTGAATTTTTAAATCGTATGTTAGCGACCGTTAAGGGGTTAAGGTTTATTTTATGATTTTTTGTTATAAGACAGTCACCGCAAGCCACGTGTGACCGTGTTTCATTTTTTAAATAATATATTTTTAGAAAAATACTTTTTAAAAATACTAAATGAAAATTTTAAAATTTACAATTCATATCTTAAGAGTAGAAAAATAAGAATTAGAAATTTTTTAAATGAAAATTTCAATATTTTTTGGATCTTTAAAGACAACAAGAGACAAAAAAAAGGAGACAAAGCCATTGTGGTTGACGGTACATAAGAACTACGGTATTTTTATCAAACCAAGAAAAAGCCAAAAAAAGGACAAGTGCTTTTCAGTCTCTAGGTACAAAAGAATGCTGTGCTTAGAACCTGAGATAATATGGTTCAGGCTTTGGTAATTGATACGACTTCTGAAAAATGTTTATTTTCTGTTTGTTTTTCTTTTTTTACCACGGTTGACGGTACAAAGGGTCAGCTAGGTGGGGAGGCCTACCAAATGGCTTAAGCACTCACAAGCCCCACCCAGCGGTTTCCATCTACTACCGCCGTCACCACACACACACACACACACACAAAAAATAAAAATAAAAATAAAAATAACAATTTAAGAACTACGGTATTTTTTATCTAAACAAGAAAAAGCCAAACGAAGGACACGTGCTCTACAGGCTCTTGGCCCAAAAGAATGATGCGCTTAGAACCTGTGATAATACGGATACCTTGGTCATTTGTAAGACTTTTGAAAAATGTTTATTTTCTGTTTGTTTTTTTCTTTTTCACCCTGGTTGGCGGTACATAAGAACTACGATATTTTTACCAAGAAAAAGTCAAAAGAAGGACACATGCTCTTCAGGCTCTAGGCATAAATAATGCTGTGCTTAGCATCTGTGATAATACGGATCAGGCTTTGGTCATTGGTAAGACTTCTGCATTTTTTTTTCTGTTTGTACCTCCTATGCTTTTCTCCACGAACTTCAAAAATTTTAAAAAGACACATTTGCAGAGTAAAAACAACAACAACAACAACAAAACCAAATGTGTCTTAATCTAGATTCTAGATCTTATCTTCCTTAAGATTTTACGAAAACATAATATAACCTACTCCGAGCTATCTACGATTCTGAAATGCGTTTCTTTATTATATCATCAGAAACTCCAGAAAACAATACATTTTTGATATTTAAAGCAGCATTTTTCAAACCAAAAATGTTTTTGCTGCCTGTAATTTTAGGGAACGTTTCCGAGTAGTTTTTACAGTGTATTAATCGGTTTTCACAATCCGAAGTATCGGATATTCCAGGTGCTATCAAATTCTGCAGTAAATATTTTTATATTCAACAAACATTAAAATTAAAAGTACTAATAGTATTAACTTTTAAATTACAATATTTATCACTCTTGCATGCATACAAACTCTGTTACGTAGCTGAAAATGTATATGTGAGGATTGGGGTAGAGAAAACGGATTATAACACTCTAAAACTACTTGGAAACGCTTCTGAAAATTACTGACAACAAAAGAAATTTCTGTGTCAGAAACGCTTCTTTAAATATCAGAAACTGGTTTCGGATACTTATAACAATTAGGGAACGCTTTTCTAAATTCCAGGTAACTCGAAAGACATTATGTTACATTTTCGTAAACTTTAAGATGATTTAAAAAAAAATTTTTTTTCCCAGCTCAGCAACGAGAAACTTTCTGGCATATTTTCAACTCATTGTTAAAATAAAAGCATCATATTTGCAGGATGATTATTGAGGTGATTTATAATCTAGCAGCGTGTTTCATTTTACGATAAGTGACATATTGAGTCATAAAGGATTTTTTTCTCAGTTACGGCCTTTTTTTGCTTTCCTACCCGGTCGCGTCCGGAAATTTTGTTCAAAATGCTAACTCTGAAAGCATTTTCTAAAAACTCTTCTGTCCCCCCCCCCCCAAAAAAAAACAACAACAACAACAACAAAAAAAAAAAAACAAAACAAAAAAAAAAACAAAACAAAAAAAAAAACAGTTTGATCACATGGTTTCTTAATACGAGCATTTGCCAATTTGATAACAAAAATGAAAGAAAAATATGTCGGGAAGTAACCAGTTTGGATTTAGGAATAGCCTTAAGAAAGATTAAAGGTAGATTAAACCCTATCACTATGTCCTGGGGTCCACGCGGACCCCAAGTCCATAGACACAGCATTGCATGTTTCGATAGGACATAGTGATAGGGTTAAGAAACATTTTTTTGTCCTTTATTTATTTACTTATTATACGATGTGCGTAAAGTAATTGAAAGTCGTTACCTCGTCTTTTTTATGCTGTCCAAGGAAGTGCTTGGCGACATGAGGTGGCAGGATATTGTAGACCAGAGCTTCGTTTTTGATCCTCATGTCAGCAACTTTCTTGCGCTGCTCTTCGACGTCTTTTTGCCACAGGAAAAGTCGCCGAGAAGTTACCTCCAGCTGATATAAAGTAAAACACAAGTATTAAAGAAGTGGAACATAATACAAGCGAAACAAGAAAGAAAAATCAGGCCTCAAACATCAATTTTAAAACACTTTCCAAAACTTCCAAAATACTTTAACAAAATTTCACTGTTTACTCGTTTATAGGTAGTACTGTAACCGAAATCTTTTGCGTATACCTGTAAATGAACAATAAATGCTATGTGCCTCATATTCTACAGCAAACGCCTTGCAGTGAACCTCAGTAATTTATATCAATTTCATTATATTTGAAAGAGTGTAACACTATTAAAATACGCCGCAAATAGTTTTTCTCCATAGACCATTATGTAAGTGAATTCTTTTGTGTGACCCTGTAAATGAATGATAAAAGGTTTGCACTCCTTATCCTACAAAAAGCATTTTTTCGTGCGCCTGAAAAAATTATATAAATTCTATTAGGTTTGTAATAGTGTTAAATACGCACGAGCAATTTTTTCCAATAGAACGTAATGTAACGGAATTCTTTTGAGTGTTCCTGTAAATGAACTATAAATGCTATGGACTTCATTTTCAAAAACAAACATACAGTAGCAAATATCAATAACATATCAATTACTTGGCTTTCTGAGTATAACTAGGAGAGTTTGAGTAGGAAGAGAAAGACTGTCAGACGGCCAGACAGTTAAACAAATAGACGGACAGACAAACCGAATTCATAAACAATTTTCAAATCTGTTGACAGTGTTAAAATTGGACGGCGCTGTGGTGTAATATGGCCATTTGTTTTAAGCCATGTGTACGAGACGAATAAAAGAAATTACGAATAGTACAAATTAAAGAATTCAATTTCTTCTGCATATATGCTTAAATTATGTGACCCCCCCCCCACCTCCCCCCAAAAAATTTCGATTCTTAGAAGGAGATATCAAAGCAAATATAAATATAAATGTTAATAAACTATTTACTGGGACGCTGAAAGACAACATAAATGATATCTCAAACGTTGCACTATTATAATAGAAGACGAAGCTAGAACAAAATTTATATATCCTGCCATATCCATTTTTATGACTAAACTTTCTGTTGCACTTGCATGGCGTCAGCCCAAAGTCAATCCCTACTTAAGGATACCTGGTTTATATTCTTTCAAATACAACATCGTTCATTTATCTATCACTAAAAGTTTTAATTTCATTAAAATTTTCGCGACACTCACCAATTAAGCGTGGCACGTATCATTCAATTTTGAACTATAAGACATATTTCTACTTTAAAATTTGACATTAGACCTTAAAATCAATGACATGAAGAATGTAGATCATTAGTATACTGTAATGGTTAAAAGATTCTTTTTTCCAGACGTTAATGTTTCATTTTTCAATTGGTATCATAAAATATTGATTTAAAAACATCGATATATTAAATATGATCGACGATTTTCTCTATTAAAGCTGCTACAATGAAAGTTTATTTCTTCTGGCTGCCCCGAGATAAGTCGGGGGTAAAAGCACTGTTTCCCCATACCTGTCGCCGGTGAAGTGGTTAACCTTTCAGCGGGCGAGATATAGTTATTTTCCCGAGGGATCGTGTGATAACTTTTTACAATTTAAATGTTTTTTTTCCTTACGCTGCTGTTACAAACGCAAGATATTTCCTAATACTATAAACATATAAGTTAGATAAGCAAACATGTATATCAATTAAAAAAAAATGAAATTTTAACATTATTAACACGCAGAAAATACTACCCAGAAATATATGTTTAAAAAATAAGAATGAAACAATGAGTTATTAAAAAAGGTAGGTTACTTAAAAAAAGATCCAGTTTTATCTTTTATATTTTCGCAATTTTTTATGCAAGAAGGAATTTTCACTATATATAACTTTTTCTGCTTTGATATTTTACTATTTTGTAGTTTTATTATTACAAAAAAAAAAAAAAAAAAAAAAAAAAAAAAAAAAAAAAAGTACCTTCAACTGAATTTTCTGCATCGACGTCAAATATACGTTTAATAATTTCTCATTCCTCCGGTTTTAGCAAAAGATATGTTAAATATTTTTCGTTTGACTATGTAAAACAAAATAATAACTCAGCGTATCAAATATAAATTACAATACTGCAGAAATAAATCTTCAAAATTTGAAATAATTATAACTCATATATCTATTTTCGAGAGCGGCAAACGATTCAAATTTTCGCAAACACCCAGAAAAGTACATTGGAAACTGGAGAAGCCGATTTTATTCCGAAAGGTATTAATGAATTGAAGAATAGCAATGATTTTCGGATGAATTCGATGCCGTATTTGAGAATAATATAACTCTGGGTCATTACCATAAAAAACGTTCTATCTGCGAGAGCAGGTGACGTAAATTTCATACTTATACACTTTATACAGCGATATTTCGGTGTAAGGTAGTAATTAACTAGAAATGTATGTTCTTGTGTCTTTAATCATAAAAACTAAAAAAAGAAAAAAATACATAAAATTGACGTTTCCAAAGACGCCTTGGAAGTCACACACACACAAAAAAATTATTTCTCATCGTTACAAGGATAGTAATTGAATATTAAAAAATATTTCAGTTATAGTTAAATTTGTGCGCCCGCATCCGATGAACGGTTAAGAGGCTACTTGACACACGAGAAAACATCGGCTCACTAATGTTAATCGTATGGGATAAAAAAATTTAAATATCTCGTTTGCGTTTCGATATTTTTAAATGATTTTTTTGCATTGGATAGCTGAGATTGATATTTACAAAGACCTAATTATTTGATTAAATTTTCTTTTTAACACTTTCCAACAAAGTTGAAAAGTGTTTGTGAATTCGGTTTGTCTGGTCATCTGTCTGTCTGTCCACCCTTTAATTCACGTAAGTATACTCGGATTTTCATGTAATTGGTATATGTTAATACCATGGCATGTTCGGTATTTAATGTGAAGTGCATAGTATTAATAATTCATTTACAGCGGCACTCAAAAAAATCCGTTACATTATGGTCAAAAGGGGAAAAATCGTTTGTAGTGTATTTCAATGACATTACGTTATTTCAAATGTATTGAAATTGATATAAATCACTGAGTTTCACTACAAGGTGATTACCGTAAAATTAGGCCATTCATAGCATTTATTGTTCATTTACACGGGTACACAAAAGAAATCGGTTACAATACTGTCTTTGAGCAATAATTGATGGAAGTGCGTTTTCAATTTCAGTATGAGCTTTTAAATTTAACTAATTTTTGCATGTAACTCGTTATGTATAAAGCCTCGTACACAGGGCTGCTAAAACAATTCAAATAATTTTCCGATTGTAGTTGGCAATTGCTGAAATTGGGTTTTCAAATGTGTTATGTGTTTTCAAATGGTTCAATTAGACATCGTATTTCTACTTATTAAACTGTGAAGTTTAGTTACATTATTCTGAATGTGTTGGAAAGTGTTTCATAATCTATGTTTGACGGATGATTTTTTTTCTTTTTTTTATGAGGATACCTTCACTTTCAAAACGGTTCCGAAAGTGAAAATATCCCAATAAAAAAAAACCCTGTTAACAAAATAGGAAAAGTAAAAAATGGCCTTTGTAGAGATCACCCTCAGCGATCCAGTGAAAAAAAATTGAAATGCAAACGAGATGCTTTAGAAAAAATTCTCCCATAGGATTAGCATTAGTGAGCATGTATTTTCGCGTGAGTGATCTAGCCTCTTAAATGGAAAAGTGTCGACAATGGTTCCATATTACTTCTTGATTGTGCAGTTATATATGTTTTTAATTAATTAGATATGCCGCTTTAACACTTTATCTACTGACGGTACTTATAAGTACCAATAAAATAATTTGTTATAAAATTCATTTAACGCATCTATTAGTTGTAATACAGTTTAGAATGAGTTATAGATACATTACTTTACCTTGTTCTAAAAGCATTATTGGTCACACAAAACAAAAATATTTTTAAAAGGATTATTTATTTTGCCTTTGCATCTTTTCAGCTTTCTTGGCCTTGAGGGGGGGGGGGGGGGATTTTTCAATTCGGAAATATTTCTATATTTCTATTGTAAGAACATTATATTTGTACATTTCCTGATTCTACAAAATACTAAGAAAAATATTTTAAATAAAAGATTTGAGCGGGGTTATAAATATTGCACAAAATCCCTATAAATTCAAATTTAATGTATTCTTCTAAATTCTTTAATCCTTCTATAATTTATTAACCGATTATGTAAATCTTCTACTATAGTTTAAACAATTCAAGAAAAATGTTTTGGAAAATAAAATTTTCACGAATTCATAATTCAGTACATAAAGGGTTAAATCGTAACTTTCAAAACGTTTAACCCTCATGAAATACATAATTTTACAGATCGGTATTTATTTTATTTCATTAATATTGAAAGAAACTTCTCTCCTGTTCAGAAATCGAACTATTACATAATGCTGATTCAACATCCAAGTCAAATTAAACAGACAGGATGTTCGCGAAAACACTTTAATGACTTTCACAGCATTTCAAATACACTTCAAGTGTTGACGAATTTTCGTGCTAACAAGTTGCTTAAATTGATCACACGTATAACAGTAAGTTATTATTAAATTGAGTTTAAAGATAATGCTAGTAATTAGACTGAATAAATAGAACTAAGGAATGCTGAAATAATTCAAAAAAGGTTTTTCACAGTTCTGGACCTGAAAACGAATTTCGAGATAAAGATTATAATAATTATGAACAAGATTTTCAAATACACAAAAGTTTTTAAAATATGCCTGAAAAACTAATACAAATGTTTGCATTTTTAATTTTTGAAGTCAATTTGCGTATTTTTAAAGTTTGAGGTAAAACAAACAAACAACAAGAACAACAACAACAACAAAAAAAAAAAGCCGCAACCGGTTGGCTAAATGTCGAAATATTTTGAAATTTACTATAAACAAAATTTAAGAGCTTCCTTATAAAATATGTCAGTTATTTCACCTATTTATTATAGTTAAGAAATTGTTAAATCTTTTATCCTTTTTTACGTTTTGTTTGAGTGATTTATTTGGTGTTTTATTCCTGAATCTATTTAAATTTTCATAGGTAAAGAAACTATAATAAGGAATGAATCTGGATCCTTCGAGTTATCTAAGCTTTGTCTAGCAATGCTTCTCAAAGGAGAGAATCATAGTTGTGTTGATGTGTAATGACAATAGATGGCGCCTTTTTTGCTTTTGGTTCTATGTAAATGATGTGTAAAAAAGTTTTCTCAGGTTGAATCTGGATAACTACATCGTTAGTGTTAAGGGGGCTGGTTACTCAGTTTCGGAATTCTCCTCCGTAATGTTAAGTCTATGGACTTTTGATGCATTCGTATATTTTAAATATCTCCTCGGGAAATTCATATTTTTAACATCTTTTTTCTGGGTACTCTTCCTAAAGAATGTCTCTTTTTTTTCTTAGTTTTCAAAATATTTCTAAAATCTATGCGGAATTTAAAATTTTAAGTGTTAAAAGCGGGCGAACTGTGAGTAAGATTTTAACACTTTCTATAAAATTAAGTCTATACTTTAGAAATATTTTGAGAACTAAGAAAAAAAGAGACATCTGTTAGGAAGTGTGCAAAAAAAATAGAAGTTAAAAATATTCATTTCCCGAGGAGATACTTTAAATATACGAATGGGTCAAATGACCATAGATTTTACATTTGTGAGGGGAAATCTGGAGCTGAGTGACCAGCCCCCTTAAAACTTAACAGGGCATAAACTAGCCTTTTTTGCACACCGGGCAAACATGGATTTTGGTGCCTCCCTCCTCTTCCGAAAAGTACATTAACAAAGGAAATTTTACTAATTTTATAACAGCCGACTTATTTAAAATTTAAAATATGTATTCATAAAATATCTAATATTGAACAACGTAATCTACAATGACGGATGTAGGGGGGGGTGTCTCACGGTGGTCATGACCCCCCCCCCCCCTCTGAACACCAACAAAAATATTCTAAAGATCATTTTAAAAATTAAATATACAGTAGAGTCCCGATTACCGTAGTCCCACTTAACCGAGTTTCCACTTTCACAGAGTTATTTTCTTCTGATGGACTGATGACTTCCATTATTATGAAACAGCCATTATAAATGAAGTGTTAGTTGAAAATGAAAGAGCAGTCGTAAAAAGTTAGAACTCTGATTTTCTGGTGAGAATGGGAAAAAAGATGGCCATATTTTTTTTTTTTTTGATAATTTTAAGACGTATATCATTTTCATGACATATATCAATTACATGACAATCCAATTACATAAAAAATATCAATTACATGATCATCCAATTACATGACAAATGTCAATTACTTGACAATCCAATTACATGACATATATTGATTACATGATACGTTTCAACTATGTTGGAAAGTGTTAAAAATGCAAAAAAACTTTTAACATATTACTAAAGACAATTAACGAAATATATCCCTTATTTTAACATTATGAAAGTATGGTATTTTGATTAGAGATTATTTGTACGTATTATAAATTGTAAAACTTTTAATATCTTACCTGCCTGTTAATAAGTATGAGACATATAGCAACTATTGCCACGATCACAGTTAATGTCACAGAATGTACAACATTGGTATTGCTGAAAAAGAAACAAAAAACATTTTAAACTATAGAAATAAAAAAGTACACTTTCAAGAGATTTTCAAAGAAAATCTTATGTTTTAAGAGAAGAGTTTTATTTCCTTCAAATTTAAGTTTTTGATACTGTTTAATACTTTTGAAATAATTGAAAAATCTTCATATATATTCACATAAAATATTATCATTACAATTACATTAATACTATTACAGAAAAGCGAAATAATAATTGTACCTATATGTACATATAAATTAACCTGTCGACTGCAGCTTAAATGCTTTCGCATGAGACATTTTTTAACTATAATATCATTTTATAAAAAAAAGGTACAAACACAGCTATAACATTATTTTTAGTAATAAATTTTAAATTTTGACAGTGAAATTACATATGCAGAATTTCATTAACAAATTAAATCTAATAACATTAAAAAAGTTTTCCTGAAATTTTATAGATGATTTTGCTATAGTCTTTTTTTTTTTTTTTTTGGAAATCAAATGTTGAAAACTTTTGGCATGATTTCAAAAAATAAAAAGTGAAACGGAAAAAGAAAAAGAGAAATTTGTCAAGAAAATCTAAAATAATAAGTGGATAACATGTATGTAACATACACTATCGATTACAGAGTGGTAAAAAAATATTTTAAAATTTATCATTAATTTAAATCTATTACAATTATAATTCTAAGACTATTTTAAATAAGAAATTTCAAATTTTCCAGAACGAAAGTTTAATTCCACACCAGTGCGAGTTCGCAGCGATCAAAATTTCAATTTTCGGCTTTTTTGAAAACATGATTTGATTAATTTGCATCTTTCATTAAAAAAACTTTTTTTATGAAAATAAATATCGCAGTTCGATTCTTCATTAATTCATTGATTCTTCGTATAGGAATCATGTGTTATGTTTCTTTCACTATATTGACAACAATGTAATATGAAGTTACGAAATGTAGAACCGAAATGTGAAGTCCACGTGATAAATATAGGTTGTTCCTGAATACACGTGCCAAATTGTAAAGAAAGGTAACGTACACATAAAGAAGCAATTTTGGTATAGGGCAATTTCATCGTAACTGACGTAACATTTGATCAACGAATTTTGTTTTCAAAACTATGTAGAAAATTTACTAATAAAGCTAGAACAAATTTTTACAATTTAAAATATTTCTTACTAAGGATTTAATACCCAAATACATGCAGATTATTTCAATCTCTCTTTTAGTCCCAAAAATTGCAATTCAAAATTCTGTAACTGACGTAACATAAAATATACAAACATTTTTTTTGCCTTCATTGAAGTGTAAAAATTATCAAAACTACCCCATTAAAAAAAGGGATTTAATGTTCTTAACAACACCAAGTAATGCCAAATTATAACAGTAACTTGTTTAATTAATTTCTAAATAATAAAAAAGAAAAAAATGGCATTTACACGTGTAACTGACGTAACTGTTATTGTGTAACTGACGTAACATTATGATTTTACAAAGACAGTAATGGTACTTAACTTAGTTTGTAAACAGTAATTTACAATGCCTTTTTATTAGGATTTTATTATAAAATATAAAAATATCAAGTTTTCCAATCATACCCGTAAATTAAACATATAATAAATTTTATCCCCCCCCCCCCAAAAAAAAAAGAAAAGATAATTTTCTGTGGAATTACCCTATAGCAATGTGGACTCGGGAATGAAAAGTGTTGGCGAAAAACAGTAAATGCGGAGGAAATAGACACAAGTGTTTTACTGTCATAAGAATTACAGTCAGTGACAACTAACAACAACACCGATACAGGCTGGGCAGACCTCTGAAAACGAAGACCTTCCCGACCAAACTTCGCCTGTTTCTGTCAAGATGGAAACGGTGGGAGATCTCATAGCCCTCGATTAAATCAATTTCGACAAATTAGCATTACGCTGACATTCAGTCCTTTTGGGGGGCACCGTGTTGTGGTCAGTAGTGGCCGGTACACGTACATAGCACATCCTCTTACGCTGACATTATTTTACAGAGAGAGACAATACCTAAATAGACTATAAAAGAGAATAATATAAAATAATAACAATATACCATATCATACTTAATAACACAAATAAAATAAAAAATGCTGTACTACAATTAAACCAATATATACAAAACTTTCACTACATGTTAACACATTTTTTGACAAACATTATTCAACTTATCACAATGTACGTACGCTTTTCCAAATTGAAATATTTACAAAAAAAATAATGGTAGTTTTTCCACTCTCCCTTTTATACTAACTGTATTGTACTTTGACAGATTCTTTAACTTAAATTCTATAACTCTCCATCCCCCTCTCTCCTCTGTTAACCCGACACCTTCTTTTTACCCGACTGCCAAGAAGGGTTATGTGTTTCATGCGTATCTGGGTATGTGGATTTCTTTATATCCTCGAAACATCCCAACGGCTGGATGGATTTTAATGAAGGAGGTCTTTATCGATTCGTCTTAACCGTTCAATAGCTATAGGCTAGGTTTCATTTTTATAAATTTGTTTTCAAAATGGCGGCCGTAAAATACAAAATAGCGGTAGAGACGAAAAACATTTTTACGCACCCTATTGAGTGGCATATCATTGGATAGTCTTTCAAAATGAAGATGATGTTTCATTGACTATTTTACAGTCAGAAGCTCCGTTTAAATATTACACTACATGGAAGTTGTGTAGGTAGGATCTCTAGCTTTACTGCAGCTCTAACCTTTATAGACATCGATAGGCCTCATCAAAACAGTGTTTATAGATAGGAACTAACAATTAAACACAACTTAAAAGTCATCAATACAAGTAAATAAAAAAAGTAGGTAAGTTATATGAAAAATAGTTTCACACTGATAAAAAATAATTTATTAGTTCGCTTACAGTCGGGTTTTTTGATTTTTTAAATTTTCTATTTTGCTTTTGTTATTTTAATATTAGCGTACTTGCGTGCACAAACAAACTTTCAATAATCAAATTCTTTAACCGAATTCTTATACAGTGCTACCGATTAAAGTCTTGCAATGAGATCCCTGTCACATTCAATTGGTGTTTCATAGATGAGACACCTGGGATTTTCCAAAGGATGCGCCAATCACTTGTTAGATGCTGCCAGGCCTGCATCGATATTGGTGATGACACGTTTTAGCACTTACTGTAATTGTTATGTCAATAAAACGCCTGTTTTCATTGCCTCCGCATTCCTTGTTTTTCATCAACACTTTTTGTTTTCAACCCCATATTGTTATACCAAATTTTGCTTCTTTATGTGTATTTTACTTCCCCTTACAATTTGGATCATGTGTTCAGAAACACCCTGTATAATTTTATACCAAATTAAATCTAACAACACTCACACAGAAATATTTAAAAAAAAAACAAACTTACATATTTTATATTTGATTTTGCTATATTATTCTCCAAAAGAGATACCGAGCGAAAATATTCTAAAATTAAATGTTAAAAATTCGATTCTGAAATCATTGTATATCTAAAAAGAAAATGGTAAAAATGTCTCATCTGTTTATTGAAAAAAGTTGTTATAGAAAGAAAAGCATTGCTATTACGAACAAAGAAAAGAATATTTTAACTATAGAGGTGGCAAAGCAGATAATACAAAGGATTTCCCAATAAAATATTTCATTTTAAAGTGGTACAGTAGTTTTCAATTAAATGTTCTGGAAAGGAACTTTTTCATTTGAGTCTGAGAAGAATTTTACATTGCTGCTGAAATTCAAAACGATGTTTCAAAATGAAGTTTTCTAATGCTTTACATTTAAGAGTACATTGTAAAAAGACGGTATTTTTTTAAGCCTTGAGAGAAGTATTTTACTTTCTTGAAATTTAAAATGTATCAACTCTTTAAATTAACTGAAACATGCTCAAATATTAACAGAAAAGATACAATGTAAAAAAAGAAAAATTTTAATATACTAAAATATAATATAATCTCGAAAGAAAAAATATAATAGCCTCCTCTGAGTTATCAATGATTCCAAAAAGTTTTCTTTATCTTTAGAAACCTCAGAAACCAATATGTTGTTGAGATTTAAAGAAAAATAAAAAAAAAGTTTTTTTGTTGCCACAGATTTTTTCTTTATCTTTAGAAACATCAGAAACCAATATGTTGTTGAGATTTAAAGAAAAATTTTAAAAAATAGTTTTTTGCTGCCACAGATTTTTTCTTTATCTTTAGAAACCTCAGAAAGAAATATATTGTGCTGAGATTAAAGAAAAATGAAAAATAAAAATTTCTTTTTGTTGCCACAGATTTCTGGAAATGTTTCCGACTCGTTTTCACAGTGTATTAATCAGCTTTCTCAAATCGGAATGCTGCCAATTCTCAATTATACATTTTCAGCTGAAGTCAAACTGAAGTTATACATGCAAATGCAAGAGTAACAAAATAACAATTATATTAATAATAATTTTAATGTTAATGTTAATTTATCTTGTTTGTCTCTAAAACATATTTGTTGAATTTCAAAACGATGTTTCAAAATGAAGTTTTCTAATGCTTTACATTTAAGAGTACATTGTAAAAAGACGGCATTTTTTTAAGCCTTAAGAGAAGTATTTTACTTACTTGAAATTTAAAATGTATCAACTTTTTAAATTAACTGAAACATACACAAATATTAACAGAAACGATACACTGTAAAAATAGAACAATTTTAATCTACTAAAACATAATATAATCTCGAAAGAAAATATATAATAGCCTCCTCCGACTTATCCATGATTCCAAAAAGTTTTCTTTACCTTTAGAAACCTCAGAAACCAATATATTGTTGAGATTTAAAGAAAGATTTAAAAAAAAGTTTTTTTTGTTGCCAAAGATTTTTTCTTTATCTTTAGAAACCTCAGAAACCAATATATTGTTGAGATTTAAAGAAAATTAAAAAAAAAAAGTTTTGTTGCCACAGGTTTTTTTCTTTATCTTTAGAAACATCAGAAACCAATATGTTGTTGAGATTTAAAGAAAAATTTAAAAAAAAAAAAGCTTTTTTGTTACCACATATTTTTTCTTTATCTTTAAAAACCCCGGAAACCAATATATTGTTGAGATTTAAAAAAAAAATTAAAAAAAAAAGCTTTTTTGCTACCACATATTTTTTCTTTATCTTTAAAAACCTCAGAAACCAATATATTGTTGAGATTTAAAGAAAAAAAAAGTTTTTTTCTTGTTGCCACAGATTTTTGGAAATGTTTCCGAGTCTTTTTCACAGTGTATTAATCAGTTTTCTAAAACCGGAATGCTGCCAATTCTCAATTAAAAATTTTCAGCTGAAGTCAAACTGAAGTTATACATGGAAATGCAAGAGTAACAAAATAATAATAAAATTAATAATAATTTTAATGTTAATGTTAATTTATCTTGTTTATCTCTAAAATATGTTTGTTGAATTTCAAAACGTTGTTTCAAAATGAAGTT
Source organism: Maratus speciosus (assembly GCA_963932465.1). Taxonomy (NCBI): domain Eukaryota; kingdom Metazoa; phylum Arthropoda; class Arachnida; order Araneae; family Salticidae; genus Maratus; species Maratus speciosus. The sequence goes on from OZ010799.1 coordinate 113,051,186, forward strand.
TTCTAATGCTTTACATTTAAGAGTACATTGTAAAAAGACGGCATTTTTTTAAGCCTTAAGAGAAGTATTTTTCTTTCTTGAAATTTAAAATGTATCAACTTTTTAAATTAACTGAAATATACACAAATATTAACAGAAAAGATACACTGTAAAAATAGAACAATTTTAATCTACTAAAATATAATATAATCTCGAAAGAAAATATATAATAGCCTCCTCCGACTTATCCATGATTCCAAAAAGTTTTCATTACCTTTAGAAACCTCAGAAACCAATATATTGTTGAGATTTAAAGAAAGATTAAAAAAAAAAAACGTTTTTTTGTTGCCAAAGATTTTTTCTTTATTTTTAGAAACCTCAGAAACCAATATATTGTGGAGATTTAAAGAAAAATTTAAAAAAAGGAAAAGTTTTTTGTTGCCACAGATTTTTTTTCTTTATCTTTAGAAACATCAGAAACCAATATATTGTGGAGATTTAAAGAAAAAAAAAAGTTTTTTTTTGTTGATACAGATTTTTGGAAATGTTTCCGAGTCTTTTTCACAGTGTATTAATCAGTTTTCTCAAACCGAAATGCTGCCAATTCTCAATTAAAAATTTTCAGCTGAAGTCAAACTGAAGTTATACATGCAAATGCAAGAGTAACAAAATAATAATAATATTAATAATAATTTTAATGTTAAAGTTAATGCTGTTAATTTATCTTGTTTGTCTCTAAAACATATTTGTTGAACATGAAAATGTTTACATGAGAATTGGTAATACCTGACAAATCTATATTCTAGGATGAGAAGCTTAATTAATACACAATAAAAACTACTTAACGTTTCCGAATGACAGTGGAGCAAAATGTACTTTTTTTTTTTTAATGCTTCCTTAAATCTTGAAAATATATTCATTTCTGAAGTTTCTTGTGATAAAGTACGGTTTTCAGAATCGCGGGTAATTTGGAAGAGGTTATATTAATATTTGGAAATTTTTCTAGAGAGGGACATTCGCCTTGCATACAATATTTCCAATGAAAATCAAATTTCAAATTATTTGCTTCAAAGACACAAAGGCCAACCTAGTGAAAAAAGATTCCATGCTGGGGCTTGAACATAATATATTGTATGCAAGGCGAATGTCTCTCTCTGGAAAAATTTCCAAATATTAATACAGATTCAATCGATGTTGGATTTAATTATGAGTCTGTGTTTGTCCCCTGTCGGTGGCTCACGGAAAAGTATTCCATCTTGTGCTGCGTTTGTAGCCTTGCCAACCTGTAATAGTGAGAAGTTCCAGGCTGGGTATCGTTCCATGTAGTTTAGTCGGTAGAACGTCAGTGCATTATGCTGATGGCCCGGGTTCGAGTCCCGGCATTGGATCTTTTTCACTAGGTTGGCCTTTGCGCCTTTTAAGCAAATAATTTGAAATTTGATTTTCATTGGAAATATGGAAGAGGTTATTCTACACGTTCGGTCGTGATTTTATTATATTTTTCTTTAGATTAAGCAACGATTGTCTTACTATTTATAGTATAATTACTTTTATTACTTGAGATAGTGCCTAACGGTAAATTACTAAATTACATTTTAAACTCTCTTGTCGATTACATACAAAATGTTTACTATTTGATTATTTCTTAATTTTTTATTCAAAAAATTGCAGCTTATTGTTTTAAAATTATTTTAAGGGACACCTATAAAAATTACCACAGTAAAATGATACGCATAATTCTAGGAAATTAAATCTAAAAACAATTAAATAAAAATATTGAAAAATAAATCTCAGGAACTTTTTATTTGATTTTGCTATATTATTTTCCAAAAGATATACTGAGTGAAAATATTCTAAAATTAAATGTTAAAAATCCTATTATGAAATCTTACATTTAAAAATGTCTCATCTGTTTATTGAAAAAAGTTGTTATAGAAAAGAACAGCATTGCTATTACTGACAAAGAAAAGAACATTTTAACTGTAGGGGTGGCAATACAAAGGATTTTCCATCGAAATCTTTCATTTTAAAGTGACACAGTAGTTTTCAATTAAATGTTCTGCAAAGAAACTTTTCTTTTGAGTCCGAGAAAAAATTTACAATGTTGCTTAAGTTCAAAACTTTGTTTCAAAATGAAGTTTTCTAGTACTTTACATTTAAGAGTATATTTTAAAAGGATTTTTTAAGCCTTAAGAGAACTGTTTTATTTCCTTGCAATTTAATGCTTTCACATTGTTAAAAATGTATCAGTTTTTTAAATTAACTAAACATGCACAAATATTAGCATAAAATATACACTGTAAAGAAAAAGAGAAATCTTAATCTACTAAAATACAACATAATCAGGAAAGAAAATATACAATAACATCCTCCGAGCTACCCAATATTCACAAAAGTTTTCTTTACTTTTAAAAACCTCAGAAATTAATATATTGTTGAGATTTAAATAAGAATAAAAAAAAGTTTATCTTGCTGTCACTGATTTTCGGAAACGTTTCCGAATAGTTTTAATAGTATATTAATCCGTTTTCTCAAACCGGAATATTAATTAAAATGCATATAAAAGCACAAATAATTGTACAAAAAATACTTTCAGATGCATACATATAACATAAAGATATTTAAAATGCAAATTAAAAATATCTTAAGGGGGGTTCGGGACACATTTTCGAATAATTTTTATTTATTGAGTTAAAATTTCGAAATTTTTTGTGATGGTTAACCCCATCATTTGTAAATAAAATCACATGATAAAATTTCTCAAAATTTTTTAAAACAAATTTTAAATTTAAATTTTATTAAAAAAGTGAGATAGTTTAAAATCGTTATGAATTTAATTTTTTTTGTATTTAAATAAACAGAAATATATAAGTTTTAATTTAGATTCAGCATTTAAAAAAATATCAATTTAAATAAAAATTAAAAATATTTAAAGTAAAAGTTGGAAAAAAAAATGCCGCAACTTTAAAAAAAAATCGCATTATCAGAAATAAATATTTTTTTCAAATTTGCTGAATCAAAATTAAAGTAAAACTATTGAAAAAGACATGTTCCAAATTTGAACCATTTATCTTTAACGGTTCTTGACTTATAGCAATTTAAAAACGAGAAATGATAAAAAAAAACCATCATGAAGAATAACTCAATTTCGCAAAAATTCGCTTTCATGACAACCATTGCTTGAAAGCTAGATTTTGAAAACAAATCAAAACTTAAAAATGAATATTTCCTGTTCCAATTAAGATAGAAACATGATTTAAACTTCATTTTAAGCAAAAAAAAGGAGAAATTTTTAATGCAATAAAAAAAATTTTAGGAAATTTTACGATTTTGTGTCCCGGACCCCCTTAAAATACAGTAGAATAATGCTTTCTTTTGGACAATTCACAAATACGCGCGAAGAAAATAATAACAACATTTAAATTCTACTGATCACGGCCTTGTAATAGTTGAAAACGTTCTGGATTTTCCTAATGTATTTTAGGATATTTTTAATTTGTATTTTAAATATCTTTATATTTAATGTATGAGCCCGAAAGAAATTGTTGTACAATTATTAGTGTTTTTATTATTAGTAATTTAATTATTTAACTCAAGGTGAATATAGCACTAGAATTTCAATTTTCATTTATCGGAATATTGTTTTTTAGGATGCTGTGGATTCTCAATTAAACATTTTCAAAATTTAATACATGATTTATTACATTGCTAACTAAGCGTAGAATCAACAGAGTGAAAAATGTCCAAGCCGGGAGTTGAACCTGGAACCCTTGGAATAGCGCTCCAAATGCGCTACCAATTAAGCTACGAGGACGATGCCCAGCTTAGCATCTCTCATTACGCCTACTTTGTTGGTTCTACGTTTAGTTAGCAATGTGATAAATCGCGTATTAAATATTTAATAATTAACACTTCTAAATAAAATCATTTTCGATGGTGTTGCAAATGTGTTGTGCCAAATAAAAAGATTACGCAAAAAGTGTTGTTAAAAATTACAAGAGGACAAAATGTGTTTTCAAAACATTTCAAAACATTCCTTTTTAAAATTGTATTATAAATGTTTAATAAATAGTATGTATTAAGTGTGTGCGTGTTATTTTAAAGGCACCACGTAGAAAGTGTTTTATATGTATTGTTCTATAGTGTTCTAAATTGTGTGGTGTTTACAATGTGTTCTTAATTTAGTGACAAAGTTTTGTGCAGAACAACACTATTGTAAGAAAATATTTTCATCAACACTATTTATAACACGATTTCAACACAATTAACAACACTATTTTTAAAATTTTTAGGTAGCAACACTTTTGAAACATATTAAGAACACAATCAGAACACAAAAAATATTTTGTATATGAAGTTTCCTAATTCACAACACATTAATGTGTTGTTAATTTGGTGATAAAAAGTGTTGTAAAAAGTGTTTATTTTTGTGTTTGAGAATTTGCAGTGAAGTTGTTATCTATGCTTTAAAAGTCGATGGCGCATGGAGTACGCTGCCCTGTCTTTATGAATGTCCAAACGGGAAATAGAACCCAGAACCCATGGAATAGCACACCATTTAAGCTACGAAGACGATACCCATCTTAGCATCTCTCACTCACATAAGCTGGGTATCGTCCTCCTAGCTTAAATGGTAGAGCACTTGGAACGCTATTCCAAGGGTTCGGGGTTCGATTTCCGGTTTGGACATTTTTCACTCTGTTGGTTCTACGCTTAGTAAGCAATGTGATAAATCACGTACTAAATATTCAATAATTTCAAGCGTAATTTCACTGCTAAAATTTAATTTGAAAATTAATTAAAATTGGAAACATTTTCAGCTGCATTAATTGAAGTAATACAAGCAAGAGCAACACAATAATAATAATTTATCATGTTTGTCTGCAAAACATGCTTGTTGAACATGAAAATGTTTACTTGTGAATCGGTAGCATCTGAAAAACCTATATTCTAGGATGAGAAAACTGAATAATGCACGATAAACACTACATTTCCGAAAGACAGTGACAGCAAAAGAAACTTAGTTTTTATAAATGCTTCATTAAATCTTGAAGATAGGGTGAACGAGCGAGTAGTTGATCAAATAAGGTCGGTGCTACAGGGTTTTTATTATATTTTCTTCTTTTTAAGTTTAAGAAGTAAACTAACATAATTGCTTACAACTCTTAAAGAATGTCCTATAATGGGAAAAAACGAAATCTGCTGAAATTAAATAGCAACAAAATTATAAGTAAATAGTTTCTTTAATTGCCATTTTCCCAGTAGTTGATCAATCGAAGAAATCTGTCAAAAATTCAAAACTCAATCATTAAAATATCATACTTAAGCTGTGATTAACAATAGTTCATATAAAACTATTATTTGAAATAAGCAAGATGGAAGTGGGTTTATTTTAACTTACCGTAATTGTCTCCAACTAATCAAAAACTAAATTTTTACGCTTTCTTGTTAAAAAAAAAAAAAAAAAAAAAAAAAAAATCATAAAAATACTTTTCTTACAGAAGGCAGCTGTCAACAATGTGACAAAAGGGGCTCCAACATTCAAACAAAAATATTATGCCTAGTGCTACGTGTAAAACTCATTTCCACCTGAAATGGCGCAATATTTCAAAAATTTGATCAACTACTGGCGCGGCCACCCTACATTGGTTTCTGAGGCTCCGAATGATAATGTACGCTTTTTGGAATCACGGGTAATTCGGAAGAAAATATTCTACATTTTCGTTCGTAGTTATATTATATTTTCCTAAATTAAACAACAATTGTCTATTTTTTACAGTATACCTAGTTACTTTTATTACTGGAGGAAATGCCTAAATGTTAAATTACGAATTCACATTTTAAACTTTCTTGTAGATTAAATACAAGATGTTTGCTAGTTGATTTTTTTTAAACTTTTTATTTAAGAATTTGGAACTATTGTTTTAAAATTATTTTAAGGGATACCTTTAAAATTTACACAGTAAAATTACGTACGTAAGTCTAGAAAATTAAATCTAACAACAGTTAAAATCCAACAACAAATTCTGAGAAACTTTATATTTGACTTTGCTGTATTAATAAGATATTCTAAAATTAAATATTAAAAGTTATATCATGAAATCACACATAAAAAAGAAAATGGTAAAATTGTCTCTTACAGAAGTTGTTACAGAAAGAACGGCATTGCTATTACTGACAAAGAAAAGAACATTTTAACTATAGAGGTGGCAAAGCAGACAATACAAAGGATTTCCCACCAAAATTTTTCATTTTAAAGTGACACGGTAGTTATCAATTAAATGTTCTAAAAAAACTTTTTCATTTGAGTCTGAGAATAACTTTACATTGTTTCTTAAGTTCAAAATGGTGTTTCAAAATGAAGTTTTCTAATGCTTTACATTTAAGCGTATGTTTTAAAAGGATTTTTTAAGCCTTAAGAGAACTGATTTATTTCCTTGAAATTTAATTCTTTGACATTGTTAAAAATGTATTTTTGAATTAACTAAACATGCACAAATATTAGCATAAAATGTACACTGTAAAGAAAAAGAAAAATCTTAATCTACTAAAAAATAATATAACCACGAAAGAAAATATATAATAACCTCCTTCGAGTTATCCATGATTCCAAAACGTTTTCTTTATCTTTAGAAACCTTATAAACCAATATATTCACTGTAAATTTTAAAATGTCTGAAAATTTTCAGACACTTCTTGCGCCTGAATTTCAAACACATAAGTGACTGAAACTGGAGTGTTCGATTTTCAGACGTTTTAAAGTGTCTTAAAATTTTTAGACACTTCTTGCGTCTGAATTTCAGACATTTCAAGTGTCTTAATTGCGGTCATCTTTGAGCCCTTTTTTTTTGCCAATATGAAGCCATCTTTGACCACTTTTCTTTCTAAGTCATATACGCAGCCATATTTGACCACATTGAATCATTTTTTATAAATGAGAATAATTTGTTACCATAAAGCAGAGCTAATTGCAGCGTGGTAAAACTGGGATGTTTCTCTGCCCCCTGATTTTAGGGTACCCCAAATTGGGTACAAAATTTTTATAAAGCTGATATTTTATATCAGTTTTGACTTTATTATGATCGTAATCAGTATTTTGTAGTTTCAGAATAGGATAATATATATAAATATATTCACCTAAATATGTATTTATGCGATTTCATATATGCCCTACGGTATCAAAAATGTTTATTAAATTAATTCCAGTCCAAAGACCTAGTATTTATTCGCCCCCCCCCCCCCACCACCACCACCGAAAAAAAAAATTAAGACTGCTCGATGCCATCAAATACATATTTGAATAAATATATCCTTTTCTTTAACCTAATCATATTCTAAAAGTACAAAATATTTATTAAAATAAGTAGAGGAAGACGGGATACAATGAAACAGGGGGTACAATGAAACATTACTTGTAAAATCAATCAAATTTGTCATAGAGAGTTGCATTTATATATATGTTATACAACTATATGTTCCAATTACTGATGTAATTTGGATACATTCACACTTCTACAACAGTAGCAATAGTAGATTATTGCTTTTACACCATTGAAAGTAACTTTCTTTACTAAAAGAAATTTTGTTTCTTTTTCCTTGTTGTTATATGTAATAATTATTTTTTCTATTCATTGTTATCTCTGTGTTGTTGACTTCATACCTCCAAAACCAAACTAAAAAAAATAAATATTATAAGTTTGAAAATAAATTTTTATTTAGTAACCTCAGTGCGGGGTACAATGAAACACTTGCAGACGGGGTACAGTGAAACATGTTTTATTATAGTAATAAAAGTAGTAAATAGAATATATTAGAAGCAAGAGTAGGAAAACAGAAAAAAAGAGTTTTCTTCTAACCAGGTCAGTAAAAAATGCTCTTGTTAAGCAATTAAAAAATAGAAAGAGAAAAAAAGCTAAGAAGGAATTGTTTTGAAAACAAACTCTGCCTGCTACAGACTCTGATGATGATACAGATTTTTTTTCCAGGCCCAGCTGGTCATCGAGGTGCTAAGAATGAGTTATCCACACACAACATGTATGGCAGAAGCAGTATCCGTATAAATGGAAACATCTATTTATATAAAATCCAAGTCTCTGTGTGTCCCTCACTATTCCGGTAGGACCGCCTCATTGAAATGAGTAATTGTTGAAAAATATTAATGCAGGGTTACCACAGTAGCGCCAAATGTTAGCCAACCTGGCGATAGCTAGCTAATTTGGCGAAATTCCCATTTAAAACCATTAATCTTTCATAACGGAGGTCACCGAAATTTAATTTAAACTCCACTCTTTTAAGATATTTTTTCGAAATCTATGGGTGAGAATTTAAAGTACATCTTTACATCTTCCTCCCGATGTTACTAATAAAATAAACGCCAGTAGACAACGGTGTACTGTGTGAGCTCCCAACTGCGCGATTTTAATGTGCTTTAGGTACTTTTCCAGTATAGGTGCCTTGGCGAAAAAGGAAATTTGGTAACATATTTTCCGGGAACCTATTCACTGTTTCATTTTATATACACACGCATTTTTTCGGTATTTATACGATTTATTTAACATAAAAAAGCCGTTTCTCTAATTTTATACAGAAACAGATGTAATTTGTACATAAAAACATCAATAATATACATATAAAACAAACAAAAACGCTCATCAAATTTGTTTTCATAGGTGTTTATATGATTTGACAACAAATCTCGATATTTTTCCGTTATACGGACACCATGCCAAAATGTATGCTAATACGCCAATTATTTCAAAATGCTAAAAGATATTTGTAATTTTATGCCAGCAGTTTAATATGAGTTTTATTTTATTGCTTTATTTTATAGCAGTTATTTGTTCGCTTATTTTAAGTATATATTTGTGATTTGATGAAATAGTTCGTAAAAGTCTGGAATTTTCAAATATTATATTTTTTAAATGCTCACTTTAGTATCGACAATGGTTTTTCTTTTATTTTTCAAATGCTTCAATTCACGATTTTGCGTCAACTATTACGCTTGGCGACAATGGTGTCCGCTTAACGGAAAAGTACCCAAATCTGTCTATTATTTTGCGCTATACGTGTTATAGTGTGTACTATATGCAAGGGGAGTGAAGCGAAGAGTTTAAACATTAAATATTAAAGTTTTGGCACAGATGTCATATACGCGCCCCATATTGGCGCGATTTTTTTCTGACGCCAATGTCATGTACACAACGGGTACTTAACTGGCGCCAAAGTGTCGTAATTTTGCTTGATATGGTAATCCGGATGTTGTTGTTTATTCAGTTGATGTTTTCGCCAAATTGGCGTCGGAAAAAAATCGCGCCAATATATCATAACCTATATGACAACTGTGCCAAAGTTTCTATAAAGCAGTAAAAGATTAAAAAATTAAGAATAAAATAAATGCAAAATAAGACTAAAGAAGAAAGAAAAATCATGCGTTAAACATAGAATATTAAACACTTTCCAACACGTCCTAAATGCTTTAACAAAACTTCGTTATTTAGGGAAATAAGGTAAATAAGATAACGTTACTTCTTTGATATCCCGTCGACCAATTTCGCGAAATTATATAAATCGCCAAATCAATAGTAAAACATTAATAAAAATACAAATAAAACGTCGAATTAATGGTTTTATTGGCCATTATTGGCATTTAATTAATTAATTAATGGCAACCGTTATTGGCAATTAATCTTACAATTTGGCGCCAGTAATTTGGTCGACGGGATAACTAAGAAGTACCAAGATAACTAAGTAAACATTTTAGAAAACGCATAAAAAAAATAAAAAATTGATTTCAGCAGTTACCGTCCATAGCCAATAGTACCGTTATTACATGCCACTTTTTAGCTAAAATTTAATTTAAACTACTCTTAAAACTACTGAAATCACATTTCCAGATATTATCATACATAGACGGTTATGTATCCAATTCTTTGCTTGACCATGTATATCATTTTATCTATATTCTACAAACATTTCTGGAACAGATGTCATATTCGCCCCATATTGGCGCGATTTTTTTCGGTTGCCAATTTGGCGAAAACATCAACAGCATAAACAACATAATCCGGGTTACCACATCAAGCCCTTTGGCGCAAGTTAAGTACCCGTTGCCTATATGATATTGGCGACAGAAAAAAATCGCGCCAGTATGGGGCGAATATGACATCTGTACCACATTTCTTAGGAAACTAAATGCAGTTCAGCGTAAAAATGCATTACTCCTTTAAAAACCACCTTTAAGCAACTTACTCTCATACTCAGTAACCCTTACGAATTCTTTTGTGTAGCCCTGCATATGAACTGTAGCATTTATACACACAGTATAGTATGCATAAATGTAGTGAAACATAAAAGCGCATATCATAATTAAAAATGCATTTCTAGCAATCATTGCTTATGTACAATACTTCGGAGAAAAGTTTCTTGGCGAGAAAGAAATTTGCCAACGTATTTTCTGGCAACCTATTTACTGCTTCATACTCACAAGCAATTTTTTCCATATGTATACAATTTGGCACAGATGTCATATACGTCCCATATTGGCGCGATTTTTTTCCGGCGCCAATTTGGCGAAAACATCAACAGAATAAACAACATTCGGGTTACCATTACAAGCAAAATAACGACACTTTGGCGCCAGTTAAGTACCCGGTGCGTATATAACATCAGCGTCAAAAAAAAAAAAAAAAAAATCACGCCAATATGGGCATATATGACATCTGTGCCGACTATTTAATATAAAAAAAGCTATTTACCCATTTTTATAAAGAAACAGAAGTAATTTTTGCACAGATGTGATATACGCATGGGGTTTGGCGTGATTTTTCTACGACGCCAATTTGGCAGAAATCTCGCTTTCGAATACCAGTTACTTATATATTTTTCAATTATTTGCTATCATTTTGAAAAGGAAATAACTAAAAATAAATAAAAGTTTGAATAATAACTATAGAACAAAGCAGTTTATATAATTAAAAAACAGAAAATAAAAGTAAATAAACAATTTATTAATAAATAAAAAACAATAGCCGGGTTACCATAGCAGGCAAAATAACACCATTTTGGCGCCAGTTAGGTATCCCGGTTCATATCTGAAATCTGTGCCGTAATTTGAACATAAAAAAATTATATATATTTAGAAACGATTTTTTATGCATATAAGTGCATATATAAACAAAGATAAAAGTTCATTAGATTTGTTTTCATAGCTGTTTATATATTTTCGCAACATATCTCACTTTCTGGTGCCCGAATCGCGGCAAGCTTTTTTTAAAAATGCGCTATAATGGAAAAGTACTTAAATAAATAATTAACAGAAATAACAAATTATACAAGCTAAAACTTTTTATTTCGAGATCAAAGCATTGTTTTTAATTTCGATTAAAAATACATATATCCTTGGATAACTTCAATTGAAATTAGTCTCACAGCTTAATATCACATTCCATAAACCTAAACAAACACAAGTGATTCATTCATCGCGAAACGTCAAAAATATTAAATCATTGAGGTAATCATTCACAAAGTAAGTTCTCCAACAATCAATGGGCAATATTCTAATGACGTAATAGTAGGTAAAATGGTGGCGGTATCGTTTGTTTATGGTTTGTAATAACAAAGATTTAATTTTGCAATGTCTCTTAGTTACATTATTTTATTGTCATATTTATGAGCTCAGAACAAAAGCCTATTTTTTCATTATTTAGTTATTAAAGACGGAAAAAAAATCATAAATGCATGATTTGAAAATTTTAAATAATTTTCTTTCTTAATACTAAAAAATAACATCGGGAAGTAACAGCGGGTTTAAGTTAAATAAGTTTAACTGTTTAATTCTGTTGTAATATTTAAAATAACTGTATTTATTAGATTTCAGTACTCAACATCAGGGCCCGTTTAAACTTTGAAGTTAAAGGAATTACAATGCCATTTCAGGACCTTTTCTTTTGGAGAAGCTTTTCTAAATTCCATATATACATGGAAAATCTTCAGTGTCAGAAATATTATTCCTAGGACTGACATAACACGAAAACGGCCTGCAATTTTACACAAGTTTTTGAAAGCTACTTTATATCAGAAATTTTACTAAAAACTGGTTACTTTTTTGTTATAGCGGCCCACACTATAAGGATTATGACAAGTTGCAGCCAATTTCGCCAACGTCGTAACCAAGATCGTGAAGCACACACATATAATACCATTTCATGAAATCGTATACGATAATTTAATAGTTTTTAACCTTACTTCAAGTGAGTTATTTATTTATTTTTAAGGCTCAACAATCTAAATTGTCCAATATATGTATTTAAAAAAAATGTAAACAAAGATTGAATAGACTTGACCGCAAAAAGCCTCAAATCTGCATAACACTTGGAACCAAACTGTGCAGATTAGTGGTCTTCTACTGTACACAGTTTTTCATAAATGTGTTTTGTTCTTAAAGTGTGTTATTTTCATCTATCACTGCGGAACAAGCGAAAAAACTCATATTCTTGCACATGAGTTGTATATATCTTTATATCTAAATTTCCTTCATTTTTGACGGGCTACCTTTCTAGTATATATATAAATATTAATTCACTTCAAGTGTGTTATTTTCATCTATCACTGCGGAACAAGCGAAAAAACTCATATTCTTGCACATGAGTTGTATATATCTTTATATCTAAATTTCCGTCATTTTTGACGGGCTACCTTTCTAGTAATGAAATATATACCGTTGGAGAAATCATACATTTAAATGAAGTCAAATGTGAAGTACTTGATATAAAAAGACTCTAACCTAATTTTAAATATATATTTTTTTTAGAAACGTACATTTAAAAAAAAACGCATTGTGTTGAAACTACCACCCCATATTCCTTCAGGAGCAACTGAAATATAAGCAGAAATGCAAATTTTTGAAACTGACTTGAGCCAATTTAATATAAAATGAAAGGTATTTCTTAAACTAATAGAATTCTCTTATTTTTCATCTTAGACTATAATATTTTTATCAAGTTCCCTATTAATCAAGTTTTGTTTTTGTATTTTTCTCATTTTTCATAAAATAAACTATACTGGGTGAAAATTGCTTCCATCATTTGGAGTATTTCATTGTACCCCAGTATGTGTTTCATTGTACCCCGGCATACGGAGTACAATGAAACACTGTAAGACATTTATTTTTTGTTATTTTTCATGCATAAAGATATTGTTTAGAACCTAATAAAATTTATTTAGATGGGGAAAATACAAGATTAAAAATAAGGATTAATTATATTTTTGTGCATGCAAAATTGGGGATAGGAAAAAAAAAATTAGTAAATTTTGTTTCATTGTACCCCGTCTTCCCCTATAAGATCAAAACAAATTTAAAATATCAGCTTTATGGAAATTTCATACCAAATTTGTGGGCCCGTAAAGCTAACGTACCATAGAAAAAGCCCAGTTTGTCCATGCTGCAATCAGCTCTGCTTTATGGTAACAAATTATTCCCATTTATAAAAAATGATTCACTTCTTCGGAAAGAATTCCATCCCTGCTTTGTTGCACAATTTTTTTCTATTTAAATTGGATATTCCCAGCCAATTAGTTTAAGCATTTTTTGGATTTTTATTTCTGTGTTAAATAAAATCTAGTATTAGATTTCACAAAATTATCAGCATATGAGATTCGAACATTAAAAAAAATTTGAGCACGAAACACTTACTTTTCTTTATCCCCCTTCGTTTTTATTATTATACTATTTATCTTTACCAAGAAATGCTTAAACATTTGACAACCGCACATCGGCGCCTGAGACGAGCAGTAGTTATAAGATTCTGGATGGACTTCATGTTTATTTGGCTCTTTTCAAACCATAAATAATATAGTAAATATCAATGGACACAGAAATCCTTCATTATGATTTGAGTACCCTTCATTTCTGCTCCCCACGTTGCTTGCGATCACACAAGCAGTATCAGTCGCAAAAGCGATTTCTTATCCACATGATTGGAACAGTCGTCGAAAAAAAAAAAAAAAAAAAAAAACAAAAAAAAAAACACCTCCTACTAACTCTGCAACTAGAAGACAACAATAATAGAAGAAAGTTACTGGTACCAATCGTCTGGAAATAAAGTCTACTTTTAAATGATGTATTTAAAATTTGCATAGGGGCCATCTACAAATCAAAATTAGACCAAACTTTGTTTTTTTTTTCCAATGGATGCACCGAATTTTGACACTATATTTTAAATCTTCGGTTCAAACTATGCCTAGAAACGAAATTTCTAGTCATTTGAATGATAAGTTTTTGAATTATAAGCATTCAAAATTTAGAGCTTCTAATGTTAAATTGCATTTTCATATTTTTATTAATATCTCCTGAAATTATAATCCTAATATGATAATTTTGTATGTGGTTAGAATACTAAAAAACCTAAACATATATAAAAACATTGAATTCGTAAAATTGCATACCAAATTTGGGGCCACAAAAATCGATGGGAAGGTGAGGGGGCAGGGCCGCGGATTAGTTTCCATGTTTTAATCAGGTCCTGCTTCTAGAAGAAACACTACCCCGCTTTATATTTTTCTAAATAGAGCTGTCCGCTATTCGGGAGTGACCGGTTATAGAAGTTTTACTGTATGCTTCAGTAATAACGGACATTCTCGAATAGCAGACACCTATATAGCGATCACTTTTTTCAATCCACAACATTTGTGGATTGAAAAGCAGATTAATAATATATTGAAGCATATTTTGTGTAATTTGTACTCGGTATGCTGGGTATTTGTACACTCTGGACTTTTTTTACATATGAAAATAAAACCTCTAAATAGCGGGCAAATTCTACTGTCCTAGGGTGTCTGTTATTGAGAGGTTTTATTTAATATATACAGTTATAAATATATTCTAAAAAAGTTAGAAAATGTTTTTTTTTTTTTGACAGTATAGGAAATGTGGTTCTAATAACTTCCAGTACCAGCGGCTTACATTCATTACCCTCCCCCCCCCCTTCCCTCTACTACATATACAGCAACAAAAATTTAAACACATTGATGACTTAATATATATATATATATATATATATATGAACATGTAAATATATGTTTGTATAAATATATCCTTTGTCATTAACTTCATCCTAATCTAAAAGTATGCAATATGATATATAATAAGTACAATAAATTGCTTTGCGCAAATGGATGCATTCTCCGATGATAATAAAAAATAATCCTATAAAAAATCAGAATAATTTTGACGTTGAAAGTTGCCAGAAAATTTCGGTCTTAAAATTTAAATATGTTATACAGATGAAACACAGGAAATACATATAAATGTAGTTATTTTACTTTGAACAAGTTTCCATAGTCCAAAAAAAATTGTTTCATCGTGCAATTAAATACTGTAGAAATTTCGAACTGTTTAATAAAGCGTTACAAAGGAACAATTTAAAATGTATTTATAAAACATTAAAAATTTCACGATAACTCCGATTCTGGTGCTTTTATAATTATTTTTCAAGTTTTATGCCCACCACTTGAAGCAAAAATGTTCATAGCATTTCCTATACATAAATTTAATTTTGTTACATGAAAACATTAATTTCGAAAATGTAAAAGAATTAAATGATCTGTCATTAAACATAAAAATACATATACGAAATCATGTTAATATTATCTGTAACTAGAAATTACAACGGAAGGGTTTATTAATAACAATATCATTTAATAACTTGATCTTTTTAATTATATTTTGCCATGTAGGCAATTTCTTTTACATATAGCATATGGTAATCAACCAGAGCTACTAAGCTATTTTTAAAAAGTTAAACATATATATATATTTAATAACATGCAAGAGAAATAACATCTAATTTCAAAACTTATTTTGCATTAAAAATACATATTTAATTGTTATTTCTGTATCTTTTATAAAAATGAACAAACGTTGAAAAAAAAAATCCCCCCAATTTTATGTGAAAAATGCAGTAAAATATGAAAATAAAGTCTTTTTTCCGTTCTAAATCTGTAATTTCTTTTTAACAATCAATAAATCAATATTAATAAATTTTTCAATATCTGAAGTTGTACAAAACTTAAATATAATTTTAAGCAATTAAACAAAGTAAATAATGATTTATTTCCTTACTTATTTTATTGTAAATCATTATATAGCTATTATAGAAAAATATTTTTAATAAAATGAACTATTAAAAAAATGGCATTATATTAAATGGCTAATATTTACTGACATTTTTATAGTCAGATTAATAGCTTGTATCCACAACAAAAACTATATAGTGCTGCAACTGCTTTTTTTTTTGCTTTTTTTGGACAAAAATATAATACTAAAAATGTTGACAAATTTGGGTGTCAATGTACACAAGCAATAACTTTTAATGCTTAAGCAATAATTTAAGCAATGATGATATTATTTTATATGAAAAACATTTATTTATAAATCGAATACTTTAAGAATTATCAAGCAAGTTAGTTAATTAATCCTGAAAATGAAATAAATTTAGTCGAAAATAATAAAAAACACTGTAATACTGAAAAATATTTATTCTATATAGAAAGATACAAATATGATAAACACATGTATTCTTTAAAAAGTGATTTAAATAATTAATATTACATAATTAATATTGTTCAAGGAAAATTTCTATATCCAAATAAAAATTATATTTTTGTAAATAATCACATTCTTACCTTTTTAGTATTTCCTTAAATGTAATAAAGTAAATCCATGTAATATAAACAGAAACAGAAAAATATAGACACTTTCTTCTTACATATTTCACTAAATATTCAGATGAATGCTGATAATTGAAAAACACATAACGAAGACATTTTTTTTTTCATTATTCAACATATTTTTTTCATAATGATATAATTTAATATAATGCAGAATTTAATTCAATTCGCTTTTTCGAATCACATTTCACTCGCACTTTGTTATTCTCCAATCTCTCAAGAACAATTATTGAAATTCCAAAAATGCACTTTATAAGCTGTGTATTAGTAAGCTGCATATACATCTATGTGGATGGCACAATTACATTACTCAACGTATCATTTTTATAATAATCGCATACATTATTCCATAAATGAATTACTCCAAAAAACTGTTCCAGATATGTATATGTCACAGTCACAGAATATAAATAATGTTACACATAAAAAAATTGCGGGCAACTTTGTTAAACAGGGAACTACCTCATTGAAAGCATTGAAAGAACCGTTTTAACGCGCCAGTTGCCAACGGACGTATTTGAACAAAGAGAAATAGGCGAAATCAGCATTTTAATTACCACTGCAGTCGCTGATCTCAGCCTACTGTTTATAAACCGTTATAAAGGGCTTGATGAGCTCATTTGAACTTTTTATCAGCGAGAAATAAATCATTGAATAAGAAGAAATAAGAAAAGCTTTATTTTCTTTATTAGGTGTTTTTCTTAATGTGTTACATTTATTTGAGTATAGTTTTTGCAGTTTTTTTTTTTTAGACATATAGAAAACATACTTTAAATAAAGATTTTATTGTAAAACTAGAAAATAACATATCGAATTTTCGGTGGTCATGAAGAGAGCAATTGTCCACCCCTGAAATTTAATTAATTATATTTTCTATACGTTTGATTATTTAAAAAATACTTTTTTCTCTTCCAAATAGCAATATATTAATTAAACGCTAAGAGAAAATGCTGCTAAGAATTTTTCTCCAGAGGAGCCCCCCCCCCCCCCCCCCCTCTTAACTTCTCGTAGAAGACGATTTTAATTCTGTTCTTCTGTTAGTGTTCATATATATCAA
Source organism: Maratus speciosus (assembly GCA_963932465.1). Classification (NCBI taxonomy): domain Eukaryota; kingdom Metazoa; phylum Arthropoda; class Arachnida; order Araneae; family Salticidae; genus Maratus; species Maratus speciosus. The sequence continues at coordinate 113,068,947 of OZ010799.1, forward strand.
ATTTATCTTAAATGAGGAGGGGCAGTTAAAAAAAAAAAAAAAAAAAAAAAAAAGACAGAGAGAGGAGAGAGAAAAAGAAATCTGTTCTCCATTGTGAAAAATATCGTTAGAAACTTATTTTTAAACGATTAATATTTCTTAATTTTTAAATTTCTTAAAAATTGTCTTACACGAGGAGTTCTGGCATAAATTCTTAGTTTAGCCTACTTCATGTTTATATTCTGCATTTTACAAAAGCGGACTGGGCTGTGGACCCCAGGCATATACAGTGAAATCTCTCTGTGCGACCACCTCCATTAAGTGACCACCTCTCTGAACGACCATTTTTTTCATGGAACGGAATTTATTCCCACAGGCTCATTACTAATTTTACCTCCATTCAGAGACCATCCCAGTTGAACTCCCTCCATGAGCGACCCATTTCTTTGAAGAAAATGAAACAAATCCCGTTTTTTTCTGGTCGCTTGAAGAAGATTTTATTGGAAAAATAGTTCCGGAGTGCGCATTATTCATCAAACTTCTAAACTAAGTTTAGATTTTTTTTTTTTTTTTATTCCGGTAACTTTTAAATATTTAAACCCCTTTGTGCCTTTTTAGGTAATAAATTGAACTCTGATGGCAAATTAAGAATGACGGTCGATAAACTCCCCTGCCCTATTTTGTCGGGAAACTCTCAAAGAAATACATAATTTAATCAAATCGTCTTTATTTGTTCCCGTCAAAAAAAAAAAAAAAAAAAAAAAAAAAAAACGCATTTATTGACTGGACTTTGAAAAGACTTGGAAACAAAAGTTATAAAATATAAAACCGTAAAATCAAAGCAAACGTCAATGTATTCATTTTTTAAACTCTGCAGTAATTAATTTATATAATTAACTTTTGTTTTGATACTTAAATTTTTATAGTTTCTTTTACTAACGTGAAAAATAAATTTTAGTAACATTAATTGTAACCTTTCTTCAAAAATTAAAATCTAGATTTAAACATGACCTCCATTAAGAAACCACCTCTCGGAGCGATCACTTTTCATTGGAACGAACGTGGTCGCTTTAGGGAGGTTTTACTGTATGTTCTAAAATCTTGCTCCTCAGTACGTTTCTTTCTCCGTCTACTCATAATTCTTAGTATTTAGGTGAGCGATTCTCCCTGAATACGATCATGATAACAAGTAATTTTTGGAAAACTTTATATTTTGTGAAAAGCAATTATTTAATTATTTATTGCGCCAAAAATAACTTATCTCCAAACCTTAGTAAGCGAACTTTTCTAATTTTCTCAGATGTCCCATGATTTCTTCATTTATAAATAAATACTAAATTAAATGGATGAAAGAGTATTTTAAATATCTTTCATCCATTCGGAAATATTTTCTGATAGCGCTGATATACATATTGCAATACAATTATACGTACAGTCATCACTCATATGATACAATTGTATCGCATTCAGACACTTAAGTGTCTGAATTTCTAAATGTCTTAATTTCAGACATGTCACTATTATTCAGACATTTTTCTCCGTTCATTTATAACATGATCATAGTACGACACTTATGTGTCTTAAATTTAGACATCTATGATGTCTGAAATTTCACATTTAGACACTTAAATGTCTGAATTACTTTTTCAGTCACAAAATGTGTCTGAATTTAAGACGCCTCCATTTGCAGTGTTGTTGAGATCTGAAGAACAATTTTAAAAAGAGTTGTTTTGCTGCCACACATTTCCGGAAACGTATGCGTATAGTGTTTATAGTGTATTAATCAGTTTTATCAAACCGGAATTTGGGTTTTTCGGATGCTTTCAATTCTCAATTAAACATTTTCAGCTGCGTAACTGAAATTATACATGCAAGAGTAACGGAACCAGAGTTGGGAAAATTGGTAATTGCAATTATCTTCAATGTAATTACAATTTAATTGCGTGTAATTAATTATATATAAAATTACATGCCGTAAACAATTCTTGCAGAACAGTAGTCGGAACTGCCTACATTCCATTATGTGTGCGGTTGAATTTCTGCCTTTGAATGTGCTTAACTATAATCAATTACAGGCAAGTAATTTGTAATTTCAATGCGGATAATTGAGATTACAAATTTGCCCAACTCTGAATGAAACAATAATAAACTTAATGTTAATGCTGCTAATTTATCATGTTAGTCTGTAAAATATGTTCCTTGAACATGAACATGTTTATTTGAGAATTGGTAGCATCTGAAAAAGCTATGTTCTATAATGAGAAAAGTGATTAATACATGATAAAAACTACTCGAAAACGTTTCCGAAAAACAGTGTCAACAAAATAAACTTTGTTTTTATAAATGCTTCATTAAATCTTGAAAACATATTTGTTTCTGAGGTTGATAATGATAAAGTATGATTTTCGGAATCATGGATAATTCAGAAGAGGTTATTCTACATGTTCTGTCGTGATTATATTATGGGCAATTCCACAGAAAATTCTCATTTTTTTTTGGGGGGGGGGGCGGGGAATAAAATTTATATGTTTAATTAAGAGTGTGATTGGAAAGCTTGATATTTTTATGTTCTATAATGAAATCCTAATAAAAAGTCATTGTAAATTACTGTTTATAAACTAAGTTAAGTACCACTATTGTCTTTGTAAAGTCATAATGTTACGTCAGTTACCCAATAACAGTTATGTTAGTTACATGCGTAACCGCTATTTTTTCTTTTTTATTATTCAGAAATTAATTAAAAAAGTTACTGTTATAATATGTCATTACTTACTGTTAATGAGAACATCAAATCCCTTTTTTTAACGGGATAGTTTTGATAATTTTTACTCTTAAATGAAGGCAGAAAAAATATTTGTCTATTTTATGTTACATTAGTTACAGAATTTTGAATTGCAATTTTTGGGACTAAAAGAGAGATTGAAATAATCAGCAGATATTTGGGATTAAGTCCTTAGTAAGAAAGCCCCACCAGTGGCTGAGAGGTTCTGCTCTCGAAACTGGTAGACGGGAAGTGCTGGGTTCGATCCCAATCGCGCCCGTCGGCCTAATCGTTCGGAGTTTTCGTGGTTTTCTTCGAACCATGGATTTCCATGCGTTAATACGGGTTAGGTTCCCTTAGAAAGACCCCCACGAAGGGCACTCCCCCCTGGGCCTATATCCCTCGTGCAGATAATTGGCCGTCATAAATACAACCAACCAACCTTAGTAAGAAATATTTTAAATTGTAAACATTTGTTCTAGCTTTAATAGTAAATTTTCTAAACAGTTTTGAAAACAAATTTCAATGATAAAGTGTTTCGTCAGTTACGATGGAATTGGCCTTATATTTTCCTTTAGGTTCAGCAATTGCAACTATTGTTTTGAAATTATTTTAAGGGATACCTTTAAAAATTTACAAAGTAAAATTACATGTATAATTCTAGAAAGTTAAACCTAGCAACAGTTAAAGAAAAATTTTGAAAAATAAAATCCCAGAAACTTTATAATTGGATTTTGCTATATTACTTTTCAAAAGAGATACCGAGCGAAAATATTCTAAAATTAAATCTTAACAATCCTATTATGAAATCGTACATTTAAAAAAGAAAATGGTAAAAATGTCTCATCTGTTTATTGAAAAAAAGTTGTTACGGAAAGAACAGCATTGCTATTAAGGAGAAAGGAAAGAACATTTTAACTATAGTGATGGCAAAGCAGACAATACAAAGGATTTCCCAACAAAACCTTTCATTTTAAAGTGACACAGTAGTTTTCAATTAAATGTTCTGGAAAGAAACTTTTTCATTTGAATCTGAAAAGAATTTTACATTGTTGCTAAAGTTCAAAACTGTGTTTCAAAATGAAGTTTTCTAATGCTTTACATTTAAGAGTATATTTGTTGAGGAGTTAGTAGGGGGTGTTTACTTTTTTTTCCCACGACTGTACAGTCGTGGGAAAAAAAAAAGTAAACACCCCCTACTAACTCCTCAACAAATTATCGTAGAAGAAAGTTACTGGTGCCGAACAATTGGAAATAAAGTCTACTTTTAAATGATGTATATAAAATTTGCTTAGGGGGCCATCTGCATATTAAAACGAACCATAACTTTGTTTTTTTCAATAGCAGTACCCAATTCTGACAGCATAAATGAACTCTACACCCTTCAATTAGCCTAAAAACGAATTTTTATGCAATTCGTACCATAAGTTTCCGAGAAATTAATTATTCTAAAACGAGCTTATTTTAAGGGCTGTATTCAAATTGAAGTTCCGTACTGGATTGTTCACCGAGAGGACCCCTTCCTTGATCAAGGCACTTTAAGCGCCACTCAAGGAGTCAATGAAGCGTGTTAGTAGATTACAGTACAGCAGAATAAATTTCAAAATGTCTACTCACTTCCATCATAGACGTCTCCTTAAACCATCATTTTGCCGTTTTTTAAGCATAATTTGAAAACTACTTGGAATAAAAATGTGAAATTTTTGAATTTCCATAAAGCAGGACTTAATAAATCTAAATCCATCAAAAAAATTGTAGGTTGCAATTCATAATTTTTTCGAATATTAATTTCATAATTCATAATTCATATCATAAAATTATAAAAATTTAAAATTCAGCTTATTTATGTTTGGTTATATTAGTATTATTACTACAAAAAAATTAGCACATTGGGAGCATAATTTCGGGAGATATAAATAAAAATATGAAAATGTAATTTAACATTAGAAGCACTAAATTTTGAATGTTTATAATTCAAAAACTTACCATTCAAATAACTTGAAATTCGGTGTCTAGGCACAGTTTGAACCGAAGATTTGAAATATTTTGTTAAAATTGGGTATTGACATTGAAAAAAATGAAGTTAATAAAGTTTTAATATGTAGATGGCCCCCTAAGCAAATTTTATATACATGAAATAAAAGTAGACTTTATTTCCAATCGTTCGGTACCAGTAACATTCTTCTACGATAATTTGTTGAGGAGTTAGTAGAAGGTGTTTACTTTTTTTTTCCACGACTGTACATTATAAAAAGAAAATTTTAATTAAATATTCTTGGTGCCGTTTGTCAGTTTTGGAATTAAAATTAGGACACCGCCCTCGAAAGGGTTAAGCACTGTCAAAGTACAAGTAAAAGTATTTCTTAAAAACTAATGTGGTGCTAACTGAATAAATTCATGTAGGAGATGCCTGGGAGGAATACTTCGAGTAAGTGTTAAGCACGGTTTTCGGATTCATGGGTTACTTAGAAGCATAGATTAAGGACCAAGATGGTACATTTACGGCAAAATCTGTAATGGCAACAGTACCAGCGTCACTATCGGCAAGGGGGAAGAACTAACAAACCTCCGAAATTTACCTATGTTGAAGAAATATGTTTATCCTCTATGGTTTGAATATCTATTCGTTCCTAAAACGAAACAGGTGTCAGACGATATTCTATTCATGCTTGCTTTATTTATTTAGCTGCTTTTTTTTACCGTACTTGTATTGTTTATTTTTAACTTACAAAATGATAATTAGACTAATAATATAAAAGAAAGCCGCCAGAAAATTCTGTTAAGAATGCAAATATGTAAGTTTATAACATTAAATTGTAAAAAATCAAATTCAGGTATTGTGTCAATTTATTCATATCGAATAAAATTTTATTGAGTGTAATGTCAGTACCTCTATTTATTTTTAACTTTTAGATTTATACAATTCTAAAAATTTGTCAAAAGGAATTTTTCCCTATCTGTAATATTATTATTATTATTTCTTATATGTTAATATTATAAACATTATTGAATTGATTGCACGTTATTTACATTAAAAACAATATTTTTATTTTATCTGTAAGGAAGTGAAAATGCATAAATTTTAAAAGATTATTGTAACGATTGTTTAATACGTTAAACTTCATAAATTTATAAAACACGGGCTATAAAATTTTTCCTGCCAAAGGGGAATAATTATGAAATTTTCTGGGACTTGTAGAGTTCAACATTTCGTATATTTTTATGTTACACCATTGCTTTTGATATATAGCATTCAAGAAGAAATTTTTACCTAGTATTCGTAGCACTTAAAACCGTTCACTAATCATGTAGGGGAAAAAAAAAAAACAACATATATCCGTGCATGAACATAGAATAGATATTTCACCAATACATGAACATAGAATGTCTATTCTATGTTCATGTATCGGTGTAAGATTCTATCGAAAACGTAAACATGCAACATTAAAAAAAGAAAGATCAGAATAAGGTAGATACTCAATAATAAGCATACTACAAGGATGGGGGAGTTTCTTCCCCATTGTCACCAAGGGCGCTACGATCGCAATCGCATTACCATTACGCTCTATGGGAACGTCCGATCTTGGATGTTAATTTATGCTTAGAAGAGGATATAGTACATTTTCGTTCGTAGTTAAGTTATATTTTCCTAGATTAAGAAACATTTGTCTTTTTTACTGTGTATATTTTTTGTTATGGAGGGAATGACAAAAACTAATTAACATTTAAACCTGCTTGTTGAATACAATTTAAACATATAACATCTTTGCTGTTTGATTATTTTTAAAACTTCTTATTTAAATAATAATATTTTAATGTTATTGTTTTAAGGGAAAAATTAAATGTTTTTCTACGATGAAAGTAGTCTTAAAAAAAGACACTAATGGAATGTTACACTGTATTTATTGTATAGAAGCTACTTATTTTTCATGGTATAGCAATTAAGCAACAGATGGAAGTAAGGTATTTTGTTTTAAAAAATTTTACAAAAAAAAAAAAAAAAAAAAAAAGGTGCCCAGTTAAATTGACGTCATTGAGCTCAAAGGCTATTCACACTAATTGTATATTATACTGTTATTTCAAAGAATAATGCAGCTTAAAAAATAAGTTAAGGGGATTTGTCAACGTTTCCCCCTTTTATACTTAAACAATCCACCTCCAAATCTAATCAGGGAACCGCTTTATTAGAATATACTCGTATACCAAATTTGAAGCAAATCAGATAATTCTGCATGTAAAACCCATTTCGCTAAATTAAGGGGGTATTAGCTCCCCATTTACACAAAATGAACCTCCAAATGTAATCAGGGAAGCCCCTTATCGGAATAAACAGGTATATCAAATTTGAAGCAAATCGAATAATTCTGCATGAAAAATCCATTTATCTAAATTAAAGGGGGGGGGGGGGGAGTGAGCCCCCGTTTATCCCTTTATGCTTAACCAATGAACCTCCAAATCTAATAAAGGAAGCTACTTATCAGAATAAACCGGTATATTAAAAATGAAGCAATACGAATGATTCTGCATGAAATACCCATTTATGTAAATTAAGGGGAAACTAGCCAGACGTTCTCCCCTTTATACTTAACCAATGAGTCCACAAAACTAATCAGAGAAGCGCCTTATCAGAAAGAACCTAGAAAAAACATTTGAAGCCAATCGGATATTTCTACCAAGATTTATCAGCCTTACGTACATACATACATATATACATACATACATAATCTGCGGGCACATTAGCTCTCAGGCTTTGATAGCTTGTGAGCTAAAAATTGCAAACATTGTTTTAACATTATTTTAAGGGAAAACTTAAAAATTTTCACTGTGAAACTATACGCATAAATATCTAGCAAATTGAATCTAAAAAGTGTCAAATAAAAATACAGCGAAATATGCGAAAAGGAACCAGTCTATAACGGAATCCTAGTTTAAACAAAACAAAACTAGTGATACCGACTAAAGGCATACCATACATTTATACCTTCTAAAACAGAAAACTGTTTACTACAGAACATTTCCGGTACTTCCGAATTCCGTATTTGCAGGTTTTAGTGTATTTAACCTCTTGAAGTGCGGTTGGATTTTTTTATACTGTTTAATTTTAATCCATATTTGTACCAGAATAAAAAAAAAAAAAAAAAACTTTATAACTGGTGAAAACAAAATTGTAAAATTACATTTCCTTATTTTCTAATGAAAAATTTAGGAAATTCTTGTGTGAATTCAACATTACAGAAACACAATTTCGTGACTCTGAAATGCCTGAAATTTTATGCCTGAATGCCTGAAATTTTATATTAGATTTCCTTGGATTCCCTTCTTCAAAAGAGATGTTGAACGAAAGTTCACTGAAATTAAATGTTAATTTTTTTGGCATGAATTCATAAACTAAGAAAAGGAAAAGAAAAAATAAAAGAAAAAATACCACAACGCAATCCTTCATTGAAAAAAGTTTTCACAGAATGAACAGCATTGCTATTGGTGACAACAGAAAGTACATTTTAACTGTAGAGGTGGCAAAGAAGACAATACAAAAAATTTACAAACAAAACCTTTCATTAATATATGATACAGAAGTTTTCTCTGAAGCTTTTAAAAATTTCTCTTTGTAATAAACGTGGGAAATGAAAAAAATAAAATATTGAAGGCATTACTTCTAAAAACACTTAGCGTTCTTAAAAGAAACCTTTTATTTGTATCTCAGAAGAACACTTCATTGTTTTTAAAACCCCAATCTCAGAGTTTCGCTTCAAAATAAAGTTTTCGGATACTTTTATAATTAAAAGTACACATTATAATAACAAAACAATTTAAGCTTTCAAAATCCTGAATTCAAAAGCTGAATTCAAAATCCAAGAAAAGAAAAAGAAAAAAAGAAAAGAGAAAATATCATAACACTTTCTCCATTGAAAAAAAGTTGTCACAGAATGAACAGCATAGCTATTGCTGACGAAGGAAAGAACATTTTAACTGTAGAGGCGGCAAAGAAGACAATAGAAAGAATTTCCAAACAAAACCTTTCATTTTAAACTGATAGAGAAGTTTTCTCTAGAGCTTTTAAAATTTTCTCTTTGTAATAAACGTCGGAAATGAAAATAAAAATGAAGGCATCATTTCTAAAAACACCTACAGTGCTTAAATTTTTTTTTCATTTGTATCTGAGTATAAATACACATTATAATAGCAACACAATTTAAGCTTTACAGGAATTCAAAAACTAAGAAAAGAAAAAGAATAGGAAAACTAGAGAACAGGAATTCTGCTTTTTCAGAATTTAGTGTCGCCCCCGGCATTTCCATTACTTCATTTTCTTCTGATGTTTTCTATTATTATAAAACAGGCATTCTAAATGAAGCGTTAGGTGAAGATGAAAGAGCAGTCGTAAAAAGTTAGAACTCTGATTTTCTAGTCAGAATGGAAAAAAAAATGTTTTTCCCCCTATTCTGACCAGAAAATAAATCAGAGTTCTAACTTTTTACGGCTGCTCTTTCATCTTCACCTAACGATTCATTTATAACGGCTGTTTCATAATAATAGAAGCCATCAGTCCATCAGAAGAAAATAACTCGGTTAAGCGGGACTCGGATAATCGGGACTCTACTGCAAAACATATTTCGATTTTAAGACTTAAAGTACACGCTTTTATTTTATGTAAAATGACGTCATTTGCATTAATATAGATACTTAAAATTAAATATAGTTTATAATAGCTCCCTGTTTTATCACAAATCCTTCATTTATATTTTTCTCAAAATAGCACGTATTTTAATTAATTTTTTTTTTCAATTTTTATGAGAAAAAGGGAACAAAAAAATGTAATTGCTATTATTCAACAATTGTTTCTTTACTTTCTACAGAAATGGAGTACTTGAGTTGCCAAAATGAAACAAATGTCGCTAAAAACTACAAAAAAATTAATATTTCAAAAACAAATGGAGATGTAGTTTTCAAACAAATTACATTAAAAAGTACTTTTTTTTCCCAATACGACGGTATAAACATTGAAAATGTGCGATGCTTAGAAGTTTTAAAAAATGCTGTAAAGTATTTAATCGCACAATGAAACATCGCCTTTTGTTTTACGGCTGGCGTATAGAAGGTAACGTTATTTTTTGGAATACACAAAATAGGTTTGAGAAAGAAATAGCATACCGTACCGGGGACTAAAAAATTAGAACACTTTCTCCATTGAAAAAGTTGTTACAGAATGAACAGCCTTGCTGTTGTTGACAAAGGAAAGAACATTTTAACTTGTAGATGTGGCAAAGCAAACAATGCAAAGAATTTCCAAACAAAACGTTTCATTTTAGACCTTTCGTTTTCTCTGAAGCTTTTAAAATTTTCTCTTTGTAATAAACGTGTGAAATGAAAAAAGCAATGAAGGTATCACTTCTAAAAACACTTGCAGTTCTTAAAAGAAACTTTTTCATTTGTATCCCAGAAGAACTTTTCAGTGATTTTAAAATACTAAACTCAGAGTTTCGCTTCAAAATAAAGTTTTCGGATACTTTTTTGATTAAAAGTACATATTATAATAGCAACATAATTTAAGCGTTAAGAGATCTGTTTTATTTGCTTGACATTTAGAAGATATCAGTCGGTTCAAAATAACTAAAATATTAATAAATATTCACATAAAAGATATTTTTTATAATACATTGAACGTTTAAATGATAAAATGTAAAATCTTAGCCTTCTGTTTTGTTTTTCAAATGTTTTATAATTAATTACACATTTTAGTTGAAGGAGTAACATAACTTGAAAAGTAAGCAAAGTGTTTCATTTCATTAGATTTTTAACATTTCGACATTGTTTAAAAGGTATTAGTTATTTAAAAAAGTTAAATCTTCCAATGTTCCTATAAGGAGTTTAATAATGCAAAATAGGCTTATATGGTACATGTAATACATGTGTAACGTTATCGTAAATGGCCTGCCAACATACGCAGGCGTATCTTTTTTATACATATTAATCGCTTATTTGCTTTTATCCGGCATTAGTAAATTAGCTTTATTGTAAAAGTACTGGTAAAACCAAAGAGTTCCTCGATCCAGAGCCGAGCGGCTCCATGCGGTTCTCCTAAGGAGATCATGTAGCCATGCCTGGTCCCAAAAGGCACCGAGTGACGCCCAACCGCAACGACAACAATCCGTCAGACGAAACAGCTGAGCCAGGGAGACACAAGACCCATCACAACAAAGAATTTCGTAAAGTCTCTGCTGAGGCATGATAATTTATCACTCGCGGAATATTATGACGTGTCCGAGATTCAAGGAAACGTCTGTTCCAGGGTGGCAATGTCGCAACATACGACGCTACTAAATAGGCCGAAGCCATCAGGCGTCACACCGCTGAGCAACAGACACCGTCAAACCGACAAGTGCTCTGTGCTCAGTAACTTCTCACTATGAGTCGCTAACGTTGCACCTCGAGGGGATGCGGCTAACTCCCTAGGTACCAAAAGTACAACGCACGAGAGGTACCTCGCTTAGAGGATTGCGCAACGAGCAGGGCGGAACTATCGCTCCTCCAAGCTGAAGGCTACATGCATCCTAGATCGTCACTAGGCATTACGCCTCGAGGGGTCATGACAAAACCACCTCAGGTATCGAACGAATGCTCAAAATACCATGCCTATAGGCCTACAATAGCGGAAAGGACGATTCAGTCGCTCCTCAAGATCACTACGCCTAAATGAAATCCAAGGAAGAACGCAACTCAAGACCTCAGTCAGATACAAAGATAGTCACACAAGACACAAAGGTCACACACTGCAAGGAAAGAGAATGTAATTGCTCATCCAACCGGCGGCGCAGTAACCTCCGTCTACACATAGTCACGCTGGGTTATCTTGTTCCCTAGAGACATGGTTCCGACAGTTTGACTTCCAAAGCAACACAACACAGATATAAAACGGGAAGAATCCGGAAATGGGGCTTGGTACCGGGCGACGCACACTTCCTTCCAGTTGGCGAGGCTTCGTGGTAAAGTTATCTTCAGCACTGACACTCAACACCGGTCGTCCGCACCTTACCGTTACTCAAGGAAATATTTGTAATTTTTATATGTTAAAATCATTTATGATAATATTCATTCTGACTAGAGTTGGTGTAATTAGTGGCAAGCGAGCTAGGATCGCAGCTCGGTCCCAGTGTGAATTGCATTGCAATTCACGGGGGCTGGCAAGCGTTAGCGAGCATGGGGTTGAGCCGTTGCCATCAAAATACTGAAGGCCAGAGGACTCGAGTTGTGATGTCATCACTAATAGACCGGCTTTCAATAGTGTTAGAATTCACACTGGAAAATTTTGAATAGCAATTTTCTTTTATTTTATTTGTGGAATGTCTATCATCTTATAAAACAAAAATAACTATTTAAACTTAATGCTGAGAATTTGGAACCCCCCCCCCCCTCCCAATAAAAAATCAGCCAGATGCGGCAACACTGTGGCATTGCGCTCCTAGCTGAAATTTTATTTAGGAATTCCGAATTCTCACCAGTAAGTTTAAATAGTTTGTAAGCAGCAGGAAAATTGTTTTATAAGATGACAGATATTCCACAAATAAAATAAAGGAAAATTGCTATTCAAAATTTTCCTGTGTGAATTCCAACACAGTGATAAATCGGTCGATTAGTGATGACTCACAACTCGTGTCCTCTGGCCTTGAGTATCTTGATGGCAGCGGCTGAGCCCCTTAGTGTATATATAAATACTTGGCGCAATGGAATAATTTGGATTCGAACATTGGATCTCCCGTTTTGAAACTGGAGATGTTGCCCATCTGCGCTGCTAATGCTTGATTAAATCTCCGCAATATACATCCCTCATACCCTGTTATATTACCTTGGTGTTTTTTACATATTTAATAAGCTGCAAAGTGGTTTGTAAATAGTTTATAAACGAAATAAATAGCTGGTTGGCGGCTAATTTGTACTAAAATATTTACAGTTCTTTTGGCAGTGGTTTATATTATATTCGCCAAACGATGGATCATTCAGAAGTGCCATTTGGGACTTATAGTGTTCACACAATACACATATCGTGATTACAATACTTTTATTCAACTACGCGTTGGGATGTAAAAATAAAATGAAATGTACAACATTCTATTATTGATACAGGAACGAACAATTGAATTGGAAAGATAACAGAGTAGACAATTCAAAAGATTTTCAAATAAAAGATTTTCCTTCATTCTAATTACACGGAAGTTTCCATTGAAACTTTTAAAATTTTCTCCTTAAGAGAAACACGGGAAATGCAAAAAGCATTGAAGGCATTATTCCCAAACAACCAGAAGTTCTAAAAGAGATATTTTCCATTTGAATCTAAGGAGAACATTTCATTGTTTCAAATGTTTTACAGCTATTTTACAAAAGAGCAACACAATTGAAACTTTAAGAGAAGTATTTTATTTCCTAGAAATTTAATATTTTGACATTGTTTACTAGACATTGGTAATTTAAAATTAATAAAACATTTGCATATCTACTATACATATATGTATATACAAATGGGAATTTTGATGTGGTGGCTTATAAATTAAGTTCTTCTGAATGGATTTTGATGGTACTTATACTGTCAGTTAGACAATTTTCCAGGAAAGGTTTTACTGCATAACATATTGTTCTATGTTACTTAATTATAGAATTATGAGGACAAGTTTCATAATCACATGAACCCGATTATGAAAGATTGACTTTTTAAAAGGTTCTGATGAATGGATTTCGATGAAACTTGCACTGTTAGATAATTTTTCAAGAAAGGTTTTCCTATATATATTGTTCTACGTTAGAGCTCTAAGTTAATAATAAGACTCCATCTTAAATAGGATGTAATCCCCATAGCAACCTAGAAGTATTACCTATCAAGGGAAATCACTGAATTAATTAAGTATGATATGATTTAATAGAATGAAGAAAACTTTTATTAATATCTTTTTAAATTTTGATTCGATTTGAAAATAATAATTTCATAAAATTTGAAATCTCGACAAGATTCTGTAACGATTATCTATATTAAATTTCAATCTATTCTGTTGGGTAGTTTTTGCGCTGTTATATGCAGACACACGGGCGGACTAGACAACGACTATAGGTGCTACGTATTTATATGGGCGATTCTCAAAAGGTGGGCACTGGACACACGTCATAACTTTAAGCCTTTCAAACATAACTTTAATTATCATTGACTTTATCTTTTTTTTTTACACTGAGTTTTTAATTCTATTCAGAGACAGAAAATGACATAATTTATTGTAAAAGCTTTGCATAAATATCTTAAAATTTTATTATTTTATGCTAAAGAGGCCAATTTCGGACATTCATAACGTTAACTGCTCCAATGTACCACCAGGAAAAAGAGTTTTAACTTTTTTCCAGGTGGTTCTAATGGTAAACAACGAATGCATAAACGAAACGGATGATTTTTTGATAATTTCGTTAAGAGATGGCAGGCTGATTTATTGCTTTTTTGAAGATAGAAGGACTTTTCTATAAAGAATTTTTTTGTATTTTGTTATGTCCGAAAGTAACGCGCGCGACAAAGCATTTGATTTTATTATTATTATTACTGGATAACAAAAAGTTAATTATACACATATATATATATGTATACACATACAATTATAGGACACATTTACTACATTCTTAGTCTTAAGAATCTTTTAAATACTAAGCGCAACATTCAAAAGTTGTAACGTACGTGCGAAAAAATGTCCAAAATTTGTAAAGTACACAACTGCTAATTAAATGCTTTAATAATTAATTTTCCAGAATAGTTGCTGTGTTTTAATGTTTGTGTATAATTTTGTAGACATACTATTAAAAATATTAATATATTATAGTTATAGACAAAATACGTTACTATTAATATACTATTAAAGAAAAATTGGCCTTAAATTTGAAAATTTTAAAAATTACATATTGTTAACGTTTAATGATCCCACCTTTTGAGAATCTCCCATATAATTATGAACGCGCCTAAAAAAGAGACATCCTTTAAGAAGAGTGCGCAGATAAAATAAGTTAAAATATTAATTTCTGGAGGCGATATTTAAAAAATAAGAATGCATCCTATGTCTATATGCATTCCACGCATTCTATAGGTTTAACATTAGCCAGGGAAACTGGGGAGTTTACTTTCTAATAGTCTAAACATAAAATGTGGTTTATATTTACTTAGACTGGAAAAAAGAAATTAAGCTATTAATATATATAGGATGGTCTATCTGTTGGTTCTTTTTTTATTATGAAAAAAATCCGAGTGAGTTGATATATGCATGGCACATGACATTTGACAGTTGATATATGCACAGTTGACACAAGCAACCTATGAAATATTCATAGTTCAAAAAGAATCAACAGATGGACCCCCCCCCCCCCTTATGTACAGTCGTGGAAGTGAAAAAAAAAGTAAACACCCCCTACTAACTCCTCAACAAATTATCGTAGAAGAAAGTTACTGGTACCGAACGATTGGAAATAAAGCCTACTTTTAAATGATTTATATAAAATTTGCTTAGGGGGCCATCTACATATTAAAACGAATCCAAACTTCATTTTTTTCAATCGCAATGCCCAATTTTAACAATATATTCCAAATCTTCGGTTCAAACCATGCCTAGACATCAAATTTCAAGTCATTTGAATGATAAGTTTTTGAATTATAAACATTCAAAATTTAGTGCTTCTAATGTTAAATTACATTTTCACATTTTTATTTATATTTCCTGAAATTATACTCCTAATGTGCTAATTTTTTGTGTAGCAATAATACTAATATACCCAAACATAAATACGTTGAATTTGTAATTTTTATAATTTTATGATATGAATTATGAAATTAATATTCGAAAAAAATATGAATTGGAGCCTACATTTTTTTTGATGAATCTAGATTTATTAAGTCCTGCTTTACGGAAATCCAAATTTTCACATTTTTCTTCCAAGTAGTTTGAAAATTATGCTTAAAAAACGGCAAAATGATGGTTTAAGTTATGTTCTATGTTAGGTTTAAGTTAGGATGGTTTAAGTTGTGTTCTATAGGTTCTATGTTAGATGTGAGCAGATATTTTGAAATTTATTATGCTATCCTGTAATCTAGCAGTTTTCAATGGCTGCTTGAGTGTCGCAAAAGATGCCTTGATCAAGAAGGGGGCTCTCTCGTTCAACAACCGGGTACCGAACTTAAAATTGGATACAGCCCCTAAAATAGGCTCGTTTTAAAATAATTAATTTCTCGGAAACTTATCGTACGAATTGCATAAAATTTTGTTTTTAGGCTAATTGAAGGGCGTAGAGTTCATTTATGCTGTCAGAATTGTGTACTGCTATTGAAAAAAACAAAGTTATGGTTCGTTTTAATATGTAGATGGCCCTTTAAGCAAATTTTGTACGCATCATTTAAAAGTAGACTTTATTACCAATCGTGTTGTACCAGTAACTTTCTTCTACGATAATTTTTTGCAGAGTTAATAAGGGGTGTTTACTTTTTTTTCCACGACTGTACACATAAATTAAACTGGAGTTATTTCTTAACAATGCTTTAACACTGATTATATTTTAACTGAAATATCATTTAGATACACCACGTCCCTTCCTCAAGAAACATAATTACAACAATATTTTAAGTAACAAATTTTCATTTTTTACAATGCAATTATATGCACAATTTTTTAGCATATTAAGTCTAATAACAGCTGTAAATATAAAAAAAAGTCCCTGTAAAAATAAAAACTTTGTGTTTGATTTTGTTATATCATTTTTCTAAAAACATGCTAGTCGAAACTATTATGAAAAATAAATGTTAAAACTTTTGGCTTGAATTCAAAATCTTAAAAAGAAAAAGAAAAAAAAAAGTATAAAATCACATTGCCAGTAGAAAAAAAATAGATATTACAGAATGTACTAAGTTGGGATTTGTTGAGAAAGAAACAAAAAATACTACTTTAACTATTTAGCTAGTAAAGCAGACAATTCAAAAGATTTTCATACAAAACCTTTCATTTCAAACTATTTCAAAAGCTTTTATTGAAGTTTTTGAAATTTTTTCTTTAACAAAAATAGAGGAAATGGAGGCATTACACTCAAACAATTATAAAAACTAAAAGAAGCTTTTTTCATTGAGTCTCGTGAGAACATTTCATTGTTGCTAAAATCCGGAACTTGGTGATTCGAAATAGATTTTTCTGATATTTTCATGATGGAAAATATATTTTAAAAAACCTACATAATTTTAAATTTAAGAGAGTATTTTTATTTTCTTGCAATTTAATATGTTGACGTTGATAAGATATCGTACCCGAAAATTCTGCCGGGTAATTATTAGACATTAGATATCGGAAAGAGTGTCTAATAATTAAATGATAGAATTTTCCGGTACGAACTGATTTTCCCAACACGACATGACTTTCCGATCGACCCAATAATTTCAAATTAATTAAAACATCACCATATGTAAAATATAGTCTATATTTAATTAAACTGGGAAAAAAGCAAATAAGCGATTAATATGCATGTACAAATAAGATTAAACTCGAGTTATCCATTAACAATGCTTGACAACTGATTATATTTTAATTGTAATATCATTTAGTTACCCCCACCCAGTGTTACCAGTGGGCTACTTTTTTTAAATTCTGATTTCTTGATTGGCACCACTTTTTTGAAACGGTAAAATTCTCTTTCTTTTAGCCTTAATTAATATGTCATTAAATAACTCGCATTTTACCATTTGAAAAAAGTAGTGCCAATCAAGAATCGGAATGGACTTTACCCATGTGACGTCAGCTGCGGGTAAAGAGAAGAAAAACACCAATAAGCGTGAAGAACGTTTTAACACTGTTTCCCTTTCGTCCAATTAACAGTCTTTTTCTGAGGGTATATTCCCGCAGAGGCGTGGCTATTGCCATTCGTGGGTAAAGTCCATTAAAAAAAAAGTAGCCCATCTGGCAACACTGCCCCCACCTCCTCCCGAATACATAATTATAACAATATTTTGAGTAACGAACTTTCACCTTTTTTACAGTGAAATTATATGCACAATTGTTTAGCATATTAAATCTAATAACAGCTGTAAATATAAAAAAAAGTCCCTGTAACACTAAAAACTTTGTGTTTGATTTTGCTGTATTATTTTTCTAAAAACATGCTAATCGAAAATATTCTGAAAATAAATGTTAAAAATTTTGGCTTGAATTCAAAATCTTAAAAAGAAAAAGAAAAAAAAAAGTATAAAAGCACATTGTTAATTGAAAAAAAAGATGTCACAGAATGTACAAAACTGGAATTTATTGACAAAGAAACAAAAAATACTACTTTAACTATAAAGCCAGCAAAGCAGACAATTCAAAAGATTTTCATACAAAACCTTTCATTTCAATCTATATTACAAAAGCTTTCATTGAAGCTTTTGAAATTTTCTCTTAAAAAAAAAAAAAAAGAGGAAATGGAAAAACATTGGAGGCATTACACTCAAACAATTATGAATTCTAAAAGAAACATTTCTCATCTGAGTCTCGTGAGAACATTTCATTGTTGCTAAAATCCGAAACTCTGTGTTTCAAAATAGATCTTTCTAATATTTTTATGACAGAAAATATATTTAAAAAAAGCAACACAATTTAAGATTTAAGAGAAGTGTTTCATTTGCTTGACATTAAAGTTTTGGCGCTGTTTAGTTGATAACAATTATTTCAAAATGATAAGTATGTGAAAACATTTGAATGAAATTAGGGTATTTTTAATGATGCAGGATAGACTTTAATGGTAAACGACTAATATGCACCAGAGTTAAACAAAATATTACTTGCTGCGCATGCATACTTGCTGAATTTCCCCAATTTTGAATATACCACTACTTCCGAATATATTTACTTTATCGGGGATAGAAATGGCCTGTTGAATTTACAGGGTGATCATAAAATCTTTCACTTATCACTAAAATTTAATGTGCAAAAACTATTAGACACATGTTTATTTTTCGCAAATTGTAAATACTTTAAATGAATTTATAATAAGTCTAATTAGGTTAGTAAAGTTGTTAGGTTGCAGTTTTTTTAATGATGCTACATTCACTTTCGGAACTGATTCCGAAAATTAAAGTAACTTTATAAATATAATCTATAACCAAAATCGAAAAAGTACAAACTGGCAACGTTATACATTAGGGTGGGCCGAAAAAAACTTTTTTTTGATTTTCGATGATGGGTAGTGCGGAAAAGTGGCCACTAGTGGCACCAAGTTCACACAAAAAATTTGAGATTTTTAGGACAATTCCTATATTTGCCGCTTTTGGCTTGAAGTTTTGCTAAAATGCTGATTTTTGAACTTTTTTAGCAAAAATTTAAAAAATGTTAAATTAAACTTATTTTAATCGTATTTACTTGAAAAGGCATATTTAATGTTCCAAATGTATAAATAAGCTCTGATAATGTATTATTTAATTGCTATGTGTATTTTAAATTAGACGATTTTTATAGACTTTTCGTGTTTAAGTGAGCAAAAGTTGCATGTATTGTTTGAATCTTTAAACGGTTTCTCTCTTTTGTCTTGTTTGTGTTCCTTGGTCTTCCTTATTTTTTTTTTCGATGCTTTAAGGGCCATATATTTGGGTGACGGACAGCAGAATCCCTCAGAAACAGATCTGGAAGGAGAGAAGGGGGTGAGGCGAGAACTTAAGCGAACGCAGTGACTCATCGCGATGTTGGGGGAGTGAAGGAGGAAATACAAGAGAAGAGAAAGTGGGATAAGGGATGCTTATTATTTTCAGTGTTCCGTTTCCCTGAGACATGGCGGACGCTGTGTGAGACAGGAATATGCGTTTAGGAGTGTTTTTCTTTGAAGGGCCTGGTTCAAATTCAGATTCAGTCGAACTGCTTGCTGGAAAGCTCCCACTACTTGAATCTTCCAACAATATAACTATCTTCCATCTGGATCTAACTCCACTCGTTGAAGGCTTTGTCGCAGAACCACTATTAATCGTTGAAATTGTATCCCTCTTCATTTTCCGCGATGTTTTCTTTGCAAGATTTTTGCTTGTTTTTAAATCAATATTTTCGATAAACATTTTTCGAACAGTTCTTTGATCCTTCAAGAAGTTCACCTCCCGATGTGGAACTTTACGTCTGATGTCGCAGCTACAATTGTTCAAGCCTCTACACTTACAAGCTGCAATATCAAAGAGAGAGGTTTCCGCATTTCGTACAAAATCTTGGCAGATCGACTTGCTCATTATAATAGTTTTTAATTTTTCCGTTAATTGTTCATTGGGAAACAACTGGTATGGAAG
Source organism: Maratus speciosus (assembly GCA_963932465.1). Lineage (NCBI taxonomy): Eukaryota > Metazoa > Arthropoda > Arachnida > Araneae > Salticidae > Maratus > Maratus speciosus. Next base: position 113,088,977 of record OZ010799.1, read on the forward strand.
ATTTTATCCAGATTTCGGAAACTGTTTCACCTGCCATTTTAATAATATCATCCACTGGTTGAAGATAAATATCTCGATTTTCTTCTATATCGTTTCGCAACCAATAGTAGTGGCGCATGATGTCAGCAATAGTTGGCAATTGCAAGTCTTTCAATTTGCATGGTGCCCCAAAATGGCTACTTTTCACGCTATCACATGTCTTTACATGATCATGAACTTTCGCACTAGCCATTTCTAAACTCGTCGTAATAAAACGCACAAAACACAGTAAAGTCACGTTAAACGATCCAAAAAGCAATGCACGAGAAAAAGGTTTTACTTTTACACTAAACAAATGTCACAGGGAAACCGAGCACTGAAAAATAATAAACATCCCTTATCGCACTTTCTCCCCTCTTGTATTTCCTCCTTCACTCCCCCAACATCGCGATGAGTCACTGTGTTCGCTTAAGTTCTCGCCTCACGCCTTTCTCTCCTTCCAGATCTGTTTCTGGGCGATTCTGCTGTCCGTCACCCAAATATATGATCCTTAAAGTATCGAAAAAAATAAGGAAGACCTAGGGACATAAACAAGACAAAGGAGAGAAACTGTTTAAAGATTCAAACAATACATGCAACATTTGCTCACTTAAACACGAAAAGGCTATAAAAATCGTCTAATTTAAAATACACATAGCAATTAAATAATACATTATCAGTGCATATTTATACATTTGGAACATTAAATATGCCTTTTCAAGTAAATACGATTAAAATAAGTTTAATTTAACATTTTTAAAATTTTTGCTAAAAAAGTTCAAAAATCAGCATTTTAGCAAAACTTCAAGCCAAAAGCGGCAAATATAGGAATTGTCCTAAAAATCTCAAATTTTTTGTGTGAACTTGGTGCCACTAGTGGCCACTTTTCCGCACTACCCATCATCGAAAATCAAAAAAAAGTTTTTTTCGGCCCACCCTATTATACATCGGTGTCAACTATCCTATGCGAAAAACATTATTTAAACACATTGAAAGCAAGCAAGCAATTTGAAAAGAACGCTCCCATAGGTTTAACATTAGTTTACGCATTTCTTCACATGATAGGTGAAGGTTCTTAATGTACATGTAGAATGTACACGGTGCATCAGTGCTGCATTATTTAGTGTTTTAAATGCATCAGTGCTACATTATTTAGTGTTTTAAATGCACCAGTGCGGCATTAAGGATCGTTGACGGTTCAAAACTGCCAAATGTGTGGAACGAACTTGATTACAGATTAGGTGTTTGTAGTGTTACGAAAGGTTCGCACATCGCACATTTGTAACTGAAAAGTAAACTTTGAATGTTCTTTTTTATTTTCATATATCACTTATTATAATACCGGGTGTCCCAAAAATGCAATAACTTGCAAATGGTGACAGATATTAAAAAAATTCTTGTAGGAGGGTTATGCATGATGTCAGAGCTTTTTAAAATGCTATTCTTTACCTTAGTTCGAATTTCAAACAATAGATGGAGCTGAGAGCAATAGGTGCTCAGTCCAGACCCGATTTTTAGTACTTTGTGAACAATTTACTGCATTTTAATCGCCTTTTTTCGCATGGAAGAAGAGAGAGGCCGAAAAATCGAACCTGGATTTAGTGGTTATTGCTTGCAGCGCCATCTATTGATACTATTTGTAACTAAATCTCAGAATCGCAGAATACAAACTCCTGACATATTAGATAACACTCCTGCAAGAATTTTTTTAATATCTGTCACCGTTTGCAAGTTATTGAATTTTAAAATCATCGGTCATTTTTGGAACACCCGGTATGTTTAATAGTTTTGAAGATATAAATTTTTAAAATCCGGTCATTCCCTTTACGTTTAAAAATTGTAATTTTTACGAAATTTTCATGAAATTTGCACAAATAATGAAATTTATTACTATCAATCTTTGTGACCTTTTTCTCTGGACCGAAAGGATTGTTATAATGAGTACTCACTGTATTGCTTTTTCACATAATGAATTTATATTGGATAGCTGATAACACTGAATATTGGTTAACACTCACCTAACGCCGTAAGTCCTCTGATCGTAGTAATCCAAGGATTCTCTCACAATCAGTGTATTGATGCATCCTTGCAAAACAGCGATAAGTATCGTCAGCACAAGCTTAACCAGATGAGAGAGGTGGGTTAACACAGTCAGACCAATGAGTTCCAGTACTGCAAAGTACGTGAGGTACTGAGGAAAATTGTGAATCGACCACGCTGGACCCAGGTTTTGCTGGTACTTGGAAGGGATGGATGCATTTACTCTGACGACACTTATGTTAGGGTGAGAGAAAGGTAAAGCTGTCGGCTCGTCAATAGGCCAGTGGTATCCGTATACCTAATAAAATACATGTTATGTTCAGTATCACGTATGCCGAATAATTTTAACCGTAATTAAAAATTATTAACATATTTTTAAAGAAAATCAAACTTTTTAAAGATTGCTAATAATACAAGCCTGCGATGGTCGTGTTTTTTTAAATTTTGATAATTGATTTTAAAGTCTTTTTTAGCGCAGAAACCGAAAACGATCTACATTTTTAACCATCACGTCAGGATTTTTCGCAAATCGTACATTTCAAAGCTTAAAAGTTAAAAAATAGCGAAAATCTGATACTATAAAACAGATGTAATAGTTGTGTGTTTTAACTTTCGATTATTGATATGTATGTTTTAGCGCTAAATCCGAAAATAACCTTAATTTTTAACAAATTATTTTTCGCAAATCGTAAATTTCAAAGCTCAAAGGTAAAAAATAGCAAAAATCTGTCAAAGGCTTACGAAAAGAAGGGAAATATTTTAAATAGATCTGCAACAAATTTTCAGCGTTATCAACTGCCAAAATAACAGAGAGTATAAAAGGAAATAAGCGAGGCAGAGCATGAGCCGTTCAAAGAAACTTGTAAGGATAAAATTGTAAGGATTTTTAATACAAAATATTTTATATGTTTAGCTGTAAAAATACATAATATAAGCCAAAACATGAATAAATTATTGTGAAAAAACAATGTTTTACGTCTATTTTATAATGTCAGATTTTCGCAATATTTTGACTTTTTAAAAATTTTTGATTTGCGAAAATTCGTGGCGTGATGGTAAAAAATAAATGCCATTTTCGGATTCAGTGTTAAAAAATACATAAGAATAAATTATTTAAAGCTAAAAATCACAACCATCACATCTATTTTATTATACTAGATTTTGTCTATTTTTTGACTGTTTAATTTTTAATTTTACGATTTTCGAAAAAAACCCCTCTCCGTAATGGTTAAAAATGAAGGTCATTTTTGGATTCAGAGGTACAAAATACAGTAGAATCAATTATCAAAAGCTAAAAAACATGCCACAACCAAAATTTTGCAGGCTAGTGTAATTAAAAGGCCTTGTATAATACAACTAAATAATTAAAAAGAAAGAAAAATCATATATCAAGCATAGATTATGATTCACGTTTCGTCACATTCAGAATAGTGCAACAAAACTTTACCGTTTAATAAGGTGAAATATGGCGTGTAAGTCAACAGTTTGGAAAACATACAACACATTTGAAAACACACTTACGCAATTACCATGTATAGTCGGAAAAATATCCGAATTGTTTAGAATAGCCCTGTTTATGATCTATAGATCTGCGTATATCATACATAGTATGTAACACGTTAATTCAATTAAGAAACGTATACAAAATTGAAAATTCCCCTTTAAGCAAATTCCGTCCAAATCAGTGGAAATGGGTTCGACTTCTTTTTGTAGCCCTGTATATGATTAACACAATTTATTCACATCAAGTAATGTGCAAATAAATAGTTACATTTAAAAACGCATACTACAATTGAAAACGCAATCCCAGCAATTATCGTTCATAGGCAGTAATGTGTAATCGAATCCTTTTGTGAATCTCTGTAAATAAATAATAAATTCTATGCACGCCTTTTCTTGTAGTAAGCCTCTTGTAGTGCACCTGGGTGATTCGATATTAAATTCGATATGTTTGAAATAGTGTAACATCACTAAAATACACTGTAAACGAATTTTTCTCTCTAGACCTTTAGAAGTGTAAGTAATTCTCTTGAGCGCAATGTAAATTTACTATAAATGCTTCACTTTCAATACCGAACAGGTCATGATAAACTTCAGTGACATATATATTCTACACGGCAATCCGAATATATTTACGCGATTAGAGGATTAACAGATGGCCACACAAGCCGAATTCACATTTAAAAGCTTTTAAACTGTGTCGAACCGTTTAAAAAAATGGGTTTGTTCCTTTGTCAATCTATACTATTTCTATCTAATAGACTAGGCGGCTGTACAAAGGATAACCTCATCGAGTTCAAGGCTGAAATTTCAGGATTAGTTAAAACTCGATTAGCATACTAAACTGCAACTGGTCTGCCAAGTCATATCTTGTTGGGAACTACTTGCAGAATCAAATTTATTGGTTGATTGGTACACTGTAAAAAAAAAAAAAAAAAAAACATTGTAGATTTGCCAGCACAAACTGCTTGTGTCCGAATTGACAGCACATTGTGCTGTTAATTTTACGCAACTACTGTATTTTTCATGTTTATATAGTCAAGAAACCAAAGAAAGCTACAGCACATTCGACTGTGATCGAGTTTGAGCGCGAGATGAACAGTACTTTGTACTGTAAAAATGTCGTTTTTAGGTGCGTTCGTGATTATATAAATGCGTAGCACCTATGGTCGTCGTTCGGTCCGTCTGTCTGTCCGTCCGTCTCACAGTGAGGCAAAATCCCGAAAAGCTGGCCAAAATATGAAAAAGTTATTTAAATGCCACGAAATTTCGTACACAGGTGTTTTTCAGGATGCTGATCTCGATTCTAAAATTAAAATTGCAAAATACAAAATGGCGGACTTAAAATGCTTTGAAAGTTATTCTATTTCTATGAAATTTCGCATACAGGTACTTTTATGGAGGATAAGTAATTTAAAAAATTAAATTTAAAAAAAATGGCGAATTAAAAATAAAAATAATTAGATTTAAATAAAATATTTCGAGTTTCGAAATTAAAAAGTTTTGAGGCTAAAAGTTACAAGGTGTTTTCAAGGAACTAAGATGTTTTTAGTCGAAATTAAACTATGAATATTTATTTATGAAATACAATTAAGTACATTAATGAAAAATAAAATACTACGAGGTTTAATTTCCATATATTATTAAAATAAAACGAAAGGATATTCTAAAATTCATCTTCTGAATCATCTGTAGTATACTAAGTAGACTCTTCAGAAGGGGAGGTGTCGAAATATTTTACAGAAGTTTCCGTGCCTCTAGGGGCAAGGATATTAGTTTCTTCGATGGTAATTTGCATAAGCTTGAAATGAAGGGATCTGATAACATTAAAAGCCGCAAAAAAATCTTCCATTCTTTACGTCCCACTGCATTTTAGGGAGAAATCTTCTCCATACCTTTTGATCAATTTGTTGCACGATTCTTGAGCGTCTCCCGACATTTGCCCAACAGGCAATAATGAGGCAGCTATTCTTTATGTGCCACGAATAAGTAGTTTGTGCACTGAAGTTGGAATATAGAACTAGGAATACATTTCGACGAATTTACAAGCTATTTGTGAACAATAATCCACGAAATTGGTCAAATGAATGTTAAGAAATTACTTGTAATATGACGTGGAATCGTTTGATCAGATCTTCGTCTACGCTCCTTATGGAAGTAGAAATACTTGCGTTTTCAAATAATCGACAAGCTGTATTGTAATCATTTGTGCTTCCAAATCCGAGCTTTGATTTATCGACGAGAAGTCCTAATTTTAAACGAATTTTTTTTTGTAAATTTTGTTTTGCAATTTAAATTTGTGTGCAAGTGCACACTTGCCATTCCTTTATATCCCGTTTGTATGCCAAATGCAAGCTACACTCAAAAGATCTTATACAGGCATGTGACGTGGACATCCCGAATTGTAAATGATTTTCATTCACTTTTAGTTTGAAAATGTCATCAAGATTATTAAAATGGTTTGAAGTTGCATGATATAGGTTTCAAAGTTGAGTTGACAAATTACTAGTAATGACAATAAAAATTTTACAATCAATCATTGTTACAGCTAGTTTGTAATTAACGCCTACTTATTTTCTATCAATGATTGTTTTAAAAGGAACAAGTTTACTCTCCTGATCTGTAATATAATCTATTTCACTGACAGTAGCTTCCGTACTTTCGTGCAAAAAATGGATTCTGATGAGCCTAAAAAATTGAGGAGATGAAGATCTCGAATTTTTCCGGATAACGATTTCTGAATTATTCGCAACACTTAAGTTCTAGTGGCACTAGAGAGGTGAAAAAGCTATTTGAACCTAATTTCTACCATCACCAACGCTAAAGTTTTGTTTAAAAGTACTTTGACCAGATGTACTATCACATCCCCACTTGAAAATAAAATTCAGATTGCTAATGTTCTCGGAAGTCAGATTCTTAATAATTTCCGTTTGCATTAATAAAATACGTGCTGCAGTATGATATAGCAAAGATTGCAATTAACAAGATAATTCTAATTCTTCTAATTACGATACAATACACAAAATTATTAGCTATAAAGATAAGAAAATGTATTTCTATTGCATCGACGATAGAGAAATCTTTTCATATTTTTGTTACTAATCTTGCTTATCAAATTCCTTTATGCTTATGATTATAATAACTTATTTGTAATATAATACATAATAATCTATCACAAAACTGAATAATCTAAAAATTTCAAAAATGTTTGCCAGCTAAATTATTGTGAGTAATAATAAATGTCATAGCTTTTGAAGCGAATAAAAAAGTGATATTTTTACTTGTGGTTACAAAAGCCTGCACGAAATGCAGAATGGCAGTTTTTGGCAGCTAATTTTTCATGATTCATTAGATAATAGTTCAGGCTATTGTTTCCATTATATGTCGTTTGCCGAACACCTTGGAACTTATAAACTGTTTGATGTTTGAGAGCAAAAAAATAATATATTTAAAAAAAAAATATCAAAAATAATCATAAAATTTTAATTTTATGTACTTAATATAATTTTTATAACATGGGAAAAAAGTACACACTATCATCGTGTGAATCCATTTTAAAGCATTAAAATCGGTTGATATGGAAAAATGTAGCATGTGTTTAGAAGAACTTTTGTTTTGCTCTTTTTGTTCGCCTCAGATGATAATCCTCAAAGCGTCACTTTTGAAATGATACAGGTTGCCAAAGCAAAACGAAAATCTTTTTATAAATATAGATTTTGACCCTCCAAACATTATTCTAGCCATCTGTATAGTCAAAATTTCCTAAATAGTAACTTTATTTTTCGACTTTTGGCCAGCTTTTTGGAATTTTGCCCCACTGTGTGTCTGTCCGTCTGTCCGCTTATAACAGAGCAAAAACTACCCTACCGAATGGTCTGAAATTTTAAATATATAATTGTTGCAAAATTTTATCGTGTCATTTCTAATTTTATGAAAATCGGATGTATAGTTTCATTACAGGGACAGTCAAAAGTTTTCCGTTACATTACGGCCAATGGGAAAAAATTATTGCAAGTGTATTTTAATGATGTTACAGGCTTCCGAATGGTCTGAAATTTTAAATATATAATTGTTGCAAAATTTTGTTGACTCATTTCCAATTTTATAAAAATCGGATGTATAGTTTAATTGCAGAGACAGTCAAAAGTTTTCTGTTACATTAAGGCCAATGGGAAAAAATATTTCAAGTGCATTTTAATGATGTTGCAGCCTTTCGGGCAGAATGGAATTGATATGCACTTATGAAGTGCACTAAAATATACATTCAGTACAATATGCGGTGCAAAAAATATTTATAAAACTAGTTATAATAAGAACGCACCTCATTTGCCACGTTTGACGAGCAATTTCCAACTTGTTTTTTTCAGTGTAGGTTTCCCATTGTGTTTTCCTGCATCCGAAGGTATGAAAACATGGAGGACATCATGCAGGGAAAAAATGGAAACCTGCCAATCAACCGCCAAAATCGGATCTGCAGGTGGTTCAACCAAAATATGACTTGTCATACCAGTTTCATTTTAATATACTAGTCGAGTTTTAATAAATCCTGGGATTTCAGCCGTGAACTCTATGACGTGATGGTCTGCGCAGCCGATGCCCGCATTATAACTTAGCCGAGAATAAAATGAAACACTGAGTGGCATATAAAGGACTTTACCCACGAATGGCAACAGCCATGCCTCTGCGGGCAGATACCCTTGGGAAAAGACTGCTTATTGGACGAAGGGGGAAGCAGTGATAAAATGTTCTTCACGCCTATTGGTGTTTTTCTTCTGTATACCCGCGGCTGACGTCACATGGGTAAATTCCAATGTCTGGATTATATTTTGATAACTGTCTTTTTTACTTACCCATCATACGTAGTATAGGGTAAGTCTTGTAATCATTTTAAAAATCGAAAGTTTTTTTTGACGGATTTGCACGTTTCAGACACTGGAGATTCCGAAAAACATATTTTTAGAAAAAAAATTTGTCCGTCCGCCTGTATGTGTGTTTGTCTGTAAAAGTTCTATCTCCCGAACAAATTGAGATAGAGACTTGAAATTCGGTATGTACTTAGGGAGTAATAATGGAAAGAAGCCTATTGAATATCAGTAACCTCGATTAACCGGAACTATTTTTTTCAGACTCTTGAAATATTCCTTCTGATGAAAGGTATACAAAAATTTTCGAAATTGTTTATTTGAAGGAGTGAATATAAAAGACAATAAAAAAACATAAATTTTGCATCATGAGTGAACTCGATCAGAAAATTAGTTGCCGAGATATTTGTAATTCTATTTTTCACACTCTTCGATTTTTCATGACCCTGTATTTCATTCAAATTTCAATTCAAAGATATATTTTAATTGGAAATGAGACGCTTAATCTGACGCAGCAAATTGTTAGTTAATAGGATTATAATTTTTCGAGTTATAATGATGTTTCTTTTACGCAATTCGGTACTACTCGATTATCCCGCCGACCAAAAAGCTATTGCGAAACTATAAGATTAAATGCCAATAATGGCTTATCGTACATGTCAAGCATTTAATGCCTCTCCATAGCTATAAGGGGTTTAACATAGGGGGGACCCTGTTCTGTCGCCAAATACCGCCAAGTTTGCCGCCAACTTGGCGATATATCGCTAAATTTAGCGGCCAAAATGAGTCGCCAAAAGTGACGCCAAATTGGCAGTATCTCTAATATTTCACCAAATTCCCATAGACTTCCATTGTAAACCAATAGGTTTTACTTGCTCACAGAAAATCAACAAATTGAGATATTTTAATGCAACAAAAAGAAATATTAGCTTAAGGGTTATATTAATTATATTTAAGGAAGTCCAAATAAATTAAATTATGAATAAAAGTAACATGGTGCAATGCTTAGCAAATATCACATGTTTTATTTTCATATTTTATATTATCTATATCCATGATGGGTAAGTATTACGGTGACCCCCAAAGACTAGTTTAAACTAGAAATAAAACAAATACATGTAGAGATGTCAAGGGATATTTCAAAATTAAACCTTTCGATTTATTGCGCATTTAGTAAAATAAAGCATACTTACAGTGGATAGAATATGGACGATTGCCCAAATAGTGACCATGAGGAGAATGACCGCTAGACGTATATCTGGACCCTCCTGAATTTTGTTCGACAATCGGAGTAAGAAAGATGGACCAGCCTAATTACAGAATAAATAGAACCATACATTTTTAAGTTATTCATCTTACTTGTTAATTACAAACAATAAAATGAAAATAATATGAAGTTAATGAGAGAACACAGGACAGTTAGAGATCGCAATCAATTTTGATAACGAAAGCATTTCATTATTAAATTATAAAGTAGAGAAAAGCGTTTATTAGCCCCCGGTATGCTATTTCTTTCTCCCAGCAAATAAAGTGTCGTTCCCAAGAAATAACGTTCCGTTGTATAAGCCAGCCGTAAAACAAAGCAGATGTATCATTGTACTGTTAAATACGCTACTGTAATTTTTTTAACTTCTAAGCATCACACATTTTGAATTTTTGTACCGTCGTAGTGGGAAAAAAGTACATTTTAATGCAATTTGTTTGAAAATTGCATATCCATTTATTTTTGAAATATTAATTAGAAAGCAAAGAAAAATAGTTGGAATATTATAATTATATCTTTATGTTGTCATTTTCCCAAAACTACTAAAAAAATGTAATTAAAATACGTGCTATTTTGAAAAAATATAAATGAATGATTTCTGATAAAACATGGAGCTATTATAAACTATATCTAATTTAATTATTTACTTTGCAAACAAATGAAGGCATATGAATCATTAGATAGCCGATTTTTTTTGTCGAGTTTCTTGACTGACATCTGTTTTTTTTTATTTGCCGAGTATCTTGACTGATATATCTGTTTTTTTTTATTCATCGATAATTCAGGCTGTATTATTCAACGATAGTGACGTCATATGAATATTTCATTGTAGATGTTGTTTAAGACTGTATCGTAATTGAGGAATTCTTCAGAGGATGCGAATGACGTCATTTTAAATAAAATAAAAGCTTGTGTGCTTTAAGTCTTAAAAATTAAATATGTTTTGTATTATCTATATTTATGTATATATATATATATATATATATATTCATCGGGGGCGACACTAAATTCTGAAAAAGCAGAATTCCTGTTTTCTAGTGCTTATTTTTATAATAACCAGGAAATCCAACCCGGGTTACTTCGGTTAAAGATAACCTGCATAACTTCTCCTATGCAGAACGAAGGCGAAAATAACACTAGTCAAAAACCATTTTGTGTCTGATTTGCATAAACATTTTTTAAAATATATTTTTGCATATAGAATCCGAGTGTTGCTAGCTGAAATTTTCTACCATGCCAGGGTTTTACAAAATTTTAGAATTTAATTTTTTCCTACACGGTAAAATACGTGATGAAATGTTAATTGTGGTTAAATTTTGTGGTTAAATAATAAGGAAATGACTGACTATGTAGGTTAAAACCTTTATTAGGAGGCATTCTGCTATAAAAATAATTATTAAAATATTCAGCACTATCATCAAGAAAGACTTCATTCTGTTTTGAAAAATAACATTGTTAATACAGTAGAATCCTGCTAATCCGAACCCCGCTTATCCGAAATTCCGGGTTATCCGAACCGATTTTATTTTCGAAAATTATACTTGAACAGATTAACTGAAAATATTAACTTACATAGATTTCATTTTCTTTTCATTATGATAATACTTTTATGTTAAAATATGTCTTTTATCAATTTTTTCTTTTTTCGCCTTTCTAAAATCACTTCTTAAAGCTGCTTTTAGTTGATTGGTGCCCATTTCAACTGCACTATTACTTCTTTTACCTTCACCCCCTTGTGCTTATATTCCTGCTATTACCATCATTCCCCGCTCACTTCTGGTGCTGTGGATGGTTCTATTCTCTCATTGGCTGCTCTCTCTCTCCTGATTGGCTGAGAGAAGTTGCAAGTCGAACCTACTGAACTTCTATGCTTTTGCTGCATTTTTCTTCATTTCTACTTAATTTAACTGTTTCTCTTACTTATTTTTTCTTTTTATATTGTTATTTTAAATGTTTTTTCTTATTTTTACTACTGTATGGCCCTTTGGGGTGCCTTTTGTTTTATAATGATTTTCTTCTTGGGGCTGCCGTCTAGATATTTCTGCATTTTAACATCTATGCCTTGGATTTCTATATGAACATTTCTATTACTGGAAGTGAAGGAGTTTTTTACCAGGAACTCTATAAATTTACTCGTCTAAGTCTAAGTCTATTAATTTGTAGAAGACTTGTAGAAGTTAACTTGTAGAAGTTAGAATTAAACAAAAAAATGGCAGTAAAGCATGTTTTTTATTTTTCAAAACAGTTTGAATAGAATAAAGAAATACTCAATAAAGTAAAACTACAACATATGTACACGAATGACACAATATATATGTACACAATGAAAACGTGCACTGTAGGCCTACTCGTAAAAGCAATCTTAAAAATAATCTCGCATATCAGTTGGTTTGCCCGTCACTATAAAGTTCTTTTCTAAAATGCAAAAAGTATTTCATTCAGAGGATAAAAATTAATTTTTCCTTTCAACAGTTTGATTTTTCAAATAATCTACAGAAATGATTTTTCTTTCCCTCTCGTTGACGTGCTGACTGAGCTATTTATAGATTCGTGATTTTTAACCGTTTGTAATGGGTTGTTACGCAATTCCTCATTCTGAAGTTCCATTGGATTATTATAAACATCAGGAAAGATCAAACAAGGAATACTATTTCTTTCCGAAAGTACCGGATTATCCCGCATGCCGGAACTTAGGATGACAGATTAGAGCATGTTTACTGTACTACTGATTAGTTATAATTTGTATTTTTTTAGCACGCATCTTTTTCATTCTATTTTTATCGGAATTTCGGGTAATCCAAATTTTTCTGTAATCCGAACAGACACCGGTCCCAATTAGTTCGGATTAGCGGGGTTCTACTGTATTAACATTACGGGCTTTTTTGCAACAGTTTCGAGCTCGTATTAGTTCATAGTGTGCGTTAGGTAATGAAAAAAACTTTTTCCTGATAAATATTATGTTTTGATTGTATTTCAAACAGTCAATTTTTGACAAATATTTTACTTTTGCTTTTACGTAGCTACCCCGTATCTAAATAAATGTGCCGTGATTGAGAGAATCTGATTATTCCACTGATTTCAGCACTCTAAAATCAGTTAAATGCACCTATTTACGAGGCAGATACAGAAAAAAGTTAAAATTTGTTGACTAGTGTAATTTTTAATTGAAAATGTTAATATTTTTTTCCCATTCAGGAAGATAGCACAGCAACTATATCAAAAGCATTTTTGGTACTTTTGTATCATAACGGCGGTTAATTGCGAATGGTTTTTGTACTTAAAGCAAGCTTTTTGATTTTGATTGTTCAGTGTAATTCAATAAGATATCTGTTTAATTCGTGTTTTATTTACTGTAAAAGCACTTATTTCCGCGAGGCTTTAATTTTCGCGAGCCCGCCGTAATCGCGAAAATTCAAGCCTCGCGAAATATATATAGTTTTTCGCCTCAAATAATAATGAAAAATCAGAAAATTTTCACTTTCGAAATCTAATGATTATAGTTACTTAAATAAGAAATAAGTACAAAATTTCTTGGATATTTACAACTATTTCTTGAATATTTTACAACTACTTCTTGAATAAAAATAATAATACAGCTAACAGAATGCAGCTCATTCACTTACAATATTTATACCAGCTTCTTTGAAGCCATTTATTTTTAGAGCGATGGGGATGGGGGGGGGGGGACTTTTCCGACAAAAGGAAGTTTCTTAAATTGCCTTATGCAAAAGGGGTTCCATTTAGGTAGTCTCCGAATTTTTCAAGTTTCGGTTCAGTTCATATAAAATTCGCGAAATTTTCAGCACGCGAAATCACCGATATCTTCATTTTCGCGAAAATTACGACTCGCGAAAATAAGTGCTTTTTCAGTATTTACTAATTTGTGAAATTTTATTTTTTGTTTGACAATGTATTTACGGAATGCACGGAAACAAACAAATGAGGAAATATTTGCATTATTTTAGATGCAAACGGGTTAATATTCCGTAACTGAGTTGCACATTCATTTTTGAGAGAGATGTAAAGAAATCCGTGCTTGAAAATAATATTATAAATCATCAAAAATGTGTAAATTGAGCTCAAAGAAATTCCATTTGAAAATACGTTTGTTTTTCTATTCGACAATGTAAAAATTTAAATTGTGCTATGCTTAGAAGCTGGAAAATTTACGATAAAACGAAATTGATTGTTTAGAAAGACAATGACCGATATGACGCCAGCGATACTCTCACGGAAGTGTTTTTTGTTTTATAATACGTGCTAATACTAGAGGAAGTTTATCAGAAATTTTATCTCATTAGCATTATTCTTACATATTTATTTATTATTTTCTTACAAGGAAAAAATGTCTTAATTCATGTCTATGCAATAATTTTTTGGATCTGATTAACGTAACAGTTCTAATAGTTTTATTTGTATATATAGTCTTTTGCATAATAAACATGGTTACAATGTACGTTTTTTGTAAAAGAATAGGCAAGTATTCTTGATTTCACCATCACACAGTGGTCCGAATTGCGTTCGTTGCTCGGAAAATTGTTGCAAGTGCTTTGATTGCACGTAAAATACAGGGTGATTCTAAAATAATGGTACGAACTTGAGGGTTGATAGAGAACACTGTAACTATAATTCGTTTTATAGAAATGTGTGGACGAAAGTGACGCGTTGAGGCACAAACACAGAAAATAGACACGAAAGGAATGTTTATGGACAGCATCATTACCAAGTTCTATGTTTACAATAAGTGTTCAAAATTGCGTCGAATAACAGTTATACATCCCTGGCAGCCTGCATGGGGCGATTGGCATACATATTCAAAGGTACCAGACATTTCACGCACAGATGCAGCATCAACGGATATTCAAGCGACGACATCGCTAAAAGATTGAACTAAAGCTGCATAAACAAGACTCTTCAGATGTCCTCATGAGAAGTAATCGATTGTCGATGAATCAAGTGATCGGGGGGGAGGGGGGGGGTAAGGGAATGGTTAAGCACGTCAAGGCAGGTAATTGTTACCGTATTTTTCTGGAGGACGTTTTACCAGAATTTCTTCAAGATATTCCGATTGCCATTCGTAAGGGAGTATGGTTCCTGTATGATCATGATAGGGTGCCAGTCTCGACCAACGACATATAAGGCCATTTCATGGCATTTAAAACGTCACATGGAATGAATCATCTTTACACGGTGATTGGCACAAAGCGGCGCTCCCGTCGTTTTGTGCTAATCGCCGTGTAAAGATGATCCACTCCGTGTGACGTTTTAAAAATCATGAACTGGCCTTGTATATCATTGATCACGTCACTTCATTTCAACATTGTTGTGCGCAATGGACTATATTCCAAATCTGGGTTCGAGGCTGAAAAAAGTCACGTGGTACCGGTAATTTACCCAAAGAATTTCTAACTGATAAAAAGGGAGACTGCCACTGCTTTCCGCATGAACTGTTTCACTGGCTGGCGGGGATTTACATTACGTCTACCCTTCATTACGCAAGAAGTTTTTACCTTGACCACGTGATCATAACGTAGATGGAATATCTTCCATTACCTGGAAGCCACTTTCAGGCTTTTGATGGATTGAAGGTGCGCGTTTATGCGACTCTAGGAGGATCTCTCGCTCAAATATCCATTGCTGCTGCATGTGTGCGTCCAGGCATTTTTGAATCTGTACGCCAATCGCTCCATCGACACTACCAGGCATGCATTACCGTTGGTTGGTGCAATTTTTGAACACTTATTGTAAACCTGCACTTGTCAAATACGTTGTCAAAAAACATTCTTTTCATGTCGTTTTCTTGTGTTTGAGTCTCAACGCGTCATTTGCGTCCACATATTTCCATACAATAAATGATCCTGACAGTGTCCTCTATCAACCCTTAAATTTTGTACTATGAGTGTGGAATCCCCCTGTATACTGTAGATTATTTTACTTTATAATGAATCTCATTACATTATAAATGTGATGGAAGCGATCGTTATTAGTTGAAATAATAATATGATACCTAATTACCTGATTTTCATTCAGTCATGTTTGAAAAAAAATGAGCCAAAGTTTGTTTTCATGTTCTTAAAATTAATTCGTTTATTTTTCATATAGCAATTCTACGCATTTCAAAGCTTGTAATTGAATTCTTTATATTCTAAACATAATAATTAAAAATCTTACGATACTCATCAGCGTACATGTAAATAAAAACTATATTAAAAATACATTACAAATTATTCCCAACGTTTCTTGCTCTTTCTAACGAGCCATCTTCAGGGGAGAGAGTCCTTGACCTCCTCGGAGCGATGTTTCCAACTGCACCTTCACGGCATCACAACTAAAAACATTACGGTGCAGTTGGAAACTTCGCTCCGAGGAGGTCAAGGACTCTCTCCCCTGAAGATGGCTCGTTAGAAAGAGCACGAAACGTTAGGAATAATTTGTAATGTATTTTTAATATACTTTTTATTTACATGTACGCTGATGAGTATCGTAAGATTTTTAATTAATAAAGTTTGACAGCGTAAGTCCAAGTTTTTCTTATTCTAAACATAGTTGTCATTCTACCGATTTTCGACTTCCAGTTTTTTTCGTATCGAATTATTCGTTTTGTATATAGCAAAATTTCTAAGATTAAATAAAGCGAATAATTCTATATGAAAATAGTTGTATTTAAAAATCGGAAGGTTGACATTTATCTGAAGAATAAATGAATACACATATCATTATGTGAAAGTGCGTGCAATTTTTGTACGGCGATATAAATGCACCCTTCCAAATATAGTCAACCAAATAATAATAATAATAATTAAAAAAATATCTTAACCTCTTAAAAAAAATCGTCTTTTTTTTTTTACCCTTTTTTGAATAATAAATTACTAGCGCAAAATGATTTTTTTAATGTTAATTGAGGGAAAATGCTATACAATGAACAATAGTAAATCCCTAACCGAATGACACGTCTGATACATTAATTTAACTATTATATTTTAAATTAAGTTAAATAATGCTATAAAAAGTGATAGAATATCTTTATTAAGACTTACGATCGTTTCATCGCACAATCGGCGACATTTTCAAAATCAATCATAATAGAAAATATTTTCACGTAACTTAAAAACAATAATATAGTAAACAATGTCACGAGACATGAAGCATAATGAAAATAATGCAACCATAAAATAAAATAAAAATTAAATTAGCTATTTGCGAGCGTGGATTAATTTTCACATAATTTAAAAACAACATGGTAAAACAATGTCACGAGACATCAAGCATACTGAAAAACATTGCAAAACATAAAATAAAATAAAATTAACTTGACTATTTGCGAGTGTGGATTAATTTTTACTATTGTTTTTACAATTACTTAGTATCTCTTTCCAAATTCTAGGTAAATCAAGGGACACAGAATCATTGCAAATATTCTCGTTGCGTAAAAATATTTCTATTGATTCTCGGACTATGGATGGTAAATAAGTGTGTGTATATGTATTTTCATTATGCTTCATGTCTCGTGACATTGTTTACTATATTATTGTTTTTAAGTTACGTGAAAATATTTTCTATTATGATTGATTTTGAAAATGTCGCCGATTGTGCGATGAAACGATCGTAAGTCTTAATAAAGATATTCTATCACTTTTTATAGCATTATTTAACTTAATTTATTTATAAGTGATTATTATACATGTTTTTATTATATTTTAGTTTAACTATTACCATTATTAATAATAATATTGGATTAATATTGGAATCATAAGATTTCGAAAATATGTATGTCTCATCCTAAATTGGACGAATCTCATTTTCATTGCTTTTATTTCATCAAATTACATATTACTTTACAGTTAACTGAATATCAGTGTTAAAATCTGAACTTACTTTCAGACCGGTGGGTACGATTATTATAAGAGCTATTGCAGTAAGTAGTAGAGTGCCGGCAGGAAGACTAACTGCAGCAACCAGGCTCCTGAAATTAGTCAAAGAAAAAATTTATTAAAAAATTAAATGTACAGGACTTTAATTTGAAGTAATTTCATCTGAAAATTATAAGCAAAAATAAGTTTTGATTTCTGAAAAATAAAAAATAAAATCTGTGGATTTAAATAAAAAATAATTTTAATACGGTAAGAAGGTTTCATTCTTTTTGGAAAATAATAACTACAAAACGAAAGTCTGTGTGTCACTATATATTGGATTTCCATAAACAAAATTACCATAAATAACAAAAGCAATAAAAACAAAACTTTGTTGTAAATTTATTTATAGCTGGGTAAATAATGTATACGTGTGTAGATATTTTTCTGGGCTATTGCGCATTTTCGTGTAAGAACAGAGCATTTTTTTCATTGAATTGACCAATCAGCTGATCACATTCTACATACATTACCAAGAATCCTGCCTTCTTTAGCGAGGACAGGCTCTCGGCTTAGACATAATAGGCACAATTTAGGCGGGTTTTTGTATAAGAGGAGTATCCGTACAGTTCAAAGAAATTATTTCTTTATTTATTTAGGTTAATTTTCATGGGTAAATGATGTAAAGAGACGCTGAGTAAAGAAAGTGCCTAGGGGAGCCATAGGCCTCGAGGCTTCTATTGCTGAAATTTTAACTTCGTTGTAAAATATCTGTCGGAAACAAATGCTAAACTATTTATATTAAGTGCAAGCGGATTTACCTTTCGTAATCGTCTGCATGAGATAGAGATAGACTAAAAAAAATCATGCTTGAAAATTATTTTAAAATCCGAAAAATAAGAAATTTGCGATACTGTTTTCAAACAAATTGCATTTATAAGTTACATTTGCCCCCTTATTCGAAAGTGTAGAATTTTGAAATATGCGATATTTAAAAGTTTAAAATTCGCAGTAACAGCGAAATTTAATCGTCTGCTGTTACCAACATTAAAATGATGTAAGCGCTCAGACGGACACGTCTGTCCTTTATAATATAGATAGAATACCATACTTAAGGGTCCTCATTTTCATCACTCCGCAGACTCTTTGCGGCACTGCTTGTAATTCCATAAGTTTTTCTGCCTCACTAACATTGCGAAAGAATTGAAATCGTGACTAATAAGAATTAGCGAGTCTAGACAGATTCCAGAAATATATGAAGCATGCAATTATATTTGAATCTTTATACTATTTTTAACTACTGATATGGAAAAATTATAGTATGTGAAAATGAATCCACGAACCAGAAATGAATCTATTTCATATTACGATTATCAAGTATTAATTCTATATTAATTCCACCAATGTCTGAAGTTTGTGAATAAATACGAATTCCTGCCAGTGTTTTAATCTACTGAGGCACGAAAAATTATAATCTCTTAAAATGTTACGAAATTTTAACAATACTAGTAAAATATTCACTGAATCGTGAAAAGTTAAGCCATTTGAATTCGTGCAGAATGAAAAATGATTCCTGATTTTTATATTGCCTAATCTTATATGAGGAGTTTTAAAGCAAATAAATCTGGAGTTCATATTTTCTGGTATGCAAATATATAATGATTTCATGTAATTGTGATTTGATTTAGTTGGAGGGGTCTGAATTGTATTTCATGTAGTTGGGGGGATATTGTTTTTAAAGTTTTTTACACTGAGGATGTGAGTCCTAGTACTCACGAAACGTATACGTATGATCAAATCAACTTATTTTATTGTGTGTTTAAACGTTGTTTTTAAATAATTTATATTTCCAAACAAGTTCTGTATTTACTTTAATGAGATTGTTTAAAGAGTATTCAAAGTTTAAATGGTATTTATTTTAAATTTTAACAAATTCGAGATTTATACTGCGTCTGCTATAATAATTTTATCAAGATAATCAAGATTTTATATCAAGATTGTTATCACTTATATCAAGATTTTATCAAGATAAAATATTTTGAGCTTGTAGTATATCACATATCGTAATTAATATGAAATCCATTAAATCGTGCAATGCATAATAACTATGTACCAAATGGCTAACATAAATAAATAAATAATAAAAAATAAAATTTTACATTACATTAAAATAAGATTGACGTGTAATACAAATTTGGTACTAAGAAAAATAGTTAAAGCATCAATGAAACTAGTATGCTGTGGAAATCACAAAACTATTTTCTACATTCTTCTATTATATTAATTTAAATAGAACTTTTACACTCCAACAGTTACGAAGTATAGTATATTTCTCTTACAAAAAATAAGTTCTTTTACAAAGAAAAATGTTATCAAAACTGTCATTTTAAGCCAATTTTCGGATCATGACAGCTGCGAAAAGATTTCTTATAAAGAGTTTGTCATGGGTTTCGTTTTTAAGCAAAACAGGACGTAAACGTAAAAGTGAACCCCTTTTGCCCAAAACTTTAACATTACATTAAGAAGAAAAAAAATATTTAAAAAACGAGTTGTATAAATTCAGGGCTCGCGCGATTACTACTTTAGAGTACCACTATTTCTGATTGGCAATCTTCGTTTTATTTAATGATAGAAATTCTGTGAATAAATGACGAGAAATTTATTATTCGAAAATACTGGTACTCAAAAATAGGAACAGCACGATCCCTGTATGTTGCGCATGTGAATATCAATATATAACACTAACAAGGGAACCACTTTTGGTGCTGCTTGCACCTAGCATAGAGACCTGGTGCATTTTGTTGCCCTATACATTAAAGTAAGAGAACCGGTAAAATTTGTCTGTTAAAATGATATTTTATATATTTTTTTATTATTGGATTTTTATTTGTTTATTTCACGTCAAAAGAGAGTTAAGTCGCCAAATATGCCGCTGAACATTTTTCGCCTGCTTTATTCCTCTAGTGTCTAGTATATGTATGTACGATACGTATTAGGATGGGATTAGATTGCGATTTGTTTGATGAAGAAAAAAGTTTTAGTTTTTTTCTATGGAGACAGTAAATATATAAATAGTAAATATATATCTGTTAAAAGCTTTCAAGATCATTTAAAACTATTTTTTTTTTTAAATTGAAGTACAAAATAAGGTAACTATTTCCTTTTGAACTCAATTAGAATAAAGTTTCGAATGTTTAAAATGAAACATTGTTGTATTAAATGTTGTGCCTTTTGGTAAGAGTAATCATAAAGTGAATTAATATTTTTATACAATTTAGAAATTTCACTGTGTCTAATTAGGTCGGAAATTACAATTTCTAGCGAAGTCCAAACCACTGCTCACTCACACATGACATGCAGCTATAACATTTAGATAGGGTTGCCGGAAAGTTCTACTTTTAAAAAAACCCGCCAACTTTTCTCCCGCTAGAAATGTGAATACAATGTTGTAATTTTATTTTTAAATTCTTTTCATAGGGTTGCCGGAAAGCTCTACTTAAAAAAAAAAAAAAAAAAAAAAAAAACCCGCCAACTTTTCTCCCGCTAGAAATGTGAACATAATGTTGTAATTTTATTTTTAAGTGCTTTTCTTTAAAAAAAAATTCTATGTTAATAGTCTGGTAAGCGATTTCGAAAATTGCATTTTCTGAAAGTTATGCTGCTGTAAAATAAAAAAATATGATTTTAACAGAAAAAATTTATTGATTCTCAAACTTCCTAATATAGGGTTTTAAAATGCACCATGTCTCAATAATAGGTGCGAGCAGCACGAAAAGTGGTTTCCCTGTAAGACAAAGCAATCTAGATAAAAATTTGTATCTATTTATAAACACCAGAAATGGTACAATTATGAATTATGGCACAGTTATGCAGGCAAAATGCCAGAATCTTCAAGATTCAGATTGCCCTTCATCAACACAAAATGGATAAGAGACCGAAGGGCTGTTCACAGCGGGCGCTAATTATTTTCCATATTCTGTTAATATAATGTGAATTCGGAATTATTATGATCAGTGGATAAAAAACAAATACAGTTCAACAGTGCTTCCTATTAAGTATTGTAATATAAAAATGATCATATGATATTTTCTTTATTAAGACTACCCAGTACCCCTTTTCAAAAAAAAAAAAAAAAAAAAATTGGAGACAGTTACATTAAAATAATTAATGACTTTGTTTGAGATTATAAAATTAAACTGATTCTGGTAAAAAAAAAATCATTTTAACAATCACCGTGAAAAATTTGATTTTTTTTAAAACTTTATAACATTTTTAATTTTTTATATTTTTTAGTTATTTTAAGTGACTTATATTAATTTGATTATTGGGAACAAAAGTTAGTATGGAATTAAAGATGTAACTTTTATTTAAAGATTTATTTATTTTTGTAGCGCGAACCCTGAAAAAAAAAAAAAACCACGAAAATTATGGAAATATTAACTTTGACATAAAAAAAAAATAACTATAACCCTCACACCTAAATCCATACTAATTATGGTAGTACATATACATGTAAGTGTCTGCAAAAAATTTCAAGACACTATCTGCAACAGAAAAAAAGGCCTTAGGGATTTGCAAACACAAACATCAACAAAAATAAAAGTATGAGAAAATGCATTTAAAGTTTGTAAAGGAACACCCAGAACATTCTGAAAACACTCAAAAAAGTTCAAATATCTTTAAAACTATTTGGATTTCAGATCTACAACTTGGAGTCATGATTCACAACCGTATGGACTATTGAAAAATTCAATAAAAAAAAAATATTCGATATTTTTGTCATTTTTAGGGTACTGTGTAGCCTTAATAACGTCGAATATAAAATTTGGTGCATTTCTGACCAATATAAACTGAGATAATGAGAAAAGTAATTCATCATATGTGTATGTCGTATGTATCCATTGTATGTATGAATATAATTGATATTAAGAGTATAGCATAGCAGTGCTCCTGTTCATTGGACAAAGTCAAAATTAAATCAATATAATTTTTAATAAATATCTTATATAATGAATTTGGGGAAATTCCATCCCATACACGCCGAAATGTAACTATCACGCAAATCATGAAAAACACAACATAGAAACACCACTTGTTGAGCAAGATGCACCTAAACTTTAGCTGCGCAAATTTTTGTCCAATTCTAACTGAATACGGAAATTTATTAAATTCCTTGCATTAGTTCTTGAGATAGAGTGACCACAAAATTTGTGCCACACCCAGACTAACAAGACAAATAAGCATAATTTTGTAGCAATGAAATACACCCAAAAATATTGAATTGAAATCCACGAATTATTTTTGCATTGCTAGCTAGGCATAAAACCGGAAAAAAGTTTTCAAGATAGGACTCGAACCCGTGTTATTGTTATAGGGAACCAGTGCTCTACCAACTAAGCTACTCTGGCAATATCCAGTCTGATTCCTCTGACTCTTATATGTTAGCAAGGCTGCAAGATGGCACAAGTTGCAATATCATCATGAATCACAACCCTGTGGCATATTATGAATAAACTGTAACGAAATTAATCCAACATCGGTGAAATGATATAGTTTTGTAGCTATGAAAAATGCCCAAAATTATTGAATTTTAATTGCATGTTTTTTTTATTGATATCTAGGCATAAAACCAATATTTTCGGGCGTATTTCATAGCTACAAAATTATACCTATGTATCATTACACCGATGCTAGATTAATTTCGTCTCATGTTTGCCGTAGGGTTTTGGCTCATGACGATATTACAACTTGTACTTCAGATGTAGTCTTGTCAACATTTGACAAGTACGCATCAACAATTAGGCTTCAAAAACTCCAGGCTATCCCAATTAAATCGGGCAGCGGTATCCGAATTGGTGGAACATTGTACTCGTAACTGTTGATCGCAGGACCCAGGATATCTGCCGGCTAAAATTCGTCATGTACGCTAATGGCGTCTGGTGCATGTAAAATCCGTCGCGGGTGCAAAATCCTCCAAGTTACTTGTGAATTATACCTCTGGAAGTGCCTTGCCAGGTGAAGGTCTCGTCATCTGATCAAGGTTCTAACTTACGAGATCAACTTGAGTAGTAATGTTCAGGTGCCAAACAACAGGATATAACATTAAGAAACCGGCAAAAGAAAGTATACTTAAACGAGCAGTGCGCACTGTAGATAGGATGACAATGATGTCAAGACAATGATGTAGACAATGATGTCAGGTTTATTGCCACTACGCGGCAATCAGGCGGTCACTCACCCCGACAGCAGGTATCAAACCCGTTCAGCTGTGCTAACCCGGCAGGTAGGGGTCTGGTCATCGGTTATAAAGAAAACAAAGGAAGAGAGGTGCCAGGCTGATGAGGTATTCACTTGGTAGAGAATAAGTGCTATACTAGTGACCCTGGTTCGAGTCCTGGCTTGGATACTTTTTCACTCTGTTGATTTTACGCTTAGTTAGCAATGAAAAAAATCATGCAATTAAAGTTAACATTCAAAACAAATAGACATAAAAACATGTATAACAATCACTTATAAACAGATTAAGCTAAATAATGGTATAAAGAGAGATAAATATCTTCATTAAGATTGACGATCGTTTTGTCGCACAAACGGCGACATTTTCAAAATCATTCACGATAGAAAATATTTTCACATAATTTAAAAACAATAAACATAGTAAACAATGTCACGAGACATGATGCATAATGAAAAACATTGCAAACATAAAATAAAATAAAAATTAAATTAGCTATTTGCGAGCGTCGATTAATTTTCATATGTGAATTTACGAAATTATATTATATGATATTTTCATATATGAAAATTAATCCATGCTCGCAAATAGCTAATTTATTTTTAATTTAATTTTATGTTTGCAATGTTTTTCATTATGCATCATGTCTCGTGACATTGTTTACTATGTTTATTGTTTTTAAATTATGTGCAAATATTTTCTATCGTGAATGATTTTGAAAATGTCGCTGTTTGTGCGACGAAACGATCGTCAATCTTAATAAAGATATTTCATCACTTTTTATAACAGACATTTTCTGAAAATTGTCAAATTGTGTGAGCTGTAATTTTCCGATTGGATGGAATTACCCAGTTAGAACGAGGCCCAATTTATTTACCAATTAGTATAATTGTGTTGAAATTAATTTAGTGAAATCGTTTTAAGACATCTCAAAACGTGTAAATCCATTAAAAGTAAAATCATGTGTCAAGCATGATAATGAAACATTTATCAACCCTTCCAGAATACTTAAAGAAAAAAAACTTCACTGTTTATTAAGGTAAAGAAGATACCAAAAGCAAGCAATTTAGAAAACGCGCAGCACATTTGAAAACTAGATTTACGCAATTACGGTCCGTAGCCGGAAAGGTATTCGAATTATTTTGTGCAGTCCTGTATCTGATATATAGGTTTGCATTGGTTATATTCTACGTAAGCTAAAATTTAGTTTAGTTAGAAAAAGCATAACATAGTCAAAAATTAACTCTAAAAATATCTTCTATTAGGTGGAAATGTACTGGAATTCTTTTTTAAAGCTCTAGATATTATCTACAGATTCTTATATATGCCATATATTAACATATATTAAGTAAAATTTACTTCATGAAAAGCAAGTCGGAAATTGTACGTCAAACTTGATAAATGAAGTGCTATGGTTCGTATTATAACTAGTTTTATAAATATGGTGCAATAGCTATTGCACTCTTATGCAGAAATGCAGGAATACAAAATTTATTACGATTATACATATTAAATTCAGTAATACGGAAATAATAGGACTCCATATTAAATAGGGATTAATCACCATGGCAACCTAGAACAATTACCTATCATGGGACTTCATTGAATTAATTACGCATGATAGGATTTAATAGAATAATCACCACGGCAACCTAGAAACATTACCTATCATGGAATATCAATGAATTAATTAGGTATGATAGGATTTAATAGAATGAAGAAAACCTTTATTAATATCTTTTTATGTTTTGATTCGATTTTCATAAAATTTTAATTGACTCGACAAAATTCGGCAACAATTATATAATCATTCGGTTTATGAACTCACATAAAAAGCATAATACTATTATAAACGTACTTCCAGAAATCACCATTCGTAGATATAATAGTACTAAAAACATACTTCCAGAAATTACCATTCGTAGGCGGCAATTAATCCAGATCTTTGCGTAGCCTTACATAGGAATTTAATTATATTCAAGAATCATTTCTTAGTACAGTAAATATAATTCAAGTGGAAAATACGTAGCTTAGTTGAAAACCACCTTTAAGTAATTCACGCCTATATACAGTAATGCGTACTGATTATATTGTGTAGTGCTGTACATGATCTATAGATTTTATACACACCATGTAGTACGCAGTAAAAAATTTTAGTTAACCTTAAAAGTACCTCAAAACTCACTCCCAGCAGTTATCGCTCATAGACAGTAATGCAACCGAAATATATTGTGTGTCCCTGTAAATGGAGGATAAATGCTTTGCACACCATATTCATCAGAAAAACCTTTTAGTGCAACTGAGAAATTCATACCAATTTCATTATTTTTGTAATAGCTTAACATCATTAAAATATATCGCAATCGATTGTTCCCTATAGATAGCAATGTAACGGAATTCTTTTGAGTTTTCCTGTAAACGAATTATAAATGCTACACACTCCATTTTCAATACAGAACATCCTATAGTAAACCCTAATAGCATTTATACACACCATGTAATATGCAAGAAAAAAAAATAGTTAAATTATGAAACATCTACTATAACTGAAAACGCACTTCCAGCAGTTATTGTTCATAGGTAGTACTGTAGCAAAATTCTTTTGTGTGTCCCTATAATTGAATGATAAATCACATGCCTTACAGTAAGCAGCTTGCAGTGCACCTCAGTGATATATAGGGTAAAGTGCCCATATTTCGTCCCCCTTAACTTCTCAGCTTCTGCGAAAGTGGCGCCACTTATGACGCGAGGCACAAGGGACGGAAGGTAAAAGGGGTCAGTGTTGAAAGTTTCGTTCGCCAAGACGCATACATAAATTAAAGACGGCAGATTTCCTATTTTTAGAAGACCTGAGTTCTTATTACGTCGTTTGTAGAATTTTATTTACTGGACTGTAAGTATTTATTTCTTATTCATTGCACGTATTTTACGTTGGTAAGATGCTGACAGTAGCACACTGTGAGTTTTAGGACGCTCAGTTCAGAACTGAAGCTCCGTCATACTGGGAAGTAGCGTGGTCCCAATTTCGCCCCCCTTGCAGTTCTTATTTTCGTCCAGGGGACCTCATGTTTGGATGGTTAACGTTTCGTTATGTTATTCTTCCACTGATAATTAGTACATTTCTTTGTGTCTTACTTTAATGTAAATTAAATCTAACAAAAACATTGCTGTGAAAAAAGGGAGCCAAGTTCTGTAAAGACAATGGCAAGAAAAGAAGTGATATCTAAGTGGATGCCAAGTTCAAATAAAATTCACTCAAACTTACCTACTGAAGTATTATAGCATTTTTAAAATTGTTTAGAAATAAAAATTATTGATAGCATATTAATAATAAATCTAGAACTTGGCAAGTTTTTACCTACGAGTCATTTATTTTTAATAATGACATTATTATATCAAATCTTGTTATTTCATGATTGGAAGCCTTAATTTGAGAGAGCTCCTTCCCAGCATTTCACGAATAAAAGATATTTGCCCCTGAAAGGGTTAAAGGGGAGCAGTCTCTAGAGTGATGACCAAGAACAAGCGTAAGTATATCTGTCTCTTTGTCAGGTATCTTAGTCTGTTTGCATTGAGGTTTCTGGAGGGTGGGTGCTAGAGTGATAACCAAAGACGAGCGGGAGAGTGTGTATTTATTGGTTTATCAAATCTTTAACATGAGTCATTTGTTTATAAAACTACGTTAATTTTTTTTGTAATGTCATTGAAATTAATATTAACATCACCATTTTATTAAGACATGAAATTGATAGGCATAACATTTATCAAAAACTTGCCAAGTTCTAGATTTATTATTAATATGCTATCAATAATTTTTATTTCTAAACAATTTAAAAAATGCCATAATACTTCAGTAGGTAAGTTTGAGTGAATTTTATTTGAACTTGGCATCCACTTAGATATCACTTCTTTTCTTGCCATTGTCTTTACAGAACTTGGCTCCCTTTTTTCACAGCAATGTTTTTGTTAGATATCATTACTTTTTGTAAAGTTACAATATATTTAGACACTTTACTTAATGCTTTTTAATGTGTTTACATGTGACTATTTTATTCACCAAGCAACATTCAATTTTAATTTTAATTTCCTACAACCAACTATTTGGCTGTCAATTTGCGGCAGAAATCTACCGGGTGTCCCAAAAAGGACTGACTGATTTTAAAATTCAATAACTTGCAAACGGTGACAGATATTTAAAAAATTATTGCAGGAGGGTTATGCATAAGGTCAAAAGTTTTTTTACAGTGATTTTCGATTTTAGTTAGAATTACAAACAATAGATGGCGCTGCGATCGATAGACGCTAAATACAAGCTCGATTTCTGGTCCTTTCTCTTGTTCCATGCTGAAAAAGGAGATGGAAATGTATTATCCGGGCCCCGAAGTATCAAAAATCGAGCCTGAATTCAGCGTCTATTGATCGCAGCGCCATCTATTGTTTGTAATTCGAACTAAAATCGAAAATCACTGTAAAAAAACTTTTGACCTTATGCATAACCCTCCTGCAAGAATTTTTTAAATATCTGTCACCGTTTACAAGTTATTGAATTTTAAAATCAGTCAGTCCTTTTTGGGACACCCGGTATATTTTAATACTGCTACATTGAATGCATGTTTTGAAACGAAATGTATTGATTCGAAATTTTTATTGTTTCTGAAACAACAATTCCTATTAAATTTCTATATTAAATTTTCCTATTAAATTTTCCAATTAAATATCCTATAGCTGGCCTGCTTTTTTGTACTGAAAGTGAAAAATAAAGTTATGTGCTTATGCCACACACTATGTATCATTCACCCATGGTTGCCGGCAAAGAGGCAGTGCAGATGAAGAACATTGCTCCTCCCTGGATTTTCAAATTTAATTAACTAAATATCCTTTTCTCTGATGATTTTGAAAATAACAAGTGAGTAAGTGTGATCACAGATTGCACCGAGGGTTTCGTTTAATATTCCTTTAAAAACACTTTATCTTTTTGAAAAATCTGTTAATTCCACATTTCGCAACCAGGGGTGCACTCTATTCTAAACAAACCTCTATCCGAACGAAACTCCGTTTTACATACTATCCGTAGATATATTAGTCGAGGGGATTGAGCCCATAGCACCCGAGATAAGTAGGTGCCCCTGGCGGTAAAAAGTGGAACTAAAATATGTAAGGCTATGGTGCATAATATGAAAGAATGGTCAAAGGGGTGTCGGCAAAAGTTGGAAAAGAGCTCCCCGGGTGAAAAGGGCGGAGGTTAGAAAAATTGCTTAAAATACACAAGTTAGTGCCCGGGGGAGTAAATAATATAAAACTTTTTGAAAATTTTATGATTTGTCGTGTGGTCTGAGGTATTCAGCTATATGTATGCAAAAAGTCATGTCTCCAACTTAATTAGGGGCTCCCTTAGAAAGAATTGCTTAAAGTACATATGTGGTACCTCAAAGGGTTAAGCGTAAGACTTTTTCAAGATTTTATGATTTGTCGCCTGGCCACAGGTGTTCTGCTATAAATATGCAAAATTTCAAATCTGCCTTTTAATAAGGGGCTCAGTTAGAAAGAATTGCATAAAATACGCATGTGAAAGCCCAAAGGGTTAAATGTACGACTTTTTTCAAAATTTTATGATTTGTCGCATGATGGTGTTCAGCTATAAGTATGCAAAATTTCACGCCTCCAACCTAAATAGGATCTCACTTAGAAAGAATTGCTTAAAATACGCATGTGGAAGCCAAAAGGGTTAAATGTACGACTTTTTCAAAATTTATGATTTGTCATTTGATGTGAGGTGTTCAGCTATAAGTATGCAAAATTTCACACCTCCAACCTAAATAGGGGGTCACTTAGAAAGAATTGCTTAAAAAACGTATGTGGAAGCCCAAAGGGTTAAATGTACGACTTTTTCAAAATTTTATGATTTGTCATTTGATGTGAGGTGTTCAGCTATAAGTATGCAAAATTTCACTCCTCCAACCTAATTAGGGGGTCACTTAGAAAGAATTTTTAAAATACACATGTGGGATCCCAAAGGGTTAAATGTACGACTTTTTCAAAATTTTAAGATTTTTCATTTGATGTGTGTTGAGCTAAAAGTATGCAAATTTTCACGCCTCCAACCTAATTAGGGGCTCACTTAGAAAATATTGTTTAAGATACACATGCGAGAGCCCAAAGGGTTAAATGTACGACTTTTTCAAAATTTTATGGTTTGTCATTTGATGTGAGGTGTTCAGCTATAAATATGCAAAATTTCATACCTCCAACCTAAATAGGGTGTCACTTAGAAAGAATTGTTTAAAATGCACATGTGGGAGGGCAAAGGGTTAAATGTACGACTTTTTCAAAATTTTATGATTTCTCGTTTCATGTGAGATGTTCAGCTATAAGTATGCAAAATTTCACGCCTCCAACATAATTAGAGGCTCACTTAGAAAGAATTGTTTAAAATGCACACGTGGGAGGGCAAAGGGTTAAATGTACGACTTTTTCAAAATTTTATGATTTGTCGTTTGATGTGTGGTGTTCAGCTATAAGTATGCAATATTTCATGCCTCCTACTTAATTAGAGTTTCACTTAGAAAGAATTGTTTAAAATACACATGTGGGAGCGCAAAGGGTTAAATGTACGACTTTTTCAAAATTTTATGGTTTGTCATTTGATGTGAGGTGTTCAGCTATCAGTATGCAAAATTTCACTCCTCCAACCTAATTAGGGGCTCACTTAGAAAGAATTGTTTAAAATATCTCAATTTTTAAAATATATCAATTTGTTGATTTTCTGTAAGCAAGTAAATCCAGATAATCCCCCAGTAAGTAGATAGGTTTACAATGTAAGTCTATTGGAATTTGGCGAAATATTAGAGATATCGCCAAGGTGGCGTCACTTTTGGCGACTAATTTTGGTCGCCAAATTTGGCGAGATATCGCCATGTTGGCGAGAAACTTGGCGGTATTTGGCGACAGATCAGCGTCCCCTCCTAAGGCAAATTAAAATTTCGCGTAATAGACGTAATGTTAAAGTAAAAATGGGCACCCCTAGGTGGGTAATTTATCGATTTTCTCAATTTTTTTATTTTTTTCTTTAGTTTTATAGTGTAAACGAACTTCGCACGAAATTTGAAGTCTGTAGCTACAGTAGATATACGAGATCGTTTTGATGAGTGAGTGAGTGAGTCAGTCAGCCAGTGGTAAAATTATCGATTATCAGACATTTTCAAATGTCATTATCTCGGAAACTAATTATGCGTTATTTATAAAATTTTGGATTTTAGGTAATTAGGGTGGCCTTACTACACATTTCGTATAACAAGTACGTAGGTCTCATCGATTTTCAGTAGTAGAGCATCGAAATTTGACGAAAACAGCTCGAAATGGTTCGTGTAAATAACATACGGCTATGTCAGGCGAACTTGGCTGACACACTGCTGTGTGTCTAGATTACCTACTCATTTAGAAATAAATTTTGATTTAGTTATAAGTTAAGCCTCGGCGTATTGGATTTTTTGGGGGGACGAAATTGGGGCCATTTTTTTTCTTCTGCATTTTTTAGATGCTTTGAAAAAACAATTTTTTGCATTCTTA
This sequence comes from Maratus speciosus, assembly GCA_963932465.1. NCBI lineage: Eukaryota > Metazoa > Arthropoda > Arachnida > Araneae > Salticidae > Maratus > Maratus speciosus. The sequence goes on from OZ010799.1 coordinate 113,120,312, forward strand.
AAAATTTTTTATACGATATTTGTTTATGTTTCTATGTGCGTGGGTAGTTAGTCTATGTAAAATCCAATTTTGGTAGATTTTCACAGAAAATTACAATGTCCAAGGGCCTAAAAGTGACTGGGGGACGATAATAGGGCACCTTACCCTACTTAAATTTTAATAAGTTTAAAGCAGCGCAATATCACTAAATTACACCGCAAACCATTTTTCCTCATAGACCGTAATGTAATGGAAGTATTTTGAGTGTTCCTGTAAATGAACTATGAATGCCATACATTTCATTGTTAATAATGAACCTGCTATAGTAAACTCCAACATTATATATCAATTACATGACAATCCGAGAATATTTACGAGAGTTAGAGCACGGACAGATAGCAGACGTCAGTCAGACAAACCGAAATCATAAACACATTTAACTATGTTGGAAAGTGTTAACAAACGGAAGTCTAAAATTTTCACGATTCCAATACTTTCTTTTTTATGTATATAGAAGAGAGTAAAATGATTTTATTTTGTAACTGATATGAATAATAATTATTTGAGTGAAAATTGTGAAAAAGAAGTTTACCCAATGTCGTGGCCCAGTCTTACATATGATCTCGAAAAGTACGGTTACTTCAATATACTATTTTGAATAAAATACCTTTCTTTTATTGCCTTACTTGTGATTGAGTTTTATGAACAACTATTTTTGTTGAAAATCTTTTTCTAAATTGGTTGTATAAAATTTTAAAGACATGTTCCGCAACATTTTACAAATTTTTGCCAATAAAAATTTATGGATTGTAAAAATTTTCCCTAACATTTTATGAACTGTTGCCAATAACATTTTGAAAATAGTAAAGATCAGTTTAAAGAATAATGGCTATTTGATGCCATTTTTAAAAGCAAATCAGCGCAATTTATCGAATTTTTATGGTACAATTTAACCACACAATGTTCTTATTTAAGAAATGAACAAATAAAAATGCGATTATATCAACGCAATGATATTCTATTTTGCAATAAAAGTGATTTGGTTTTCTTCATAGAACTGCTCTGAAATAAATTTTAAATCCTTATTTTAAAGCTTCATTAAAGTGTATTGCTATCATGCTTATCACTAGATAAAATTCTTATCAATTTTGATTCCACAAAATATTTCGCCCTTAAATAATTAACAATACCCTGATTTGATGTGAATCAAATAACTATTTTAATTAGTTTAAGACATCTCTTGAAATGTATTCAGATTCCTTATTAAACTATTTGACAAACCATTTACTTGTTTTGTTAAATATGTTGAAAGTGCATTGTTAAATAAAGGTAATGTTTGATTATGAAATCTTGTTTAAAAATATAGGAGTCTTTCGAAATCCTTATTAAAGTATTTCCATGCTGCTTAATTTATTATCTGTAAGCGAAATTTGGATGTTATGTAATAATGATTATTTGGATATATGCTTATCACTTGATAAATTTATTATCAATTTCAATTCCAGTAAATATTTTGCTCGTAAACAATTAATAAAACTCTAATTTGATTTAAATTCAAATGAATAAACATTTTAATTACTTTAAGGCGTCTCTCCTTCAAATATATTCAAAGCCTTTAATAAACTATTTGACAAACCATTTATTTGCTAGGTTAAATGAGTTGAAAATGTATTGTTAAATGAAGGTAACGTTTGACTATTAAATCTTGCTAAAAAAATGCAGCAGTCTTTCGAAATCCTTATTAAAGTATCTGCATACTGTTTAATTAATTATCTGTAAGAGAAAATTGGATGTGATATTAACGTTATATGACAATGATTATTTGGATATATGCTTATCATCGGATAAAATTCTTTTCAGTTTTGATTCCAGAAAATACTTTTCTCGTAAACAATTAATAAAACTCTAATTTGATTTAAATTCAAATAAATAAGCATTTTAATTACTACTTTAAGACATCTCTACAAATACATTCAAAGCCTTTATCAAATTATTTGACAAACCATTTACTTGTTTGGTTAAATAAGTTGAAAATGTGCTGTTAAATGAAGGTAATGTTTAACTATTAAATCTTGCTAAAAAATTGCAGTAGTCTTTCGAAATCCTTATTAAAGTATTCGTATGCTGTTTAATTTATTATCGGTAAGTGAAAATTGGATGTTGTATTGACGTTACGTAATAATTATTATTTGGATATATGCTTACCACTGGATAAAATTCTTATTAATTATATCATTCCAGAAAACATTTTTCTCGTAAACAATTATTAAAACTCTAATTTGTTGTAAATTCAAATGAGTAAATATTTTAATTACTTTAAGGCATCTCTTCAAATATATTCAGCGCCTTTATTAAACTATTTGACAAACCATTTACTTGTTTGACTAAATAAATTAAAAATGCATTGTTAAATGAAGGCAATGTTTGACTACGAAATCTTTCCTTAAGAAATGCAGGAGTCTTTCAAAATCCTTATTGAAGTATTTGCATAGTGTGTAATTTATTATCACATTTTAAAATATACTGTATGTAGAACTGTAGAAAATTCAGGATAGGTTCAGACGGCAGATATGACTGCTTTTAAACTAGTTGGATGGGCCATTCGCAAAACTTTCTTCTATCTCATACATTTAATATTTCGAAAAGTAGTTACAAATGTTAATACTTCAATATTATTAGTTCAATACTATACCAACTTTGACTTTCATCTTAAATTTTTGCTTCAGTCAATTAATTAATCGGAGTAAAAACGAGTTAATCTCGACATGATATTTATTAAAATCAATAGTTTTTCGTTATTTTGTTGTACATCAGCTGATTGCGAATAGCCGGATTAGCAGGATACGAAGTTTCCGTCGCTGAGTGAGACGCCGATGTACAATAGTACAACGAAAAATCGAAAAAATTATACAAAAATCGCTATTATTTAGCCCCCTTACAGCGGAATATTTGAAGTTCAAGGAGGACCTTCTTGCGATAGCCAAAAACATAAATATGAAATTTGGTTCAATTCTTTGCATAATTATACAGTTTTCGATGGTATAATAATAAAAATGGCACGCAAAGAGCTGTTACAGCGCCCTCTTCCGGCTGAATATTATCAAATTGAAGGAGGGCCTGTTGGCCATACCCAAAAACAGATATATGAAATTTGCATCAGTTCTATGCATAAATTAATACGTACTTCTGTTCGATGGTACAATGATGAAAATGGTACACAAAGCGCTATTACAGAGTGCCCTTCCGGCGGAATGTTTCCAAATTGATGGAGGACCTGCTGGCTATAGCCAAAAACATACACAAAAAATTGGTTAAATTCTATGCATAATTTCATACACTTTTCGATGGTACAATATGGACACACGGACACACAGCATTTTGTATAAACAGGTTTTTTGGAATCTCTGACTCCTAAAACGTGTAAATTCGTCGATATTCGGAAGTCGAAAAAAATTTCGATTAGAACACTTTCTTCTATTGAAGATAAACGAAAGTAAAAATCAGAACGATATGTCCGATATTTGCTGAGATATTAATAGCGATATTTTGTGTTTTCTTTGATCTCAAGTTAGGCGTATATATGTAGAGCGATTTTGGGATTTGTTGCGTCATTCCAGAAACTATCGTATCTCATGATCTATAAACGAAAACTCGATGTGTCTCATATTAATGTTATAAAATAAGGATTATTTGGATATGTCCCACCGCCTAAATAACGAAACATATTGTACAAGAAAGAAAATACATGCGTCAAGCATAGATTATGAAACACTTTTCAACCCCTTCTTCAGAATACTGTGATGAAACCAGTTAATTACTGTCAACCGGGGATACTTTGGGCTACTTTTTCCTGATTCCACTCACATTTCCATTATTAAAAAAAATTATATGTGATTTTTCAACGTGGAAATGGAGTTGTAAACAATTAACATGAAATAATGAAGCAAACTGTATCGTTTTAAAGAGGAAAGTTTTTAATTTTTTTTATTTTATAACGATTTTTAAAGTTTTGGACCAAAGTAGCCCCTGCTGGGGGCTTCTTTGGTCCATTCAGTTTCATATAAAATGAATACATTTCATATGTAAATGAATACATTTTTACTTAAACTCCCTTGCAATAGCATTTACTAATAAATTAACACTACAAACTCGATAAACAAATGTTTTTTTTTTTAACATTTAAACACAATAAACCAATTATTAATATTAATAAAGCGAGAAACAGTTTTCGTTATTTATCCTCAGCAACTGGAACAAAAACAATTAATGTAACATTTTGCTACAGTTAACATTTGAAAAAAATGTTACTTAAAACATGTTTTAAGCAATTTGGTTGTATAAAAGGCATTTCTAAGTAATCGGGGCTATTTTCGGATCAAAAAACGCCTGGTACAAAGTAGCCCCGAAATACTAGTTTTCATGTTAGCTTTATGAAAACGCAACTATTTCCTCTCAAAATAAAATGTTAAAGGAAAAACTATGGTCACACATGGATTACTAAAGGTAATATTTTGACACGTATCTTATTTGTAGCTCTTATCCAGATTGTTTCACTATAGAAAGTTTGGAGAGTTAAAATTTACACACGAAAACAGTTGTTTACAAACACATCCACTGTTGCCACTAAAATAATTTAAATTACCCCAAACTATTCAAATAACCTATAGTAGGGTATAAAATATTTTTCAAGGGCAAAAACTCCAAATTATCTTGTATTGTTTGTTCAATACAAAGAATAAAACTTTTTTTATGGCATGGACCAAAGTAACCCCGCAAGGACCATGGTAGCCCCGGTTGACGGTAATGTTAATGATGTTGTCTTATTAAATAATTTTGAAAATGCATAACTCATTTGAATTTCCCAATTTCCACTATTACCATAGCCCGAAAAGTATCTGAATTCTTTTGTACAGCACGGTATACGTTCTATAGGTTTCCATTTATAATGTAAAAAACGCTAAACTTTTGTTCAGTTAGGAAATTTTCAACACAGTTTAAAATTCTCCTTCAGCAATTTCCACCAATAAAGAGAAATGTACTTGAATTCTTTTGTGCAGCCTCGTATATGTTCAATTGAATTTATACATATCAAGTAATATGCAAAAATTCAGTCAAACTTAAAAACACGTACCACAGCGGAAAACTCACTTCCAGAAATTTTCGCTCAAAGACAGTATTGCAAATCTATTCTTTGTGTGATCCTACAAATAAAGGATAAATGCTATACCCCCATACACTACAGCCCATCATATTCTACGGTAAGCACCTTGCAGTGCATTTCAGCGATGTATCAATTTCAATTTGTTTAAAATAGTACAACATCATTAAAATAAATGGGTGATTCGTAGAATACAATACTTCTCCCCAGACGTGCGATAAATGCGCCAATGTGGCAACATTGGTATTTTCTTATGGCAATCCTAAGAGTTTTCTTGACAGAGCTGTTGATGGTTTAAACACCTTGTTTTGTAAACTGCTTTCTAATTGGACACTATTTTTTGTAAAATGCTTTCTTATTGGACAAAAGAGGAGAATCATGGACTGTTTGAATTTTTTTAGAAATTCGTTACTGCCGGTCCGGAATTGCGCGTTGTGGTTGTATTTCACTGTGAACAATTCTATCTGTTGCAGTCGAGTGATTTTTATTATCCGTTTTCTAATTTCGTACATTTTGAAACAAGTACGAATGCTTGAAAGGTGAGAATAAATATTCGATCGGTTATTTTTCTCTTATTTTTACCTGTATTTTTGAGCTTTGATTGAATTATGTATGAAAGAGAGGCTGATTGTTTCAAGATATGAATTACTAAAAATGATAGATTGAGTGATGCTTTTAAATGACATCCTAGACTATAAGGTAAAATTATGAATAAAAAAAACGGGGGTTCAGGGGGCGGAGCCCCCTGATTAAAAAAAAGGCCCCTCTGATTGAAAAAACAACATTGTTTTGCTAGCCTTACTGTTTACAAACGTTCTTTTTTTAATAATTTGGGTAAGTGAAAGTTTTGTCTTTTGGTATTTTTTATAAAATGTATTCCTATAAAAAATTTATTTCGAACAAATTTGAATTGTTTTTTAGTATTTTTTATAAAATGTATTTCGAAACAAGTTGAAATTTTAAGTATTTGTTTATTTTCACACAAAAATATAGGTAAAAATAACCGATCGAATATTTATCTGAACCTTTCAAGTTTCAAAATATACGAGAAGAGAAAACAAATAATTTTGCGTTCTGTCTCCCGATGTTGAGGCTCCGGGAGATAGTACGCAAACACGCGTCAATTTGACGATTTTTGAAATCGCGCCAAAGAAGTAGAGTATTCTCCGGTCGCACCAAATAAATTGCGAGCTATTTTTCTTCACAGAGGCCTCGCTAAGGGGGGGGGGACAGGGGGAGCCTCCCCCCCAAACATTCGCGAATGCTGTTACACTTGGCAAATTCACAAACTTAGTTGGCAAATTTGTTTAAAACTTTAATGAATATTATAATACATTTTCTATTTCTGATAGACTTGGCAAGTGTTTCAAATTTAATTGGCAATATTATTAAACTTTTTAGCAATAGGAAGTATATTACATTTTTTAATTGTGGTAAGTTGGCAAAATTATAAAACTAGTTGGCAAATATTGAAATTTGACTTGGCAATTTAAGGTCCTCTACCCCCCCCCCCCGAAGAAAATCTCTTAGCGATGGCCCTTTTTCTTCATAGACCATAATGTAACAGTATTCTTTTGAATGCTTCTGTAAATGAACTGTAAATGCTACAAACTTTACATTCAGTAGAGAATATGCGATAGTAAACTTCAATACCACATATAAATTATATGGAAATCTGAGTATATTTATACGAATTGAGACAGACCAGTCAGTTAGACAAGCCAAAGTCACAAATACTTTTCAAAATACATTGGAATCTATTAAAAATGAACCAATAATAATTAAAAAATAATAATTCACCATGTGTATATATATGTATATATACACATGTATACCATGTATATATAAACATATGTATATATATATATATATATATATATGATGTATCAAACTAGCGCGTGGCACATCATATATTATTTCTAATACGTCATATATTTAACAATAATTCTTTTTCTGCTTGTAGCTGAGATATGCGAGTAACTATTATAGGTAATTTAGTTTTACGAGTGAATATTATTGGTAATTGAGAAGTAGTACACTTACAACAGAATGCACCAGACTATGTGTTTTATCATTACGAACAAATTTACTTCGTTTTATCTTTCCTGCTTTTTGTTTAGATGAAATTTTAAAGACATTTTACGTAACACTTTGCGAATTGTTACCCATAAATTTTTATGGATTGTAACAATATCCTTTAACATTTTATGATCTGCAGCCCAGAACATTTACAGATAGTAGCAATCATTTTAACAAGCTATAACAATTTTATTCCATTTTCAAAAATATAAAATAGTAATGTATTTATCGTATTTTCATGTGCAATTTAACCCCGCAATGTTCGTATTTAAGTAACACATGAATAGAAATGGGATCATATTGATACAATTATGTTCTATTTCGCAATAAAAATCGTCTGATTCCCCCCCCCCCCCCTTACGGATTTCGATCATCGTTTCAAATCTTTTCAGACTTCTCAGATTCATTAAACTCTATTCATGGAATGCTTATACTAATAGGAAGAACTCTTATCAATTTTAATTTCACAAAACAATTTACTCGTAAGCAGTTAAATAATGATCACTCTAATTTGATATTAATTCAGTTGAATAAAAATTGTACCAATTTAACCCTCAAATTTTCGTATTTATGTAACAAATGAATAGAAATGCGATCACATCGATGCAATTATGTTCTATTTCGCAATAAAAATCGTCTGATTTCTTCCCCAGATTTATATCACTGAAAAATGTTTCGAATCTTTTCACACTTTTCTATTTTAAGGCTTCATTAAACTCTATTCATGGAATGCTTATACTAATAGGTAGAGTTCTCATCAATTTTAATTCCCCAAAACATTTTACGCGTAAGCAGGTAAAGAATGATCACTCTAATTTGATATTAATTCAGTTGAATAAAAATTGTACCAATTTAACCCCACAAATTTCGTATTTATGTAACAAATGAATAGAAATGCGATTATATCGATGCAATTATGTTCCATTTCGCAATAAAAATCGTCTGATTTCTTCCCCAGATTTCTATCACTGAAATATGTTTCCAATCTTTTCTGGCTTTTCTATTTGAAAGCATCATTAAACTCTATTCATAGAATACTTATACTAATAGGTAAAATTCTTATCAATATTTATTTCAGAAAACATTTTACTCGAAAGCAGTTAAAGAATGATCTCTCTAATTTGATATTAATTCAGTTGAATAAACATTTTAATTACTTCTATCTCTTGAAATATATCTCAAACCTTTACTAAACTGTTTGGCAAACAATTTACATGCTTGCTTAACAGAAAGAAAATGTAATGTTAAAGGACATTAACAGTTAATATCAAATCATGCTTTCAGATATAGTAAAAGTTTTAGAAATCCTTTAAACTTTATACCTTATATACCATGAAAATTCTTTATCTTTAAACAAAAATGGGATGTGATATTAACCCTATATAAAATTGTATGTGCAGGAAAAAATGGCTTTTCAAGGACAAATGTCCTCTTTTTATTACCCCTTCGTTGGTCACTCCTCGGCGGTTAGTAACTATGGTGACGAAGAGAAAATGAAAAGAGGACGTTTGTCCTTGAAAAACCGATTTTTCTTACAGGGAGTATGTATAAAAGGTACGTGATTCACGATAAGGTACCTCGCAGCACCTCTAGCGGCAAATTTCATGTTTGGGGCTCTTATCTCGAAAGCTGCAAGGGATACGGAAAAAGTCAGAAAGTTGTACAGCATCCTCGATTTAGTATGAGATAATGGCTTACATGTAAAAATAACTTTATTAGAAGTTTTTAAATATAACTTTTTTAATGTCAAATCACCGGCTTTGAAACGTCACAAATTGCCTCCAGAAGTATGGTGGATATTCAGTTTTGGGGTTCAGACGGTTCGCACCGGCCCACAGTGGGGCAAAATCCCGAAAAGCTGGCCAAAATATGAAAATGTAATTCAAATGGCACGAAACTTCTTAAACGGGTGTTTTTCAGGATGCTGATTACGATTCTAAAGTTAAAATTACAAAAAACAAAATGGCGGATCCAATATGGCGAATCCAATATGGTGGACTAAAAATTAAAATGCTTTGAAAGTTACTCAATTTCTATGAAATTTCGTATACAGGTGCGTTTGAGGATGCTAAGTACGATTCAAAAGTTAAAATGAAATAAAATGGCGTATTCTAAAAATATTTAGATTTAAATAAAATGTGAAGTTTCGAGGTTAAACATTACAAAGAATTTTCAAGGAACTAAGATATGTTTAATCGAAATTACACGTTGAATCTTTATTCATGAAACACAATTAAGTACATTAACGGAAAGTAAAATGTTAAAAGGTTTAATTTTTATATTATTAAAATAAAACGAAAGGATATTCTGAAATTCGTCTTCTGAATCATCTATAGTATAATAAGTAGATTCTTCAGAATGGGAGTTGTCGAAATATTTTACAGCACATGTTATGCCTCCAAGGACAAGGATCTTAATTTCTTCTACGGCAATTTATGTAATCTTTAAATGATGGGATCCGATGACATTCAAATCCGATAAAAGCCCCATCTTCCATTGTTTTCGTCCTACTGCATTTTAGCGAGAAATCTTCTTGGTACCATTTGATCAATTTGTTGCACGATTCTTGAGAGTCTTCCTACATTTTCCCAATTGGTAATATTGAGGAAGCTATTATTTCTTTGCCATGAATAAGTATTCTGGACACTGAAGTTGGCATACAGAACTAGGAATAGAATTCAACGAATTTACAAGCTGTTTGTGAGCAATAATCCACGAAATTGTTCAAATGAATGTTAAGAAATCACTTTTAATATGATGTGGAATCGTTTTATCACATCTTCGTCTACTCTCTGTATGAAAGCAGAAATAGTTGCGTTTTCAAAGAATCGACGTGCTGTACTGTCATCATTTGTGCTTCCAAATCCGGCTGTTGGTTTATCGACGAGAACTCCTAATTGTAAACGAAATCCTTTTTGTAAATTTTGTTTTGCAATTTATTTTGTTTTCTTTTCGTCAGGAGTGCGCGCTTGCCATTCCTTTATATCCCCTTTGTATGCCAAATGCAAGCTACAATCAAAACATCTTATATAGGCACGTAACGTGGTCATCCCGAATCCTAAATGACCTTCATTCACTTTTAGTTTGAAAATGTCATCAAGGTTATTAAACTGTTTTGAAGTTGCCTGACATAGTTACCAACGTTAAGTTGACAAATTACTAGTAAAGGCATTAAACATTTTTCAATAAATTTTCCTTAAATCTATGTTGTAATTAACGCTTAGTTATTTTCTATCAATGATTGCTTTAAAAGGAATAAGTTTACTCTCCTGATCTGCAACATAATCCATTTCACTGACAGTAGCTTCCGTATTTTCGAGACAAAATTGATTCTGATGGGTCTAAAAAATCTAGGAGATGAAGGTCTCGAATTTTTCCAGATAACGATTTCTGAATTATTCGCAACACTTAAAAGTTCTAGTGGCACTAGAGAAGTGAAAAAGGTATTTGAACCTGCTTTCTACCATCATCATCGCTAAATTTTTGTTTAAAGGTACTTTGACCATAGATGTGCCATCACATCCCCACTTGCAAATCAAATTCAGATTGCTAATGTTCTCAGAAGTCAGATTCTTAATAATTTTCATTTTCATTAATAAAACACGTTTAGCAGTATGATCTAGCAAAGATTGCAATTAAAACGATATTTATTCTAATTACATTAGAATAAACAGAATTATTAGCTATAAAGATAAGATAACGTATTTCTATCGGATCGATGATAGAGAATTATTTTAATTTTTTTTTTACTAATATTGCCTATGAAATTCATTTATGCATATGATTATAATACTTATTTGTAATATAATACATAATAATCTATCACAAAACTGATTAATCTGAAAATTTCAAAAATGTTTGCCAGCTCAAGTACTGTGACGAGTAATAAATTTCAGAGTTTTTGAAGCAACTAAAAAGGTGACATTTTTACTTGTGGTTACAAAAACCTGCACAGAATGCAGAATGGCAGTTTATGGCAGCTGGTTTTACCACTATACATTAGATAATAGTTCAGGCTACTATTTCCATTATAAGTCGTTGCGGAACACTGTGGAACTTTTAAACTTTTTGATGTTTAAAAACAAAAAAATAAGATATTTTTCAAAATTTTTATCAAAAATAATCATGAAATTATTAATTTTTATGTGTTTAATAAAAATTTTTGTAACAGGCGCAAATAATTTACACTCTATCATCGTGTGAATCCTGTTTAAAGCATTAAAATCGGATGATATGGGAAAATGTAGCACGTGTTTAGAGGAACCATTGTTTTGCTCTTTTTGTTCGCCTCAGATGATGATCTTCCAAGCGTCACTTTTGAAATGATACAGGTTGTCAAGCCAAAACGAAAACCTTTTTATAAATATAGATTCTGACCCTCCAAACATTATTCTAGCCATCTGTATAGTCAAAATTTCCTAAATAATAACTTTATTTTTCGACTTTTGGCCATCTTTTCGGGATTTTGCCCCACTGTGCGGCCGGTAGAACCAATACCTGATTTTTCGTGAGCTTCGAAAGTCGAATTTTAAACTGACCAAGACTGCCTTTGAATTTGAGCAACAGTAGAACACCAGTTGTTCAAGGGAGGAGACCACCTTCAGCAGTCTTCATTTGTGGAAGATTAGAACTTGTATTCATGGAGGTATATCGATTTTTTTTAAAGATAAAAAATTTTTTGCATGTTTTTTGTTTATATTATGCAGGGTTTTTAAAAAAAAATTAACGCCAGTTTCAGGAAATTTGGCAAAATGTAGTAGAAAGATTTATAGATATTGTGTAATTGGAATGTAAATATATTAAATATTTGATGAAATATGAGCAGTTGAATGAAATATTTTTTTTTACTGCGCATGCGCACACGATACATTTTTTTTTCACTATTTGATAGTCAACTCCACGGAGCAACGCATAAAAAAAGCTAGTCAAATATCGTGAGCGAATTTTTATTTCCTCTCTAAAAGCTACTGAATGATAAGGGATTATCCACAAATTATTAACTGGCTTTCAGCAAAGGAGTTTGTACTTAATGAATGTCAACGAGTAGATTTAGAAGAAATGCTTAGTCTTTGATATTTCTTTTTTTCTATGAATAGGCTTGTTCTGACGATTTTCCAAGAATCTAAAAGCACCCATAAAAATGAAAATAAAAAAAAGTAAAAATTAAAAACGACAATTTATGGAAAACTCCTTATCAATTAGCTGTTTTTAGAGACCAACTAAAAATCAGCTCAGTCTATTGCCGATATCTTTCTGAATTTTCACGATATTTGACAGGCCATAGAGTTAACTATCGAATCATGAAAAGGAAAAAATATATATTTTATCGTCCGCGTATGCGTAGATAAAAAACATTTCCTTCAACTGCTCGTCATATTTCATCAAATATTTAATATATTTACATTCCAATTACACCATATTATTTCTACAACATTTTGTCAAATTTTCTGAAACTGGCATTAAATTTGGTAAAAATCCCTGCATGATATAAACAAAAAAACATGCAAATTGTTTTTGAACTTCTTAAAAAAAATCGACAATATCTCCATGAATATACATTTTATTTTTCCACAAATGAATATATATATTGCACAATATCCATATATTCAAAAGCTATAACGATAGATCATGTCGCGCATTTTATTTTACATGGTGATCCCAAACATTATTCTTTTTCTGTGATTTTTTATTGGCCTCCCAATTGTCCTTCTGATCAAATCGCCGTTGATAAATATGAAGTCGAACACATTCTTCATAATCCTGAAGTTCCAGAAAAATCCGACAAATATACTTTTAAGTTTAAATATTCGACAAAATGTCTGAAATGGAAAATGTCCGATCATCTTAGTGTATGTTTAAAATCCTATATCCTAATAAATGTTTAAAATCCTATCCTAATTATAGCTTCATTAAACTGTGTCCAAAATCTGTTTATCAGTATGTAGGATTCTTGAAAATTTTAATTCCCTAAAGGATTTTGTTTGTAAGCAGTTAAAGAATGTTCACTCTAATTTCACATCAATTCAGTTGAATAAACTTATTTTAATTACTCCAAGGAAACCCTTCAAATATACTTGAGACATTTATTAAACTTTTTAACAAACAAATTACTTACTTGGTTAAGCAGGTAAAAAATGGATTGTTAAATGAAGATAGCGATTGAATATGAAATCTTGCTTCAAGAAATATTGGAATCTTTAGAAATATCTTTTAAACTTAAAGTATTTGTAGAATGCAGAAATTATTATCTATAAACAAAAATTAGTTTTCATATTAACATAAATTGTACCATGCTTAAATCTCTTAGTTTTATTTGTAAATATATATTCCACTTACTATAATGCCATTCTTTACATGTAATTAATTGCGTATTTAAGCGTGTGGTTGAATATAAAAGAATTGCATTTCAGGGTGTCGAATAAAGTTATTTTTACGTGTACGACATCATTTCATATTAAATAAAGTATGTCCTACAACTTTTTAATTCACCATTTTCCCGTTTTTCCTGCTGTTTTCGAGAAAGCTGACTCTGCATTTTGACACTTGAGGGAGCTTCCAGGTACCTGATGGTGAAGGATATGTCTGTTTTGCTAAGACTATAGCTAACAGTTATTTGAGGCAAAACGGAATTAAATAATTACTCTGCATATCCTTAGTGTTCATCTAATTAACGTTTTCAGGTTTTCTTTAAAAGTATCCGTAGCTTAAATTTAACCAATGTCTTGCCTCTTCCGTTAACATTTTTTTTTGTAGAAAACTTAAACAATCTCAATTATTATATTTTTATGATGCAACAAAGCAATACAATTATTTAATGAAATGCAACCGTATCACCGTAATTACGCACTATTTTGCTATAGAAATATTTGATCTCCTTCACAGAATTCTATATCTGAAATATGTTTCGTATCCTATGTATAGTTCCATTAAACTGTGCCCAAAACCTGCTTATCGCTAGGTAGAATTCTTATAAAATTTAATAACATAAAAGATTTTTCCCTTAAGCATTTAACGAATGCTTACTTTAATTTGACATTCATTCAACTGGATAAATATTTTAATTATTCGAATAAAACCCTTCAAATGTATTTCAGTCATTTATTAAACTTTTTGACAAACAAATTACTCACTTAATTAAGCAGGTAGAAAATGGATTGTTAAATGAAGATAACGGTTGAATATGAAATCTGGCATCAAGAAATATAAGAATCCTTAGAAATACCTTTAATCCTTTATGAACTGAATTATGAATTCATGAAAATTTGATCTTCTAAAGCATTTTTCGGGAATTTTTGAAACTACATTAGAAGATTTACATAACCATTCAATAAATTTTAGAAGGATTTTTGAAGGATTGAAGGATTTAGAAGAATTAATTAAATTTGAATTTATAGGGATTTTGTGCAATATTTGTGACACCACTCAAATCTTTTATTTTAAATATTTTTCTTAGTATTTTGTAGAATTAGGAAATGTACAAATATAATGATCTTACAACAGAAATATAGAAATGTTTCCGAATTGAAAAATCCCCCCCCCCCTACCTCCAACGCCAAGAAAGTTGAAAAGATGCTAAGGCAAAAGAAATCATCCATTTAAACATATTTTTGTTTTGTGTGACCAATAATGCTTTTAGATCAAGATAAAGTAATGTATCTATAACTCATTCTAAACTGTATTACAACTAATCGATGTATTAAATGAATTTTATAACAAGTTTTTTTAATTGTACTTTAAAGTACCGCCAGTAGATAAAGAGTTAAAAGAGGGTTCTTACGCTTCAAGGACTTTCACGCACCTTTTACCAGAATTCTTGCAACGTAATATTTGGATTATTTAATTAAAAAAAAAATTCTATCTTCAGATATAGCGACCAGTACTTTACGAAATTTCTGGTACTGAAACTCCTAAAATCCCCCGAATTCCTTAATGTGTACGAATCCTGTAAACTTAACGTATTTCTGTCATTCACGCATTGTTATCTACACTGGCCTCCAAAAGTTAAGGTACAGAGACTGGATGCTTTCAATTGCACACGGTTTGTCGAATATCTACCAACATTATTGACGAATTGTTCTTGAACATCTGGGATGTAAAGAACATGTTTGATTTCATATTTCTCGATGAAGATTTAGTCAGGCCGACAATTAGGGGGCTAAAAATAAATTTAATAATAAAATAATATTTGCGGTCAGGTATGCAACAGAAAATGCTGGAAATGGTTTGTCACTGCGTTAAATGACTATTTGGGTCCTATTCAACGTTTGTGTGTGCATATCACTCATATTCGTAAAGATGTTAAACGTTTTTGTGAAAAATTCAAAAGTTTTTTGTTTATAGCATACAGAGTTTTCAACCAAATTTAACACAACTTTCCGAAAACCTGACAAAGAACAGTAGCAATAGTACACTTTAATCAAAACATGAATATATTGAATATTTGATGAAATATGGGCACTTTTATGAAATAATTTTTAACTGCGCATGCGTGGAAGATTTCAAAATTTTTATTTCATAATTTGGTAGTCAGCTATTTAGGGCAACTTATCTAAAATGTCCAATCAAATATTAAGAAATTTCACAAAGATACGGGTGATATAGTGAGTTGCTCTCTAAAAATAGCTTTATTATAAGGGTTTTTCCACAACTTTTCAATCAACTCACTATATCTTTCTGAATTTTCACGATATTTGACAGGACTTTTACAGAAGTTACCCAAAACAGCTGGCTATCAAATTATGAAATAAAAATTTTGAAATCTTACATGCATGCGCAGTTAAAAATTATTTCATTCAAGTGCCCATATCTCATCAAATATTCAATATATTCATGTTTTAATTGCAGTATACTGTTGCTACTGTTCTTTGACAGGTTTTTGGAAAGTTGTGTTAAATTTGGTTGAAAACTCTGTATGCTATAAGCAAAAAACTTTTGAATTTTTCACAAAAACGTTAATATCTTCACGAATATGAGTGCTGTGCTTACACAAATGCACACAAACGTTGAACAGGACCCAAATAGTCATTTACTACAGTGACAAACCATTTACAGCCTTTTCTGTTACATAGGTGATCGCAAATATTATTTTATTATTAAATTTATTATTAGCCCCCTAATTGTACCCCCGATAAATCTTCATCGAGAAATATGAAATCAAACATGTTCTTTACATCCCAGAAGTTCAAGAACAATTCGCCAATAACGTTGGTAGATATTCGAAAAACCGTGTACAATCGAAAGCATCCAGTCCCTGTATCTTAACTTTTGGAGGCCAGTGTATACAGAAACAAGTGGGTAAGTGTGATTACAGATCGCACAGAGGGTTTCGTTTAATATTCCTTTAAAACACTTTATCCTTTTGCGAAATCTGTTAGTTCCACATTTCGCAACCAGGGGGCGCACTCTATTCTACACAAACCTCTATCCAAAGGAAACTCCGTTTTACAACCTATCCGTAGGTATATTAGTCGAGGGGATCGGGTCTATAGCACCCGAGATAGGTAGGCGCCCCAGGAAATTGCACGGAACATTCTTTTATAAGCTTTTTATTACGTGTTATGAACTATGTCAAAGTTTCCAGCAGATCGACTTGTTAGATTTCATAATTTTAACAAAATTGCTTTATGTTAGTTGCAAATTCCACCACCAGGGAGCTCACACTATTCATAACAAAAGTGTATCAGACCGAAACTCTGTTAAACAACCTATCAGTGGATGTGTTACTCGAGTTGGTGGCGGCCTTAAGCGAGAAATTAAGAAATTTGCTGAAAGTACTATTCGGAAATAGTGGTAACTAAAATTTTGACATTTTTATATTTCATAAGCAGCACGTGTCTGAGTATATCATAGTGCTCAAAAAACGACATCTAAAAAGGTCGTAAACGCTAATTTTTAAAAAAGAAATCCAGCGCCCCTCCCCCGCCCTCCCTTCACAGGAAATTGCATACACTATTATTTTATAAGCTTTTTATTATGTGTCATGAAGTATCTTAAAGTTGCAAACGGATCGCCTTGTTATATTTCCTAATTTTAACAAAATCGCGTTACGTTAGTTCCGCATTCCACCACCAGGGAGCGCACTCTATTCTTAACAAAAGCATATCTGAACGAAACTCCTTTGCGCAATCTCTCCGTAGATACATGGTCGGGTGGGTGGCGGTGCAGTCTTAACCAACAATTTAAAACATTTTCTGCGATAACAAACGCTAAGATTTAATAAATAAATCTAGTCCCCCCCCCCTCCACTCCTCAAAATATCACACTCCATTCTTTTTTACACTTTTTCTTATGTGTTATAAAGTATCTTAAAGTTTCGAACACATCGAGTGGCGGTCTTAAACAATAATTTAAGATATTTCCTGAAATTGCTATTCGGAAATAGTGGGATGAACACTTATAAACCTATAAACTTTTTTCATATTGAATAATTAATACTTATCTCATAGCGCGCCGTCGAAACACCCCACGCAAATTGTTAGATTTCCTAATTTAAATGAAATCTCCGTTAAAAAAGCACATGCCTCCATCTTAATCTGGCATTTGATGGAAATAAAAGGAATTAATAAAATAATAATTAATATCTCAGCTCGTAATGAAGCAATCTCTTTGAACCGGGGAATCTGCGAGAAATTTCTAGCCCGGATGTCAAAAAATTTAATCGAAAAATTTAATATTTAAAAGGTTTAAATTTCGTATTAGACTTTCCTCCCCTTAAATTTCTCCCGCGCCGATATGTCGATAGATGACGATAGCTGCCTTCCGGTGAATGGAAATCTGTTTTCATTGTCTTTAAAAACACAGAAATTAAATTTTTATCGATCGATTTTTAGTGGATTTTTTGCGTTCTATCGTACGCAGAAATTTGAAATTTATACCAAAATAAAGTAGAATTTTTTCCGCGTATTTCTACACCTGTTACGAATTTGTACGACCGATATTTCGGCAGATCCGATTTTGCTTTTTAAAGGTCCACTTCATTTATTGCTTAAAGTACTCCGTGGTAACCCTGCACCGGTTGATTTGACGGAGCATCCGCCGAAATTATTGGCAACCCTTAGGAGAAACTGGGGAGGATTTCGATAACGTGCATTTGCACCTGCATTCAAAAGGTTGATTGGTTAATTTTAGAATTTAATTAGCCCGTAATTAGGTTAATTACCAACTTTTTCAAAATTTTATGATTTGTTGTTTGATGTGAGGTATTCAGGTATAAGTACCCAAAATTTCAAGTCTCTAACATGTATAGTTTCTCAGAACGGGCTCTGTGACGGACAGACAGACAGACAAAGGAGGGAGACGAATAGGGTTTCGTCAGATGAACGAACCCTAAAAATGGTTTTCGTATTAAAATAAATTGTACCACGCTTAGTTCTGTTGGTTCTATTAGTAAACGTGCATCTCGCTTACTATTGTCATTCTTTACATGTAATTAATGGCGTATTGGTTGATGGCTAGTGATTGAATATAAAAGAATTACATTTCAGGGCGTCGACTAAAGTTGTTTTTACGTGTAAGACATAATTTCATATTAAGGGGACCGTGGACCTTTTTTCGAGCAGAAATCGACCCAAAAATCGAAAATTATTTTTGTGCATATTATTATTCTACACTTTGTTCTGAACCATTTGCGTAAAACCGCATGCAGAGGCGATTATTTTTCGCAAAGTTACAAGCGTCTGAATTTTGTACACAAACAATTTTTCGGCCCTTTAATGTACTTTAAATCTATTTTTCTCAAAACTGATTTTTCACGTTTTTAGATGCTCTATGCGTCATAATTTGTAATTAAAATTCACGAAATTGATAAGGAAGAATCCTGATGTTGCTTACAAAGAAACTGTGCATGCATTTTAAGATTCAACTACATTAAGACAATTAAATTAAATTTTTAACTTATTAATAGGCAAAATTTTGATAAAAATCGATATGGAATTCAAAAAAAATCTCTAAGAAATTAACAAAGGATTAAAAAATTGATGCACAGATTTATTCTTAATAGACTTGAAGTGATTAAAATGCAAAATCGACGAAGTATCTAAAAAATTATGACGCATGTGGCATTTTAAAATTTCGTTTTAAAATATTAATTTTTTTTAAAAACAAAACTTAAAATTATAAAAAGGTTGGAAATTTCGTTTACGGTGTTCTATACATTTATGGTAAAATACATATTTCCGCAAAATTTCATGTCTCTATCATGAAAAAAAAATTAAGTCCACTCTCCCCTTAAATCAAGGATGCTCTACAACTTTGGAATTCACGATTTTCCTGTTCCAACTGTTTTTGAGATAGAAAGCTCACTCCACAGTTTACTACTAGAGGAAAATTACAGGTACCTGATCGTAAAGGGTATGTCTGTTTTACTAAGCTACCACGTTCATGGCTGTAGCTAACAGTTATTTGAGGCAAAATGGATGCAGAAATTAAAAAAAAAATTAAATTAAGAAATCACACTGTGTATTAAGGGTGCACAACCTGTGGCCCGCGGCCCACCAAAATTACCACTATTTTTATGCAGAATAATTTTCCTAATTAATTGAGAAACTTCGCTATTAAATAAATAATTCAACAGTTGCTTTTAAATCTTTTGGCAAACAATTTTCTGACAAAAAGGTTGTGCAGCACTACTGTATATCATGAGTTTTGATGTAATTAACACTAGAACGCCCGATGGAGTCGTTTCGACTCCAAATGCTCCTAAAACACCGATATCTCTGAGAAATTTTTATTTTTTTTCCCCCGCTTCCCTGACTTTTATTATTTTTATAATCTCTATTTATTCTGAAATTTATAAATTATTTGCACATTTAATAAATTGATAATGAGGCATTACCCCTAGAACGCCCAACGGAGTCGAATCGACTCCAAAGTAAGATTTGTAAAATGTTTTCATTATTTTTGCGTAACATGACCTTGGGGGGATTCATAATATTTTTAGGAAAGTAAATGTTTTTGCTCCTCTTTTCTCTACACCCCTTTTGCTGAGAAAAATGGTTAGTTCCATGCACCTGCTGAAATGATTGCGTACTGCTTGCGAAATTCTTTGTATCATTCGAATTGAATTTTTGTTTCAATTTTTATCAGTCTTGTGTTTCATCATAGCTAAGCAACCCCGTTCTTCCTTTTTATTAAAAATAAAACATAATGTCACGGAAAAAATTTCTAACACCAGACGAAATAACTGCTCTATTACGAGAGCTTTCAGATAATGAATCTGAAGGTGGTGAGTTATCAGAAAATGAAAACGGAATTAAAGAAATTAGTATTGTAAATAATTCTTCATCAGATTCTGATACAAATGAAGATGCGCTAATTATTCCATCTGAAAGAGATGGAATTCAAATCGCTCCAGATGGCACACAGACACAATGGAAAATTTGTGCAAATAAGAAAATTTCTGGAAGATATCCGAAGCAAAATATCATGTGTCAGACTACTGGACCAACTATTTATACTAAGAAATTCGTGAAATCTGAAAGCGTTTTGAGTGCATGGCTGTTATTTGTAGATAAAAAAAAAAGTGCTGGAACAAATACAAAGATGCACAGAAACAGAGGTAAGACGTGTTCCTGGAACCGATAACTGGACAGTTACGTTAGACGAGCTGTATGCCTTTATTGGAATTTTGTATGCCCGAGGTGCATGTGGCGCAAATGGAATTGATATTCATTCTTTGTGGTCAAACTCATGGGGTTTGAATTTTTGCACTGAAACTATGGGGAGAAATAGTTTTTGTGAAATTTTACGCTTTTTGAGATTCGATTTGAAATCTACCACATCTATACGCTTAAAAACAGATAAATTTGGAATGATATCTGATATATGGAATAGATTAACTGAAAACTGTATTGCCTGTTTCAAGCCTGGTGAAAATATAACAATAGATGAACAGTTATTTCCAAGCAAAACGCGTTGTCCTTTCACGCAATTCGTACCTTCAAAACCGGATAAATACGGACAAAAGTTTTGGCTTGCAGTAGACCTTCGAACAAAGTACTTACTGAATCCGTTCCCTTATTTAGGCAAATGTGAAGAACGGCCTTCAGATCAAACTTTATCAGAATATGTAGTTATGCGATTGATGCAGCCATTTCTAAACAAAGGCATTAACGTCACGGTTGATAATTATTTCACGTCACTGTGTTTGGCTGAACAACTGAAAAAGAAAGGTACTAGTTTAGTAGGCACTATGAAAAAAACTAGGAGAGGAATTCCAAAAACATTTAAAGATTCGAAAGATAAATTACACGAAACAAAATTTCTAAAACACGAAGAAAACGGTACTACTCTAACCGTGTATCACAAGGAAAGAGAAAGAAAAATGTTATTATTCTTAGCACTCTCCACCCATTCATTGATATTGAAAACAACGAAAAGAAACCCCAGAAACTGTTAGATTTTATAATGAAACTAAGTGTGGTGTTGACGTTATTGATCAAATGGCTAGGAAATATTCAGTGAAGGCGCCTCCAGAAGATGGCCTGTGCATACTTTTTACAATCTCTTAGATTTAGCAGCGGTAAATGCCTGTATTATTTATAAAGAAGTTACCGGAGAAACAAAATAAGCAGACAAGCATTTATTCAGTTATTAGCAGATGAATTGCGTCAAAATTATACATCTGCTAAAAATAAACCAACAAGAAACAGACTCGCTGATACATCATCTGAAACAAAATCCCTAAAGAGAAGAAAATGCGAAGTAAAACTATGTAAAGGCAACATGACTTTCAATGATTGCATAACATGCAAGAAAATGGTTTGTGGAAAATGCTTGGCCAAAACTGACTACACTTGCAAAAACTGTATTTCAGATTGAAAATTCGAAACGATTCTGTGAGTATTTCCTTTGAAAATATTTTCCAATTTCTTAAAAATGCGTATATAAATATTGTTCTTTCAATTGTAAAATATATATATGAATCTTAAATTCAAATATAAATATTATATTTACACTCTTCTATTCATTTCTATGCGTTTCGTTTATTTTTTCTCTTTTGAAACAGACAGGAGTCGAAGCGACTCCTGCGGGCGTTCTAGGGGGAAAATGGTAGCGGGCGTTCTAGTGTTAACATTTCTGGTTTTCTTTAAAGGTATCCATAATTTAACCAACTTCTTGCCTTTTGAGTTAACATTTTTTTGCAAAAATCTTAAATCAACCCAACTATTACATTTGTATGATGCAATAAAATCCCACAATTATTACCATTTAGTCAAGAGATGAAGTGCAATCGTATCAATGTAATTACATGCTATATTGCTATAAAAATATTTGATCTGCTTCACAGAATTCTGTATCTGAAATATGTTTCAATTCCTATTTATAGCTTCATTAAACTGTGCCCAAAACCCGCTCATCGCTAAGGCTTCTTATAAATTTTAATTCCACAAAGAATTTTGCTCGTAAGCAGTTAAAGATACTTCACTCTAATTTCACATCAAATCAGTTGAACAAACATTTTAATTACTCCAAGGAAACTCTTCAAATATATTTGAGGCATTTATTAAACTTTTTGACAAACAAATTACTTACTTGGCTAAGCAGGTAGAAAATGGATTGTTAAATGAAAATAGCGGTTGAATATTAAATCTTGCTTCAAGAAATATTGTAATCTTTAGAAATACCATTTAAGCTTAAAGTATTTCTATAATGCAGGAATTATTATCTATAAACAAAAATTGGTTTTCCTATTAAAATAAATTGTACCATCTCTTAGTATTATTATCAAATGTATATTCCACTTACTATAATGTTATTCTTTACATGCAATTAATGGCGTATGTAAGATTGTGATTGAATATAAAATAATTACATTTCAGGGCGTCGTATAAAATTACCTAAATCAAGGATGCCCTACAACTTTGTAATTCACTATTTTCCCGCCCTTCCAACTGTTTTCAAGATAGAAAGCTCACTCCACAGTTTGCCACTAGAAAGAGCTTTCAGGTACATGATTGCCAAGGACATGTATGTTTTACACCACTTTCATCGCTATAGCTAACAGTTATTTGAGGCAAAATGGATATAAGTAATATCGTTAGTGTTGATCTAATTAACGTTTTTCGGTTTTCTATAAAAGTATTCAAAGCTTAAATTTTACCAACTTCTTACCTTTTGAGTTAGCATTTTTTTGCAAAAAACTTAAATCAACCCAACTATTATATTTGTGTGATGCAATAAAATTTCACAATTATTACTATTTAACTAAGAGATGAAATGCAATCATATCAACGTAATAATAAGCTATTTTGCTATAAAAATGTTTGATTTCCTTCATAGAATTCTATATCTGAAATATGTTTCAAATCCTATTTAGAGCTCCAGTAAACTGTGTCCAAAACCTGGTTATCGCTAGGTAGAACTCTTATAAATTTTAATTCCATAATGGACTTTGTTCGTAAGCATTTAAAGAATGTTCGCTCTAATTTCACATCAATTCAGGTGAATAAACATTTTAATTAGTCCAAGGAAACTCTTCAAATATATTTGAGGCATTTATTAAACTTTTTGACAAACAAATTACTTGGTTAAGCAGGTAGAAAACGGACTGTTAAATGAAGATAACGGTTGAATATGAAATCTCGCTTCAAGAAATATTGGAATCTTTAGAAATACCTTTTAAACTCAAAATATTTCTGTTTCTCTAATGCACGTATTATTATCTATAAACTAAAATTGGATGTAATATTACTGCTATTTAAGAATGAGTATTTACATATTTCTCATCACATAATTGATTAATCAACAGTAGGTTTTAATCTAACAAACAATTTTTGTTATTATTTAAAATTGTTCATGACTTCAATATGCCCATCTTTTTGCGTTCTAATATTTCTAAAGTTCTATCATCAAGATTTACAAAAAAAACCCAACAACAACAACAACAACAAAGACAGAGAGAGAATACTTTTGACTTACTCCGCTTTAAATCATCGTATAACAATGTCACTGTCGTACAATCTGTCAGTAAAAACGGATGCTAATTAAATAATTTTTCAATACCATCACCTGATCATGACATCATATTTAGATTTTCTGGTAAATTTTACCACAGGAAATCAAACGACAAGTAATTAGGTCATGTAGATTAGGAATTACGCAGGTTTAAAGTTTGGAAGGACTAATGTTGAATTCATTTTTAATCGTTTCAAAACAGATTGCAATACGGATAGTTTTTTAAGGGTAACTCAAAAACTAATTAGCAGAATGAAGTGTTATTTTGAATTCACATGCTTGAAGTTTCTAAACTGTAAAAAAAACACAAATGTTTCTTAATCACGGAAAATATAGGAGGGTAAGTCATTAAGTAGGTCACAAACTGATATGAGAGGTCGTAAATTAGTAGTAAATTGTTTCCAAATATGCCAATAGGTGACAGTATAATCTAACTATAAGATGTTAATTTTGTAACTCAAAAACTAATTGGCAGAATGAAGTGTTATTTTGAATTCACATACTTAAAGTTTCTAAACTGTAAAAAAAGACAAATGTTTCTTAATTACCGAAAATATAGGAGGGTAAGTCATTAAGTAGGTCACAAACTGATATGAGAGGTCGTAAATTAGTAGTAAATTGTTTCCAAATAGGCCAATAGGTGGCAGTATAATATAACTATAAGATGTTAATTTCGAATTTATGAGACAGCAGTTGTACAAGACGAGCAGGGTCGTTCAAAAGTTGTTGACACTGATTCTTCTGTCGCAATTGAGAGCAAAGTGGTCGTCCAGTTGAGTTTGCGACCGAATAATGCTATCACCTAATCATGACATCATATTTAGATTTTCTGTTAAATTTTACCATAGGAAACCAAATGGCAAGTAATTAGGTCATGTAGATTAGGAATTATGGAGGTTTAAAATTTGGAACTCCTAATGTTAAATTAATTTTCAATCGTTTCAAAACAGATTGCAATACGGATAGTTTTTTTTTTTAAACGTAACTCAAAAACTAGTTACCGGAATGAGATGTAATTTTGGATTTGCACAGTTGAAGATTCTAGAAATCGATATCTGTTAAAAAATTTATAATTAGTAACTCATATTTGTTTTCGAAAAATACTTTTGAAATTATATATATTTTAAAGCTACCTTTGTAAAAAAAAAAAAGTATTATGAATTGTAACCTATGAATATTTTAACAGGAAATTCTAATTTCAGAAATTTTAAATTCAAATATGAATATAGTTGAATTTTTATTTAATTTGAGATAATAATGAGCAGATTTAAGAGTAAATAAATGTAACCAATACATAGCTTCACTTTAACAGAACGCATTGCTTAAAAAAAAAATAACGAAAAAACAATTCCTGTTATTTGCAGTGTCTGTAAGTCTTAGGGTTACTTACATGCGTTTTTTTATACCAAATTACACCGACAAGTGATACTATATTATATTTGTATATTTTTGAAATAGTTCTCCGAACATGCATTTAAAATTTAATGCAATTATCTTTAGTTTAAGTTACAAATCGACTTCCTTGCTATCAATATTATTTCCCAGTAAATTAAATCAATACAAAAACCCTTAACGGGTTAAAAGTTTGTGACGCAGCGCTTTATCTTATGCTCTAAGAATTTTAAATATGGAACTTACAAATAATGATATCAAATTTTGCGTGACGCTATGCTATTAATTATAATCTCTCTATATATTATTTATTTCATCTTTTTATTTTTTTATAATCGCATGTGCAAAAATTATGTTCAATTTAAAAAACTGTATAAAAGTTTATGCATTGATGCTTTAACATTTACACCTCTCATAAATTCCAAGTATGAGTTTTAAAAGATATGATATCAAAATTTTAGTGACGCTTTGATGTGGCTTTAAACGATTTGTTTTAAAATTAAATATAAATTATTTTTGTTTTGGCTAAGATATATTCACACATCTAAATAATAGTTTTAATTTTCCAATATACTTTAAATATGTCACTTTCACTGAATTTATATAATGCATTTAAATGTATTTATTTGAATAAATTGATTTATCCTTTGTCCAATGCTATTAAAAATTTAAAATAAGATTTGCGTAAATAATTTTTTTGCCTCATAGTATCCATTTGAATACATTTTCCTTAGTTTGGATACAATGACGCAAAAAAATTATTTACGCAAATCTTATTTTAAATTTTTAATAGCATTGGACAAAGGATAAATCAATTTATTCAAATAAATACATTTAAATGCATTATATAAATTCAGTGAAAGTGACATATTTAAAGTATATTGGAAAATTAAAACTATTATTTAGATGTGTGAATATATCTTAGCCAAAACAAAAATAATTTAAATTTAATTTTAAAACAAATTGTTTAAAGCCACATCAAAGCGTCACTAAAATTTTGATATCATATCTTTTAAAACTCATACTTGGAATTTATGAGAGGTGTAAATGTTAAAGCATCAATGAATAAACTTTTATACAGTTTTTTAAATTGAACATAATTTTTGCACATGCGATTATAAAAAAATAAAAAGATGAAATAAATAATATATAGAGAGATTATAATTAATAGCATAGCGTCACGCAAAATTTGATATCATTATTTGTAAGTTCCATATTTAAAATTCTTAGAGCATAAGATAAAGCGCTGCGTCACAAACTTTTAACCCGTTAAGGGTTTTTGTATTGATATCATTACTTTTTTGAGGTTATTGAAAAAAATAAATAAAACAATAAACACACACAAAAACAATTAAATACCAATACAAAGAATTCATAGTCAGGATTTCAATTCACCTTCAATCTCTCCCCCCTCCCTCCCCGCAAAAAAAGATGACCATACTTCAATTTTAAAGAGCACCGTGCAATGAGATTTTTATAAGAACTCTTTGGTAAGATATGGAAGTAATGTACAACATGCATGTTTAGAGGGTATTTCTGTTGGTTTGCTTCAGAGATATAAAAAGCTATGTTAAATTTTACTATATAAAAAAATTACTTTGTTAAGAAAAATAACAAGAAATATTACTCTTTAAACCTTTATATATATATATAACAATCATCGCTCACTTATAAAAGTAATTCCATACATTTATATTAAATCCAAAACTACAAATTTCTGCTTCTCCCTTTTCTCATTCCTAGTGCAAAAAAATTAAACATTCTTTAATTTTATATAAAATAATCTTTCACCATCCCTATTTAAAATTCTTTATTAACAATAATAATAAATCATATAAAATAATCCCCTGAGCTCCGAAGATTCCACTTCTGCTTTTGCACCCACCTCTCCAGTTTACCTAAATAATAAAATCATTCAAAAATTAGTTTGAAAAAAAAAAAAAATCTGCAACATTTGTTGCTCACTAACATAAATAAATAAATAAGCACTAACTTCCCTAATGTACAGTCATGGGGAAAAAAAGTAAACACCCCCCACTAACTCCTCAACAAATTACCGTAGAAGAAAGTTACTGGTACCGAACGATTGGAAATAAAGTCTACTTTTAAATGTATATAAAATTTGCTTAAGGGGTTATCTACATATTAAAAGAACCATAACTTTGTTTTTTTCAATAGCAGTACACAATTTTTACAGCATAAATGAATTCTACACCATTTAATTAGCCTAAAAACAAATTTTTATGCAATTCGTACTACAAGTTCCCGAGAAATTAATTATTTTAAAACAAGCTTATTTTAAGGGCTGTATCCAAATTGAAGTTCGGTACTCGATTGTTAACCGAGAAAGCCCCCATCTTGATCAAGGCACCTTAAGCGTCACTCAAGCAGTCAATGAAGTCTGCTAGATTACAGGACAGCGTAAGACATTTCAAAATATCTAGTCACTTCTATCATAGACGGCCCCTTAAACCATAATTTTGCCGTCTTTTAAGCATAATTTGAAAACTATTTGGAAGAAAAATGTGAAATTTTGGATTTCCATAAAGCAGGACTTAATAAATCTAAATCCATCAAAAAAATTTTAGGTTACAATTCATAATTTTTTCGAATATTAATTTCATAATTCATATCATAAAATTATAAAAATTGCAAATTCAACGTATTTATGTTTGGGTATGTTAGTATTTACTGCTACACAAAATATTAGCACATTAGGAGCATAATTTCAGGAGATATGAATAAAAATATGAAAATATAATTTAACATTAGAAGCACTAAATTTTGAATGTTTATAATTCAAAAACTTATTATTCAAATTACTTGAAATTTGGTGCCTAGGCATAGTTTGAACCGAAGATTTGAAATATCTCGTTAAATTGGGTATTGCCATTGAAAAAAAAATGAAGTTTGGATTTGTTTTAATATGTAGATGGCCCCCTAAGCAAATTTTATATACATAATTTAAAAATAGACTTTATTTCCAATCGTTCGGTACCAATAACTTTTGTCTACGATAATAATTTGTTAAGGAGTTAGTAGAGGGTGTTTACTTTTTTTTTCCACGACTGTACATTTCACCTCTTCTTCCTCCCCCTACTCGCCAACATTAAAAAAATTTAAATCTTTATTTTTATACAGAAAATTCTTCTATATAAATTATCCTCCTATTCCTCAAAATTACCACTTTCCCACTCCAGCCTAGAGATTTCAATCTTTAAAGCTTTTTAGAAAATCGGATCTGCAAAGTCTTTTGCTTAATAATAAAATATATAATCATGTACACTTTTAATTATTTTTCACACAATCAATTGATGTCATCATAATGGTTGTTCTGAGCGAATATTGTGTTGGCTGGGCTGTCGTACAGATAGCTCAATTGGAAGAGTACTGGCAATTAAAGCCAAGGGTTATTAAAGTTCACTGTAATTCAAGTTGTTTAACCCCTTCACGACAAGAGCCCTTTGGTTAATTTTTAACCTTTTACTACAGGTTTTTAAAAACAGAAAATTTTCTGTAATTGAATCACAGAAATGCTCCCATTAAAGAAGGTAAACTTTACAATTAAAAATAAGTGGTGAGAAGGATTCTGAACACCTTAAGTGGCCAAGTATACCGGTCGCTCATTCCCAAGGGCTTAAAGATGCTTTTTTGCTATTATAACCTTTAGGATTTACAATATAAAAAAATCTTAATCACTTCTGAGGTAAATAAAGACAGTGGAAAAAAATCAAGATGGCAATGTTTTGATTGGCAAATTCTAAGCTGAGTAATTTGTGCTACAGAATGAAAAAAATATAAAGTTGTAATAATGTCCTCTTGTTACAGATACTAAATCTAAGGTTTTTGATGTGTGAACTACATATGAATACAGTAGAAGATCTTTATAATGCACACCTTGGTATGAGAAGTTGTGCGTATTATAGAATTTTGCATTATATAGATCATATTTCATACATCATTAAATTTACTTCGTATACATGCTTTAAATTACATCCCTTGGAACCAGAAAATGTGCAAATTATGATACTTTATATAATAGGTATAGATCACACATTATTAAATTACCTTAAAGATATTACCTTGAAATATAACATCCAAATATGCCTGGGCAAAATCATTATAAACAGTGGTAAATCATGACTGACAGTTTTGGGAACACTAAATCTAAATGCATGGCTGGCCAATTTATTCTTTTTCACTATTTTTAATAATGAAATCTTTGCCTTATTTTTAGCAGAATTTTCTTCCATTAAATAAGGCCAAAAAAAAAAAAAAAAAAAAAAAAAAATTGGAAATCATGCATTTTAGT
Organism: Maratus speciosus; assembly: GCA_963932465.1. NCBI lineage: Eukaryota > Metazoa > Arthropoda > Arachnida > Araneae > Salticidae > Maratus > Maratus speciosus. The sequence continues at coordinate 113,150,185 of OZ010799.1, forward strand.
GCTGCAAGAAAAACCTGTCATGAGCTGCTCTGATTATAACACTCATTTACAAAAAAATTTAATATAATAACAATGTTTTCATTACTCCAAAATAATGTGTTAAAGGCGATAATGTATCATATTTAGTGTTCCAAGAAATAGCAATATTTGTAAAATACATGTGCTTCTTAACTGAAAAATTCATTGTTTATATCTGAGAAATACATTACATCTTCTGCATTAAAATTTTTTAGTGGCAGGCTTTTGTGATTGAACAAGGACTGCTTGCAGAGTGCTTTTAAGGATTTTACAATATAAAATTATGGCTCTTGAACTACTATTAATCAAATACGGTAATAGGGATAAAAAAAAATCATTAAACAGTTTATTTTAAAAAATTACTTGTATTTTCATCAGATATACTGATTATTACTACCATATGTTATATGTAACATATTTATTAGAAAAGTTACAACTATTTTCATGAAGTTTTCGATCCCCCCCCTCCCCCATGACATACTGTCAAATTTCGCGAGGTTATTTTTTCTTGTGATGTTCCTCCCCCGACCGAGAATGGAGAGGTTTTTTTACAATCAACTGATTAATTTTGTTTTTCTTTTATTGCTACTTTTTTATGTTAGTGTTAGTGTGGTGATCTTTCAAATGCTATTGCACAACGAGGCGATAAACGCGCTACTCTGTAAGTGGCACGGCAACCCTCCAGTGTACAGGTGGAATTGATAAAAAGAGTTTTTGTAGTCGGAATATACAGAATGTTACAGAATGGTGAATGGTTTAATGAAAGCAGAATAAAAACTTAATATTTAATTTAAGATGCTAGTCAGATTAATATATTAATTGAAATGGTTACTGAGTAATCACTTTATTAGTTTATACAAAGTCTAATCATCATGACAGCTACAATGCAGCTGCTAATGAAATTTTGTGAAACCAATCTTTTCTAAATAGTAACATGTTCTGAATTGTTCTTATTTACAATAATACTTCATTACCACAAATACCATATAAGGGAGCTGGCTACTTTTATATTTTTTAAAAGTAAATTATTTAAAGCTTTCTTTTAAGCATATTAACTTTAAAATTAAACAAAAACAAGTGTCTTACTTTTGCAAAAAAGCTGTTTTATCTTATTTATCTATAAACTTTAATTACTAAATAAGGAAAAGTATCATGATGAAAATTTTTACTTTTAGGAGCTCAAAACAACCAGTCAGGATAAAATGGTTCATTTTGAGCTAATCGTATAATTTAAGTATATAAAGTAGAATTTACTATCAGTCAAAAATATGTCCAAGACTGAAATCAGTCCCGAGACTGAAGGTCTTGCACCCATGGCTGTAATCAATTAGCCTAAAAGAAATGCTTCAGGTGTTTTTTCTTTCTTTTTTTTTCTTCTGTTTTTCTTTTGTTACAGAGATAAACGGCAATAAGAATTTTTTTCCCCTTTAGGTTAAATTTTATAAAAATAAAATACTACGATGCTTTAATTTTTGAAGCTGAAAAGAGTTACATAAAAAAAAAATAAATAAACGAAAGATGTCATTTTAAGTCAGTTTTCGTTTATAATATTATTAGAAACGATTAGCAAATGAATCATTTTATAAACGGGATTGGAAATCTTACTTTTGATTTCGTCATACCTTTTATTTAAATTGTGCGTTCTTTAAAAATGAAAGATTTTGTTTAATTTCTTTAAAAGAAAACTCAAAATTAAATTAGTAATCTATCTGTATTACACTCACATATCACAAGAAATACCTATGACACACATGAACGTTATTTTGTAAGGAAAACAGTTATAAGTATTGTTGAAAATAAAAACAATTCAGAACATTATACTAATTAGAAAGGATCGGTTGCAAAGAATGCTGTCTGGATAATTAGAAATTGTACTCACTTTGTCCCCTTGGAATACCATTTCAAGATCTTTGATATTTCTTATTTCTTCAGTCAACTTCGCGTATCGCGTAGTGATACATGGCGAAGTCTTATGGCGAACGCGATGAATTTTCCTTTCGATACGAGAATTTTCGATAAATATCGAATTTCGATACGAGAATTTTTTTTAAAATGTGAAATATTTTCTCCTTAAAAAATGTTTACTTACTATGAATAACAATGAAATAAAATACCTATAATTACAAAATACTGCTTCATTTTAAAAAATCAGTCTAAATATTTTAAAGCACGTAATAAACTGTTTTCGTAGTTTAAAAAAAGATTTATTGCCAATATTCAGATTTTTAACTGTGACCTAAACCGCGCAAAACCGATGTGCAACGTTCTGTCTGCTAGCCCATAGAATAACATGTAATCCGCGATCCTAAGAAGTCCATTTTTTCATGCGGATTATATAAAAATTAAGAGTTTTCCTAGATACTAGGTTAGTCTTATCCACTTCGTCAAAAACAGATTCATTTTATATATTAATGTTTTTAAAAAAATCTAGACCGTTTCGGAGAAAAAAAAAAGACAAACTTACACCATCGAAATTGCTTTCAAAATGGGTTTACAGATCTGAAAATATACTGCACGTAGAATTGTAAAAAATTCAGAATAGGATTAGACTGCAGATATAAGACTGTTTTACAAAAATCAGAACAATAGGACCTATATTTGATGAGTTATTAACAGGCGGCTTTTCGCATTTTCTTTGATGTCGAGTTAGCTGTATATATGAGTTCCGCCATCTACGAATTCTACGATACGATACGATACGATACGATTTTAGGCTTAAGGCTGCGTCTCTCGGAATACTACCGTCTTCCATGATATTTGAATATTATCCGAAATTCCTTATAGGTTATTATTATAGTTATACAAGTCAACTCAAATTGAGATTGTAAAGACTTTCAGAAATTTCACTAATTATTGCGTAAGTAGCATTGTGACTATCAAATTATAAGATTTACTGGTAAATGCTATCTAGTGTTAAGTAAGAATAAATTAAATTTTAATCAGTTTGAAATCGCTCTTTAAAGTGGGATTTTAGTGAATTAGGGATTTACGTTTGGAGACATATAAAGCATTTTAATCAGGAATTAAAAGACGGTAAATTATATTAACCTCATTGACGAGTATTTACTTGATACGTAGTACTTTCCTTATAAAGTTGAAAATTAATATTTAATAAATTTATTTTCGGACTATTCCCTTGTGGCGGTAACCTCGGGTATGACCACTAAAGGAGTAACCATAAAAAAACTAAACCTGCAGCGCTATAGTCCATTTGGGATCCTGTCCCACAATGCCGAGCCCTGATTTTTTGACCAATGGTCTGAGATGATATGCAGCATATGTTCCGGGTAGCTGGTTAGCCTAACGCAGGACAATCAATGTTTAGATCCCAAGCAAGCTTGCTACTCAATTTATCGAACCCGAAGGATGAAAGGTTGAATGAATCTTGCTCAGTCGCCAAACCGGAATTGAACTAGGTACTTGTAGTGTAGTAGACAGGCATGGTGACCACTACATTACTGGGCTTCTAAAGGAGTAGCCATTAAGACAACATTTAAGATAGACGAGCTTATTTAAAATTAATAAATGAATGAGGTTTGCAGTGGAGCGCGCGAAATTTAAAAACAATGCTTGTATTCAGATTCGACTAACTCTCAAAAGCACTAAATGCAAATTCACTAATTTAAACTCAACTTACATAAGGAAAATAGCGGCTCTTAATCGTATCCCCAGGCGGCTTATACATGAATGAAGACACTCAGTTCTAAGATTACTGGGGGTGAAATGTGCTGCTTTTTTTAAGTTAAAAGTTCAACAGTAAAACAGTTTACAATTCGACCCAATCACTTGCAGCTTACTTTGAAACACCTGTTGGATCTCCTCTCACCACCAGAGTCACTCACTTCGACTTATCAATACAAATTCACTCCCTTCTGTAATAATAATTTAGGTGCCTTTCCGGGTGAAATGTGCTGCTTTTTCTTGAAGCTAAAAGTGTAACAGTAAAAGTGGTTACAATTCGAACCAATCACTTGCAGCTCGCTTTAAAACACCTGTTGGATCTGTTCCCTACAGTCACTGATTTCATCTTATTAATACAAATTGACTCCCTTTTGAAATAATATTTTAGGTAACTTAAACAGGTCGCTTTCATTTAGAGAAATATACGGGTGACAAGAAATTTCACGCACAAAAGGCCTCAAATTAAAACCTTTAAAGCTCTCCGTCGAAAGAATTCAGTCTTTCTTCCTCGCGCTTTTCTTGTTTGGGCCGAATGAGGGCATTTAAATCGGAGCGATAACCGGAGCAAACCATTTTGATGGTATAGTACATCTGTATTATACTTAAAACTCTCTGGGATGAACACTATCGCTGAAAACACGGTTATCAATGATACTTCAAAGCTATGTGAAATGTCTCTAAGTGGAATCCCATGGGCTCTGAAATTAACCTTATTTAAGTAGGTAGATTTATTTTTGTATTACTAGGGGAAATCCTCAGATAACAGGAGACGTCGAAACCTCCGAGCGCACGGCAACAAATGCGAACTCCAAATCTCAAAAGTGAGAGTCTTGATATCCTCTTAAGGCAGGATTCGACCCAAATGCGCTCATTTCAAATCCAACCGGCATATTTATACAATGGAGTTAAAATATAAACGAATAAAGGGGAGGAGATATATAGTGTACTATCTCCCAGTTGCGAGTGAAGTAACTGAGGAGGTTTTCGCAAGATGGCGGCTGTTGTTTTAAAATCTGATCAACAGTTTCTGATTTGCCGGGGTAACCTTCCAACCAGTAAATTTGAATAGAGAATTTCGTCTTATTTAAGAGCCTTACATATATGGAAATATTTTCTTACAAGTATGGTAAAAAAATCTATTTGTTTTTAATAGTGTCAGTTTACCCAAGTATAATAATATTTTTCATTGACACTGACCGGAGGTTGTCTAGGTTGTCACAATATGGCTGAAATGCAGGTCCTGACTTCTGCGAAAGTAAACTTCCACCAGTAAAAATGAATAGTTGTTTCAGCCATTATTTATGGCTAAAAGCTTGCATTAATACATATGGTTTAATAAGGAGTTTAAATAAAAAAAATCTATTTAAATTTCCTGATGGTGGTTTCTTCCGGCGGTAATCAACCCCTGCGAAAGCGGTTACAGTTGAGGCTTCACTATTTTAAGAATATGCCAATTCCTTTTTATTAATGGTTCCATGATTTATACTTTGTCCGGCTGACCACAGCAAGCTAAGCAACATATATGCGCCCAAAAATAACCGCGAAGCTCAGATTCAGAAAGATGCACTCATATACTTGCGAAAGTTAGGGAAGCGATAGATAGAGGCTACTTTTACGCAAAGATGTTAGGTGTCGGACAACATGCTCAAAAACTCACGACCTGTCATGATCTTTCTCTCATTAATACAGGGTGATTCAAAACTTATCGTTCAAATTTCGTGGGGTTGTAGGGAATACGCCAGGAAACTGATTTTACATAGGAAAGTATGTACGCATGCGTATGTAGAAGGCGCTGTGTGTACCCAACCTTCCATTCCCTCCCAATCATAGTTTTGACTTTCCCAAAGCTAGTATTATTTCTTCTCCTATTTTCAGTTCTCATATGGACTTCCAGGAAGCTTCTTACATCTTTAAAAACTCCAAAAATCTCGTTAATGACCTTTATTCAACACCTTCGGAAAGCACAAAATTAAACGAGAAGTTTTCCGGCATCAGATAATGAAGGTGTTGAATAAAGGTTATTAACGAGATTTTTGGAGTTTTTAAAGATGTAAAAGACTTCGTGGAAGTTCAGATGAGAAGTGGAAATAGGAGAAGAAATAATACTAGCTTTAGGAAAGTCAAAACAGTGATTGGGACGCAGTGGAAGGCTAGATAAACAGGGCCCTCTACATTCGCATGCGTACATTTGCGGGCATACTTTCCTGTGTAAAATCGGTTTCCTGACGTATTTACTACCTCCCCACGAAATTTGAACGACCAGTTTTGAATCATCCTGTAGAAAAAACATACTGGTAATAGAAAAAAAAAAAAGTAGACGCCCAGACAAACGCGGATTGAAATGAAAACTTCTGCAATGTAGGTATGATGTTTCACTGCAGGGCAATTCCATCGTAACTGACGTAACATTTTATCATCGAATTTTGTTTTCAAATCTATGTAGAAAATTTATTAATAAAGCTAGAACAAATATTTACAATTTAAAATATTTCTTACTAAGGTCTTAATACCAAAATACCTGTAGATTATTTCAATCTCTTTTTGAGCCCCAAAAATTGCAATTCAAAATTCTGTAACTGACGTAAGATAAAATATACAAGCATTTTTTCTGCCTTCACTGAAGTGTAAAAATTATCAAAACTATCCAGTTGAAAAAAAGTGATTTAATGTTCTCAACAACGCTTAAGTAATGCCAAATTATAACAGTAACTTGTTTAATTAATTTCTGAATAATAAAAAAGAAAAAAAAATGGTATTTACACGTGTAATAGACGTAACTTTTATTGTGTAACTGACGTAACATTATGACTTTACAAAGGCAATAATGGTACTTAATTTAGTTTGTAAACAGTAATTTACAATGCCTTTTATTAGACTTTTTCTATAGAATATAAAAATATAAAGTTTTCCAATCATACCCTTAAATTAAACATATTATAAATTTGATTCCCCCCCCCCCAAAAAAAAAAATGATGATTTTCTGTGGAATTGCCCTGCAGCATCTAAGGATGATTTCATTCCTTTTTCTGGAGCTAATTTATAACAGTTGGATTTATCGACAATCAAACGTTTTCCGTAGTTACTAACGTAAAATGAGTGCCAATACAATTCCTTAATATATGTATGAATTTTAATTATTGTAAAACTCATTATTCCGTATTATGTGTAAAAATTTAATTAAAGTAGAAAGTATTTATATTTGGTAACAAACAATTTTTATGAACTTAATATGCATTTACCCTTATTAGGCAAAAATTTTAATTAATATCATACGCATTTATACTTAAAATAAGTATGCAAGTTTAATTAATGTAGCACGCATTTATATTTAATAAGTATAAAATTTCAATTAAAGTAGCACGCACTTTTCCTTAAGAAGCATAAAATATTAATAATGTACCACAGATTTATCCTTGGTAAATTAATGTAAATTGTTTTTAGTTTAGGATTGGATTTTGATTAGTGTAGCTCGTCTTTAGGTACATCAGATTTTTTAAAAAAAAGTTTAGAATATTGTTTCAAATGAAAAATTACATATTTGAATATGAATGAATAAACATCTAATATATTTTCTTCATAAAGATAAAATTGATATTACGGATAAGATTAAAAACTGTTCTCCATGATCATATTTGCTCGTGGCTTTATATTTCTTTCATTTCGGATTTCTAGTTTAAATATTTGGGGTCTGGATTTGTTTTGAGATAAAGTCTGTTGCGTTAGCGTAAGGTAAGTAACCAAACATTCAAAATTCCACTAAATGGTTTCCTGTTTAACCACTATTATCCCCAGGATCGTAAAGATAAAATTCACAATCATACTTTACTCCTACACATTTAAAAGAAGACAAATTTTTACAGTATTAAAAGCAACTAAAAATGTGGACATTTGTCAAATATTTCATATTTTAATATGAATGAATAAGCATCTAATAATTTTTCTTCATAAAGATAAAATTGATATTACGGATAAAACTAAAAAATATTCTCCGATGATTGCATTTGCTCGTGGCTTTATATTTCTTTCATTTGGGGTTGCTGGTTTAAATATTTAGTGTCTGGATTCGTTTCGAGTTGAAATGTGTCGGGTTAGTGTAAGGTAAGTAATCTAACATTCCAAATTTCAGGAAATAGTTTCCCGTTTTCCCACCCTTGTCCCAGGAACATAAAATTCGCAATTATACCTCACAAATAAATCCTACACAAATAAAAGCAATTAAAAATGGCACTCCTACACAAAGCACTCCTACACAAATAAAAGAAATTAAAAATGGGGACATTTGTCAAGTTGCTTTCAATGCTGGAAAAATTTGTCTGCTTTTATCTGTGTATGGGGGAGAAATATATAATCGTGAATTTGATAAAATTTGTACAAATTGAGATTTTGTTTAAGTGTGGTATTTTCAGGAAATATAATCTATGAAAATCTATGAATATTCTTTTAAATTTATCAAATTTATATCTTTCGGTTACATTTAAGACCCCATTATCTAGAACATTTTCACTGAAAAGAATGAAGTACTCAAAAATGAGTAAATCGAGGTGTCTTATCAAATTAAGCATGTTTGTATCCAAAATGAATCTATGCTTTCTCAATTTTGAAACATCACATGTTATCAAATCCAAACGAAAGGATAACTTTATACTTTGTAATGGTTTACTTTATTCATAGATCATTTGACATAATGATATTTGAAGTCTACCGAAGTGGGGGAATACATTGGGGCCTACAGCTACAATGACTGTCATCTCAGATGATCCTTTATTTTATACACAGAAATAATTACATATATAGGACATAACAATTTCGTCAATATACAGGTAAGTACAAGGAAATTTAAAACACCAGAGAATTACACAGCCGGGAACTCCACAAAGAGTGTGGAACGGAGCAAGCGGGAGTTGAACCCACAGACCTCCTATGCTCTCAAGCGATTAGCGGCGTGTTGCCTTAACCACCCGGCCACGGAGGCCCAGTCATAGATCCATAAAAGATGTTGATTAATAGGAAAACATTGCCCTGAAAATCCGGGAATAATATTGCATTTTTATTCCTCGAAAGGAACTATATCTTGCATTCCTTTGTTAGTTCGTTTTCTAAACTTAAAAGCATGACACTTGCAGGTATATTTGATAAAGTGATTTCTAAACGAAATTTTGTTTTTATTTTTTATTTGTCATTAAATTAATTACATTTTGAGTTATAAACGATTGTCGTCTTGTGACACCAGTTTTTTCCAACTCCCGCGCTGTCGCATTCTAACTTGCGATTCAAAACACCAACTTTGACATTATTTTCTGAAAGATCCTCAGCCTTTACCGAAAAATGAAAAAACCGTTTGATAACAGAGTTTCTGAATAAGAGTATCTGCGATTTTCATGCGTTTGCAAATAAAAAGGAATTACTAGAAAACAGGAATCCTGCTTTTTCAGAATTTAGTGTCGCCCCCGATAAAAAAAAATTATGTATATAAATATAGATACAGTAGAGTCCCGATTATCCGAGTTAATCGAACTCATACCTATGGAATGGATCCCTTTCTTCTGATGGACTGATGGCTTCCATTATTATGAAACAGCCATTATAAATGAAGTGTTAGGTGAAGATGAAAGAGCAGCCGTAAAAAGTTAGAACTCTGATTTTCTGGTCATCATGGGGAAAAAATTGCCATATTTTTTTTTTGACTGTTTCATAATAATGGAAGCCATCAGCCCATCAGAAGAAAATAACTCGGTGAAAAATGAAACTCCGATAATCGGGACTCCTACTGTAGTTCAGTTTTAAGACTTATAACACGCGATTTTATTTTACATAAAGTATGTTACACCAGCTGAAGAATTCGACATTTACGATCCACTCTTAAACATCTATAGTAAAGTACGTTTAGGACGTCACTATCGCTGAATAACACACAAACCCAAAAGATTTCGTCATTCAAAAAACTAGACATAAAAATCAGCTATCTAAAGATTCACAGGCCTTCATTTGTTTGTATTATTAATGTAGATATTTAAAATTAAATTTAGTTTCTAATAACTCCATGTTTTATCAGAAATCCTTCATTTATATTTTTTCAAAATAGCAATATTTCAAAATATTTTCAATTTTAACTATTTTTTTTCAGTTTTTATGGGAAAATGGCAACAAAAAGATATAATTGCTATTTTTCTTTCACTTTCTACAGAAATGCAATTCTTCCGTTCTGCAGTTCTTCTTCAGTTATCAAGCAAAATCTAAAAACTACAATATATATATATATATAGATATATAATGTCTCAAAAATAAATGGAGATGCAGTTGTCAAACAAATTGCATTTAAAAGTACTTTTTTTTTCGCATACGACGGTATAAAAATTGAAAATGTGCGATGCTTAGAAGTTAAAAAAATTGCTATAGAGTATTTAATCGTACTGCTTTGTTTTACGGCTGGCTTCTGCAAGTTAACGTTATTTTTTGGAGATTACACAAAATAAGCTGGGAGAAAGAAATAGTATACCGTATACCGGGGGGCTAAAAAGCGTGTCGGAAAGTAGCTAGCATGGATTTAAGAACCGCCTTAAAAATTTGTTCGTCACGGGTTGAGGAATATTTTTTTGTTTGGGTTCAGTTCGTGTTTCGGATTTGAAGTCAAATGAAATTATCGAGTTCTTGATCCAATACAACTTGACCCATTGTAGATTTTGACACGCTATCCCTGTGTACAGGGTGTCCACTCTCAACGAATTCCAATGGCTAATTCCTAAATCGTTACTCATAGATATACAATTTCAATTATAAAAATGTTTTTTAAACAAGTAAAAATTTAATTTAAGAAAATCAAAAAACTTCGCGTAAAAAGCGAACTAATTAATTATTTCTCATCAATGTGAATTACTTACCTATTTTTTTTATTTACTTGTATTGATGGCTTTTAAGGAGTGTTTAATTGTTAGTTCCTATCTATAAACACTGTTTTGATAAGGCCTATAGATGTCGATGAAGGTTAGAATTGCAGAAAAGCTAGAGGTCCTACCTACGCAACTTCCAGGTTGTGTAACATTTAAACGGAGCTTCTGACTGTAAAATGGTCAATGAAAAATCATCTTCAATTTAAAAGACCTATCCAATGATATATCACACAATATGTTGCGTAAAAAAATTTTTCGTATCTACCGCCATTTTGTATTTTACGGCAGCCATTATGAATTTATAAAAACAAAATCTTGCCTATAACCATCGGACGGTTAAGACGAATCGATAGAATCCTCATTCATAAAAATCCATTCAGCCATTGGGATGTTTCGAGGGTATAAAGAAATCCACATACCCAGATACGCGTGAAACACATAACCCTTCTTGGCAGTCGGGTAATAAAGCGATATCAAAATAGAAACAAGGATAAATTAAGGGTAAAAAGGTAAAAAATTATTTAAAAAGTCATTTCGATCCGTAAAAGCATTTCTTAAAAAGTTACGAAGTTTAAATTTTTATACGCCCCGGTCCTATAACCCCTTGAGGAACGGTGGGATATATTTTATCCCACCTACAATTAATGAAGATTTGCACCAGAAAAAAATTACGAAATTTTACTTTTCTAACTTTGGTGGAAAAAAGTCGTAAAATTGCTTTTCCTTATTTTGAAATGAAATTTTTCTAATTTTCCGGTGGGAGTTCAGCATTATACAAACGCAATTGCTTGCCCCTCAAGGGGATAAAGGATTTTTAAGTTTTCTTATTACACTAAAAACTATGACAAAAAAAAAAGTCCCATTCATCTAAGATTAAAATTGAACGAGATATGAAAGTTAGAATTGCATGACTTATACCAATTTTCTGCGCCTGAATACAGATGAGTTGTGCCATGCTTCGGGGGATCGTACACAAAGTGGCTAAATTATTAGAATAATTCATTTCATATCTGCACTAGTATCTGCGTGTATCTACACTAGTTTGTGCATGTATATGCACTAGCGTGTATCTAGTCACATCGTACAAGAATTACGATAGTGTTAATTTTTGTTAATTAAGTTTCAGATTGATTAAAATAATTGTATTTTAACGCATGTTTTATTTTATAAAGAATTTAGACTGTTGATTTTCATCATTTCATAAAAAATATTATTTTTTTCGCTTATATTTTCAGTAAAAGTTGTATATTTTGCTTTGATATGTCAAAGAAAATAGACTTCAAATTTATATTGTTATGTTAATTTCACTCTCAACTATTATTTCTTTTTATATCTGACGATTATTTGTATTTCTAATAAATTTGTGAATAACCCTTCGCAGCAAAAAAGAAGCTTCAAATTTCAACAGCTAATTACACGGCCAGTTTTAACAATAGATGAATGGGACTTTATTTTCTCTTACATGTTAGAGTAATGGAATATTGAGACCGTATAACAATTTAAATATCGTAATTTTTAAAGAAATGTTTTTATTGGTCCAAATCGCTTTGAAAATACATCTTTACTTCATTTAAAACTTTTTTGTAATTGGACCTATATTTCTAATGACTAAGAGTTTAGGAATTAGCAAATGGATACCGTTGAGAGTGAACAACACCCTGTATAATAAAATAATGTAAAAAAATAAATAAAATCATCCCCTTTTTAAAAAATAAAGTAATGTAAATATAAAAAAAGGGAAAAAAAGGGAAAATAAAAAGAAGCATACATAACTCGAATTGCTTATCTATCTTTACGTAATTTTACAACTGACAAGGAAAACTTTGTGATTCTGACGTAATCAGCGTGATTTTTGCTCTAGAATTGTTACATGTGCGGTGTAAAGTTACATATGTCGATGATATCACTTAATGAAATAGATAATGATGATTTTGGGTGTAAGATGAACTACTTACCCAGACATAACTAAGAAGTAGGCTGCCGAACAGAAGAACAAAATCAAGGGCAATCCTGATATCGAGACTACACTTACGGTGTCCTTGATTTTACGAAATTCTTGTTCCAGGTTTTGGTCCTTGAAACATAGCGTCAGGACATTGGCATGTTGACGAATGCGTCTAAAGATAAAAAAAAATAAAATAAAAATTCATATGAAATCTGGTGAAATCATATACATTCATTCGTCTTTCGTGTTTTTAAAAACTTTTTTGGGGCAAAACACATGATATAAACAATAAATGATGGTAAAATTAAACACAAAACGGTATGAAAATTTTCATTAAGAAGTTTTTCAACTCCTAAGTTATGTAGTGTCTAAAGTTAAAAATTGTGAATGAAGTATTTAAAATACATATTAGAAATGAGGATTATTTTTAAAATTAAATATATGTTTCTTAAAATATTTTAAGGGCCAAGTATCTTTAAATTATACCACATACACTCATATATACATACATACATACCGGGTGTCCCAAAAATGACTGATGATTTTAAAATTCAATAACTTACAAACGGTGACAGATATTTAAAAAATTCTTGCAGGAGGGTTATGTATGATGTCAGGAGTTTTTGTACTGTGATTCTTGATTTTAGTTCGAATTTAAGACAATATATGGCGCTGAGAGCAATAGCAGACCCGATTTTTGGTAGTTCGGGATCCATTCAATACATTTTAATCTTTTTTCGCATGGAAGAAGAAAGAGGTCGCCTGGATTTAGCGGTTATTGCTTGCAGCGCCTTCTATCGATGCTATTTGTAACTAAAACCGAGAATCGCAGCATAAAACTCCTGACATCTTACATAACACTCCTGCAAGAATTGTTTTAATAACTGTCACCGTTTGCAAGTTATGGAATTTTAAAATCCATCAGTCATTTCTGGAACACCCGGTATATACATACATACATACATACATATATATGTGGGTATACATAAGAGGACATGAGTTTTAAAACTTGCCTTATCCAAAATTTTAAAAAATCTGGTTTTCTACATCAATCTATTTTACTGGTGAATGTGCATCAAATAAACACTATAATCTGCCAAAAATCTAGTTTTATGGTGTATTTCTAACATTGTAAAATCTTGGTTTACAATGAAAACCAATGGATGCAGTCAGAGGTTTTTCGCGATTTCCCAAAATTTTATTTTCTGGATAAGGCGAGTTTTGAAACTCACATCCTCATATATATATAAACTCATATTAACCCTTATCGGACGTTAGCTTTTTATACATGATTCATCACTAAGTTGTAATTGTGTTCAGTGAATATTATCAGAGCTACCACAGACGACTATTTTTATATTCTCATTCTACCACTATATTTTAAAGGTAAATTTTGTAGTATATTTCTCTTAAGGCTGTTCTCAAATCCAAAGGGTCATCTTTTTGACATAAGTTTTAATTATTTTTGTTCGGAAACGCATGAAACTAGAAGGTGTTGTTATTCAGAAACTATAGCATTGAACTGTTTTTTCAATTTTCTTGTAAACGCAATAGATCTTTCAGAAAATACTGTCAAAGTTGACATTTTGAACCGAACTTCCGAATGAAAGAAGAAAATCCAATCAATAAGGGGAGAAAAATGCCGAGTCGCGTGATCAAAATCGCTTATAACTCAATAGGTAATTGATTTATCCAAAAATGGAAAACACAGTTCTATTCCAAATCGCTTCCATGGTCAGGCTTTCCAATTTTATATCTGTCCATTAAAAAATGAATTTGTAAATGTATCAAAACGTTTTGCGCTTGTTGAGCAGAGCAGTTGAGAACAGCCTTAACATGTTCTTAAAGTACAATTTAAAGTGTTTCTTAAAAAAGTGCTGCCAACTGAACAAAATTTGTATAAGAGATGTTGATTCCTAAAGGGTAATTCTTGTCGCCTCACACATGCCATACGACTAAAATGACAAAGTACCGATGTCACGTGGGAGGTGACATGGGACTGATAAATTTTAAAATTTAGAAATTTACACTGACGATTTCTGTAAAAGTGACGTACAACATTTTTACGAAATTTTAACATCTGTATAGTAAATAAATGTGTCTTGTAAAAAAAATTATCGCCTTCCTCCCACCTGTATTAACTTTTCTGTAAATCATCATATAGAAATCTGAAATGTGTCAATCGATTAGTATTAACGTCTAATAATTAATGTTATACTTAAATTTTGCTTAGGTGGATATTTATATAAAAATAATACTAAACTTTAAAATTTTTAAAACAAATATTTAATTTTGGCAGCATATTTTCATTCTTCTGTAAATTCCACTGTAATTATATTTTATTTCCTTATCACCACAATTTAAGGTTAAAATTATATCATAATTCTTGAATAAAAATTTTTCCTTATTCCATCCCAGAAAAAAATATAGATACAATAGAACTCGGTTAATATGGGAAACAAGGGAAATTATAAAAGTCCTAGTATTAACCGTTACTCGTAATAATACAAATCTTAAAAACAAGCACATAATTAAATTACTAACTAATATTGATTGCTTTAAATATTTAAATGCTAAAATTAATTTAATATCATAAAACTCCATACTAAAAACATGTTAAACAATTAAAAGTAGTATGTTGGGCCATCACAAAACTTTCTTCTATATAAATCACGTCAATTAAATATTTTAAATAGTACAAGAAATTACACCAATTTAGCATCAATTCATATCAAAGTATACCTGAATTTGAAGTTTGATGAAAATTCGTGCATTAGTTCTTGAGATAGAGCTATAGCAGAAATTCTGAAAAATGAAGCATAGCAGCGCCACCTGTTGAGCGATTTACACCAAACTATAAACAGCACAAATTCATATGAAGGTATACCTGAATTTGAAGTTTGTTGAAAATCCAAGCATTAATTCTTGAGATAGAACTATTGCGGAAATTGAAAATAATGCAACATAACAGCGCCACCTGTTGAGCGATTTACACCAAAATGTACAAAACGTCAATTTATGTCAAGGACTAACTGAATCTGAAGTTTGACGAAAATCCGTGCTTTAGTTCTGGAGATTGAGTTATTGTGGAAATCGTGAAAAATAGATCATAGCAGCGCCACCTCTTGAGCGATTTACACCAAAAATTAAACAGCATTAATTCGTATACAAGTATATCAGAATCCGAAGTTTGTTGAAAATCCAAGCATTAGTTCTCGAGATAGAGCTATTGTAAAAATCGCAAAAAATGCAGCATAGCAGCGCCACCTGTTGAGCGATTTACACCAAAATGTACAAAACGTCAATTTATGTCAAGGACTAACTGAATCTGAAGTTTGACGAAAATCCGTGCTTTAGTTCTGGAGATTGAGCTATTGCGGAAATCGTGAAAAATGTCGCATAGCAGCGTCATCTGTTGAGCGATTTACTCCAAAAACTAATCAGCACCAATTTATATCAGGGACTAACTGAATATAAATTTTTATTAAATTTCTGATTTGTGTCACATACAGACAGACAGACTCACAGGCAGACATTTTGTAAAAACATATTTTTCGGAATCTCTGACCCCTAAAACGTGTAAATCCGTCGAAAATCGAAAAATTTCCCGAATCCAATGTTTTATTTTTGTAAAGATAGAAGAAAGTTAAATGTTTCTGCTGGCGAAGCTCTACCTTTGGCAGTCTCTGATTGGTTGCTTGCAAGCCGAGTTTCCTATCTACTAACGTCTCGTAAGACATGAACGAAAGACACTAAGGCAATCTTAACCTCTTCAGATCCAAATGAAATATAACACAGCATATATACACATGTTGATTTTGCACAAACAAAAAGACACCATAGATGACAGAAGGAGGCTGATAATTGAGGACTAAAAATGGAAAAAGCTGAAAGTCCAAAAGAAGAAATTTTTAAGAGAGCGAAAAAAAAAAAAATCCCACTTCTGGTACTTACACGTTTTCCACTTCATTTCTTTTGGGCTCTTAGTTCAACACGTTAAAATAAAGGTACCTAGCTTCTTTTCGTTAGTATTTAAATTCCTTATATTATCATTTGTAAACATTTCTTACATTTATATATTTAATATTTCCCCCCTTGCTTAAAAATATCCCATTAATGTATACAGTAATAGTTCAGGCAACAGAGACCGTATAGGGGCTCTACCTAGCAAAATTCATGGTAGTTCTGTAAAAAGGCTTACTATATGTTTTTTGGGTCGCTGAATCCGAATTTTTAACTTCCCACCAAAATTTCCCCCGGCAACCCCCCCAAATTTTGGTAAAATGCCCCCAAAAAAGGTTTTTATTAAAAAAAGCAATTTTTTTATTGTTTTAGGGAAAACGTATCTAGAAATTCAGAAAGAAGACCAAATTTGCAACAAATTAGATATATGACATTATGACTTAGGATGAAGGGGAAGGGGGGATTTGCCTCGGAACATGCGTGCGGTGCTACGTGAACTAAGTTGCGCAATTCCACTTAACCACTCACACGTTTATATTCGCCCTCCCATCTATCCTCCGAACTTTCTCTATAAGGTTTACTTTAAGTTTTTTGGGTCGCTGAATCCGAATTTTTAACTTCCCCCTAAAATTTTCCCCCCTGAAACCCCCCTCAAATAGTTGTTTTTAACTTAAATTTCTTATTGTTTTAAGGGAAAAGGATTACGAAATTCAGAAACTAGACAAAATTTGCAACAAATAGGATATATGACATTATGACGTAGGATGAACGGGGAGGGGGAGGGCTGCCTCTGAACATGCACTGCGGCGCTACGTGCACTAAGTTATGAAGTCCAGGCAATAGGGAATTTTACCTGGAAAAATTAATACTAGTTCTGGATTTCGACGCACTTTATGTTTTTTGGGTCGCTGAATCCGAATTTGTAACTTCCTACCAAAATTTCACCCGGCAACAACCCCAAAAAATTGATTTTTTGAAAAAATTTGGTTTTTGAGAAAAGCGCGCGGGGAATGTTCCGAGGCAGCCCCCTCTCTCCCCGTTTATCCTACGTCATAATGTCATATATCCTATTTGTTGCAAATTTTGTCTAGTTTCTGAATTTTGTAATGCTTTTCCCCTAAAACAATAAGAAATTTAAGTTAATAACAACTATTTTGGGGGGTTTTCGGGGGGGGGGGACATTTTTGGGGGTAAGTAGACCCAAAAAACTTAAAGTAAACCTTATAAGGAAAGTTCGGAGGGGAGATGGGAGGGCGAATGTAAACGTGTGAGTGGTTAAGTGGAATTGTGCAACTTAGTCCACGCAGCACCGCGCGCATGTTCCGAGGCAAATCCCCCCTTCCCCTTCATCCTAAGTCGTAATGTCATATATCTAATTTGCTGCAAATTTTTTCTACTTTCTGAATTTCTAGATGCTTTCCCCCTAAAACAATAAAAAATTGATTTTTTTAATAAAAACCTTTTTTTTTTTGGGGGGGGGGGTTGCCTGGGGAAATTTTGGTGGGAAGTTACAAGTTCGAATTCAGCGACCCAAAAACCATAAAGTAAGCCGATTTCCAGAACTGCCATTAATTTTGCTAGGTAAAATTCCCTATTGCCTGGACTATAACAAGATAATCAATTTGTGTAATGGCCACCAGTCGCCGCGCATCTTATCACTGGTACTTTCAGCGTCTCCACTTCATTTCGTGTCACACATTCAGCGTTCTCCACTTCACTTTGTGTGGTACATTCAACCAGCGGCATTTTCCTTTTCTTTTTAGATGCGTTCGTAATTAAAAATATGTAGCAACTATAGTCGTCGTTCGGTCCGTCTGTTTGTCTGTCCGTCCGCATATAACAGAGCAAAAACTACCCAACCGAATAGTCTGAAATTTTAAATATATAATTGTTGCAAAATTTTGTCGAGTCATTTCAACTTTTATGAAAATAGGATGTATAGTTAAATTACAGGGACAGTCAAAAGTTTTTCCTTACATTACGGCCAATGGGAAAAATTATTGCAAGTGAATTTTAATGATGTTACAGCTTTCCGAATGGTCTGAAATTTTAAATATATGTATGTTGCAAAATTTTGTCGAGCCATTTCAAATTTTATGAAAATCGGACGCATACTTTAATGACAGGGACAATCAAAAGTTTTTCTTTACATTACGGCCAATGGGAAAAATTATTGCAAATGCATTTTAATGATGTTACAGCCTTCCGAATGGTCTGAAATTTTAAATATATAATGGTTGTAAAATTTTGTCGAGCCATTTAAAATTTTATGAAAATCGGATGTATAGTTTAATTACAGGGACAGTCAAAAGTTTTCCGTTTCATTACGGGGAATGGGAAAAAAATTATTGCAAGTGCATTTTAATGATGTTAGAGACTGTGCACTTATGAAGTGCAAAAAAATATACATTCAGAAAGTGAAAGTAAAATCTGCAACCAAAATAAAAAAAGTACAAAATGGCCATATTAGAGATCGACTTCAGCTAACCTATCCAAAAAATCGTTTAAAAATATTCAAATTTAACGAGAAATTCGAAAACAACCTGCCCATAGGTTTAACTTGATGGATTTATAACCCTCTCAGATACGAATAAATTGATTTCGAAACAGAAAAGTAATGCAATAATCTTCAAGGACACAAACATTTCAACGCTTATATAAATAGATTTAGTAGCATTAAATCATTCTGTAATCAACAACTTTCTATATTTGCTAAATTATACTATTCAAAATGAACAATAACATTCATAAATAAAATATGTTTATAGATTATCCCACGCATGAAGCAAGAGTCCGACGTCATCATCATCATCATCATCAAAAAGAACTCAAAATGACTCATAAACATTTTTTATTATTATTTCAGTTGCTCTGTTGTTTTTAAACTAAAAAGATGTAATGCATAAAATTGTTGCTGCAAAAAGCAGCTTAATGTAAAAGTATAACTTAAATCTGTAAGATAACGTTCTAATATAATTTTTTTAATAAGCAAAGAATCAATCTCAAGAGTGGATTCAATTTGCATAAGATAAAATATTAAACCTCCACTTTTTTTATTTCAACACTATTGCACAGTGTAATATCAGAAATTCCTGACCAATGGATACACCATACTGGAATAATTCGACCAAGCTGTTGATTGAGGAATGCTGTTGAAGAAAGATAAAGGTAAGAAATTACCTATATTATTATATTCAAATTTTTTATCATAAATTGACCAGAATCACATTTATTTATTCATCTAAGTATTAGCGCGCGTTACTACTGCGTATATAAGAGGTGGCTTTTTTTGCCAACATAACTTTTACGGAGCGGGTGCTTTCAAGTGAGTGAAAAGTTCCCCTAAACTTGGCATTGAAGATACTTTTTTGTAAAAAAAAAAAAGTTTCAGATTTTTCGGTACTTTCAGCCTTTCCATGTTTAGCCTATTTAAGTTCACAAATACGAATCTAAAATTACTAACACCCTTAAAATATAAATTTAATTATCAATAACCTAAGTTTATGCAGTAACAAATTGAATGCCTTTAATTAATTGAATGATCTACAAATCTTAATTTTTTTTTCGTTTTTTTTTTAAAGCATTTAAGTTAATTAATTATGAAAATTTCTTAATTTCTTGGACATAATTTCTGGAATGCATTTTGAAAACTTAGATGAAAATAATACTTATTTTATAAAGAAATAATCACCTGTGCTGCCATTTACTGGTTTTGGTGCAAAGCCAAAAACATTCAGCTACATAGAAGTAAAGTAAAAAATGTAAACAAATCAAAAAGTTTAGTTTATATCCCCCTCGGTTTGGAAGTATCACATGCGATACTTCAGAACCGAGGAGGATAAAGCGGAAACCGTATATCTAGAACACGGATTCCATGGTTCAGAAAAGAATAAAATGACGTCAGCATGATTATGCAAAAGAGTGTCTTTTTTTATGGTGATAGCTTTTCGGGGAAACTTCTGTTTTTATTCTTGCGAAGAAAAACAATAAAGATAGAATTGTGAAACTTTTATTCAATGAATAGTATTGCCCGCTGTGGATATTAGAGTCACGTGACGGGATTCTTTTATTAATCCTACCCTACTTTTCGCATACAAATTGAAATTAACAATGTTTTTGCTCTTAATAGCCGTGATCCTACGTTTGTAGCTCGTAGTAAATGGGAAAATCTTAATATAATTTAAATGACGAATATTTCTTAATGTGCAAATTGCTCGTTTTAGCCATGTTCTCGTATTAGCCGGGCTCGTATTAACAGAGTTTGACTGTATATATATAAATTCTGTCAGTAGGCCCTATGATTACGATTTCTGCTTCTTAAATGTTAAATAGAAATTTGCTGATCTGAATTTGTGGTGACAGAGACCTTGGGAATTCCAAAGAGTGTACGCATCTTCTAAAGATTCTGCGTAAGCTTAACTAAAAGTAAACCAGTCGGATATGCCAATCCCAAAACTTTCCTCTATCTCATACATGTTAATACTTCATAATTCTCCAGTACAGTGCCTAAATTAAATGGCAATATATGCCCATCGTGAGGATTCTAAAGTTATGAAATTATTTAGTTCTTGAGATATAGCTATTGCGGAAATAGTGAAAAATGCATCACAACAGCGCCACCTGTTGGACGATTGCGCCAAAAAGTAATCAGACTCAGTTTATATCAAGGTCTAACTGAATCTAAAGTTTTGTGAAATTCTGTGCTTTAGTTCTTGAGATAGAGCGCCCACAAAATTTTTGTCACATACAGAGTGAGAGACAGACTCACAGACAGACATTTTCTAAAAACCATGAAATCGTGTTCAGGGCCTTCTAAAACGTATAAATCCATCGAAAACCGGATGTCGAAATTTTTCACGAATCCAATACTTTCTTCTAAAGATAGAAGAAAGTAAAAAAATAAGTTAAAAAGTATTGTGTGGTGAAATAAAAAAGGTTGAAAATGATAGTTTACACCTTGCTATGTTTATAATATTTACAATAAGACCTAATGATTATGTAAGAATTACCCTTTGGTGTCTCTTCCAAGAAGTTCTTGGTGAAGTCTAGCTTTGTAATCTTCTTCAAAATTTTTATCACCGTTACCAGTGAGTTTGGACGTCTCATCCTAAAAATATATCATATAGGAAACAAGTTAAATGCATGTTTTGAAAATGAATGTGATATATTTGATGGTACAGATATCGAAACTGGCAGTCAGGTGGTGCAGCTGAGGCGGTGGATATGCCATAGCCACATCACCCCACACACTTGCAATGGAAAATGTACGGCAATCAGATTGCAGATGATGTCTTTGAGTCAGTGTAACATAAGTAATCGGGTTGCCATTCATTTCACGTTTTAGCAAACTGTGCGCTGTAGCTATGGATCCACTGATGCACCAGCTGGCGGGTCTTTTCCTTATGTGTACCATCTAACATAACATATATACCAAAGCTATAATTGGCTGCCAAAATATGACGCTGCTTTTCGAACTATTATCCATGTAATATCAAGTGGAAATAGTTGACAATTATGATTCCCGCATCGTTCAGTTTGAAAAAAAGTAAAATCTAAAAACATTATTAACCCCGTATTCACCATCTACCTCAACAGGTAGCTCCTTCGCAGCTCCATAAGCGCGAAAACCTCGTCGAAAGTTTAAATGTTACTCACGAATTATCTGATTGGACCTCAACCGCGATTGTGTACAATAAAGTTAATGGTGTATACCATTTGAGCATTCGACCAAGATTTCCACAGTAAATGGCGGTTGAGGTAGACGATGAATTACGAGTGTTAAACTCACAAACGAGAAAGCCCATTGGATGATGTTATATTCAATAATTTTTGATTTAATCCTGTAAAATATAACAAAAAGGCTTGTATGATGACTTATTTAAAATCCAATGATATATGATGGCCCGTAAAAAAACTTATATGAATTTTAATTAGTTACTCGAGGTGACTATAGTATTAGAATTTTAACTTTCCTTTATTAAAAAGAAGCATTTATTATTTTAAATATACAGGAATACAGGAATTTCATGGACAAACCCTTTGTAAAAATATAACGGAATGGTTCTTCATTCTAAAAGTTCGTCTAGATGAGAAGATGAGGAGGTTGTCACAAGAAATAATCATAATAATAAAAAAAAACTTGTTACAATTTAGAAATTAATATGAATATATAAAATAAAAATTTCTAATTTATAGATTTGTTATCGTATATGTTCAGCTATTATGGTAAAATTAATAAATTTTAATGTACGATTTGTTGCATAAAAAACATTTCACCACGTACGACTCCATGCAACTTGCTTCCAAAATGGTTTCCATAACGAGTGATATGACAAAAGTTAACGGAAGGAAACAAAATAGATGTGTAATATCTGAAGATTTCGCAGGCTTTGGGATCGTATCAATTTTTCCAATCCACTTATTTGAAAATTCGCCATAAAAAATTCGGACGAAGAGCACTCCCATGTGATGATACTCCATCTTGTTGTCACGCAATTTCTGGACATAAATGGAAAATTTGATAGAAAAAAAAAACTCGTATGTAAAACACATATTTTTAATGAATATTACAGAAGGTAATTTATTAGAGTTACCGTATAAACTCGTGTATAAGTCGAAGAATTTTAGACAAAATTTGGGAGTTGAAAATGGGTGGTCGACTTATGCACGAGGTAGTAAAAAGAAAAAAAAATCTTCGCAGATAATCGATGAATGGTCAAGTCTTTTAAGTAATCACATATGGGTCTAGGTTGGAGCGAGAGATAAAAGCGGACAATGGTCATTTTCCTGTGATTGACAAAAAAAGCTCAATAAATAATGTCCTTGTAATTGTTCTGCACTCATTTTCTCTTCGGATATAGATTCCATTCAATAGAGGGTATTCTTTTAAACATTTTAACCCCCCTTTTAAAAAGAGTTCAACTTGAGAATGCTTCTAGATATCTCCTAAAAGTCCTATGATGCAAAGAAGGTACTATATTTTAGCAGTCTAAGAAGTTGTTTACCCTTGTAAATAAGGCTTGAATAGTTTTTGAAAGAATTTTTTCTTTTTAAGTATCATTAAATTGATGTGAATAGGTTTCAAAATAGTTTAAGCTTCTTCGGTTTGCCATAATTATAAAGTTTTAAAACGTTGAATTTTTAAAAAGAGTCTGATTAGAAACGTGAAAAAAAAATTACTAATTTAAGGAAAACGTATTAATTTTTTAAAAAAATCTCCGATTACAAATCATTTTTCAACATACTACTAAAAAAGTGGTTCGACGTATACACAGAAATTATATTTTTTCTTCAAAATTCTGCTTAAGAGTTTGGGGGGGGGGGGGGGGGGGTGATCGACTTATACACGAGTACATACGGTAATTAAAATTTTTATTATTTGTCATACATTTTAATATATAACGAGCATAACATTACATTTTGAAAACCTTAATTTAATTAAAATCTAAGCTCTGGCAATATTTATCGAATTCCACTAAAAATCTATAAAATGATGCATTGGTCTGTTGTTCCAAACTTGGCAAAATTCCAGAATAGATGACATTAAACAGTGGAGATATTTCAAACTATCGATACTGGAGATAGAAAACCTGTACTTAATTAGAGAAGTTTCAATCCATTTGGAATACAATAAACCGTCTCGAATCGTTATAGCATTCAATTATTTCACGAATTCTGGAGAAGCAAACAGAGTAATTTGATTGGCTCCGTTATTTCTCTCTTTGGACAAAGCGTCAATCATTGGTTGTTAAACAAATTGAACCAATTAGGAAGTCTAATTCTATTGGGCACAGTTATTCTCCTCAACCGCTAATTGAGTCGTGATAAAATGAATGTGACATACGGAAGTAATTTAGTTAAGTGTTTATTTTGCGAAAAAGTTTCTTTATGCGAAATTGTTGCGAGACGGAAAATATACACTTGGTTTATTTATTATTCCTATAATGAGGATTTGAGTTTCTCGATTGCGTAGATTGAGGTTTCGAGATTTTGTTAGATTTGAGAAGGCAAATTAAATTTATTTGATGCGTTTAATATACATTATTATTTTAATATTAATAGAAAGATATGAAATTTAAATAAACTCTGCTTTTTTTTTAAATTTTGCACAGAATAAGTAAGATTTATTTCATATATATCATCTTCATTCATAATTCCATTTAATTAAAAAGGCAGATATTACTTTTCTTTATTACTGGTGTCAAAAACTAGTGCTGTGTGCACCTTTTGAAGGGGAATATACGTGACCATGACCCCGAAGTGAAGTGGGATCATTTTGTACCAATTAATTTTAATCAAAATTAGTATCAGAAGTTTTAAACAAAATTTTACTTTTATATTTTTGGTTGAATAAAACCCCTGTAAAATTGCATTTCTGTATTTTCAAATAATTTTTTTTTTAAACTTCTGATATGAATTTAGCATTACGGAAACACAATTGTTTTTCCTTGAAAAGATTACGCGTAAAAACAATAAAATATGTGATCAAAATCTTATATGAAACTGGGGCGTCATAGGGTCAACTGGTGAGGTCAGGTGATATAAGAAAAATCACTTGATGTAGTTATTTAAGCAAGCAAAAAACAACAACAACAACAAAAAAAAAACATCTGAAACAAAAATATGTAATAATCAATAATAATGTAATAAAATCAATAATAATGATAAAATCCCATCACCAAAATTAGAAGTCCATGTTAATAAGAAAAAGAGAAAAAAAAGGCCAATTTTATTATTACAAAACTCCAGCATGTCTTCAGAGAATAGAACTTTTTTTCTAAGTTTCATTTTAAACTTAATTTTTGAAAAATATTAAATATTTCTATAATATTGAAAAAAAAATATGGTTCATGTAATAAATACAGCTAATATTATCCATAAAAAGTGATTATTAGTAAGACTGTCAGATAATTATTAATATTAGCATAATTTATTTGTTGAAATAGAACGAGCCTTAAATTGTAAAATAAATTATTTCAGCATGACACTTAAAAGTACAGGCTGGGTCAAAGTTTTTGATGCATTTAAAAAATTCAATAAAAAGCAAACAATTGGCGCACGAGAGTGTGGTTTAGATAATGCTTTTCTTGATCGAAAATTTTGTTTAATCAATTAATGCCTTTGTCTAGCCCTGGACACTGTGATGCCACAGTGACGTCACTTTGCGTAGCTGTGTTATTAAGGATTTTGTTCTAGATTTAGATTTTCACATAAAAATCACGAACATTAGTAATTTACTTTGGCGAGAACAATGGTTAGAAATTTATCTATACTCTGAAAACATTATGGAATGCCGTAGAAAGCTTGAAAAACCACCACCAATATGTTTTGCGATAAAGAAATTAACCAGAATAGACAGACCAGAATAGATAACCCATAGTTTTAGATAAAGTTATTAGTATATTTTAGTGACATTCATTTTTTTCTTTACCTGCTCTTGTAAAAAATCCTCAAAATCAAGATTGTATTCGTTGTCTGCCTCCTAAAATTTAAAAATATATAAGGAAAAAAAATTAAACTTTTCAGACAACTTTGAAGGTTTAACTATTATGATCTTTCATTATAAATGCAAAGTTATCATTTTTTGTTATTTTATGTTAAAATATTTCAATTTTTAACATTAATCTTTTTTTTTGTTAACCTTTGATTTTTTTTTAAGTATTTTTTTCTTCGTAGTATTATTTAAATTTTGAAAAGTTTGAACCCCCCCCCCCCCTTTAAAATAATCAGTACTGTAGCTTAAAAAGAAGTTTATCAAACAAAATATGAAATTTTGTTTGGTTTTAAGTTTTGTTAAAATTTGATATACTTGTTTTGGTAGTTTTAATAGTTTTTTACACTTCATTTTTGCTTAAAATATGTTATTATTTTAAAAACTTATTTTTTTTTCTTTATTTACTTGATGTAATAAAGTGCGAAAAATTTGGGGACAAGTTTTATTAATAAATTTTGTACATTTTAGTTTTGTCATAATTTTTACAACATAAATATTATTTATTGCTTGATCCATTGATCTTAAAAAATGACTGAAATAAGTACCAGAGGGCAGATCGCGTAGACAAATTTTTCACAAATTTCAGAATGGATACATTCAAAAGTTACAAATTCACTGCAAAAAGAATTCTACAAAAATACCAATTAGAACAGAAGTTATGACTAAAAATATTTTGCATAAAAGCATTTGCTGTAATGTTATAAGACAACTTTGATGCAGTTTTGCTACAAATTGATTTTTCGTATTGCGTGCGCTCTCATTTAAAAACTAAATATCACAGAACCTTGAAATTATGTGTATTCTTAGTTTATGCTGAATCTCAATCTAGTCTGATTTTTGCACAGAAAATTGTCGATTGGAAATATAAGTATACATTTTTTCGGTGAAATTTAGTGAATATGATTAGAAAAGCCATTAATTATGGTAAAGAATTTGAATATACTTTTAAAAATTAGCTTCAGTGTAAAATATAATATTATAAGTAACAAAATATGAAAGGTTAAACATATATCTGCAATAGAATTTGCAAAATCGTGCGCGCAAAATGCATATTTCAATATTCATATTTTTCAGAAGCCACTTTTATCGTTATGATTTAATTATTATTACTAAATATATGTGCATTTGAATATTTTATCAAACCGTAAGAATGTGTGAAATAAAGAAAAGAAAAATTGTTGCGTTTCGTTCATTGGTTAAGAAACTACAGAGTATTTTGTACTGCTTTATATACGGTCATTTTGTGGCTGCTCAACGTGATCTGCCCCCTTAAAAAAGTTAATAAAAACATTAACACCCTTATAACAGTCGCAATCTGTTAGAAATACTAATCTCTTCAGAAATAGATAAAACATATCATATATCAAGTTAAATTTTTTTCAAAAACATTTAATGTTTGCAATAAGTAAAACTGATTACATCATCCATCCATCCTGTTACGAAATTAGAACATTACTTCCTGTTTCATCTTTTGAACTGCCAATCAAATTTTATAAAAACTTGTATTATAAAGCTAGCTGCAATATTGACATTATAAAAAACTATATCAACAATTTATTGACTTTAAATGAATATATGTGTTTTATTAATGAACATAACCTCAAGTTTATTTATGTAATTAATCAAGTCTAAATAATGTTTTGTATTATTATCTATCAGTATCTGTAAATGTTTTAACCGAGAAAGGAGCAAAAAATGAATGCTCCAATGTATCTTTAGATATATAAAAATTTAGTTTAAACCATAAGGGCTGCAAAATTTCTGGGATACAAATAATAAGAAAATAAGCATTTTTCAATAAACAAATTTACAAGCTGTTTACATGTGAAACCACAATGGATAATTCACATAATTAATGGATTAATCTAAGTTTACCTGGATAAGCAGAAAATTACCATGGACGATCCTGAATAAGAAAGTAAGCTGATTTCCCTTACATGATTTAAATGTGATTATTTTTATATCACATTAGTCTCCGTTCAAGTAATCATATAACACAATCTACTTTACCAAAAGGGGCAGTGTCATGCAAACAGTTTTACCTGTTATTAACACTGTTGAGACACATTATTCAGTAAAGAAGGATTCAATACAGTAATATACGTTGCTAAAACTCACTAATCATTAAATAATAAGTTATAATTATTATAAAGGAAGCTATTTAAAATATTTATGAGGTCATTAGTAATAACTGTAACTGAGCTATTTTTACAAAATAAGTGTTAATAATTCTCAATCATAGTTGCATATTAATAGTCTTTTAATTACTACAAATACGAATTTTCTTAACCGTAACTCCTTGAACTGTGTGTAACCCCTCATACCGGGTGTCCCAAAAATGACTGATGGATTTTAAAATTCAATTACATGCAAACGGTGACAGATATTAGAAAATTCTTGCTGGAGGGTTATGTACGATGTCAGAAGTTTTTATACTGAGATTCCTGATTTTAGTTCGAATTTCAAACAATAGATGGCGCTGAAAGCCTTATGTGCTCAGTCCAGATCCGATTATTGGTACTTCGGGATCCGTTCAATACATTTTAGTATCATTTTTTCGCATAGAAGAACAGAGAGGTCCAAAAAGCGAGCCTTTATTTAGCGGCTATTACTTGCAGCGCCATCTATCGATGCTATTTGCAACTAAAGCTGAGAATCGCAGCATAAAAACTCCTGATATTTTACATAACACCCCTGCAAGAAATTTTTTAATATCTGTCAACGTTTACAAGTTATTGAATTTTAAAATCCATCAGTATTTTTGGGACACTCGGTACTTGGGTCTTCGAAACCGACACAATTATTGTCGTCTGGATTCATAAAGTTAAGCTTCGGACTAGAATCCAGCACAGTTCGGGTTTCACCCGACTCTAACCCCAAAATTATTCTTAAAGTCAACACGAAACGCGACCTGAATCAACACCCATTATATACAGGGGGAATATAGGTTGTGTTGCCTGGACCCGTCAAACAAATTTCATGTACCGGAAAACAACCCGAATCCAAAACCGAACTCGAAATATTCAAACCCGAACACGTCCCGTGACCGAAGTGAAAACAAAAATTAATCCATATTGTAATACAATCATGGAAAAATATTACAGTCGCGAGAAAAAGTAAGCACAGCCTACTAAACTCTGCAACTAATTATAATAGAAGAAAGTTACTATTACCAATGGATTAGAAATAAAGTCTACTTTTAAATAATGTATATAAAATTTGCTTAGAGGGCTATCTAGAAATCAAAACCAGACCAAATTTTGTTTTTTTCAATGGCAACGCTTAATTCTGACAATATCTTTTAAATCTTCTGTTCAAACTATGCCTAGAAACGAAATTTCTAGTCATTTGAATGATAAGCTTTTGAATTATAAACATTCAAAATTTAGAGCTTCTAATGTTAAATTACATTTTCATATTTTTATTAATATCTCCTGAAAATATCACAATGCGATAATTTTGTGTGTTGTTATAATACTAAAAAACACAAACATAAATACATTGAATTTTTAATTAAAAAAATTTTATATTATGAAATATGAAATTAATATTCGAAAAATATATGAATTGCGACCTACATTTTTTTTGATAGATTTATATACATTATCCTGCTTTATGGGAATTCTCAATTTCAATTTTTTCTTTCAAGTAGTTTTCAACTTATCACTAAAAACCGTCAAAATAATTGTTTAAGGAGACGTCTATGATGTGCAGAAAAACATAAATTGAAAAAAAATATATTTTACTCATTTTATTAAAATATTTGGGCTGGCAATAGTCGAAAGTAAATAGTCGAATAGTCGTATTAAGCGAGTGAAATGGTCCTATTGGCAAGAATTACTACATTAATGGAAGTGACATAGTCATTCTGTAGCATTTCAACAATCGAGTACCGAATTTCAATTTAGATACAACCCTTAAAATAGGCTCATTTTAAAAATGAGCATATTTTATTTATTATTTAATTAATAACTCGGAAACTAATCATACGAATTTCATGAAAATTTGGATTTAGGCTAATTGAAGAGTGTAGAATTTATTTATGGTGCCAAACTTGGGTATTGCTATTGAAAAAAAGAAAGTTTAGGTTCGTTTTGATATGTAGATAGTCTCCTAAAGAAATTTTATACACATCATTTTAAAGTAGGCTTTATTTCCAATCATTTGGTATCTGTAACTTTCTCCTTCGATAATTTGTTGCAGAGATAGCAGGGGTTGTTTATTTGGGTATTATTATTAGATTGCTTTTTCTTTTTTCCCACGACTGTACAATGCTAAAATTCTAATATCAATTTTATCTTTTTTGTATAAAAATGAACACATACAAACTCATTAATATTCAAATATATAGTTTTCTTCAGTTGAGAAATATAGAGAATTTTCTTTTGAACAATCGAGCCGAAGGATTTAAAACCCAATCCGAAACCGACACGAACCCGGAATATTTAAAATCATCATGTAAAATTTTTACTATTTGTGCTAACAAATACGTAGAAATAAATAGAATAAATTAACTAAAACGTTTTAAAATCAAAGAAATAAAAATTCTAATCTGTTCATCGCATGAATTTCATATTACACTGAAGAATGGAATTCATATTACATTTATTGCTACCCAGGAGTACTGTCATTTATTTGTACTGCAATTTCTGAAACATTAGGTGTCCCAAGCTGCCCAGTTCTATGCTAATACATTTTTAATTAAATCATTTTTAAAACGACATTTTAAAATAATTTCACTAAATAATTCACTTTTATATACTTCTAAAATTAGTAAATAAATTGAGGAACTGCTAAATTATTAAAAAATATATATTTTATGATTTTGTAGGACTCTTTATGTTCACCGAAAATTTCTGAAACATTAAGTGTCCCAAGGTACGCTATTCTACTTTAATACATTTTCAATTACGTCATTGTTAAAACGACATTTGAAAATTATATCCCTTTTATATATTTCCAAAATTAAGAGATATTTGAGGAATTGCTAAATTATTAAAATGAGTTATATTTTATGATTTTGTAGGTCTCTTTATGTTCATCGTAAATTTTTGAAACAGTAGGTTTCTTAAGGTGCTTATTCTACCTTAGTACACTTTCAATTATGTCATTGTTAAAACGACATTTGAAAATTATATCACTAAATAATTCCCTTTTATATACTTCCAAAATTAATAAATATTTGAGGAATTTCTAAATTATTAAAATTAGTTATATTTTATGATTTAGTACGTCTCTTTATGTTCATCGAAAATTTCTGAAACAGTAGGTGTTTTAATTTTAATTATTCACATTAGTACATTTTCAATTGAGAAATTGCTAAATTATTAAAATGAGTTATATTTTATGATTTTGCACGTTTCTTTATGTTCATTGAAAATTTCTAAAACATTAAGCATCCAAAGCTCTACCCTATTGCATTTTCAATTACGTCATTTTAAAAACGACATTTGAGATTTGTATCACCTTTTATATACTTCCAAAATTTTAAAATATTTGAGGAATTGCTAAGTTATTAAGAGCCAATATTTTGAAAATCAGACAAAGTGCGATAGTTGTATTTTATGTTTTGAATGATTTTTTTTTTAAGTTGAAGTAGATCATATTTAATGAATAATGTGCAATTTTGAAGTTCTGAAAAAATTTCCTGTATCCTGTAGAAAATGTCAAAGTTCAAGACCACAAATCCCATTTTTCATGAAAATTGAAATGCCAGTATGTTTGGATTGCTATATCTCTGGAAAGCAACAAGATCCCAAAATTCTTTTGTCATAAACTGTTAGTATAACACTACATGCTTAGTAAAATTTACTTGGTTCCATGGGGCATTGTTAATTTTCATTGTTATGTTGCCACAAAATGCAATCAAAATGACATTTTTGTCCGTTTTCTGCACTTATTATCTTGGTTAAGCAATAGTAACCCAAAAGTTGTCTTATAGAATATGAAAGTTTACTATTAGGACATGTAATATAGAACTTTACCGGGATATCGACGCTGTTACCAGATATAATCTGTTAAATATTCAAAAGTTTCAAAATCTGCAACTTTTTAATTAGTCCTATCTCAAAACAGCATCACAGTTGAATAAAATAAAATATATCAGGTAGTAGTAGAACATGTGTACAAAAACATGGAAACGAAAAATAAGTGGGGTCTCATGCTATTTTCAGAAGAAAAAAAATGACAAATGTTACAAAAAGGCAGTGCAATAATCAAGGTTTTCCCCTAGAATGAGAAAGAGAAAAGGGATGTTCCATTTCCTCATAGGGGTAAAACATAGGAAAGGGAAAGGGAAATGGGATAAATCATTTTATTATAGGGAAAAAGCCTGATATTGGCACTGCCTTTTTGTAACGTTTGTCATTCCCCCCCCCCCCCCCTGAAAATAGCATGAGACCCCACTTATTTTTCGTTTCCATGTTTTTGTACACATGTTCAACTACTACCTGATGTATTTTGTTTTATTCAACTGTGAAGCTGTTTTGAGGTAGAACTAATTCAAAAGTTGCAGATTTTGAAACTTTTGAATATTTAACAGATTATAATTAACAATGCCCCATGGAACCAAGTAAAGTTTACTAAGCATGTAGCGTTATACTAACAGTTTATGACAAAATAATTTTGGGATGTTGTTGCTTTCCAGAGATATAGAAATCCAAATGTACTGGCATTTCAATTTTCATGAAAAAAGCGATTCATGATCTTGAACTTTGACATTTTCTACGGGAAACAAGAAATTTTTTCAGGGATTCAAAATTGCACAATATTCATTAAATATGATCTACTTCAACATAAAAAAAGTCAAGCCAATTAAAAAATACAACTATCAAAATATCACTTTTTTGTCTGAATTTCAAAATAATGGCTCTTAAACTAAGTTATATTTTATGTTCATTGAAAATTTCTGAAACATTAAGTGTCCCAAGGATCTCTACTCTACCTAATACATTTTAAATTACGCCATTTTTAAAACGACATTCGAAATTGATATCACCTTTTATATACTTCCAAAATTAGTAAATGTTTGAGGAATTGCTAAGTTATTAAAATAAGTTATGTTATATGATTTTGTAGGTCTCTTTATGTTCATCGAAATACTCAATATTCCAGGAACTTTCCACGGAATGCACAAATAAACGAGATTATATAAATGCTGTACCAATGTTTATGATGTCATAAATTTTCACTTACGTCTTTACCACTCCGGCCGTTTTGTTCAGTCTTCTCGTCTAGTGTTCCCACGGGGTACTGCAAAGAGACGTTTATTGGATAGTTAGTTCGTAAAAGCGATTAACAAAGAATTTATTACTTCAGTTCAACAATTAAATGCTTTGTAATTGAAGAAACATATTAAAACTTTGAAAGGAAATATTTATTAATACCTAATGAATAAAGGCTGAAAAATTTAATGCTATTGCAATAAATAAATTTTACGAATAATGTATAGCTTCCAATTTATCACGTTTTTTTTTGGCCCACTATTTTCGAATAGAAATCTTCGTGTTATTTTATCGAAGAATTTCTGTTATTAAATAAAGCAAACTTTTTTATTCAGAAATAGTGGTAGTAATTAAATTTAAAAAATAAAAAAATCCGACTGCGTAAAAAGCAAACTAATTACATCTCATCAATGTGAAACCATTTTTTATATTACTTACCTATTTTCTTTTATTTAGTTGTATTGATGACTTTTAAGTTGTGTTTAGTTGTTAGATCCTATCTATAAACATTGTTTTGATGAGGTCTATAGATGTCCATGAAGGTTAGAGTTGCAGAAAAATCTGGAGATCCTACCTACACAACTTCCAGGCTGTCTAATAATTAAACGGAGCTTCTGACTGTAAAATATTCAATGAAACATCGTCTTCATTTTGAAAGATCTATCCAATGATATGCCCCTCAATATGGTGTGTAAAAAATTTTTTTTTCGTCTCTACCGCTATTTTGTATTTTACGGCTGCCATTTTGAATCTATAAAAACAATACCTAGCCTATAACCATCGGACGATTAAGACGAATCGATAGAGACCTCATTCATTAAAATTCATCCAGACGTTGGGATGTTTCGAGGGTATAAAGAAATCCACATACCCAGATACGCGTGAAACACATAACCCTTCTTGGCAATCGGGTAAAAAAACAAGAGAGTTGGCAGCTATGATAATGATTTTATAGTACAAGGTGTCCCAAAATTCTTGGGCACATTTTAAAATTCAATATAAAATCAAGTAATTGTCGTACAGGAGTCCGGTTTGTACTAAAATGCTTCTCAGAATCAAAGATTTTCTTCAAACGAATGGAAATAATTAGTTCTAAATTTCGATCACAGATGGTGCTACTTTTCCGTATGTTTTCCTTTAAGCCCTTAAACTACAACTATGTGTGAGACTCGTGATCTTGTATTCGGATCAAAACTGATTTTCACGGGCCTAGCCCGTAGTACATCAGTTAGGCCAAATGTAAATATTACGGGCATGGCCCCTGGTTCAATGATCGAGCCAAATGTAAATTCTTATTACTATTAAAATTTTATAGTAAATATTGTCTTATTTAATAGTCGAAATATCATGATTAAACAAGGCGAAAATCTCTATTAACTTTTAGTGGTAGAAAAAAAGCGTAAAATTTGGCAGCTATGGATTTGCCTAACCATGGAATGGATGGAAGGTTGCGCGATCCAGTTTACGCTTGGGACCCAGGCTGTTGAAACGTAAATCGTAGGTTAAGGGGTTAAACATAATTTTCAGATTAATTTTGATGCTGTTACACAGAAATGACGTCTTCCAGCGCCGGGAGTCATCATTTCTGTGTCGCAGTATCATAATTAATCTGAAAATCAGATTACTAGAAATGATGTTTAAAAGCAAACATATGGTAAAAGTGGCGCCATCTATGATCGAAATTTGGAACTAATTATTTTTATTCGGTTGAAGAAAACTTTTCATCCTGAGAAGCTTTTAGTCCAAGTCTCACTCCTGTAAGACAATTACTTGATTATATATTGGATTTTAAAATGTGACCAGGACAGATAAAGTTGAGAGATAAAGAGGGTTGTAGATAAAGTTGCATTAAATTAAAAATTTTTAAATTAATATTAATATATCCTCAATTTTCAGTTCAAAATTAAGATAAGATTAAATAATAATTAGATAGAAATATTAGATATTTAACAATTAAATGTAATTTATAATTAAGAATTAAATTCCATTAAATTAAAAATTTAATGCAATTAAATATTATCTAGTTTTAATACAAAGGTTATTTAATTAATATGTTTAATTATTTAAACATTTAATACTTCACAGATACCGAAATACAAAAAAGAGATATTTAATATATCAATTTATCTTTTATACCTTTTACTATTAATTTTAATATGATTGTTGTATAAACTAATTTTACATCTGCAACATTTATCCATAGTTATTCAAAAATAAGTTAATTGTAAGGTTACTTCGTAAAAGCCATTAACAAACAACTTATGACTTCGACGTAAGTTCGATGATTAAATGGTTCGAAATTGAAGAAATGTATTAAAACTTTGAAAGGAATTATTTATTATCGCTTTAATAAATAAACCTATTTAATATCATTGGATTAAATAAAGTTAATGAATGATAATTTTATTAATAGATTCTTCAAATTTCAGTAGTTGCAATAGCATTTAAGAATTTAAAACAATCTTAATCTATAATTAATCATTAATGCAAATTTAAAATAAACAGAAGAAACATGTTAAAGCACTAATAGAAAATATTGATTAGCACTTGATAAATAAATGCTCAACAATTTAACCCTTTAATGCCTGAGTTTTCAAAAATCATTTAAAAAATATTTTTCGGCTATATTTTTTTAAGTAAATCATGGGAAAAATACTTAAAAAAATCATATTTTGTTTTAAGTATGGTTTACGGCTAAAAAACTGTTTGTTACTAATCGGCAATAATGGTGTTTAATTGAAAAAATAATTTTCCTTGATAAAATTCTATAATATTAAACACACAGGAATTTTGAGAACTATAATAAGAAATAAATTTTACTTGCTCACTGCAGAACAAAATAGGGTATTTCGCAAGCTTCCAAACAAAACAAAAAGAACATTTATCAACAATTGAAAAAATAAATCTATCTTTATTCTTAAACAGCGCAGGTGTTGCCATCTAAATGTTGAAAATCGATTTAATAATTATTTCAGAATGTATTTTAGTGGCAACATTAGGCATTATAGCTTCAATATTATTCTAATAGTATTTATAAGCCTAAATTGGGTATGTTGCCGAAAGACAACACCCGGCATTTAAGGGTTAAAACAATAAATATCATATACACTGTAAAAAAGATGTAAATCTACAAAACTAGTTTTCATAAAATCTTCAGAAATCTATATGTTTACTAGAATTTTATCTGTATACTGTACAGAAAAAAGATGCAAATCTGCAAAACTAGGTTTGTAAAGCTACACAAATCTGTATGCTTACTAAAATTTTATCTGTAATTCGGGATAATTACATGATTTTTTTTTGTTGCAGTTACATAAAA
Organism: Maratus speciosus; assembly: GCA_963932465.1. NCBI lineage: Eukaryota > Metazoa > Arthropoda > Arachnida > Araneae > Salticidae > Maratus > Maratus speciosus. The sequence goes on from OZ010799.1 coordinate 113,186,714, forward strand.
AGTTCTGGACTTCCCAGTTTCTTAAAAAATTCTTAGTAACCTTGCAGATTTTTTTTTCAGTGCAAACGTGAATGTGTTATTAACCATTTGGAAAAAAGGTTATTGTTCTCTGTCAGGGTAGGAAATCAAAAGCATATCTGAAGGTTTTTATTGGTTTAATCCGCATTTTATTCGTTTTCTGATTGGTCTATACAGTAATCTGTGTTTACCTTTACTTTCAACAGAGATGGATACCTTCTGTTGCCACTATGACAAAAAAGTAATAAAAACTACAAAAAAAAAATAATAACAACTCAGAAACAAATTAAGATACAGCTTTCAAACAAATTGCATTTAAAAGTACATTTTTTTCTATATACGACGATATAAAAAGTAATATTGTGGGATGTTTAAGAAATAAATTTCATTTAAAATTGGCCGCGAGATTTCTTGGAAATCTGACGATGGAAAAGCCTTTTCCGGAACAGCCAATGAAATGCTTGGATAATACGTAAGTTTCAGGTGGATAATATGTACGAGTGGCAGGCGATTTCTGTCGCTTACAATTTTTGCGTGTAATAACACTATTAATATTTAATTCATGGCGTACGTAATGTATGATCAACTCCAAGAATTTAGTAATTATGTCTTACATCAGATCAAAATTTTGTTTGTTTTCTCTTGCAAGAATTTTTATAATAATCCGTTGCGCCACGAAATGTTCTACTCTCGAATGATTAATCCTGATAATGATTGAAAAGCCCGGACGAACCACTATTTGGCTAGTCAGATCATATGCCCGTCAACTAGGTCTAGATGTTTCAACCCGCTACCACGTTTCCCGAGAATGTCGGAACGGAATTCCGGCTCATATTTGACCTTTGCATAAAATAGTTACCTGTATTTTATCACATTTATTAAAATCTTGAACACCCTCCGTTATATCACGCTTTCGGATATACAAGGTGATTCTAAAAAATGCTTACAAAATGATATCGCAAATCAGGCGTACAACAAGAATAAAAAATCACATAGGAACATAGCATCGCAAACCACTTATTTAGTCACAAAAATAGGATGCTTCATCCTAACTCAATTTAGGTTGACGGCCATAACTTTCAGAAAAGTGAAGTATATTATAATAAAACATTTAACAGACATTCTCACCTTTTTTGTAAATGTGATAACACCAAACAAAAGTGGTAGATGTTTGCATTATACACGCCAGCAGTATGCACTTGACGTCCCACATTTTGAACTGTGATTATCAATTCATACGGTGTCACCGATTTTTGAACAACATGTTTTTCCAGTTCTTTTTGTGATGTTAACACATTTCACACAAAACAACGTACATATCGTTACACTTTCATTACAATGTTTTTATTTTTCTCGAAATTAAGATGAAACGCCCTGTATTTATGACGAAATAAGTGGTTTGCGAGCCTATGTTCCTCTGTGATTTTTTGTTTTAGTTGGATGCCTGATTTGCCATGTCATTTTGTAAACTTTTTTTTAATCACCTTGTATAGTACTCTATACTCAACTAGTCTAAAATATAAATGAAATAATATAACTTTGAATTTTTAATGTCGCTTACGCAAGCTTGAGTTACTGGAATTAATCTTGTGTATTTTTTCAGTGCTGGTTTCCCAATTTTACTGCATTACTTTGCTATGCAGTCTAATTCCTTATACTGATTTCGATTGCTAGCGAGTGCGGGCCTGGCGAATGGCTATTGATCACATCCCTTATTAGAATCAATTGTTATCCACCACACACGATGCAACTGAAATCAATAGACACAATAAATGGAATGGCAATGCAGATCAGTCCTGGGAAAACAGCTGGGAAAAACTTTATGCAGCGAAAATCCATAAATACAAGATTTAGGAGAAGATTAAAGGTCTTTGCATTATTGTATATTGGCTAAAGTGTTACATGTTATGTCTCTATTGATTGCGCAAAATCATTGTTGTGTTTTTCATTTAAATTGAAGGGACATTAAAGAAATAAATAGTTTGCTATTTCAATAAGTAAAACAAATAAAATTAAAAAATTCCTTAACATTAGGTAAACCCGTTTTGGCTTATTGATTACACCCCTTATTAGAATCAATTTTTATCCATCACAGACACCGCAATCGAAATCAATAGATACAATACAGTGCGTTAAGAAATTTTAAGGCCACTTTGATTTTGAAAAATGTGAAGTAAATAAGGGTTCTAATTATAGTTTAAACACATGAGATATCAAAATGCAACATATTTATTAATATTAGTTTGCAATAATTTTGAATAATGCAATGAATAAGTATGTTAACACAAATATAAGCAATACTGTTAACAAATTATAAGACCACATGTCTAAAAACAAAAATAATATGTAAATTAACACGATATTGGTCCCCCATTTTCCTTATAACCTCAAACACTCTGTTTTTCATAGAAGTCACCAGGTGATTAAGTACAGATTCAGAAATATTGTGCCATTCTTTTACAATGACTACTTCTAGATCATTGGCAGATAAAAACTGTTTATTATTAGCATAAACTTTGCGATTTAATACGCCCCATTCTAAATGGCATGACAAAACATCAATTTTTTCTATTAAAACTATTGCTGGGTGGATTTAGACACATGGCAAGAAGCATTGTCCTGCTGAAACATCCAGTTAGCACCACCTAAAAAAAGTCTTAACGGTATTAAATGATCATATAACATAGCCTGATATTTCACAGAGTTCATACGCCCCGAAATTCGGGGTAAATCGCGTAATCCATCATGACTAAAAGCTCCCTAAACCATTACTGATACTCTTCCCATTTGTCGACTAAGCTATTGTATCGGTTCCTTCCTCAAATTATGCCAATAGTGTTTATAATCATCCGGACCGCAAGATAAAAAAATTTTTTCATCTAAAAATATCACTTGTTTTAATTTCTTGTCCCATGACATGACATTTTTAGCCCATTTCAGTGTTTCTTCTTTATGATGTTTCATTAACCTTGGTTTTTTTCAACAGTTTAATACATTTTGCATTACTATTTGATTTCAGATTCTTCCAAACTATTACGAGTGAGGTTCTTTTGCTGAAACGGTTCGAAATTTCTCGAGTTGAAAAACCTTTTTGAGTTGATAATCGAAATATTTGTCGATCATACCGTGCTGTCAAAATCTCTTTTCTTCCAGATCATTTAATTTTATTTGAATCCTTTTCTAATTATTTCATTGTGAATGGCAGTTTTAGAATGCTTCATTAATCGAGCTATTTCTCGTTCAGATTTACCAGTAACCTTATAAAACCAAATTTTTCTTGCTTCGGTCACAGACAACTCTTTACCCCGCTGCATCTTCAAATATATCGTAAATAACACTATCTAAAACTGCACCTTTGCTTCTCGGGAATACTTTCACGATATACAAATGCGTACATTTTATAATGATTCTGATGTGACGTATAATATGCTAATTTCCTCAGGTGGTCTTATAATTTTTTAACAGTCCCCTTATTTACGTTTTAAAAAAATGAGAAGATTTTAATAAAATGTAACTTAAATTTTAATGTAGCAATTATAACAGAAAACGTCTACGATCAATTTTAAATACACATGCTAAAAATTTGCATATTGTGTCTTCTTCTTCAGAAGTTCACCAATTCGTTAGTGGTCTTATAATTTCTTAACGCACTATAAAGGGAACAGCAATGCATATCAGTCCTGGGAAAACAGCTGGGAAAAACTTTTTGCAACGAAAATCCCTAAGGTTTAGGAAGAGATTAAAGATATTTGCATTATTGTTTATTGGTTAAAGTGCTACATGTTATGTCTCTGTTATGTCTGTTACGAAAAACCATACTTCTATTTTTATTTAAATTAAAGTGACATTAAAGAAATAAATAGTTTGCTATTTCAATTTGTACAACAAGTAAAATTAAACAATTTCCTTAACATTAGATAAACCCATTCTGACCTTTTAATTACATCCCTTATTGAAATCAATTGCTTTCCACCACACAAACCGCAATCGAAATCAATAGATACAATAAAAGGAACAGCAATGCAGATCAGTCTTGGGAAAACAGCTTGGAAAAACTTTATGCAGCGAAAATCTATAAATATAAGGTTTAGGAGGAGATTTTACAGTATATTGTATGTTGGCTAAAGTGCTACATATTATGTCTCTATTAATCACGCAAAATCATACTTTTGTTTTTTACTTAAATTGAAGTGACATTAAAGAAATAATATTTCGCTATTTCAATAAGTACAACAAGTAAAATTAAAGAATTGCTTTAACATTAGATAAACCCATTTTGACTTATTGATTACATATCTTACTAGAATCAATTGTTACCCAACACACACACTACTGTACTCGAAATCAATAGATACAATAAAAGGAACAGGAATGCAGATCAATTCTGGGAAAACAGCCGGGGAAAACTTTATGCAGCGAAAATCCATAAATATAAGGTTTAGGAGGAGATTAAAGGTCTTTGCATTATTGTATATTGGCTAAAGTGTTACATGCTATGTCTCTATTGATTACGCAAATTCATACCTGTGTTTTTTATTTAAATTGAAGTGACTTTAAAGAAAGAAATAGTTTGCTCTTTCAATAAGTAAAACAAGTAAAATTAAAAGAATGGCATTAACATTAACCTTAGATAAATCTTAGATTATCAATACAACAGGTTTAACACTAATAATAAGGTTTAACATTTCAAATGAAAATCAAATTTCAAAGTAATTGCTTAAAAGGCGCAAAGGCCAACATAGTGAAAAATATTCCAAGCCGGGACTCGAACCCGGGCCACCAGTATAGCGCACTGACGTTCTACCGACTAAACCACTTGGAACGATACCCAGCAAGGTAAATTTCTCACTATTATATGTTGGCAAGGCTACAAACGCAGCACAAGATGGGATATTTATCGTGAGTCACCGACCTGGGGCATACACGGTACATAATTAAATCCAGCATCGATAGAAGTTGTCGGTAGAACGTCAGTGCGCTATACTGATGGCCCGGGTTCAAGTCCCGGCTTGGAATCTTTTTCACTATGTTGGCCTTTGCGCCTTTTTAGCAATTACTTTGAAATTTGATTTTCATTTGAAATATTGTATGCAAGGCGAATGTTTCCCTCTGGAATAATTTCCATGTACTAATAAGGTTTAACATTATTAATATTAATTAACAATAATAAGATTTAACATTATTAACCATAATTAACAATAAGGTTTAACATTAGATAAACCTCAGCATTAGATAAACCTATTTTGACTTATTGATTACATCCCTTATTAGAATCAATTGTTATGCACCACACACACCGCAATCGAAATCAATAGATAGAATAAAAGCAACAGCAATGCAGATAAGTCCTGGGAAATCAGCTGGGAAAAACTTTATGCGGCGAAAACGCATGAATATAAGGTTTAGGAAGAGATTAACAGTCTTTGCAGTATCATACATTGGTTAAACTTCTACATGTTATGTCTCTATCGATTACGCTAAATCATACTTCTGTTTTTCATTTAAATTGAATTGACATTAAAGAAATAAATATTTTGCTCTTGTAATAAGTGAAACAAGTAAAATTAATTGCCTTGACATTAGATGAACTCATTTTTATATAGTGGTCCCTTATTAAAATCAGTTGTTATCTACCACACATCCCGAGGCTCAAAATTTCAAAAAAATTAGAAAATATTTTTTTTTCTTATGTTTATATTCAAATATATCAAATTCGATGCACAGTTTTATTTAAATATATAAACTAAACTTATATAAAAAATATTGGGGATTTTCATTGATATGCAGTTCGCACAGGGCATTTTGAAAAGTTTAAAAAATATTACGGAAAATTCCCCCTTTTTTTTCCCTCAAAAAAAAAAAAAAAAAAAAAAAAAAAACACCTAAATATTTTTTTTTTTTTTTTTTTTTGTGGTAAATGTATGCCATAATGCATATAATGTACCCTTGAATAATATTTAAAGTGAAATTTATGAAAAATAAAAAATTGATTTTAAAGGTCCCTCGTCCCCTTAAGATTGTTAAATTGGATTTTTAACATATTAAAAGGCAAATTTTTGATGAAAATCGATATCGAATTCAGAAAAAAAATGTCTAAAAAATTAATCATTCCAGGGATTAAAAAATCGATGCACAGATTTGTTCGTAATAGAGATTTAAGTGATTAAAATGCAAAATCGAGGAAATACCTAAAAAATTATGACGCATGGAGCATTTTAAAATTTCGGTTTAAAATTTTAATTTTTTAAAAAATCTTAAAACTATAATAAAATTGCAAATTTCTTTTAAGGTGTTCTATATACTTATGGTGAAATGTATGTTTCTGAAAAAATTCATATCTCTATGATAAAAATTAAAAACAAATTCAACGTCCACCGTACCCTTAACTGTATAGTAATAACTGTATGGTAATTCTACTGTAGGGAGAATAATATTTTTACCTATAAGACATGAACAATATATAGACAGGTTCCGTTTTCATACGGTTTGCTGTATTTTTCTGTCCCAATTTAGAAACCACTGTCCCACTTATTTTATTTACCTGTCCCGTTTTTTGTCACACTGCATTTTGCAACATTAACTGAGCCTGACAACATTAGTTATCACTATCAATTATCACTATGAATAGACTTACCGGCTTTAGAACCTTGACAATGAAGTATGTATCGATATTTGCTGATCTCAGCGTCTCTTCGCGAGACATTCCGTCTCCTGGCGTCACTTCAAACTCCCCTTTCAAGAAGCTAAGCGTCTTTTGGGAAATGTGGACTCGTCTAAAAAAAAAAAAAAAAAACATTAATAAAAGAACTCATCAATTATTATGAAAACGTTTAAAATTTTGAGACAATCACCAAGAAGCAAAAATAGTATTATTTCTATACATTTAAATTGCTTAATATGCAAGTCGAGGCAAGTATAATTACAAATTTTAAAACAAGTAAAAATTAAATTTAAAAAATAAAAAAACCCGACTGCGTAAAAAGCGAACTAATTAATTATTTCTCATCAATATGAAACTATTTTTTATATTACTTACCTATTTTTTTTATGTACTTGTATTGATGACTTTTAAGCTGTGTTTAATGTTTATTTCCTATCTATAAACACTGTTTTGATGAGGCCTATAGATGTCTATGAAGGTTAGAGTTGCAGTAAAGCTAGAGATGCTACCTTTGATATCCTTAAATATTACACAACTTCCAGGTTGTGTAATATTTAAACGGAGCTCCTGACTGTAAAATAGTCAATGAAACATCGTTTTCATTTTGAAAGCGTTTTCATATTTGATTTTCGTCCTATCCAATGATATGCCACTCAATAGGGTGCGTAAATTTTTTTTTCGTCTTTACCGCCATTTTGTATTTTACGGCCGCCATTTTAAATTTATAAAAAAATCTAACCTATAACCATCGGACGGTTAAGACGAATCGATAGAGACCCCATTCATTAAAATCCATCCAGCCGTTGGGATGTTTCGACGGTATAAAGAAATCCACATACCCAGATACGCGTCAAACACATAACCCTTCTTGGCAGTCGGTAATAAGACAAATTCACAAAGCATATTTTCGGGAAAAATAAAACTTTGTTAAAATCATCATAAAATACTAAAATAACACATAGGACGCGTTTCGAGGTGTAAATTTTAACAGCCCGTCATAAGCCAAACTAAACACGCATCCGAAAGCAGAGAAGGTCACAAATGATTTTTATTTTTGTGACTTTGTCCGGTGTAGGACACGTGTTTAGTTTGGCTAATGATGGGTTGTTAAAATTTCCAACCCGAAACGCGTCCTGTGTGTTATTTTGTATTTTACAGTGATTTTAATAAAGTTTTATTTTTCTAATTGTGTTTTTCTGCCAGTTTGTTCGGTGCTGTTTCATCTGCATATCTTCGCAGTTTCTACATTATGATAACCAAATAATGTACGGGGACTTCTTGTTTATGCGACTCTTTAAAGATTCAAACCATCATTTTTGAATAAACCGAAATTATCAGTAAATAATAAAATACTTACAAGAACAATTAATCATTCAAACTAATTATGTCATTATCTCACAGTAAATATTTTAGTTATTTCAGAGAGAAGATTTCGGATACAGAAATATTGAGAGTTTGCGATTATCAAGTTAATGATTCCATGGAAAATTTTGGAATGGCAATCCTCCTGATACTATAAAAGGTTCTCATAAAAAATAAACAATCCTAGAGTTTCAATTCATGTAATACTATTTATTGTTCCGTTTGCAAGAATCTATTTTTTATATATGTACTACTTAGTGAGAATAATGTGAATGAAATAAAACTGAGGGTTGATATCTTAAAATATTAAATAAAATGAGTTACAAAATATGACTAGCAGAGAAAGCATTTTTTGAAAGATACTGTATATTTTTAATTTTGCTTTTATAATAGTGGCCAAAATTACGAAAATCTTTTTGAAAAGGTGTATTTTTGAAGTCTGATAGTTCATAAAACCATTTTTCTTTAAATAATACCATAAATGATATACGAATGGAAAGATAATTTGAACAATGTAATGAAACAAATTTTATGAAGAAATGTTCATTAGAACGGCAGTTATAAAGAACAAAAATATGGAAAGATAATCAAAAATGTAATGCAACAAATTTTATGAAGAAATGTTCATTAGAACAGGTTATAAAGAAGAAAAATATGGAAAGCTAATTTAGTCAAAAATGTAATGAAACAAATTTTATGAATAAATATTCATTAGAACAGCAGTGATAAAGAAGCAAATTTAAACATATAGAAAAAATTAGACATACAAAAATTATCTCGACGTCAGTTTTTACTTAGTTGGGTAAAATTTACTTTTAATTATGCCTTACAGCATTTTCCTATGGAGTGAAACAAGTCTTTTACTTATGAAATTGTTATAATGGGATACCAAGATTGAATTATTGCTTCTGTTAATTGGATTTTATTTCTAGGGTCCTTCTGTGCAACAAATTTCTTTAGTCTGCTCCGTAGATCTTCAATTATATTTAGGTCTAGGCTATTCCCATGCAATTCCAACACTGGAATACGATTATCTTGAAACTGCTTTTTGCACACTTAACAACATGACATGGAACTGAATCCTGTTGAAATATAAAGGCTTCATTATCGTGGAAATTATAATGTGCGGAAATCTTCAGTTGGGATTAAAGTACTTCATTTATGTATTTTTGGGCATTCATATTCACATTAATCACACAAATTCTGCGCCACACTTTTTAATATTCTCCAAACCCATACCCATAACTAAATGTTTGACGGTGTGTTTAGTACGATTAGGATGCAAATCTTTGCCGATTCTTTTTACCTATTTTATGCCACCGCTACCAAACATGGAGGTTTTGGTCTCGTCAGACCAAATAACATTATCGAATTGTTTCACTTTCAAGTTAACATAAGTTTCATCCCAGTTTAATATTGAAAACCTTTGTTGGTAAGATAAAAATGACTTTTTTCGTGGAGTTCCAGAACTTAAACAAAACTCTTGTAGTTCGCGCTGAACAATCTTTAAACCTAACATCACATTAGCTTGCTCCATTTCCCCTGTATGCATCCAAGAAGACTTTTTCTCTCACCTACTCACAGTCTTTTAATTATTTACTGAAAGTTATGTTTAAAATGCGATTTTTGACCAGAATTTGCATTTTGTTTTTATTACATTTTATTGAAGCCAAATTCTTTACATTTCCAAACTCATTATTACTGTACTATAAATAAAACCGGGGTTAAAATGATGTAAAAACTACTTGGCAGCTGTGAATGAAACGGAAATGTCAAACGTTTCAGTGCGAAACGAATTTTTAAACTTCATATAGAAACTACCAAAAATTCCCTTCTAGAAATAAAAGAAGGATCAGAACTAAAGTAAAGGCCATGATCTATAAATGCAGTAAATTTCAGATGCACATAACTATAAATAAATTTAGTAAAACATAAATGTAAACTTTAAATGCGTTTTATGAAAAAGTCAGTGAAAATTCCACACGCAAAACATGATTTCTCAGAAAGCTATTGAAATACCACTATGAAATTTCAACTGCAAGTTACTGACACTGTTGTGAAGGCAAGGAACTAAAAATTTAATTTCAGAATAAATACCTTTTGTTTTATAGCTGTTTTCGTGCAACAACAATTATAATTTAAGAAATTGGCATGTAAACAGAAGCGATATGCCCTAAATCATGAAAAATTTATAATATTTCTTAGGTTTTTGTTTATCGCAAAAATTGTCAAAAATTTTACGTGTAGGCAGAAAAATGCATATATATGCGATAGAATTTCCTGCAGAGCGTTTTGCATATTGGGCTAAATTTCATCATAAATTCTTCAATTTACCAAAAAATAATCAATGTATGGACAATTTTTGGCTTTTCTTCCAGGTTTCGAGGCACAATCTTCATAAAAGTAAGTGTAAACTATAATTACATAGATCACCAAAAATCAACATTTATCTACTACCCCGCGGCTTTGCTCGCGTGATAGTGGAAATATGCCAAGTGATATTTATATGTCTAACTTTTATTTTAAAAAATTGTACTTTTAGGAATAATTCAAAAATTACTACTTAAAACACAGTTTAACTAAACCTCATTATTACACTGCATTAGGCAGAAATGAGACTTAAATTAATAAAAAGAACTAAAACTAAATAAGTGATAATTTAGAGAATATTTTAAAGCTTTTATGCTCATTTCATACGTTTATTTCAGTATTCATTTGAAGTTTTGAATAAACCGTTCTTAGTACGCGTTTACATCTAAAAAATAACCATCATCTCAAATTCCAAGCTTCTTGTCTATCGTTCTACCACCTTTCTGGTGGCAGTGGCACTAACATAAAATGCCTATGTTGAAACACAAACTGTTACCATTAATTTGACAACATAGATTTTGAAATCGGTTTGGTATTTCCTAATATTCCATAGAAATGGTAATTCAGAAAGTTTTTAAAGGCTTTTTTTAGAACATTTGTTGTTCCTCCTGGCAACCCGATGTAGTAGTGGCACTGGCATAAAATATAACTTCTGTGGAATCTGAGACTGTCACCATTGATTCGCAACCATTACTTTTGTAATCGGTTTACTATTTCCTGAGATTGCATAGAAATCGTAATTTAGGACTTTTTTTAGTACGCTTTTCGCCTTTTCCCTTTGCTTCACCTCTTTTAGATTTCGAATTTATTTTCGACAGTTCTTAGAGGTCATTTATATGTTACAAGTAACAACCATGTCATATTTAAAGTTTCTAGCCTCTTCAGTATCACAGTGATCGCAATTTAGAACGTTTTTTGCTCCTGCAAATTCCAGGTGATAGTGACACTAACATGCAATAGAGCCTATGTTGAAGCAAAGCTATCATGATCAATTTCCAACCACTACTTTTGAAATCGGTTTGCTACTTTCTGAGTTTGCGTAGAAATCGCCATTTAGAACGTTTTTAGAACACTTTTCGCGCATTATCACCCTTCGTAAATTTCGATTTTTTAAAGAAATGCTCTTAAAGATCATTTGTGTCTTATAACTACCATTCCAAATTTCATGTTTCTAGGCCCTTCAGTAGCACAAAAATCGCATTTTTAGAACGTTTTTTGCTCTTTCACCGCCTTTGGGGTAATGGCACCGACATAAAATATAGCCTATATTGAAGCAAGGGCTGTCACCATCATTTTGACGCCATTATTTTTTAAATTGGTTCGTTACTTCATGAGATTGCGTAAAAATCGCCATTTACAACGTTTTTTAGAACGTTTTTTGCGCATTTTTACCCCCTTTAAATTTCGAAAGTTTTAAGAAATGTTCTTAGAGTTCATTTATGTTTTATAAGCAACTACCATTCCAAATTTCATGTTTCTAGGCCATTCAATAACACAAAAATCGCATTTTTAGAGCGCTTTTTGTTCCTGCACCCCCTTTGGGTTAGTGGCACGGACATAAGATATAGCCTATGTTCTAATTGGACTAACACAATCATTTTGATACCAATACTTTTGAAATCGGTTCGATAGCTCCAGAGATTACCTCAAACAAACAATTTTTACTTCTTTATAATATTAGTATAGATAATTAAATTCTTTTATTAAAAAGTTGTAGCATGTAGTCAGCCATCTTAATCATCATTTGTTGTTGTACATGTTTCTCTGCTTTTACCAGTTTTGTTTTGTAGTCTCCTCATACCGATTGAAACATTTAGAAATCCCTCTTTGGTTAAGAGGCACACCAATTTTCTACCTAATTTCTTCATAACTGTAACGTTCTTCATTTAATAGTATTATTTTACATCATTTTCTTAGTTATCAGTAAACTATTTATGTGATTTCCTTAATTTTCTTATGATTTACATCAAACTGTAATATCAATCCCATAAACCACAGAAAAATGCTCTCCTCACAGCTTCAAATCATGGTAAGATCAGTTGAACCCATGGAGCTATGAATTAGAGGAATAGCCATTTCAATCTTCCACTGTAGAAAGCGTTGAATCCCAAACAACGAGTTATCCCCCCTGTCCTCTGTCCACCATACTTGACTTTGAGCGATAGCAGCTCAATCAGCAGTCTGAAGTTATAGCGCCTAGAATATATAGTGTGGAAATCGGCTATCCCTGTAATACTTAAAAATGCGCTAAAATATTGTATTCCTTAAATGTGCAATGATACTGCTGTAATATGCAGATCACAGCGACATCTGCAGAATATTTTCTACAACTGCAAGAAATTGCTAGTCTATACAATGTAATACTAGTAATACGAAAATCCCGCAGATGTCGCTGCGATCGACACTTGGGAGTTTAGCAGTATCATCGCACATTTAAGGGATACAAATTTTTAGCACTGTTTGGATAGCATATTTCTACACTGGGTATTTGGATGCTCGCCAAACTTCAGTGATGAGTTCGAAAGAATTAGTTATTATTGAATTTCACAAAATTTATTTTACATACTTTGAAACAAAAACATGGGATATTTCAAAGATGTTGAATTTACAATACATACAAATACACATAATAAAAATGTGGTTTACCATGAAGATGGATCGCCGCTCGCTATTTCATCAAAAAATGAACCTGATATTTATGCTCTTTGGGCTACTTTAATATTCGCCATATTACTTCATCAGATGGACGAAGATTCTTCTTAAAAACTTTTTATAGCCATAAACTACAAAAAACATCAACATATTTCCAAGGAACTTCATTTTGAACTCCATTAAAAAGCAGGTGCCAACTTTTATTTACTAAAGTTTTGATCTCTTTTCGTTAGATAAAATAAATGCAACAAAAGGGAAAAGAAAAAAACTCTAGCAATTAGCCGCATTTTAAAAATAAACAAGTTGGAAATTGCTCGTCAAACGTGGCTAATGAGGTGCGTTCGTACTATAACTAGTTTTATAATTATTTTTTGCACCCCATATTGTACTGAATGTATAATTTTTTGCACTTCATAAAGTGCATAGTCTGTAACATCATTAAAATGCACTTCCAATAATTTTTTCCCATTCCCCGTAATGTAAAGAAAAACTTTTGACTGTCCCTGTAATTAAACTATGCATCCGATTTTCATAAAATTTGAAATGGCTCGACAAAATTTTGCAACAATCGTATATTTAAAATTTCAGACCATTCGATTGGGTAGTTTTTGCTCTGTTACATGCGGACAGACAGACGGACGGACTGAACGACGACTATAGGTGCTACGTATTTATATAATTACGAACGCACCTAAAAAACATCACAGCGGCATTGCCAAAAGCCGTGTTTATAAATAAAGTATTATTTTACCGATTCCTAACACTAGGTATTCTAGGCGCTGTACTGAAGTGGAAGACAGAGATAAATATGAAGGGGGTAGAAACAGCTTCAAGTGACGTCATTTATGTCTACTACTCTTCTTCATATCTCCATGGATGAATCCTATGGAGGATATTCCATCTCCGTTTTGATCACGTGGTTAAGGTAAAAATTTCTAGCGTAAAGAAGGGAAGGCTCCGTAGACATGTAATGTAAATCGCCGCTAGCCAATGAAACAGTTCATGAGGCAAAGCAGCAGTATCTTCCTTCTTATCAGTTAGAAGTTCCTTGTGTAAATTACCGGTATCACGTGACTTTTCTCAGCCTCGAACCCATATTTGGAATATCCTCCATTGTTACATGATGGACTCACTGCCAAAACAGAATGCACTCGATTGGCTCTCTAAATACTCACGCTCATTGGTTGCATTGAAATAAAGGAAAGGTACTTCATGTTTACTTAAGCAAGTTGTGTTTCTTTTTTTGTTTATTTATCTGTAACTTTTGATTAAATACTAATATCAAAATACTCAATAATTGCTATAAGTGATCACTTATTGCAATTATTGAGTATTTTGATGTGGTTTTTATACATAGTTTATAAATACTAATAGTTGAAAAAAAAATTCATTACATTCATAATTAAATTGTCTTTCCACTGATATAAAATTTTATGATATTACTTAAACAGAAAGTGGTGTTATGAGCTACCCGACCTCAAAAATACATTTTTTTCAAAAACATTTCCGTAATTTCGACCACTACTGTATTGTTACTGTACTGTGTTGTTATTGCACTTTTTATCCATCTAAAAACCTTATGTAATACTGATCTTCAGTGACGTTTCAGAAATCTTATGCTCACTGCATCGCATCAGTTTTCTGCTTTTTCTGCAACTTTTCAGAGGTTTCTTTTCTTATGCTTCAAGAACATGCCAAAATAAATATCTGTTGTTTTTTCCCATATGAGTTTTGTATTCAGAACATCTGATTTAAACAAAAGAATTATATTGCTTGCGTTGTAAAAGCTTGTATCTAGCATACGATATATAGGAAAATATCATGTATTCTTTTGAACAAATTTGAAGGAAAAAAAAACATTTAAACTGTTTTACAATATATATGTATTTTAACCCTTCGGAATCGTATTTGTTTTCCCACTTTTGAAAAAAAAAACTACTTTTACGTTGATAATTATTAAAATTAGGTATTAAAATCATAAAAGTTAACATTTACTGAAATTTAACGAATATGTCATTTACTGAAATCTAAGAAATATAATTATTTTACAACTATTCGTAAAACAATAGGCTAAAAAATCTTTCTGAAGACGTTATAAACCGGGAGGTGGCGGCACAGACAATCACCTCATCGAATTGACGGTTGAAATTCCAGAATTAGTTAAAACTCGATTCGCATATTAAAACGCAATCGTTCCGCCAAATCATGTCTTGCTGGAAAACACCCGAAAACCCGATTTTCGGGGTTGACTCGTAGGTTTTCCATTTGTTTTCTTGCACCCAGAGATATTAAAACATGGATGATTGGGAGCAAGAAAACACAATGGTAAACCTACAAGTCAACCGCTAAAATCAGGTTTTCAGATGTTTTCCGCCAAGATATGACTTGGCAAACTGATTGCTTTTTAATATGCGAATCGAGTTTTAACTAATTCTGGAATTTCAGCCGTGAACTTGATGAGGTGATTGTCTGTGCTACCACCTCCCGGTTTATTAGCAAAATGTCATTTTATAACAGGATTAAAGAACACATAAGAACTATCTTGTATTTTTTATGTTTTATCATAAATTATGCGTTAGGAAAAGTGATAATAACACTAGAATAGACATATTTTAATATTACTACATGGAGATAGTAGCAGAAATAGTTGTTAGGGGAAAATAATACCCAAATGAAACAACATGTCATATAAATAGGACGCCAGATCCACAACGTGTTAATATATGTTAACTGATCTACCAGATTAGAAACTTTTGTTAAAATAATACCCAACGGTATTACATTGGGTATTATAGTGAAAAATAATACCCAATGGAAAAAGATGTCCTATAAATAGGACGCCAGATTCGCAACGTGCTAATATATGTTGACTCATCAATCAGATTAGAAACTTTTGTCAAAATAATAGTTAAAGGTATTACATTGGGTATTATTTGGCAAAATAATACCCAATGAAAAAACTTGTCCTATAAATATGATGCTAGATCCGCAATGGGTTAATACTTGTTAACTCATGTATCAGACTGCATACATTTTTAATGAATGCGCCCATTTCTATAATTTTCCTTCTTTGAATTGGAATACGGTCCTATTACTATATTCTCATGCACATTCTATTAGGATTAGGATGTAAAATAGACAAGTAAAAATTAAATTTAAAAAATCAAAAAACCCGATTGCGTAAAAAGCGAACTAATTAATTATTTCTCATCAATGTAAAACTATTTTTTACATTACTTACCTATTTTTTTTATTTACTTGTATTGATGACTTTTAAGTTGTGTTTATAATTGTTAGTTCCTATCTATAAACACTGTTTTGATGAGGCCTATGGATGTCTATGACGTTTAGAGTTTCAGTAAAGCTAGAGATCCTACCTACACAGCTTCCAGGTACTGTAATATTTAAATGGAGATTCTGACTGTAAAATAGTCAATGAAACATCGTCTTCATTTTGAAAGACCTATCGAATAATATGTCACTCAATAGGGTGCGTAAAATTTTTTTTTGTCTCTACCGCCATTTTGTACTTTACGGCCGCAATTTTAAATTTATAAAAACAAAACCTAGCCTATAACCATAGGATGGTTAAAACGAATCGATAGAGATCACATTCATTAAAATCCATCCATCCGTTGGGATGTTTCGAGGATATAAAGAAATCCACACATCTAGATACGCGTGAAACACATAACCCTTCTTGGCAGTAGGGTAAAAAGGCAGGCATAACTCTCAATTTATCTAGCAATTGAGAAACTACTCTAGCCATGCGGAGAAACGTGAACGCTAATGTTAACTTATGAGAGAAACCGTTACAGATTTCTCGCTTGCATTTTAATATTTTTAAATGATTTTTTTGCACAGGACACCCTAGATTGATATTTATTGTTGTGTGTTTGTACTTTTTTTATTTTGGTTACAGTTTTTTTTTAATATGAGGGTAATTTTAGAACCGGTTCCAACCGGTTTCAAAAGTGAAAGTGTCAGCATATAAAAAAACTGTAACTAAAATCGGAAAAGTACAAACTCACAACAGATATTAACCTCATGTACAGCATCTAGAATATAATGTGTGGAAATCGGCTATCCAAGTAATACTTTACAAGGTGCTAAAATATTGGATACCTAAAATGTCAAATGATGCGGAAATCCAAGGAGTCGATTACAGCGACATCTGCAGGGTATTTTCTAAAACTCCGAGACCATTTGCTCTAGACGCTGTATTAATACGATGCTTACTTTGAAATTTGAAAATATATCGCAGATGTCGCTACGATCGGCTCCCTGGATTTCAGCATCATTGCACATTTAAGGGATACAACTTTTTAGCGCTGTTTGGATCCAAGTAAATTTCCACACTATATATTCTAAACGCTGTACCCCAGGTGTTCTATGAGCTAGCTCTGCATTTCGTAAACTAATATTTGTAAGAAAGGTGTTCGTAATATACGAACGTTCAGTCTGATTGTGGAAGTGTTATCATTCTAACTAACTTTGGCTGCGGAAATGGACATTCATCTCTGATCAAAGTACTGGTACTCTAATTTTTCGAGTATCGATTGAGCGGTGGCGGAAAGAGAGTTTTTGAAGAAGAACACATTTTATTCAAATCTAGATTTAGCAGGAGGCTATTCTGAGAGTATTTAAGAAGGCGACATCTCTAAATGAGTCGGTATTTGTTAAGAAAAGTTATTATGATAGGTTTAATAGTAAATTCTCACTATTCGCTGATAATTCACCTGTTGTTAAGTTTTAAACTGCAGGAAGAAAGATTGACGTCCCCTGCAAACACCGACTATTAGAAATTTCACCTTTTTAGGTACTATCAGAATCGTGGCCACATGCTAAATCTACCTTCTGGATCCATGGAATCCAATAACGTAACATTTGAAATATTGGTACAGTCGAACCTCGTTATCCCGGCACTCTAATGACCAAAGTGTCGTCATAAGCGGAGTATCGCGGTAACCGGAGTTGGAGAAAAATATATTTATAAAAAGCTGTATTTTTAATTAATTTAAGAAAATTTTAAATTCATTACTGTTCTTGCAGTTTTAACCAATAAAACAGTATTATTAAACAAAATAAACACAAAAACAAAACTGAAAAGAATAAAAATCAGATTTATGATGACTTGTTTTTTTTTTTTTTTTTTTTTTTTTATTGTTACATGAAATATTGATGAATTAAGGTTTGCTTATTCCTAGATGTGCTTCCTACAAACCTTTTTTCAGTATTATACAATGAATTGTAATCAATATTCGTTGTTTCAGAAATGCATGTTAGATAATTTCTGATCATTTCAATGCAATGCTTCGGTTTTAGTCGGATGAAAAATTCCTTGTAACCACAAGAAAGTTGTCACCTGACCAGAACAAAAAGACCGCAAGTAGACTGATATGTCTATCTGGAACTCAAGTGTGTGGGTTTATTTATTCAGTAAGGGATTGAAGTAAAATTTCTCATTTATCTCAATGGGTATTTTAGACAGATGTTTCTTACCGCTTAATTTCTGTACTTATAAGATGGATTATGAAAAATGGAAAATTTTCTTAAACCGTCGGGATATCCGGAGTTGAAAATTATTCAATGACGTAAAATCCGGAGCTTATTTACATTAAAATCATATGCAGAAAATCGAGACTTTGAAAACCTGACGTGATAAGCGGAGTGACGTGAAAACCGGATGTCGGGATAACGAGGTCCGTGTGTAATTATAAAACAGATAAACAATTTGTAAAAATATACTAATATTAATTGCTAAAAGTCGTAAATTAAAATTTTAAAAACAATAAAAATAGGTTTATTCGACTGTTTGCATGTTCCGACTCTACCTGAGCCATTTTCACAACAAATAAATAATATAAACATCCAAGTAAAAAAACAAAAAAACCCGTGCATAATATGAAAAAATACGTGGAAAATTTAATGATGGCGTTTCATCGACAGTGTAATCTTAGAATATTTTTATTTATTTGTTTTGAAATGACTCATAAAGAGTCGAAACATTGAAACACTCTAATAAACTTATTTTTACTATTTTTAAAGTTTTAATTTACACTTTTTAGCAATTAAAATTAGTATATTGAAATATTGGTATTTTAAGTTTTCTTATATGTCGTCTTTTACCATTTGTATCTCATGATGCCTTATTCAGTTGAAGTTGGTAATTTGGTCTGTCGATATTTTGGTTTGAGAGGTTTTTTTCGCGAAGTCCACAATGTTGTTTTTCGTGCTACCAGTCGAAAATAATTGTCTTTTTTATTAAACGAATATTATTCATACCTGAAGTTACTGAAGCCGTAGGACTAAAATCTTGTCTGAGGTAAATTTAAGAAGTTAAGGTTAGGAAGTTAAACGTCTTGATCTCACCACCATCATTATTCATTGATTTTTGGTTAAATGTAACTCGGATTTGCGGTCATTTAGGTTAGAATCACAAATTGTGGAGACGAGTTCTTCAGACTTTGATTGCTACGGAATTTGAGTAAATTGCTAAAGTAGACTTTAATACTAGAAAATACTCATTGGATTGGATAGCGCATGCGATTTTTTTTTTTTTTGACATTGGGATTAATTAGAACTTCAATTCAAAACCTCTGTAATAGATCACAAACATAAAATTACCATGTAATAATGAGTGGTCTAACATTGATGACGTAACAACGTTTTAGACATTGTTTTAAAAAGTAGAACCACCCTTAGGTTATTTGAAATAGGGAATTTTTTAAATAATTTGTTACTTCAGGGGACTAGCTAATTCGTAAATCAAATATAAATAAAATTAAATTAGATTCGTACTTGAGGAGTTCACAGCCATAGTATATCATGTACATTTTGAAAAAAGAAAATGCGATAGTCCATTTAGAAGGTGCATAAAATCTGTTTTATCCACTCCCACAATGAACCAAATCTGTTTTCACATACTTTCTCATATATGTCATCTATTTACAGACTTGGTTTACTGTGGGAGTGAATAAAGCAGATTTTATGTACCTTCTAAATGGACTATTTCCTTTTTTTCAAAATGGACTTGGTCTACTATAGTTTTGAGCCCCTCAATTGTAAAATGCTATTGCTACAATTTATGTGCAATGCATTATTTTAGTTTTTCTCTTTTTATGAAATTATTTCAATTGCTAAGAAACACAAATTTATGCCAAAATTAATTACGCATAGCGTTTTTATTCTATCTTCAAAAACAAGCTTTTTAAACCCAAGGGATAAACTTGTTACACTGTAAAATCTTTCCTTCAAACTTGTGACACAAAACAAAATCTAAAGAAACAAACTAGTTACACTGTAAACAATTGTTGTTAAACTTGAAATACGCAAAAAAAAGAACTTTTCAATCATTTGCAGATCTACGATTTGGTGATAAAGAGAAACAAAATAACCCACTGACATGCAAAAGATAGGTTCATCTCGTAAATATTTGTATGTATTTATCAGGGACATTTTTAAAAGCTCAAATGACTATGCAGACCCTTTTAATGGGAAAGGAAAAAGTTTTATTACAATTTTTTTAAAATATTTATAGTATTTATTCAATGTTTTATATGCTATTTAGGTTCAGTGCAATTGTTACTGATCTTTATTTGGTGGCTGAACGTGATTATTTATTACATTTTTAGTATTTTTTCTACATTTCATCTATTTTTTTTCAGACAGAGTCGGTATAATTTTGGTTTCGATATATGTTTATGTTAAAGGTATAAGGATTTATAAAATGTAAAAAAAATATTCGTACCTCAATTTGCTTTTAATTAAGATGAAATTCGTATAATTAGAAAATCATTCTGTGTGTTGTTGATGAATTAATTACATTTTATTTTATATGAAAATAAAAATTTTTGGTCAGAGGCACCGAAAGCCAATTTGGGCCACGCGTATAATTAATTAATAATTATGTATATCAAGTAGATACATATAATTAATTAATGATTATGGTTACTTCTGTATGTATTAATTATTTAAAAAATTTTGGGGAAATTTTTGTTTTCGTTTTCGGTCAAAAAAAAGGAAGATAACTGAAATTCGGTTTCGATTTCGGTCTTAAAAACTTGTTTCGTTCTTTCCTTAACGAGAACAATGTTTTGGGTCACTTTACCTTCAAAAGTACCCCCTGAAGACATCCAACCTATAGCCATATGCCTTCATCTGGACAATGTATATCATAATGCCATCCCATCCCTTTAATATCTTATTTTTAAACATGTAACGTGGCATGTAAAAAAGCATTTAGAATCGCAACGCTGGCAACGCATTACTCTTTCAACAGATAAAAAAAAAATCATTAAATGGTATTACTTCAAAATAAAAATGTTTTATAAAATCAAATCTTGAAGGTTTAAAATAACAGTTAATAACAAAGTGTTAATTTTTTGAGCAGTATACCCCAGTTTTGTCTCTGTAGGAATCATGTTTACTAATTATTTTTTCTTTATACTTTTTCACGTTTTTATAATGACTTATCATTCTATTAAAAGATAATTGGCAACACTGAAAGAAATAAAAAAATTGAAGAAATGCGATTTTAATAAAACTGAATGTTTCTTTTTGTTCCCGAAACTGTGTGAAAAAGAAAAACTTAAAAGTATTTTCAAATGTAATTTTCATTTTAAATCACGCTATTTAATTAATATTTAAGAATAAATATATATTGCAGAATATTTTAATTTAAATTATATAAATGTAACTTCAGTAGTGTATTTTAAATTCTGTAATGCATTATACAAACCAACGTTCTTGTATTCATTAAACTGGAAAATATATCTTTAATATATTACAAGAATTTTTTAATTTTGTGTTCCTGCAAAAACACTATAAGATCTTATATTGAGGAAGTTATAGTTACAGTGACTGATGCGATATTATTTTTTTTACTCGTTTTTACAATTTTGTATCTAATTTCAGCTATTTAGTAAATATTACTTACTTCTCTTTTAAAATATTTTCACAGGAGTTTATCACCAATGTAAAAAGATAATTAAGTACAAGAAAGAAATGAGAAATTGAGGAAACCACACGTAATTTTATTCCAAACGTAATTTAACAAGATAAAATGCTATAACCAAAATGGCATTTTCAGTTTCATGCTTTTTAATGAACAATTTACAAGAAATATGCGTTGAAGAACATTTTAATTTAAATTTCAGTTAAGGAAATGTTCATTACATCTTTCTCAGAAACAGAGAAAAAAAAATACATAATTTGAAACTTTCTCTTAAAGCAGAATATTACAACCATTTTCTAAGTTTTTAATTTCTACAGCAGTCTGATAAAGTAAAATCTCTTGAGGGAGTTAAGATTACAGTTAATGACGCGCATTTACTTTTTAAAGCGATTTTACAATTTCGTATCTTCTTTCACATGTTTACTAAACATGATTTATTTCCATTTTTTAAAATCGTTTCATAGTATCTTATTAGCCATTTAAAAGATAATTAGCTTCAAGAAATAAATGATAAAACAATGTTTTAATGAAAATAAACGTTATTTTTCTTTTATCAAAGACACAATTTAAAAAGTAAAGAATCAATTTTTAGTTTGAAGCATGCTTTTAAACTGTGATTTTAGGAGAAATATATGCTGCAAAACACTTTAATTTAAATTTTATTTACTGAAACGTTAATTAAAAAGTATATCTTTCTCGTAAACAGAGAAAAATTCTAAAAACTGAACAATCTGTCTATAAAAGCTGAATATTACGACAATTTTCTGTTTTTAATTTTTACAGCAGCCTGATAAAGTGAACTCTTGAAGGAGTTAAAATTGCAGTTGATGACACAGCATTATTTTTTTTCACAGCTGTCTCTATTAAAATTTCGTGAGGCAAATTATTTACTAAACATAATTTCATTTAAAAAAAGTCTTTTCAGAGTATCTTCAAACTCATTTAAAAGATAATTAACTACACGAAACAAATAAAAAAACTAAGCATAACAAAATTTAATAAAACTGAATGTAATTCCTAAAACATCATGAAAAATCAAATCCTAAAGGGTTAAATTACAGTTAATGACAAGGCATTTTTATTCAACAAGATACCATAGTTTCGTCTGTATAAGAATCCTGTTTATAAAATAGAATTTCATTCCAGTTTTTCACCTTTTCAGAGTGTCACACCAATCTTTTAAAAGATAATTAGTTACAAGAAAGAAATGAAAAATTAGGGAAATGAGATTGTAATAAAAGTAGACGTGATTGTTCCCGACATTGTGTAAAAAGAGAAAAATATATTTTCAAAATATAATTTTTATTTTGAAGTATGCTGTTTAACCACAATTTTAGAAGATATTTATTTTGCAAAGTATTTTAATTTTAATTATGTGTTGCAACTACAGTAGTGCATTTTAATTTCTGTAAAGCATTATATAAATTTATAACAATGAAATTTTTTTTATTTAATTTAAGAATTTATCTTTAATTGATGAATATTAGGAAAATTTTGTAATTTTTATTTCATCATCAGCTCAATAAGTTATAGTATTGGGGACGTTACAATCGCAGTTAGGAATACGGCATTATTTTTACAAGAATTTTCGCAATTTAGTCCCTATACTATGTACTCTTTACTAAATATAACTTCTTTCCTCTTTTACGAGGTCTGTCTGATAAGTGTCCGACCTTGATTTTTTTCCGAGCGCAGCAGTGATTCTAAGATGGCGCCACTGTGCTCATTGGAAGGAGATAGTTTGATGCGCATGTCCTTCAGGCTCAAACACGATGATAAAAATTAGCGCCAACCCGACCCGAACGAGGAGCAAAGGAACGCTGGACGGTAAAATCGGGTTACGCAACCTGATGCAGGAGGCTTATTTACCTCAATCTTTGCAATGGAGAATAATTTTTATTAAAGAAGTATTTTACTTTATTTTATAAAGTTTAAATTAATTGACAGAACAATAGAAAAGAAATAAAAATAAAAGCAACAATTTACAACATATATATAGAAAATTCTTCCTTTTTTTCCGGCTACAAAGAAAAAATTTTTGTTGTTGATCAAAAGTTTTTTAGTTTTCACATTAAAGAAAAAATAAAAGATAAAATAAATAACACGTTTCTTATAAAAAGTGCTACTTAATGAAAAAATCAAGTAGAATACCTTTTTATAACAATTTTTATCGCCTTAAAATCCTTTAAAGTAGTATTTAAACTAACCCTGGAGAAATTTAATAAATAAGGCATATTTTCTAAATACTCAAGCACATACGCCTGCAGGGGTTCATTCAGTTCAAAACAGCACTTTTATTTGTGCTTATTAATTTTCTTTAAAAAAAAAATCATGGCGGCAAACATAGTAATTATATTTCTTTGAGGAGATTTATCAGCTTTTCTGCTGATGGGAAGTTTGTTAGATCAAAAATGCCAGAAATTACACAAAGAATTTAAATTAAAATGTAACGAAATATGATGCTTTGATCTGAAGTGACAAAAATAATTTCAAGAATTGAATAAATAACAGGATTTAATCGTAATTTAAAGCTAATTGTTTTTTACTTCAGATAAAAATTGCTTAATGTTTGTTTCTTTAAATTATTAACTGAAGTCGGACATTTTTAGAGAGTCAAATTTTTAATTAAAAATAAATAAGTAAATAATAAGAATAACAATAAATAATAATAAAAAGGAAGAAATCATAAATAAGAAAAAAAAAAAGAAATGAATAAGAAAATAAAATGAATATAAAAAAAACAAATAAATAAGAAAATAAAATTAATAAAAAATAAAATTAATAAACGTCAAATAAAAAATAAAATGAATGAAATAATAATCAAGAAATGAAACTATTAAAGGAATCAGAAACTACACCAACAATTAAACCGGAATATATTTTATTCATCATATACAAATAAATAATTAAACAAAACAATGGTTAATAAAGCACTTAATTTTAAATCATTTAAAAAATTTAACCTATGAAACGCAAAGAAAAGTAACAAAAAGGTAATTGCTTATTACTAATTAAAAGATAAATCTCGATAAATTAATCTCATTAAATTAATAAAATAAATAAATATCTTTAATGAAAACTGGAATATTATCATTTTAATTGCAACATTTTAAATACTAGAATTAAAAAACTATTTTATTTTATGTTTGTTAATTTTTGGTTTAAAAATTTAACGCATCATTGATCAAACGAACTTCGCTTTAAATGTTTAATTTGCAGAAAATAAATTACATTATCTTGCACCGAAAGACAACATATAAAATGCAGAATGACGGAATATCATTTTCTGATTTTTCTGATGTTATTATTCCCTTATCAGAGTTATTAAAAATTAACCCTGAGGCAATTACATAAAAAATGCACATTTCGTGTGTAAACTGTTTTGCTTACACAGGGTTTCTACATTAAAATACTGTACTTTTATTACTTTCCGAACGGTAGTGTAAGAAAAACATTGTAAATATATCGGGTGTCCTAAAATGGACTGACTGTTTTTAAAATTCAATAACTTGTAAATCGTTAGAGCTAGTACAAAAATTCTTGTAACAGGTTTTGTAAAATGCCAGGAGATTTTTTTTAAATTGTAATTCCCTATTTTTGTTCCAAATAGAAGCAATAGATGGCGCTGCAAGCAATAGGCGCTCAATTGAGGCCTAAACCAAAACTACGCAGCATTGATGCGGATGAAGGGGGTTAAATATATGAAGTGGGCATTCGCTAATACAATCGTTTTCTTGGGGGTCCACTCCATATATTTAACCTCCTTCTTTCGTATCAACCCTGGATGGTTTCGGTTCTGATCTCCATTGAGCACCTATTACTGGCATAACCATCTGTCGCCGCCACTTGGAATTAAAAATCAGGAATCTTAGTAACAGAAGTCCTGACACCTGACATAATACTCTTAGAATAAATTTTTAATAGCTTTCACCATTTACAAGTTATTAACTGTTTAAATCAGTCAGCCCATTTTAGGACAACCGTTATATATATAACTTTGTTTTGGCAACATGTGCTGATGATCTCCAATGTTTGTATTATATTATGCCTCATGCTAAAATATTATGGATTTCAATTTTTTTCCCTCTATCTTTTTAAATCTTGTTTTATTTTGAATTTAAACGGTGTTCAATGATTTATTTATCTGTTTCATGTGTGTGGTAGTACCATATTCATATTCTTTAGCTAATTTATGGCTAATATGAAGATGAAACCCCACATTTTATTTGTGGAACTTTAGGTATTTGGGACCCGACGATTCTGTCTAAGTTCTACAAATTTCCATTATTCCATTTCTGCTATTCAAATGTGAGTGTGTGCGTGTGTGTGTGGAGCGCATATTTAAGCGTCCCCATTTAATGTCTGGAAATGGCAATAGTACACAGAAACCACATGACCAGATGTCAGCACATACATCATAAAGAACATTATCGTCCGATGCTTATACTATACCGCAGAGAGAGATGGATTAGAACTTGAGCGGAAAGCAAAAGATATAGACGATGACGCGATAAAATGAACTAGACTGTTCTTCTTTTATATGACGTGCTGAGCTCGGTGTTAGAAGACTAATTTTGTCAATTATTTTTAAGATGTGAAACAATTATTTGTATATAGCTCCTGTACATATTTTTACATTTTTTAATGTAATACTTAAATAAGTTAAACAGTGTCTTATTCTTCGTGATGTGTCAGTACCAGTTACCATATACGGTGCCTTTGCTGTGGTATGTTTTTGACGATTTCAGCGATAGCCATATCTGAAGAACGAATAGATTGACATTTAATTTTGGTTGCAGAAGATTTTATTTATATAAAAAAAAGTTCTGTGATGGCCACAATATGCTAGTTTTTCTATGACTTATCGCACACATGACTCTCTAACCAAACTCCATGTTAATATGTACAATACAATACAATTACCAAGCAGAATTACTTACAAAACCTTTGAAATCTATTTAGAAGATATTAAGTTATAAATGACATTGTTTTTCCGTGATCGGAGATCAATTCATAAAATAGATAATAACACTAAAATGGGAGGATTGCATTTTGTGCTGATATATCAGGATATAAAAGGACAACGTTAGACATCACAAATTGTCAAATTGTGTATACAAAAGGCTGCATACAGCTGTTTCGGAGCTTCTAAAGCTCCATCATCAATGCAAAGTTTAAAGTTAATCTTTCAACCTAAAATAGCGAGAGAGACGCAACTCGCAGCTCGTGGCCAAGGCGAAATGGTGGTGAGCGTTGAAAAACCACAACGGAGTCAATCGTTCCCGTGCACTGGAGGAGGCCTTTAAAAATCTGCTTGGGCAGCATAAAACTAATGTTAAAATTTGTGGCATTAAACTCTCAGCTATTGATAATCATTGTTCGTCTAACAATCACAATTTTAATTCTATTAGGTTAAATAATTTAGAAATGATTAAAAATTTACGATCTAAATTTTTGTGAAGCTTATCAAATATGGAAGAAATCTAATAGCTTTGTTAATGATATGTCCAGTACTCCCATTTTTTCTAAAGTCTGGCTGCCATTTCTTAATTTCCTCTCTTCCCTTCTTTCCCTTTTCTCTTTGCTGCTTAAACTCTTCCAGAATGTCCAAGTGTCTCTTTGGTCTACTCATGTGAGCAGGAACATTTGACTCCGCTGTTGTTTTTCAACACGCACCGCCATTTCGCCATTGACCGCAAATTGGGAGTTGCATCTGTCTCGCTCCCATATTTTTAGGTTATAAACATTGATTTTAAACCTTACACTGATGACGGAACTTTGGAAGCTCCGAAACAGCTGTATGCAACCTTTTCTATATACAATTTTACAATTTGTGCTACTTAAGGTTGTCCTTTTATTTCTTGATGGGTAATAACATACTTTTTTCGAAAGGGAAAATCACAACGAATAATGAGAAATGCTATATAGTCATAATCAACGACTTAAGAAATCACTACGAGATGGTTTATTTCCATTATCTAACATTAATGACATATGAAGTACAAAAAATAGAAACACATAAATATAAAATGCGCAAGATCTTTTGAAAGAACGCTGTCTTTCTTCATCAGGCGTAAAGAAGACGTGTTACCACTTCGCAAGCAGGAGCAAGACGGGGTGACATCACGTATTCTTTGCACCTGATGAAGAAAGACAAAGATCTTTCAAAAGACCTTGTGCATTTCTTATTTTGATAGTGATATTAAGAAGGTTTTGTCTTTAATTGCGCATCGCACAAGTTTGCCTATATTTTACTGTCATAAATAACATGATGTTCTTCTGGTAATTCAAAACATTAAGTAACTCTGTCGCTTAATGAAAGTAAACACGATAAGACTAGTTTTAAAGAATTTTCATTTATGTTAAAAACGGAAGTTTGTTTAATCAAAAATACTTAATTTTAATTAAAAAAAAGAAAAATTATGATTATCTTTTGCATTTTAAATAATGATTTTTTTTTTATAACAAAAACATTTCTTAAGCGGATTGTGTTTTTCTTGACTTCAAATACTTTATAAATTTGACTTTTTATGAAAGATAAGAAGATCAAACACAATTTATAAATTATTGAATTAATTTTATTTACATTCTGTAGCTGCCAAATATTGCTACAAGGAAAACAAAAAGTAACGTAGTGATAATTAAAGATTGTGTTTTTTCATCAACAACTAAAAAGTTTAAACAGGATTTATCAAAGAAACTTCAATTCTGAAGTTAAATATTTCAGAAAATACGTTTCTTTATTAATAAATATCACTCAAAACATTACTTAAAAACATTACATAAAACGTAGAATCTGTTTAATTATTTTAAAATCTTTTAAGAAGCATAAAAAAACCTCGAGTATTTAAATAATCATCACATATATTAAAGATACAGAAACAACTGTGCCTTTAGGGATTTCTTAACTTTTCAACATGCATTATATTTTCGTTTATTCGTTTGTGTTTTTAAGAATAAAAAATAATATTATTTTTCAAAAGAGAATTATTTTTATGCTAATGAAGGGAATTTGTTTCATTAAAAAAAAGGTTGAAACTGTAGGTAAAGAAAAACTTAAATTAAAATTAAATTAATCTAATGATTTGAAACCAAAATTATAATAATAAGAAGAAAGGAAGAAATAGCATGCTTCAGGTATAGTTAAAGATCCAGATTTCAACATGACAGAAATATTTTTTCTTTACTTGATGTTTTGTCATATGGCTTTTCCTGTTACACATTAGTTGAAGACCCTTTTGAAAACAAAGGAGATATTGAAACAAGTAAAAATTAAATTTAAAAAATCAAAAAACCCGACTGCGTAAAAAGCGAAATACTTAATTATTTCTCATCAATGGGAAACTTCGTTTTATATTGCTTACCTATTTTGTTAATTTACTTGTATTGATGACCTTTAAGTTGTATTTAATAGTTAGTTCCTATCTATAAACACTGTTTTGATGAGGCCTGTAGATGTCTATGATGGTTAGAGTTGCAGTAAAGCTAGAGATCCTACTTACACAACTTCCAGCTTGTATAATATTTAAACGGAGCTTCTGACTGTAAAATAGTCAATGAAACATCGTCTTCATTTTGAAAGACCTATCCAATGATATGCCACTTAATCTGATGCGTAAATTGTTTTTCGTCTCTACCGCGATTTTGAATTTATAAAAACAAAACCTAGCCTATAACCATCGGACTGTTGAAACGAATTGATAGAGACACCATTCATTAAAATCCATCCAGCCGTTAGGTTGTTTCGAGGGTATAAAGAAATACACATACCCAGGTACGCGTGAAACACATAACCCTTCTTGGCAGTCGGGTATAAAATGGAAAAAAATGGTACAGGAATCCAAATCATCACTTCCTATTAAATAAAACTTGAAATTTAATGTTGCATCATTCACTGTAACAGTAACTTCATCAATATTTGATCCTATGGCGTTGTTGAAGGAAATAAACAAGAAAGAAAATTCATGCGTCAAACATAGATTATGAAACACGTTCCAACACATTCAAAATAATGTATGAAAATGTCACCGTTTAATATTGTAAAGAGCGATGTCTAAATGAACACATTGAAAAAGGAAGACACATTTGACAACATAATTTAAATAATTCCCATCTACAGCTCGAAAATTATCAGTAATATTTTATGAAACCCTGTATATGATCTATAGATTTATATATATACTACATAATATACAAAAATTTAGTTCAGTTACGAAACACACAACCAACTTGAAAATTTCCTTTCTGTAAATTTACGGCAATAAGCAAGAATGCACTGGAATTCTTTTCTGCATCCCGGTATATAATCTATAGAATTTATATTTCGAGTTACATTCAAAATGCATGTTAAATTTAAAAACACATGCCAAAATTGCTAACTCACTTCCAGCAATTATTGCACAAATACAGTACTGTAAAAGAATTTTTTTGCGTGTCCCTGTAAACGCACGATAAAGCCTATTAAAAGCAAATTCTATAGTAAGCAATTTATAGTCAACCTCTATGATGTATATAAATTTCAATGTATTTGGAATAATGTAACATCATTAAAGTACTCTGCAAACGATTTTTCCACATTGACAATAATGTAACGGAATTCTTTTGACTGACCCTGTAAATTAAATTTTAATACTACTACAATTTCATTTTCAGTAATGAACATGCCATGGTAAACCTCAATAACGTATATCATATGCATGCATGCAAAAATTTAGTTCGGTTCGGAAATACATACCACAGTTAAAAATTCCCCTTCAGCAACTTCCGCTAATAAGTATAATGGTACGCGAATTCTTTTGTGCAGTCCTGTATACGAGATATAGAATTTATACACAACGAGTAGCATGCAAAAAATGAGCTATATTTAAAAGGGTGTACGGAAATTGAAAACGAACTTCTAGTAGTTATTACTCAGACAGTGCTGTAACTGATTTATTTTGTGTGTCTCCGTAAATGTGCGATAAATGCTATGATTGCCTTATTGTACAGTAATCATTTTGTAGTGAAATTCAGTGATTTATATCAATTTCAACATACCGGGTGTCCTAAAAAGGACTGACTGATTTTAAAATTCAATAACTTGCAAACGGTGACAGATATTTAAAAAATTCTTGCAGGACGGTCATGCATGAGGTCAAAAGTTTTTTTACAGTGATTTTCGATTTTAGTTCGAATTACAAAAAATAGATGGCGCTGTAAGCAGTAGGCGCTAAATACAGGCTCCATTTTTTGGTCTTTCTCATACACTTCTGTTCTTCCATGCGGAAAAAGGAGATGAAAATGTATTGAGTGGGTCCCGAAGTGCCAAAAATCGAGCCAGAATTTAGCGTCTGTTGATGGCAGCGCCATCTATTTTTTCTAATTCGAACTAAAATCGAAAATCACTGTAAAAAACTTTTGACCTTATGCATAACCCTCCTGCAAGAATTTTTTAAATATCTGTCACCGTTTGAGAGTTATTGAATTTTAAAATCAGTCGGTCCTTTTTAGGACACCTAGTATTTTAAATAGCGTAGGGTCGTTAAAACACACCACAAACGATTTTTCTCCATTGGACATAATGTAATGGAATTCTTTTGACTGCCTCTGTAAATGAACTATTAATGCTACACTCTTCATATTCAATACTGAACATGCCATGGTAAACATCTTTAACATATTTCAAACGCAGGGCAATCCTAGTACATTTACGCTAATTACACTCTAAATAAAAAATAGTGACTATTCACTCCGTCAAAATATGCCCAATTTCTTTACAGTGACTATTCACGCTGAGCAAAAGTGGAATTATTGACTCTCCGAAAGAGTGGGATGTGAAAATTCATTCCAAACAGAAGTGAACAATCACTCTTTCGGAGGAGTGACTATTCACTCTTGCAAAAGGAGTGCGCTTTTTCACCCCTGATAGGAGTGAATAGTCACTCTTTCGTAGAAGTGAATGTTCCCTTTTTATGGAGTGAATTCTTTTTTGTGTTGCTTTCATGGGCATTTTAAAAGAAATATAGATGAGAGATATGATTTAGAGAATGTAATGAAAATAGATACAAGCATAGTAAAGCTTGGAATAAAATACTTTATTGGCAATATTTATTTAATTCATAGTTTGTAACACTAATTGAACTTTTAAGGAAAAATCCAATTAAAGTTACATATGAATTAAATTAGATTACTGAGAGAAATAAACTAAAATATTTTTTTCCAATCTTACCCGTTGTGTTTGTTTTCATTCCATGCCCTATAAACGTATGATAGTTTAAAAATACCCATAAAGGCAAATAATTAACAGAAATCTTAATCAGTTAATATTATTTATTTATTTTCAGATACCCATTAAGTTGTATTTAGCATTTTAATAATTCACGTTATGAA
Organism: Maratus speciosus; assembly: GCA_963932465.1. Lineage (NCBI taxonomy): Eukaryota > Metazoa > Arthropoda > Arachnida > Araneae > Salticidae > Maratus > Maratus speciosus. The sequence goes on from OZ010799.1 coordinate 113,219,101, forward strand.
CATTAATTATATTCTTTTCTTTTCATGTGTAATTCAAATTTTAAATATTTAGATTTCAGTATTCATTGCTAATGAATTTAAATCTAATCGTTTTCTGTATTTTAGTTACTTTTAAAATTTTATTAATAACTTTATAATAAAGAATGTGTAAGATTTTTTTTATGTGTTGTGATTTGTCATTGTTTTATTAAATATGAACATGGAGTCTAAATTTTATATTCTACGGAATATGTGTATAGTTTTCTTTTAAACATACCCCGTAACTTAATCATGATTTCGAATTTTCTTACGCTATTGCTGAAAAACGGATATTAATACAACGCTTATTGATATAACGACATATGATAAGCCATATTTAATTAAAAATGTTTATTCCCGTATATATTGTATTTTGTGAATATGAACTAAATAAAATTTGTATGTTTTATAGGAAAAGATTGATCTGGGAAATAAAAAAGAAGGAAATATAAAAAGAGAAGAAGTGATAACTTATGTTCTGTTCTTATTGTTTAAAAAACATTTTTAATGTAAAAAATAGTTATTTATTTCTTTAAAAAATATTGAATCGTATATTATATAAGGGATAATATGAACTTAAAGAAAAATATACAGAAGCAGTTTTATTCATATTGCTTATCGATATTGCATTTCAAACAAATTGAATTTGAAAAATATTTTTTCTCTTTTCGATGGTGTAAAATTGAAAGTATGCGGTATTTAGAAGTTTAAAAGTTGCAATAAAAGTTAAATTTAATCGTTTACTGTTGCCCGCACCATAATGACGTCAGCATCATGCACAGACACATGTCCTTTATAATATAGATATGTATAAAATCGGACATGTTCGTATAACAAACGTATTACCAACCACTTTAACAACCGTATAAAATATATTTTATTCCAATTTTTTATATTGGTCTTTAACATCCTCTCGCGCAAAAAGGGGTAAATAAAACAATCTTATATAACTCACATCTTTGTATTATCTTCCCTAAAGTACTTATAATCACTGAACTTCTGTTCTCCTTACTGAATTTTCAAATACGACACCCTAAATCTGGAAATTAAACGAGAAAGACATCTAGGTGACAATAAAATAAAAAGAATTGAAAGGAGAGTTTTCTTTCCGAACCACTTACGGAATTTTAATGAGTTGCATCTTTTTCAAGAAATGTAGTAAATAAAATAAATACCCCTTTAAACTTTTAAATTTCCGGTTTTCAACGTATTACCTCAAAAAATAAATTCCCCGAATTCTGTTTGTTAAGTAATTTTATTTGTTTCTGTTTATTGGAGATGAGATCGGTATTGAAGAAAGATAAATGGATTATATATTCTTTAATTTTAAACTTTAAATCTTTTTCCATTTGATGTAATATAATAAAAGGAAAAAAACAAATAAACATTTTTTTCTTGCATCAACAGCTTTTTTTGTTTTCAGCATTACAGTAATACCTTGACTTACGTCAGCAATTCGTTCCAACTCTCGCGACGTAAGTCGAAAACAACGTAAGTCGAGGTACATTTAGATAAGCAAAAAATGATAAGTAATGAAAATCCTCCAAAATCTAATGAACATATTCTATTGTATTTAGGAATTACATACATTTAAGATTAGGAAAAAAAAGTTTAAAATACTGAAATAAATCAATAAATTGTTAACTTATAATTTATTAATAATTAAAAACTCTTATGATACTCATCAGCGTACACATAAATAAAAACTACATTAAAATACATTAAAAATTAATCCCAACGTTAACAGAGTTACTGAAAGAGTTCAGAGTTATTGAAAGAGTCAGAGTTACTGAAATGTTTTCAGTTTGATGTTGTGAAAGTGACTGTGCTGTTTGTAACTTTGCTTCGTGGAGGTCAAGAACACTCTCTCCTGATGAGGGCTCATTAGAAAGAGCATGAAACGTTGGGATTAATTTGTAATGTGCTTTTAATGTAGTTTTTATTTATGTGTACGCTAATGAGTATCATAAGAGTTTTAATTACTGTAAAAGCACTTATTTTCGCGAGTAGTAATTTTCTCGAAAATGAAGATATCGGTGATTTCGCAAGCTGAAAATTTCGCGAATTTTACATGAACAGAACCGAAAGTTGAAAAATCCGGAAACTACCTAAATAGAACCCTTTTTGCATAAGGCATTTTAAGAAACTTCCTTTTGTCCGAAAAGTTTGTTCTGTTAATTGTATTATTGTTTATATTCAAGAAATAGTTGTATGGTATTCAAGAAATAGTTGTATAGTATTCAAGAAATAGTTGTATAGTATTCAAGAAATAGTTGATGTAAGTATTCAAGAAATTTTTGTACTTATTTCTTATTTAAGTAATTGTAATTATTAAATTTTGGATAAGTGAAAAATTTCTGATTTTTTTTAAATTTATATTTGAGGCGAAAAAAAAATATTTCGCGAGGCTTAAATTTTCGCGATTACGACGGACTCGCGAAAATCGCGAAAATTAAAGCCTCGCGAAAATAAGTGCTTTTACAGTATTAAATTTTGACAGCGTAAGTCCAAGTTTTTCTTATAATTTATTGTTTTTCTAGTTGCTCAGGTCGAGTCTTTCAGGATGCAAAAAATCTTGCAATGAGCTTGCAACCGACATTTTTTTCTTTTTTTTTTTCTCTTAGAAGTTCTTTGTTACAGCAGAGTGAGTTTTCTAAGCTTTTTCTAGTTTGTGACAATCACTTGACTGTGTGGGAAAGTTTCCCTTCATCAAACCAAAAATCTTAAAAAAAAAAAAAAAAAAAAAAAAAAAAAAATTCAAAGTGCTTCTTAATTAAGAAAATTTCCAGGTCAGACGACGTAAATGCGGGGTGACGTAAGTCGAGGTATCACTGTATTTCTAAGTTAATAAATAATTAACATGACATTAGTCGTTGAAATAATTTAATGGGACTTAGGACTCTTAAACCTACAAGAATTAAATTTTGACAGCGTAAGTCCAAGTTTTTCTTATAATTTATTGTTTTTCTAGTTGCTCAGGTCGAGTCTTTCAGGATGTAAAAAATCTTGCAATGAGCTTGCAACCGACATTTTTTTTTTCTCTTAGAAGTTCTTTGTTACAGCAGAGTGAGTTTTCTAAGCTTTTTCTAGTTTGTGACAATCACTTGACTGTGTGGGAAAGTTTCCCTTCATCAAACCAAAAATCTTAAAAAAAAAAAAAAAAATTCAAAGTGCTTCTTAATTAAGAAAATTTCCAGGTCAGACGACGTAAATGCGGGGTGACGTAAGTCGAGGTATCACTGTATTTCTAAGTTAATAAATAATTAACATGACATTAGACGTTGAAATAATTTAATGGGACTCAGGACTCTTAAACCTACAAGAATTAAATTAAATAAATAAATGAAGAGGAAGAGCGGGTATTATGAAAAGTCGGGCAATTTCGAATACTTCAATAACTGGTCTTACGGTGCTGCAGCCAAGGGTACAATGCTGAAATCACTTCCTAGTGCTTCCATGAGGCGCTGTTCTCAGTTTCGTTTAGATACCTGTTGTTGGAGCGACACGGTTAAATAAATTCTTATTCTCAATTTTTGCAGTTTTATTAAGTAAATTTTGTAAAATTCGTATTAATTATAAAATCTCATTGTCAGTGATGTTAACCAAGCTCAGTATAAAATTTAAAAGTTATATTTATCACTGTGTTAGTCAGATTTCTTCTACATAAACTTGTTGACGAGTGAAGAAGTTAAGTGTTTCAAAATGGTATTTCGGGTGCTATGGAATATCAGTTAGGCAACTGTTTCAAGACGAGTTTTAAAAGTAAAACAATTTTTCAAAAAAGTTGATAATTTATAGATGATGTATTAAGGTTTACTCATTAAGTGCGAGGGCAGGTCGGTAAAAAGGATCACAAAAGCTAATAAAAAAGGAAACCAAGATACATACAGTAGAACCTCTTTTATCCGAAACTCTCGGTTAACCTAAATCCATTTTTAAAACTTTTACTTACATTCCTTGTGTGCAAAATACAAAGCTTTTTTTTATTGTTATTTCTTTTTACCATCCTATTCCTTGTGTGCAAGTGGTCCTTTCCGAACTACGAGTACATATAAATATTTTCGATCCCCTTTCTTAGAGTTCCTTTGAATTTAACTTGAGATCCCGTAGGCTGCGGAGTGGAAAGAAGAAAACGAACAAATTAGCAATTCCGAAGCTTTTGAATGTTTTGCAAAAAGTTTGGCATGGCATGGTTGAAGCAGCAGATAGACTGTGACACTAGTGAACTAATAATATTAAAAAACCCCGTGATAGAGCTTCAAAGCAAACGGTATCGAAATTGCGACAAGCAAAACGTTTCTGCAAATCCTTGTGATATATGTAAAAGGTAACTTAATTTCAAAATTAAAATTCTGGTAATTTATTCTTGTTTCTATTTTGCTATTGCTTTATTTTTATTAAGCACTTGTTACCATAATAAGAAATATTGCATTTATTTCTCTTAATCTTAAAATTGAAGCATTCTCGATTATCCGAAATTTTCGATTTTCCGAAAGTGGGTCGGTCCCAATTACTTCGGATAATCGAGATTCTACTGTACGCTAAACCATGTGAACAAATACCCTGTTGCTGTTGCTAATGCTGTCTATTGTTGTTCGCCTGTCAGCTCTAACCATTTCCTCAATCTTCCGTACAGTTTCGTCTGCCGCAATCTCAACAGGACGATCGCTTCGTTCTTCGTCAACAACATTTGAATACCCCTGCTCATCTTGTACAACTGTTGTCTCATAAATTCGAAATTCACATCTTACAGTTGGACAGTGCTGTCACCTATTGGCATACTTAGAAACAATTTCTTAATATTTTCCGACCTCTCATATCGATTTGTGACCTACTTATTGACTTTCCTTCGTACTTTTGGTTATTCTTTTAAATCGAGGTTTTTCTTGCAATCTTAATATTTCTTATGACCCTATTCCATATAACCCGACTGGTTGCCATTATGTATTTTGAATATTTGTATTTTAAATAAAAGTTATGTTTTTTAAATGAAATGGGTTAAAGATTTATATTTTAAGCGAAATTAATGCAATATGATTGATGTCAATGGGAACAATATTTGGCGATTTATCACATCGCCAAGCTAACATAAAAGTACTCTATTTTCTGAGTATTAATGTAATAACCATAGTCTTTAGCTTGTTTGCTTCCGGCTTGTATGTTTAATTTATTTTGGAAAAACTGATTTCATGAATAATTAATCCATTTTCCTCTTTTTTTTTCAAACTTAATTCTCAACATTACATACTTTTAAATTTTGCACCGTTGAATTAGGAGGGTGTACTTTCAAATGTAAATTGTTTAAAAACTGCATTTCAATTTACTGATTTTTTATGATTTTTAAACCGAATAGCTCGATTACGGAATAACAGTACATAAATATTTTTACTATTATTTAAAATTTTAAGGTAAAACAACGATTTCTACCCACCGTCCTAGGACGGGCGTTTACACTAGTTTGATAATATTTTGAAACAAAGTGAAAGACACTCTTAATAGTTATGAAATATGAGTTATTTTCAAAGAAAGAACTTTAAAGTTATTTTTTCTGGAAATGTGATTTTGGAGCATTGCATATTGCAGTTAAAAATTTTTTCAATATCTTTTCATAATTTTTTCAGGATATATAGCGTTATGGTATGCTCTATAAAGCGAATCTAAATTTTCATTTTCTTTTGTTGAAAAATATCTTTCTCTTTGTGTTATATTGTTAAAAAATTTTAAATTTTACAGAATCAACATGCAGTTTTCGTTAGCCAGCCGCAGGTGATAAATCGCCAAATAGTCTGTATAGTAACAATAATTCCAGTAACTGTTTACGAGTTACAGAAATGCATGTAATAATTTTAATCGGGATTACGCCAAATTAACCTTTAACTGATGTTACCGGTCTCTCAGACCGCGACTTTTTTCAATTATTATAGTTTAACTTGCAATTTTCAGTTTAACTACAAACACTACCGAAATTTTGTTCCGTTTGGAACTTTAGTACTATCACCAGAGACTTTTGAATAGGTGAATTTTAATTATAACAGTCCTGTACAAAAAGTTTAGTACAAAATCACCATCCTATGAGAGTTAATCGTGTCTTTTATTCATCTTTCGATGGAGCGGTCTCACAGACCGCTTCACACTAGTTATGTGACAATTTCTGTGTCATCACTTAAAGGTTAATGTATTGTAACGGAATGTTGTTGATACTATATGAATTGCAGTGAATAAATTAGGCATGATTTAAACCTCTTCGGTCCCTGGGTCCCCATACGGGGACCTTTGTTCTTTTCCTTATAAAAACTAAAATGTCTGATTTTTTTTACATTTTCACATCACTTCTTAATAACTGAGTGCTTTTTGCGTTCAAAGCAAACGAATAAATGGTAGCATCTAATCTGGTTCCTACATAAAATAAATGTTATTTTCATCTGAGTTGCAAAATGCCTAAAAATGACCAAAAGACAGTGTGACCAAAAAAATGAGAAATTTTCATAAGTATTTAACTTAAATCTTTTTCAATAAAATTTTTTGAGTATTTGTAGATTATTTACTTGTTTGAAGCTCTTAAATTTGTGATTGCGTTAATTTAGGTTAATGGATATTAAATTGATGCTTTTAAGGGGGTTTGTAGTTTTAGATCCATCTTTTTGATCCTAAATTACTAAGCGCCTAAAGGATTAATTTCAGAAAAGGTATTTTTTCTGTCATTTTGTTTGGAAAAACCAATGAATAAGCATTTGTATTATTATTGTAGCGTCGGAACTGAAGAGGTTAAATATAAACACTGAGCATTTACAAAAGAGATTTTTTTTAAAAACTATTTCTTCTCTTATTTCTAAGTTTTATTTCTAAATCTGAAAATTACACAAGAAATACGTGTCTAGGAGAAAATAAAACAAAAAATGGTAACAATCGTTTTCATCCTGAACCACCTACCGAATTTAAAAGACCTTCATCTCTTTTAAGAAATGTCGTAAATAAAGTGAAATACCTCTTTAAACTTTTAAATTTCCGATTTTCAACGTAATATCGCAGAAAATAAATTTCCCGATTTCTATGTTCGGTATTTTTATTTGTTCTCGCTCATTGGAGATGAGAACGGGAAAAAAGAAGGATAAATGAATTTTGTGTTTCTAGTTTTAAATTTAAAATTTTTTCAATTTGAAGTAAGGTAAAAAAGAAAAGAATCTCTTTTATATCAACATGTTTATTTTTCGTTTTTAGCATTATTTATAAATGTCTAAACATTTAACGTGGCACTGAATGTTCAAATGAGTCAGGAGAGCATACAGATTTGGGATGACAATAAAAATACTTATTATACAATAATGCGATGGTTGTGCTTTTTAACTTTTGAAAAATCATTTTTATGTATGTTTTAGTGCTGAATCCGAAAATGATCTTTAATTTAATCAAAGGACTTTTCGAGAATCATATATATCAAAGATAAGAAGTCAAAAAATAGCGAAAATCTGATACTATAAAATAGATGTAATGACATATTTAAAGTACCTAGTACTTTCAAGCATATCATGCTCTTCATCAGGGTTAAAAACAAAAATCATAAGTCAGAGGCTGAGTCCTTTATGCAGTGCCCGTCGGCCTAATCATTCGGAGTTTTCTTGGTTTTCTTCGAACCGTGGATTTCCATGCGTAAATACGAGTTAGGTTGCCTTAGAAAGAACCCCACGAAGGACACTCTACCCTGGGCCTATATCCCTCGAGTAGATAATTGGCCGTCAAAAATCAACCCCTTTATGCAGATGGGCTGATCCAAAACTTTAAAAAGGAAAAGTGGGAGGAGGGTAATGTAAATAATTCAGACTGTTCCAAAGTTCTACAGAACTTTGTTCAGGTTATTCCAAGCATGCTATACCAAATTTTCGGAATAATGTAGGATAATGAATCGTTAAAGTACAATTCGCACGACGTAGAATTTCTATTGATCCATAATTATTAATTTATAGTAATTTGATAACTTCTTTATTAATTTAGCTTCTTTAAAATCATTCATAACTTCGTGCTCCTGGTTTAGTTTAGAAATAGCTGTTCGACATCGGTTAAGCTTAATACTGAAATATTTTGTTAAACGCTCTTTAAATTTACGTGTTGCCATACCAATATAATCCGCCCTCCTTTTATTTTCAAATATAGTAGCTGGGATTATGTATATACCTGCTGAATCTTCCATAAGGATAGGATCGATGCTATTGTGAAGTCTGGCTTTTAATTTACTAAGAGGGGAGGAAGCAATTACAGTTATATTGTATCGTTTAACAGAACATTTCAGTAGTATTAAGCGCAACCGATCTCGAACAGCTATTTATAAACTAAACCAGGAGCAAGAAGTTATGATTGATTTAAAAAAAGTATAATTTAAGCTAATCTAATAAAGAAGTTTTCAAATTACCATAAATTAATAATTATGGAATCAATAGAAATTCTACATCGTGCGAATTGTACTTGTAACAATTCGTTATCCTACATTATTCCGAAAATTTGGTATAGCATGCTTGGAATAATATGAAAAAAGGTCTGTAGAACTTTGGAACAGTCTGAATTATTTACCTTACCACTCCTTTTCCTGTTTGAAGTTTTGGATCAACCCAGTGGCGTACCCAGGATTTTATTTCGGGGGGGGGGGGATCTGACTTAAATTTCCATAATGTTCTAAATCTTACGAAACACATTGAATCGTTTTGTGAACAGAAATCAATTTTGACAATAAGGCCGTAGCCAGAGAGGAGAAAGGCTGGGAGAGGGGGCAGGAGATTTTGTTCCGAATTTACCGAAAATTAAAAAAAAATTAAACTGAAATAATATACTGAACTAACTTTTAAAAATTTGGTTAATCCGAACGCAACTTGCAGAAATCTACATTCAGCTTGAAATCGACCTGAAATGAAAACAGAGCTAACCCAACCTGCAACAAAAATAATTAGCACCGGGGAGGGATTTCCCGCTCTTCCCCCTCTGCTATAACCTTTCGGAAAATTTACAGTGAATTTCAGAATTTTTTTTTAATACTCAGAATCAACCCCGGGGAAGGGAGGGGGAGCACGGGTCCGATCCTGAGGCCATCCCACGTCAAAATAAATTGAAAAGGGTTTTTTTTTTTATTTACTTTCATTTAAAAGAAAGCCATTGTAGCTTAAAATCTATAAAACTGTTCTTCCCACAACCGAAACTAAATTTTGGCTACGGTTCTTGTTAACAATAAATTAATATTGCTTTGGTCAATCAGCAATAAATATATATTTTTTTCATCAATTTTTTAACCATTTGGAAAAATGGTTATTGTTCTCGTCAGGATGGGAAATCAAAAGCATATCTGAAGGTTTTTATTGGTTTAATCCGCATTTTATTAGTCTTCTGATTGGTCTATGCAGTAATAGGTAGTTCCCTTTACTTTCAACAGAGATCTGTTGCCACTATGACAAAAAAGTAATAAAAACTACAAAAAACATTAATAACTTAGAAACAAATTGAGATACAGCTTTCAAACAAATTGCATTTAAAAGTACATTTTTTTCTCTATACGACGGTGTAAAAAGTAATATTGTGGGATGTTTAGAAGTTTAAGAATGAAATTTCATTTAAAATTGGCCGTCAAATTTCTTGGAAATCTGACGATGGAAAAGCCTTTTCCAGAACAGCCAATGAAATGCTAGGATAATACATAAGTTTCTGGTGGATAATGCGTGCAAGTCGCAGGCGATTTCTGTTGCTTGCAATTTTTACGTGTAATAACACTATCAATGTTTAATTCATGGCGTACGTAATGTATGATCAACTCCGTGCTATTTTTTATGTCTTAAGTTTTAGTCTTTGAAAAAATCATTTTCCAAATGGTCGTTGTAATTTGTTAAATTGCATTTTTTTTTTGAAGACACATAGGGCACTTTCCCAGAACCCACAGATTTAAGCGGCCCAAAAATTTCTGATGTTTCAAATGAATTTTATTGTAAGTAATCTTAATGGCATTAGAAATTTAAAATTTATAGATTTATTGCGCAACTTAGGTAAGTTAAAATTATCAGTGACATTGTAATTGTATTTATGATTTTTCTGCATATAGTCCATCATATGTACCAAAATATTTCTGCTTCTTTATGTGTGTTTTAAACTTTCAGATATGCGTTTTAAATTTATGATTATCTTATCTGTAAAATCCCATTTTCTTTGGGATGTCTATGTTTTTTCAAGTTCGTGCAGCATAAAACGAAACAATATTAGCCCTTTTTTTCATTTCACTGCGATCTCTTCGGAGGGGGGATGGACCTGTAACCTCATAACCCTCGTCCCCATCGACTTCTTTGGGTATTGTATGCTGGGGAATCACTGTACACTAATATATAGGACTAACGAGAATGGTTACATGGCAGAAAAAAACTGAAATTTATCTCAAAAGAAAGAAAAAAAAATCAGAAGTTTTTAAAATTTCATTTTTGATTATTTCGAAACGGGGGCCGTAACCCCATCAGCACCCCTCCAGTCGTTGGTATACTGTAGTGTAACTGTGCGCTGATATGGGACTAATCAGAATGGCTAGTTCGCTGTATTGCAGAAAACAAAGTTACAAATTTATCTCAAATAAAAAGGAAAAAAAAAACAGCATTTTTTTCATTTCATTTTCGATTATTTTGGGAAGGGCTGTAACCCCATTAGTCCCATTCCAGCTTTTGGGGTATAATGTGGTGTCACTCTGCACTAATATGGAACTAAAGCGAAGGGAGTGGCTAGTTTGTTGAATGATAATGGGAAAAATGGAAATTTATCTCAAACAAAATGAAAAAAAAAATCAGCACTATTTTTTCATTTCCTTTTCGACTATTTCGAGAGGCTTCGTCCTCATCCTTGGGTGCACTATGATTTCAATGTGAACTAATATGTGGTTAATGAGAATGGCTATTTTGCTGCATGACAGAAGAAAAAATTTCAGATTTATCTAAAAAAGTAAGGAAAAAACACTATTTTTCATTTAATTTTTTGACGATTTCGGGAGGAGGGGGGGGGGGCTGTAACCCCATCAGCCCCATTTCTCTTCTTTGGTGTGAATGTGGATTAATATGGGAATAATGAGAATGGCTAGTCTGGTGCATGATAGAAAAAAAATTTCCCAAAAAAGAAAGGAAAAAAAATTTCCCAAAAAAGAAAGGAAAAAAAATCAGCACTTTTTCATATCATTTCCGAAAATTTCGGAGGGAGGACTGTATCCCCATCAGCTGTAGCCCCCAGCATAGTAGCGCCAACTGCTGGGAGTTTTACACCAAAAACTAATCAACACCAGTTTATATCAGGGACTAACGGAATCTAAAGTTTTATTAAATTCCGTTCATTAGTTCTTGAGATAGAACGCCCACAAAATTTGTGTCACACACAGACAGACATTTTGTAAAAACATGTTTTTCGGGTTCTCTGACCCATAAAACGTGTAAATCCGCCGAAAACCGGAACCGAAAATTTTTATGAATCCAATACTTTCTTCTTGTAAAAATAGAAGTAAGTAAAAAAATCATTACATCAAGCTATTAAAGTGTAACTTATAGCTAAACTAACACCAAGTATTCCATTAGTAGCGATGCAGCCTTGTTAATTGCTAAATCATCGGTACCAATGGAATATTCAGTATTAGTTTAGCTATAATTTACACTTTAACAGCTTGATGTAATTTATTTTTAACAACTTTTTAATGACTTTTACGTTAGGATTTAGTTGATGAGGGTTATGAATGTATCCGAAACATCATATTTAATTGTTTTTTAGTACTTTTATCTTTTAAATGTAAATGTAATGTATTGTTTGTCATCTTGAGGATAATTTGTAATTATGAATTTGTTCAAGCGTAGTCCTGTTGTTTATATAAAAAATATTTTTTCTTTAACTTATTAATATTTTTTGCTGTCTGGTATAATCAAGGGACAATTTACAACTATGTAAAAATGTACATTGCCGAAAATCAGTGGCAAAAAAAAAATAATCCGATGAAATAACCGAAAGTTAGAAGCAATAACCGTCTCGCATTTTAATTAATCTCTTAGCAAGATTAAAATTCCTCCCTTAGAGTAAATTCTTCCCTTTCCTTTTAAAATCATGCAGAGTTTGTTGTTTATTTTTCGTTTAAATAAAATAAGATAAATTATGTTGACTTTAGACAATTACAGGACGATCGTTTCAATTCTAAAGAAATAACTTTTTTGCAACCGTTAATAAGAAAAGCAAAATTAAATTTACTCTGCTAAAACTTTACAGATCACTGCTTTTCATCCTTTATGTTTTTTTGTTTGTTTGTTTTTTTTTTACTACAGGGCTAAGATCTTTTCAAGTATGACGTACTAAAGCTTAAAATTGCATAAAAAATACTTGTAGATAAAGAAAAAAGAAAACGAAAAAAAAAAAATTGAAATGATGGCATCTTCTGAACCACTTACGTAATTTTAAAGGGTTGCGTCTCCTACGTGGAAATGATGTAAATAAAATGAAATAACTCTTTAACCTTTTAAGCTTTAAAAATTTTCCTAATAAATTTCCTGATTTCCATAGTAAGCAATTTTATTTATTTCATTTCATTTCGAATGTCGAATGTTTGGGAGACAGGAGGGCAGGGATGCAATAAATTGATTTCGTATTTTTAGTTTTGCAATCAAAATGTTTTTCGGCTTGAAATACTAAAAAAAAAAAATAAAATAAAATAAAATAAAATAAAATAAAATAAATGAAAGTAATTAAAAAAAACCTCGTTTATAAGACTCCAGCGTTTATATTAAAAATCACGCCTGATTTTATGACTACAATTCATGTAGTTCCAAAAAAGAAAAAATTCTTTTAAAAATATTAATTTCGTGGGCACCGATTATTTAAAATTCATCGCTTTGATTTTCGCTTCATAGAAAGCGAAAACTAGTGAATTTATTAAAAAAATTATAATTTTTGATTTGTTTCTTTTTAAGATATGGCAAAAGAAAAAATAAAGATTATTTATCTATTCAGGATTTCTAAATTTTTTTCTCAACGGATAAACATAATTTAATTAACATTAAACTATTAAATGTTAAAAGAATATATTAAAAAAACATATTTCTCTTCATTTTTCATTTATATTTTCTATTTTTTAGTGTTTAAAATATTTTGTTGTTGCAGTTTAACAGATAGTTGGCCAATTTTGCTCAAGGTGTTTTGGCAGATAATCAACTCCATGACATATATCACTCATAAACAGTCGTAACCGTAAAGATAATTTGGCTATTTATCATCTGCGACCGGCTAACATAAAAATGCTTTAAATTAAATATAATAATTCATAATTAATCATTTTTATAATTAATAATTTTCATTTCTATTTTCTATTTTTTAGCGTTCAAAATAATTTGTTGTTACAATTTAAAAGTTAGTTGGCCTATTTCGTCCCAGGCGTTTTGCCAGATAATGAACTCCATGGCTTCTATCACTGATAAACAGTTGGTATTATTTGTCTATTTATCACCTGCGGCTGGCTAGCAGAAAAATTGCTTTAAATTTAATTTAATAATTTTTAATTAAATTTGAAAAATCTTAAAATGTTGCATTGCCAACGGAAACACACTTGTTTATATAATTTTCGTAGTTTTAGTGTACCAGAAAGTGGGTTAAAAGTTGTTTAGAAAATTCCATCTTTACATATAAAAATCAAGTTAGAGTATAAGAACAATAAAAATAACAACGAAAACGTCAGTCAGTATATATACAGGGTTTGTATTTTAAGTAATGAGAATATTTTTGTCTTGACGTGGCTGTACGCCAGAGGGCGCTCCGACCGGTTGGAGTCGGTAGTGGGGCCTTCGACCTTGATAACGCTCCACTCGCCAGTCGCCTGCTGGCTGTGGTTGAGGCAGGATCAAGCGTGGCGTAGACGTCTTCAAAAAAGTGAATGCAAGTTCAAAATGCAACAAAGCATTGAACAGCGTTACGCAATCAAATTTTGCGTTCGCCTTGGAAAATCGGGTGCATCAACGCTGGAAATAATTCAGAAAGCAATTGCCGCCAATTGGAAGCTCCGCCACGACAATGCGCCATCTCACACCTGCTTCGTGGTTACCGAGCACTTGACAAAAAATGGCATCGTAACAATTCCACAGCCTCCCTACAGCTCCGACCATGCCCCAGCAGACTTTTTCCCCTTCTCCAACGTGAAAACCGCCCTCAAAGGGCGCCATCACGGGACCCTGGATGCTGTCAAAAGGGCTTGCACGCATGCTCTGATGGATGTTTCGGTTGGTGACTTCCAGGGAGCGTACGAAGCGTGGAAATCTCGCTGCAGAAGTGTGTTGATGCTCAAGGAGCATATTTTGAAGACTACTAAAGTTTTGTAGCGATATCTCTAATAAATTATTTTTTGTGGACTTATTCTCATTACTTAAAATACACACCCTGTATATATTTCCTTTTTAATCATCATTATAAATGCATAGTCGGACAATGAGCATAAAAGAATGAGGAAAAACTTACTCAGATTCATAGTTTAAGAAAGTTTCTATGGAAAATAATTCTCATTTGTTTTAAACTTGTTCGAATTATTTTCTACAACAAATCATTTTTATACAAATGAAATCTTTTTACAATTTCTGAAATATTTGTAATCATTTAACTTTCATCCTTTTAGCTTGTTTCATAAGAATGACGAAGTAATCCTGAAAAATACATGATGCATATTTTCAGACGGCATGAATACAGAATATTGAAACACAAATTTTATTCCTATCCACTTACATAATTTTGAAGCATTTTTTCTCCCCGAAAAAGGAAAATAAGTAAATAAAATATATTCCTCTTCAAACTTTTAAATTTCCAGTTTTCAAGTTTCTCCCACCAAATAAAATAAAGTTTCTGATTTCTAAGTTAAGCAATTTTACTTATTTCTCTGCATTTTGAGTCAGTCTACGCGGGATTTAAGTAGAATAGAAGGAGTTAATTTTATATTTTCAGTTTTCATTTAAACGTTTTTCAGTTCAAAATAATCAACATAGGAAACAACAGTGAAAATATCAATCTTATATCAGCATCTTTTTAATTAGGGGTGGCAGTAAAAAAAAGTTTCTAAACTTTCGAATGGCAATGCTTACCTTTTCTCATCCCGAAATTATCACAGCATTGAAAAATCACAAATGGAATTCGAATGGTACATGTAGCATGGAAAACGGTGGAGTAGAACACATGCAAAGAATAGCATTGTAAACTACAAATAGCAACAGAGAGACGAGGCGCACAAGCAGTAATAGAACAGCATACGCAAATAATCATTTGTGAAAACATTTAAAAAGCCGTGTGGAAAACTTGCAATCTCAGTAATAATTAAAATAATAAAACTTTGTAAAAAATCACCATAAAATTAAAACAAAACACAGGACGCGTTTCGAGATAAAAACATAACAGCTCGTCATCAGCTACAGCATACACGTGTTCGTAAACGAACCTCAGTAATACTTCAACATCTGCCTATCAAGATAATCAGATTGGTCACCTTTGATGGTATTGTAAACGAAGACACAAAGACCATCTTAGGCAGTACTACGAGTATATTATCTGAATTGGTTTATTGATTCAGTAAAACTTTTTCTTTTCCACTCGTCTGTGTTTCTATTGGCTGCTTAAAATTCTCTTCTTTGCATATGTCATACACACTGAGCTCCATAATAGCACGGTGAGCTAAGGCGCGCCACACACCAGGGAGAAATGCGACACAAAATGCTTTTTTGTCGCATGTCTCCCTGGTGTGTGTCCACTTTCTTCAGGGAAAACATGACATCACACTTTCAATGCGCGCAAGTAACGAGTCCTGCCCTTCTTTTAATATTAGAAGCATTTTTCCAAACTTATCCACATACTTTTTATCAATGTTTTGTTTTTTTGTACACCTTTTTGATATTTTTTTGGGCAGTACTTAACAAATTTTTCATTTTTTTACTTCAAGTTTACCTAAAATTTTATTTTTAACTAGTATCAAATAAAAAATTGCAATGAATTTAAATAAAATCTATAGTTTTCTCACTTAAAAAATTATATAAGGGGAAATTGTAGCAACTTCGTCCAATTTTTAAAAGGAAATACAATTTGAAAATATCTACCTCAGTGGCGCTGCGTTAAAGGGGGGTGGTTGATCATTATAAAACACCCAGGGTGTTTTACCAGATAATGAATTCCATGGCTTCTATCACTTATAAACATTTGGGACCTTAAAGATTATTTGGCTGTATATAACCTGCGGCCGGCTAGCAGAAAAAATGATTTAAATTTAATTTAATAATTTCTATTTAAATTTGAAAAATCTTAAAATATTTTATTGCGTTAAAATAGGGAAATAGTACTGGCGTCTCGATTGCCAGTAGAATTTCCGTATTTTAGCCCGTTTTTTTTACAGTGTACGAATACAAGTACCTTGCCCCTGAAAGGGTTAATATGACAGCATTATGTTTCCTTATTTAGGTATAATAATAATAATAATAAATAAAATTGGCTTAATTCTCTTCACACCGTTGGCGTTTCTTATATTTCAAACATATGTTTAACACTTTTCCGAACGAAAAATTTGTGATTAAATATAAAAAATACCAGAAAATTTTTATGTTTGTTTAATTCTTCTGTAATACGGCATTTTCCAAAGTCTTAATTTTTTTTATTATTTTAGCCTATTGCAGGAATGCAAGCGCTGCTCTACAAATGGCTGATTTTCACCACTAAATTTTAATAATATTATTTGCCTTATTAAATTTCAGAAATCTGCCATTAAATAATGTGAGGAATACTATAAAAATTTAGTGGTAGCAATCATCCATTTGTGGCGAAGCGCTTTCATCCCTGCCCATTGCCATATAATATATGAGGCATTCTCATATAATTTTGACTTTTAAGTCCCTGAATAATAATTTTTATATTTTTATTTCTTATGCTGGAAAATAAAAATATCCCATTGCATGACCGTATAACAAAATTAACGAGATAAATAAGTTTTGGACGATATTGGGGGTCCAAATATATAACGAAATTCCTTACCGTCCCGTGTCCCTAATGCTGATTTTTAAGTTTGGAGCTGTCTGTAAAAAATTGTTTCAATAAAAGAAATTCGATGTAATTTTTTCCGAAACTGGGACTATTGTTTTATATAAATATACAGCAAAAAATTAACTTGCACACATTTTTACGGTTATTATTATTTTTTTAACTCTGTCCCTGGATTTTAGATTTCTTACCGTCCCTCTTGCTAAAATTATACAAAAATTCACTTCAGATACAGCCACAGAATTTTTTTCAACTTTTTTCCCATGCAGAAGTATGCTAGAGAAAGAATGGATAAAAATCTTTGACAAGAAATTTACTTCAGAATTTAAATCAGCATTTAAACATAAATTTCAAGCATCGTGGCTTTATTGGTAGTCTTACCGTCCCCAAGGTTTATTCCTGCATTTTTAGAGGAAAATTATTATTATATTTTTTTTATTTAATCCAATGTAAATAAATGTTTCTAAAAATCAATGAACATTTTGGCTATCACTTAGTCTTAACATGATTTGCCTAAAAATAGGTGGTAATTTTCCTCATCGTCCCATCCTTACCGTCCCTTTATTTTTCCTTACCGTTCCTTTATTTTCACTTACCGTCCCCTTTTTTCCCTTACCGTGCCTTCCTTAACATCCCTTTAAGGCAATGCTATACCAAAATTTCGTACTATAAATACCACATTGTTATTATTTCTTATTTGAATGTTCTGTGGGTACTATGCAAATCCATTATAAATAAAATTTAGAAGGAAATAAAATGTTAGAGAGGTAAAACAGTAAGAAAAATTAAACGCAAGTATAATTTAAATCTCAGTTAAATAAAAAAAAATCGTCGCTGCTGTGTATTTTTTCTTTATTTTGAATCCTTAAGGGATTCGTCTATAAGTTTAAAATATTATTTTATTAAATTAAATTTCACCAAAAGTTTATTCCTGAACGTTAAAATTTTGTGAGAATACCTCATATACGCAAAATTTGTATACGCAGTATTTGTTAGATTTCAGTAAATGACATTTTCGTTAAATTTCAGTAAATCTTAACTTTTCCGATTTGGATATGTCCTTTTAATATGATTAACGTCGTAAAAGTATTTTTTTTTTTTAATTGAAAAGAAATTCGGATTCGAAAGGATAAAATTAGTACATATTTTATTAAAAGACTATCAGATTCCACCTCGTTTTGATTGGTTTTTAAATTCTATTTGAGAACAATAGTTCAATATGCTTTATGTGAATTACTTTTTCTCCAAATCTCGCTTTTAAATCCTTTATCTAAAATCGTTTTTTAAAATGTTTTTCACATATATTTGATTGCGTTTTAAATTCTTAATTTTTCCCAACCTTTCCTATTTTATTATTCTTTCAATGATTACTTCAAATATGTTTGACTAACTACGCCCTACATTCTAATCTTTGCTTTAGTCAAAAATAGAACAGTTCTTTTGATCTTAAATATCTATCAATCACATTTTTTTACAAGTTCTGAAATATTCATAATCACTTAACTTTCATCCTCTTTCCCTCTTTTATAAGTATTACGAAGTAAGTCTGAAAATTACATGACATATTTTTAGATAAGATGAATACAGAATATTGAATAACTATATTTTTTTCCGAAATACTTGCGTAATTTTGAAATTTTTTTCTTCCAAAAGGAAATGTAAGTAAATTAAATGTATTCCTGTTCAAACTTTTAAATTTCCGGTTTTCAACTCCCTCTCTCATGCAAAAAAATGTAGATTTTACTGTTCCTATATTGAGTAATTTTATTTATTTCAGCTCATTTTAAACCAATCTCTGCAGGAATAGAGAAGAATACAATAAGTTAATTTTGTATTTTTAGCTTTAATTTGATGGTTTTGGAACTTGAAACAGTCTACAAGAACAACAGCGAAGCGAACGTATTAACAGCAGACAAAGCGAAAATCTTTTAACACATTATTATTTTATTTTCAATAATATTATTAATATATATATATATATTATATAAAAATTTTACGCCCAACATTCATTTAAATTATTCTAAATTGCCGGCGTATTCATTTTTTCTCTATTCCTTAATACTCTATATTATTCATTTCTAGTTAAATTCCTATAAACTTAAAAAGCGTATCTTAATAATTATCTTATTCAAAATCTTAATTTAAACTTTTAATCCCTTCATTAATTTTTATCAGCTACCAAAACTGTAATATTCTGAGCGCAGCTACTTTTATTTTTCGAATGTTTATAAAAGCTATTTTTTACTATTTTAATTTTATTCCAGATCAACTTCCCGCCAACCTGTATAGCGTCAGCAGTATTGCATCGAAATTCCTCCGTAAGCCGATCCAGAACTTGTTTCCTGTTACGCCTCTCTCTCGCTCTTCATTGGTGGAATGACGGATCGCATTTCAGCTCGTGTCTAGTTTCTGAATCTGTTTGGTTTGTCTGAAGTTTATATTTCAATCTGTATTCCTACGCGAATCTTGACAAAACTGTGGAGCATGAGGTCAGAGAGAGATATTTTTGTGTTGTTCGATTGTCTTGAAAGCTGTTACCAGGTGTCTTATCGTCTCGTAGAATATCTAAATTGCCATTAACATTTTTTAACATGGAATAATTAATTCGTGCTCTAGATTGAAGGCTCTGATAAATTCTAGCAATGTGGGAATTGTTAAAGTTTATATGTGTGGTTGAATAAACAGTTTCACGTGAATTTAGCCTCTGTTTTATTAGGAAAACGACCAGATTTCTTAATCCATTACTTACCACTCATGCGGCCTGACCTGCATTTGACTGCATAATGATTAGCTGGTGTTTCGATTGAACTGAGCTAATCTCATTGTTATAAACTGATCGATAGAGTGATTAAATTGGTGAATTGAAAAGTATTATGCTTGGCCACAGCTGCTAATATCTCAGCATTTTACTTCCAGCAGCAATGTTTTCACTAAGTGGAACGAAATTTATGGAACCTCACCGATGCCTGACTAGGTTTTGGTAATCATCCAACAGGATATAATATAAATATAATTAACCTTGAAAAAAATATCATGCATCAAACATAGATTATGAAACACTTTCCAACACTAACAGAATATTATTAAGAAATTTCATATTAAATAGAATTTAAAGGAATATCCCAAATTTACAAGGCTATTAGAAGAAAACTTTTTTCTTCGGAAATAGCAAATAACAGTTGAAAGTTTAAATTCAACACTGTTATAAGTGTTGCCAGAGCCCCCCCCCCTCCTCCCGAATCACGAACGATATCCAGGCAGTACGATAAATCATCCCACACTTTTCGCAGCATGACTTTTTTTGGGGGGGGGGGGGGGGCTCATCAAAGATAATGTGTTATTTTCTTCCGCTAGCAACTGATGAACTTAGGACATGCATATCTGCAGCCATTCAAAGCGTAACACCGGACAGGCTGAAAAAAGTGTGGGATGAGCTATCATACCGCTTCGATATCGTTCGTGTTTCTGGAGTGGCTCACATTAAACACTTATAACTGTATTCAATTTAAGCTTTCAACTGTTAATTTTTATTTCCGATGAACAACAAGGTTGTACTATGTCTTGTTTTCTTTTAATAGCCCTCTAAAGTTGGGATATTAATGTATGTATAGTACACCCTGTATCTACCAGAGTTAATGCACGGGCTGATGGACAAATTGACAGAAAAACCTGACTGATAAACTCTTTTCAACTATGTTGGGAAATGTTAAAATCACTCAAATATTCAGTTTTTTAAATCAAAATCCAACTTAACTGAAGATAAATTTTCATTTCTATTTTAGTTAAAGAATTGATAGATTCAACCTCCTTTTTCTCAGCTTTAACATTCTTCTTTTAAATAATGGTTCGATATAATCGATGTGAATTCTACTTCTTTCAAAAATTTCTACAAATCTTTTTTTTTTTAAATGGTTCTTTCAATGTCTTTTCAAAAGTGTTGACAATATTTCATATTCTAACCTTTCCTTTAGGCAAAAATAGAAGAGTTATTATTATTTTTTATATAGCAGTTACATCTGTTCGGACCTTGTGCGCATGCCGAACGAGCTCCGTAGCTTTGCGGTCATGTGACCCAGTTCAGTTGTTGCTTAGCTGCCATTGCGGCACGTTGTGTATTGGAGCGGGTCTTATCCCCAAGTATATAGTTGTTCTTTAGCTGCCATTGCGGCACGTTGTGTATTCGAGCGGGTCTTATCCCCAAGTATAGTATGTTGTTCTTGAGCTGCCATTGTGGCACATTATGCTATAGCGGGTCTTATCCCCAATTATTCTGTTGCTTATAGCGGGAGTATTCCCCAAAAGATGTTTTACGAACGTCACTTGTTCTAACAGCGGGTTATTACCCCAAAGTCACTTCATCTTTCTACATGTTTTTCAGTGTTTGTGATTGTTTGTAACATTTGTGTGCTGTCTGATATAAAAATGTGAAAAAGAAAACTATTTGTCTTCAATCTTAAAGTTACATACAGTATTCACATACATTGTTGTGGTCCGTCGATTTCGCAGCGAAATAGCTGCTATGGAAAAATTAAATAGAACAAAAGGTGCTCTAAAAGGTGCTATAACGAAATTAGAAAATTTCGTAAAAGATAATACAGACGAAATTAATTACTCGAGTACCGAGCTCGAAATAAAGATTCGAAAATTACCCGAGCTTCAAGCAAAAGTATCGGAAATACGGGATAAATATTATGATATCCCTGAGATTAAGGACTTACCAGAAATCGAAAACGAGTTAGATGAACTCGAAGATCGTCTCGAGAAACTTGAGGTAAGTCTCAACCTATTTCTTAAAAATCTTAAAGTTTCTGAAATAAATGTGCATGCTGATAGTATTGAATCTATAAGTTTGAATAATATTAAAGTTAAGTTACCTGAAATCCCACTACCAACATTCAATGGTAAATATGAAGAGTGGTCAATCTTTAAAGTACAATTTACAAATTTAATTATCAATAATGCTCAGTTAAATGACGCTCAGAAGCTGTTTTATTTGCGAGCATCGCTAAAAAATGAAGCAAAACAACTAGAGAGCCCAGACGATTCCTTAGAGTCATTGTTTACAGCACTTACTGAAAGATTCGAAAATCAACGTTTGCTCATTGACACTCATTTATCAGACATAATTAATTATGAAAAAATACATTACGAGTCTTCTAAAGAATTGAGATCCTTTATTGATTGTGTAAATAAAAATTTGAGGGCCTTAAAAGTATTACAATATGAACAAAACAATCTGTCTGATGCTATCCTTATCAATATTATATTGCAAAAGGTAGATAAGGAATCTCGAAAATTATTTGAATATTCGATTAAAAAATCAGAATACCCGCAATTTAATGAGTTAATGTCATTTTTGGAAAACCGCAGTTCTACGTTAGAAAGCGTAAATAGATACTCTGCTTCAAAACCCTTAAACAAAAACATTCCTCTTTCGAACAAACAAAAAAATTTCATGCTAAATTCGAATGATAAATCGAATGGAAAAACTTGTATTCTGTGTAAATTGGCTTTTCATAATTTGAACAAATGTTCTCAGTTTCTAAAAATGAATGTTTCTGAACGATACGATTTTGTGAAAAAAAATAAACTGTGTATTAATTGTTTGAATAATTCTCATTTCGTAAATTCTTGCATTTCAAAATATAATTGTAATACCTGTGGATTGCGACACAGCTCATCGCTTCATCGAGAAAAAGAAAATAAATCCAAAAATGAATTGGCTTCCCCCCAAATTTCCTCCCCTCTTGCAGGTGCGGTAAATAGAGAAATGAAAAACATTTCGGTAAATAATGACGAATGTTTAAAGACCTTGAATAATATAAGTAAAGAAAGAAAATCAATTTTATTGAGTACATGCTTTGTTTTTATAGAAGATAATTTCGGAAATAAACGAAGGTTTAGAGTCATTTTGGATAATGCTAGCAATGTCAATATTTTAACTAAGGATTGCGCTGACATGCTGAAATTTAAAAAAAGGATAATTAATGTACCCGTTACAGGATTAAACGGTTATACTTATAATGTAAAAAATAAAATTTCGAGTGTAATTACAAACGAAGATGTCTCTTTCAGGGAGAATATAGATTTCTTAATTGTTCCCAAAATCACGGATGCAATTCCATCAAAGCAATTAAATGTATCGGACATTAATTTACCGAATATTGTGGAATTGGCAGACCCCACATTTTTCAAACCGGGAAAAGTTCACGCATTGGTTGGCGCTGAATTATTTTATAGAATTTTAAAGCATAATTCAATTAAGATAAATGATAAACTTTTTCTGCAAGACACTGTTTTTGGATGGATCCCAACTGGGGCGCTAGAGGAGAACACGCAAACAAACAATATTACTATGTGCAATTTCGTTAGAGATTTCGATGAAATAAATGATAATTTAAAACAATTTTGGGAGCTTGAGTCTATAGGCATTAAACATGGAGATCCGAAAATATCGGAAACTGATCAAGCACAACAAATATTCGATAAAACTGTCAAATTTGTAGGCGATCGTTATGAAGTTCAGTTACCGTGGAAAAAAGACTGGAAGGATTTAAATGATAATTTTAATGTTGCGAAACAGCGTTTGGAAGGTCTAAAAAGAAAATTTTATCGAAACCCAGAGCTTTTTCGACAATATTCTGAAATAATCACGGAATATTGAAAGCAAGGAATTATAGAGCAGGTGCAAGAAAATGAACCTGTTTTAGACAGGGCAGTTTATTATTTGCCCCATCATGCGGTCTGTAAAGAAGATAAACTTACTACAAAGGTCCGAATCGTCTTCGATGCCAGCTCTCATGATAACAATGATTTGTCCCTTAATGATTGTTTATGGCCCGGCACCAACTTAAATCCACTTCTATTTGATATTTTAATCCACTTCAGATTATACGAAATTGCCTTTTCTTCTGATATCGAGAAGGCGTTCCTTCAAATCTCACTAGCTGAAAAAGATCGGGATTCTGTTCGTTTTCTGTGGTATGATGATGGTTTAAAATCTTTCAAGGTCTTCAGATTCAAACGTGTTATTTTTGGAGTCAATGCCTCTCCATTCCTCCTATCTGCTACAATAAAGGAGCACATCAAGCGGTTTATGAACCTACACCCAAGAACTGTTCACCTACTCGATAAATATATTTATGTGGACGATTTTATATCTGGCGAAGATACGCTGCAAGAAGCTCTTGATGTTTCCCTGAATGCTAACAAAATAATGTCTGAAGCAGGAATGATTCTTCGAAAATGGATAACCAATGATGAAGCGTTACTGAAGTGCTGGCAAGAGGAAGGTTTAAATATTCAAACAGAACATGCTGCAATAAGCCTAGGAAGCAATCTAAGCAAGGTATTAGGAATGTCCTGGAAAACAGAAGAAGATTGTCTGACATTCGAAGTCAAAAGTTTAATAGAATTCTTGTCATCGCAAAAAAGCTCAAAACGTCTACTATTGCAAGCAGTCGGTAAAATCTTCGATCCGTTAGGCATGCTGACGCCATTCACCATTAGAATAAAATGCCTGTTCCAAGAACTATGGCTAAAGAAGACAGCATGGGATGAACAGTTACCAACTAATGTGCACGAAAAATGGTTAAAGTGGCTCGAAGAACTTCCAAATTTAGCAGAATTAAAAATTCCGAGGAAAATTCTTGGTTGCTTGAATCAAGTAATAGCTGTAGAAATACACGCCTTCTCTGATGCTAGTAAAATAGCGTATGGATCTGCAATTTATCTGAGAATAAAAAGAGAGAGTGGTGTGGAAGTCAATCTCGTGACTTCAAAGAGTCGTGTTGCACCGATAAAGGAGATAACTCTGCCTCGGCTAGAACTTCTCGGAGCCTTACTAAGTGCAAGACTGACCAATAAAGTAAAACCCATCCTAGATCAAAAAATCACATCGAAGGTGTACTATTGGACAGATTCCAAAATAACCTTATTCTGGATCAAAGGATCATCAAAGCGATGGAAGCAGTTTGTGGCAAACCGTGTCATAGAGATTAATGCACTTTCAGATTCGAACTCTTGGTATCACTGCTCTAGCAAGGACAATCCTGCCGATCTCTTGACCAGAGGTGCGAGTGTTAATTCTCTTGTAGAGAATCCAATGTGGTTTAGGGGACCAAAATTCCTAGCAGCTGATGACTTAGTGACTGAGCAAGAAACTATTTCTGTGCCAGAAACAGATTATTTTCCCGAGACTAAATCAAAATATAAAAATAACTGTAATGATTTCAATTCTAATATTTCTCTTTCTCTTTTCAGGAATCCTGAAGAAGTAAATTTTTTTCTCAACATAAGTGGTAAATACTATAGTATTCTTCGCATACTGGCATATGTTTATAGGTTTTTTCACAATTGCAAATGTAAGTTAGCAGACCGGCACAGAGGCAGCCTCACAACCCCAGAAATAAAAAATTCAGAAGTTTCTCTAATTAGATTAGTCCAAAATGCAGAATTTCAGGAAGAGATTAAGGGTTTAAAACGGGAATCAAGGGTTCCCCCTTCCAGTAAAATTAAATGTTTATCCCCCTTTTTGGATCAAGATAATATCTTAAGAGTTGGCGGTAGGTTGGAAAATTCAGATTTAAACTTTGATAAGAAGCATCAAATCATTTTGCCGAAAGGCCATAAGCTCACAAAACTCATATTTGAGCATTTTCACAGGAAGTATTTTCATATTGGTCCCCAAACTTTAATCCATTACGTACGTATGCGGTTTTGGCCCGTAAGTGGAAAAAATTTAGCGCGAAAAGTAGTGCATGATTGCGTTGTCTGTTTTAGGAACAACCCGGTTACTGCTAAACAAATCATGGGTGACCTCCCATCAAAAAGAGTAACTCCAAACTTTACGTTTAACCATACAGGAGCCGATTTTGCGGCCCTTTTGAGATTAAATATAAAAATCAAAGAAAAGGGATTTTTCATAAGGTTTATATCGCGATTTTCGTTAGCTTAGTAACAAAATATTTCTTCAGAAATTTAATGAAATCTAATGTATATACTTATTTCTCATTGTTTATGTATTTTAAGGTGCACCTAAGATTTACATGTTATTTTACATTCAACTTTTCTTAAGAACAATATAGAACTATTTTTAGAAAATAGCTTAAATTTTGTAACAAAGAATTTAATTTTATTGTATTGTATAGTCCTTGTTATTGCAACTTATTATTGTATTTGTATTGTAATATTATTTTGTGGTATTGGTATTTTATTTAGTTCTTGTATTTATAGTGTATTTTTAATATTTTGAATGTGCTACGCACATTGCAACGCGGGGCGGCATGTTCGGACCTTGTGCGCATGCCGAACGAGCTCCGTAGCTTTGCGGTCATGTGACCCAGTTCAGTTGTTGCTTAGCTGCCATTGCGGCACGTTGTGTATTGAAGCGGGTCTTATCCCCAAGTATATAGTTGTTCTTTAGCTGCCATTGCGGCACGTTGTGTATTCGAGCGGGTCTTATCCCCAAGTATAGTATGTTGTTCTTGAGCTGCCATTGTGGCACATTATGCTATAGCGGGTCTTATCCCCAATTATTCTGTTGCTTATAGCGGGAGTATTCCCCAAAAGATGTTTTACGAACGTCACTTGTTCTAACAGCGGGTTATTACCCCAAAGTCACTTCATCTTTCTACATGTTTTTCAGTGTTTGTGATTGTTTGTAACATTTGTGTGCTGTGTGATATAAAAATGTGAAAAAGAAAACTATTTGTCTTCAGTCTTAAAGTTACATACAGTATTCACATACAACATCTTTTTTTAGCTATTGAAATATTTATAATCACTGAACTTTTATCCAATTTACTTCTTTTACAAATATGAAGAACCAAGTCTAAAACTTATACGAGACATATGTTTAGATAAAACAAATTTCAAACATTAAAGCAGCATTTTTATCCAGACCTTACGTAACCTTACGTAACTTTAAACTTTTTTTCTGGTCCAAAGATCGAAAAGTAAATAAAACAAATTCATCTTTCCAAACGTGTTTCGCAATATCTCAAATTCTAACCTTTCCTTTAGGCAAAAATAGAACAGTTATTATTTTTTTTTATATCAATCGCATCTTTTTTAGCTTTTGAAATATTTATAATCACTGAACTTTTATCCACTTACTTTTTCTGCAAATAAGTTTTAAACTTACAAGACACATATTTTTAGATAAAAAGAATTTTAAACATTAAAGCACCATTTTTATTCAGACCCACTTACC
Source organism: Maratus speciosus (assembly GCA_963932465.1). Classification (NCBI taxonomy): domain Eukaryota; kingdom Metazoa; phylum Arthropoda; class Arachnida; order Araneae; family Salticidae; genus Maratus; species Maratus speciosus. Next base: position 113,246,357 of record OZ010799.1, read on the forward strand.
TAATTTTAAAGCTTTTTTTATGATACAAAGGAAGAAAAGTAAATAAACGAATTCATCCTCAAACTTTTATGTTTCCTGAAATCAAATTTTCTATGGGAGTAAATAATTTTATAAATTTACTTGCTGAATAATTTTGTTTGTTTCAATTAATTTGAAATGAGGTCGTCTTTTTCCCAAAGTACTTCTTTCAATATCTTTTCAAATGTGTTTGATTTTAGCTTATATTCTAACCTTTTCTAAGACAAAAATAGAACACTTATTATTATTTTTATTGCAATCGCACCTTTTTTTAGCTATTGAAATATTTATAATCACTGAACATTTATCCTTATTTACTTTTCTACAAATATGACGAACTAAGTTTGAAACTTACTCGAGACTTATATTTTAAACATTAAAGCACCATTTTTATCCAGACCCACTGACGTAATTTTAAAGCTTTTTTTCTGCTCCAAAGGAAGAAAAGTATATAAAACGAATTTATCTTCAAACTTTTATGTTTCTTGTGATCAAGTTTTCTATGGGGGTAAATAATTTTATAAATTTCTATGCTAAGTAATTTTGTTTATTTTAATTAATTTGAAATGAGGTCGTCTTTTTCCTAAAGTGGTTCTTTCAATATCTTTTCAAATGTGTTTGTTATTATTATTTTTTTATAGTAATCGCACTTTTTTTAGCTATTGAAATATTTATAATCACTGAACTTTTATCCTTATTTACTTTTCTACAAATATGACGAACTAAGTTTTAAACTTCCTCGAGGCTTATTTTGATGTAAAAAGAATTTTAAACATTAAAGCACCATTTTTATCCAGACCCACTGACGTAATTTTAAAGCTTTTTTCCTGATCCAAAGGTAAATAAAATGAATTTATCTTCAAACTTTTATGTTTCCTGTAATAAAGTTTTCTATGGGAGTAAATAATTTTATAAATTTCTATGCTAAGTAATTTTGTTTGTTTCAGTTAATTTGAAATGAGGTCGGAAAAATAAAAGAGATTTTGATAAATGGATTTGCTGTAATCTATTGAAACAGCAACAAAAATGTTGCGATTATACCAGTAAATACTTTTTCTCTTATCTTTCTTTCTTTCTTTGTCACTCCTTTAGAATATATATATATATATATATACATATACCGGGTGCGCCAAATAATTTCGTTAAAACTTTAAAAGTTCATTGAAAAGGAACAAATGATACTTAGAATTTTTCCAGACTTTTCCAGACTTGCGGTTTGCACGAATGGGATTAGAGGGAGATCGCACTTTCTATATTACTAGCAAAACCGTATGTCTAATTTTTATTGGAAGAAATTATACAGTTAGGGATAATTTAAAAAATATTAATTAAGCCACAGTTTGGCTAAATTTTGTAAACTTCTGAATACCGCACATTTTAAATTTCTATACCATTGAATAGCCAAAAAAATAAATAAATAAATAAAAAATGTATACTTTGAAATGTGATTTGTTTGAAAACTATATGGCAATTTGTTTCAAAACTGTATCGCAATTTACGCAACTTTTATTGTTTTAAAATATTTTTCAAACATGATATTTTTCAAATCTATCTATATCGAAAGTAGATGATTACAAAAGAGAAATTCGTTTGCACTTAATATATATAGATCAGTATTTGTTTCCAGCTTATATAGTACCATAACGAAAGTAAAACATTCATCAACCAACAAATAAAACAATAAAAAGAAATAAAGCACAAATTTAAGACTTATCACAGAATTTCGAGCTTAAACTACTGGAATAAACAGAATCAAAAAGCTGATTGTAAATAGCGACCTTTGGCGATTTCTTCGGCTGTTAACTCCTGATACAAGGCCTGTATGAAAATATAGCTTTTAATCTATTAGAGTTATATAAAGAAACAGTAGAATAGTGCGAGACTTTTCGCCGCTACCTTTGAGATTATTTGCTGATACATTTTTAATGAATTTTCGATTAACTGCAGAATTTTTTTAAAAACAAAACAACGTGTTTTAACGATTTATACTATGTCCAAAGTCACTAGCAAAGCCTTTTGAAAATGTGCCTCATTCCTCACTGCGCTTTTAGTATGTGTAGAGAAAAAAGGATGTTAACATCCGAAATAATATATATGACTAGAAAGATAGCCCGTCAAAAATGGCGGAATATGAGATATAAATATATATATATACAACACATGTACAAGAATGAGTTTTTCTCGCTTGTTCCGCAGTGATTTTGGGCTTCAGAAGGGAGATTTTTTGTCAATGATATAAATAGCTATGAAAACAAAATTAACCTCTTGCGCTGGAAAGACGTGCTATGTACGTCGCCTTGGATTAACACTAGAAAGCCCAAGAGCAGTCATTTTGACTGCTACCAAATGAATATAACTCGGTTCGAACCCGAAATATTTTTATAAAACTAGTTTAAAAGATACAAAGAAAAAAAAATAGGTAAATTGATAAGTTAATAATTTTAAATAAAAATTCTGGTGTGAAATATTTTTCTAAAATATGGACGAGATAGTCTCGGGCTTCTGCCAATTAATTTCCAGCGCAAGAGGTTAATGAAATTTTAAGTTTTATTTATATAATCTATAAACATGTTATTTATATCTATGTTATTGTTGCTTTTTATATATAATTTACTTCAATTTCTATACAAAAATAGTTAAATGGCTTCTTCATATTAAATAAATTGTATAAATATTGAAAAATTACTCGTGTATACGAAACAGAGAATAAGTTGTTAGAAAATATATTGTTTTAATATCTCTAAATTTTATTTTCTCTATCTCGCCAAGGCCCCTATAATGGAAAATTACTTAAAGTACATTAAAATCGAGCAGTTAGAAATTCAGACAGCACTGCGCCGTCTGTTGGCTGTTATGTTATTAGTAGTATCGGGATGAAGATGTAAGGACGCACATCTTCGTATATTATATTTCAAATTTTCACCCATAAATTTTGAAAAAAAAAGCCCTTAAAAGGGTGGATTTTAAATTAAATTGCGGTGACCTCGAATATGAAATATTAATGGTTTTAAATGGGAATTTCGCCAAATTAGCTAGCTATCGCCAAGTTGGCTTCATATATGACAACTTATTTTTGTCGCCGAATTTGACGATATTTCGTCAAACTTGGCGATATTCCGCCAAGTTGGTCAACATTTACCGCTTCTGTTGTAACCCTGCAATAATAATTTTCAACAATTACTCATTACAATGAGATGGTCTTACCGGAATTGTGAAGGACATACTGAGACTTGGATTTTATATAAGCAGATAGTTTTCTCCTACATTGAGTAACACAGGAAGGTCGGGTTTATCCCCTTATTTCTTGAGTGAAGAGAATAAATTTCTCGATTTCCTTAAAAAATAATTTTACTTTTATCACCTCATTTTGAATCGGGCCGCTGAGCAGTGCGAAAAAATAAAAGTCAATAGGAATTTAATCACTGCGGATAGATTGAACGCATTTTTAATGATTTTCTCTGTCCATACCGCATAATAATGGAGTTATGAATAGAGAGGAGGGGACATATAGTGTATTATCTACCAGTTGCGAGTGAAGTAACTGAGGAGATTGTCACAATAAGGCGGCTGATATTTTTTTCTTTTCTTTTTTTTTTTTTTTTTTTTTTTTTTTTTTTTTTTACATAGGTTAAAAAGTTTCTGATTACTGCATAACCAAACTTCCACCAGTAAATTTTAAATAGAAAAATGTGCCTTATTTTAGCATTATTGTCATCAAAAATTTCGCTCACAAATATCGTTAAAATTTGTATTTGTTTTTACTGGCGACAGTTTGACCAGGTATTATAATTATTTTTACTCTGACAATGACAGTCTTGGTTGTCTCGGTTGTCACAATATGGCGGAAACTCCGGACCTGACTACTATACTCCCACCAGTAAAAATTAATATCTGTTTTTGAGATTACTTATGACTGAAATTTTGTGTTAAAAAGTTGTTTAAATAAAGAGAAAATTTCTACTTAAATTTACTGGTGGAAGTTTGACCTGGCGTTAATCAACCCCTGTAAAAGTGGTTACAGTTGAAGCTTCACTATTTTAAAGATATGTCAGTTCCTCTTTATTAACATTTTCATGAGCATAATAAATCCTTCATTTTCCATGCATAAAATCACCCATTACAGGCTTAAAACAACCCGAAACATATACGTAGATGGAAAAGGAAGCAGGAAACTGAAACAGCATTTCTATTCTAAACACACTTATGCAATTTTTAAAGTTTCTTTTTCAAGAATGAAAAATGAATAAAATAAAAGACCTCTTCAAACTGTCATATTTCCCCCCTTTGCTAAATGAAGAGACTAAATTCTTCGGTTTTCAAGTTAAATAATTTTATTTGCTTTATCCCATTTTGAATTGGATCACCGAAGAGAAAAAAAGGTTTGGATAAATGAATTTGCATTTTCAGCTTTTTAATTCAGACAATTTTCTGTTTCTTAAAATCTGTGGAAAACAGCTTAAAAATAATTACCTTAATAGAAGATTTGATTTATGCAAAAGAGCGGGTTAAGATTAATAAATATCACAACATAAACATACGACACATTAGAATAATAGGTAAGTGTTTGCTGATAAATAACACAGGCCTACAAAAAAAAAAAAAAATTTTTTTGGTGCCTATGATTTTACAGCTGAGTTTAGATATTTTTGGGACACTGAATCCAAATATGAAATCAGTTTTTCTCTATCAGCTCCACTTTTTTAGATATGCAAAGAGAACTAAAGATTTTTTAGAACTGAAGTGACCTTCAACGCTTAAACTGGCCTTTGACACATGGGCCTGTCGCAACGCTCAAAGCGATTTGGGAGGCACTGAAATTTTAGAAGACCTTGAAAAAAAACAGATGTGCAAGTAAAACTGAGGTTCTGTGCATGCTTATGATTTCGTGCCGCTCATCCATAAAGCCAAATGGAAAAGCCGCAAAGAGATAAGGTTAGTTTGTGAATTTTTTCCGTGGAGGGTAGACGTTGTTGACCTTTTGCGATATTTGTGTTTAGTATAGAATTCTTATAAAGTTAATTTAAAACGTACTGTATTGTAGATTGTTGTATTTGTGTTGTTGAATGTAATTTAAATGAGTTCAAGTAGAAGAAGTTGTGTAAATCCTCCTGATGTGTTTTGCTACATATGCGGAGAATACGTGTTAAAAGAGAACAAAAAAAAAATGTTACTGACTTTGTAAAGAGAGCATATCTTGGACACTTTGGTGTTAAACTTGGTGATCAGGATAAAACCTGGGCACCGCATCAGGTCTGTAAAACTTGTACAGAACACTAACAGGAAAAGAAAAAGTCTCAAATTTGGTTTACCGATGGTTTGGAGAGAACCCCAAAACCACTTCGATGATTGTTATTTCTGCCTATTAAATATTAATGGAATTAATCGAAAGAAACATAGTAAGTGTACTTATCCTGATTTAGTCTCTGCAAGATACCCGGTTCCTCACTCAGAGGAAGTAAGTGTCGATCCCAACGTTTTACCAGCTACCAGAGCTCTGAGAGGATGAAACATGTCCCTCTGATCATCCTTCCGATACTTATGAAGTTGACAGTGATTATGAGGAGATGTCATCAATGCCTCAACGTTTCAACCAGGATGCGTTAAATGATCTCACCAGAGATCTCAACCTGTCAAAAGAAGCTTCTGAATTACTGGCTTCAAGATTGAAGGACAAAACTTTACTGGAACAAGGAACCAAAATTACCTTTTACCGCACAAGCGAAAAGGGTCTATTACCCTTCTTCTTGTAGACAGCTTAAAGCGGAGTTTAAAATGTGTCCTTCTACACATTGGGAACAAATATGGTTCAATACCAATTGCTCACTCAACGAAAATGAAAGAAGAATATAACACAATAGCTTTGGTATTTGACAAGATAAAGTATCATGAACATCAATGGGTGATTTGTGTTCATTTAAAAATGGTAAACTTTCTCCTTGGACAGCAAAGCGGTTACACCAAATATCCTTGCTTCTTGTGTCTTTGGGATAGAAGGGATAAAATACACCACTGGGTTAGAAACGAGTGGCCTAAGAGAGAAAACATGGATGTTGTAGAAAGGAATATCATTAATAACCCCTTAGTTGGGTGAGAAAAAATCATACTTCCTCCACTGCATATCAAGCTCGGCCTTATGAAGCAGTTTGTAAAGGCTCTTGATAAGAACGGGTCATGCTTTGCATATATAGAAGAGAAAATGCCCCAATTGAGTTATGAAAAAATTAAATCAGGAATATTTGACGGGCGACAAATAAAAGAACTGATTAGGGATCCTGCCTTCGTAAATTCGATGAATGAGACTGAGGGAAAAGCCTGGACTTCTTTTGTTGCAGTTGCGAAAACTTTCTGGGCAAACACAAAGCAGAAAACTATGTAGAACTGGTAAACGAAATGCTTAATAGTTTTAAATCTCTTGGGTGTAATATGAGCATTAAGGTGCACTATTTACACAGCCACTTAGAGTATTTTCCTGAAAATGTAGGAGACATCAGTGAGGAACAGGGCGAAAGATTTCACCAGGATATTAAGACTATGTAGAACCACTACCAAGGAAGATGGGATACGCACATGATGGCAGATTACTGTTGGAGTTTAAAAAGGGTTTGTTCAAAAATAAATTCAAGAATGTCACGGAAAAGAAGCTTCCGAAATGTTCAGTGAGAATTAGTCTCATCGATGACTTTTTCCTCGATCTTTGTGAGTAAATATATTTGTATAATATAATTCTTAAAAATATTATTTGAATATATGTATATTAAAATAATGAAAATTAACATTTGTATAGTATTAAAAAAAATTCTGTGTTTCTTTATTTTATTTTTATTTTTGTTTAATTCATGGATTTAACTTAAAATAGTGTAACATATATTTCACAAAAAGTTCTATATGTTAAATATTTGAGCTCCCAGTCAAAATTGAATGCCATATTTGAATTCAGGACATCGAATTCATATAAAATCAGCTCCAAAAACCTAGGCACCAAAACAGCTGTTGGCTTGTGAATAAAATAAATCAGATTTTTCGAAATTTAATTGATTATTTTCTATTTCTAGCAGTTTCCATACAGTTAATTTTTTTTTGCAAAAACACAGAAAATAAACAGAAATTCTCGTTAAATTAACCCTTGTTCTCGGTTAAAAATCATTCGACAAATATTTTCTATCGTTAATTATGCGTATTTTATTAATTAGTGGAAAAGTTAGTGAATGCACCGAATACAGAGGCAAGGTGGGCATTTGATTCATCGGTTCAATTTGATTTGTTGCTAATACACTGTAAAAAGCGACAAATGTTTCTTAATCTACAAAAATATAAATGAACTAAGAACGAAAATATAAATTAACTGCGAATGAAAATATACAATAACATCTTCCGGGTTATTCACGATTTCAAAAGGCATTCGAAAAGCGATTCGAAGAGCATTCTTTATTATTAGAGATCGCACATACACCTATATATTTTCATGATTTTTTTAAAAAAAGCTATAAAAAAAGTTTTTTTTGCTGCCACAGATTTTCTAAAACGTTTCCGAGTAGTTTCTCTAATACATTATATATTTTTCAAATCTTTTATTTTAATTATATTTTTTAAATTATATGATTATTAAATTCCCTGCTCAACAACACGAAACTTTTCTGATACACGCTCAACAACGACACATTTTCTGATACATTTTTAAATGTAAAGGCACAGAATTAGCAGGTCCGACTATTAAAGCTATTTGGAGTAGAATAATTATATCCATTTAATTATCGAGTTATAGGCGATTCTTGTCACGTGACTACAAGTTTTTTCCCTTTCTGCCACGTTGGGAATTCGGTTCAAAACAGTCACATCGACAGTATTTTCTGAAAGATCTTCTGTCTTTACCCAAAAATGGAAAACACCATTCGATTACACAGTTTCTGAATAAGAATACTTGTCAATTTCATGCGTTGCGGAACAAAAATGAATTCAGAAATGTGTCAGAATGTGAGCCTTAATCAGTTTTCTCAAAGCGGTATATCGGCTTTTAGGAAAATATCAGTTCTCACAGGAAGGTCTCCTTACGGGCATACTCCGAAAAAAATATGGAAAAATTATAGAATGTTCAACTGATGAGGATACATATGTTTATAAAAAGTTTCGGCGGAAACTCGATAGAGCGTTAATGAAAAAATTAATGAAAATTTCGATATTTTGCGATTTATCACCGATTGCCGATGGAATAAAATTTCAAAAACTACTTTTTTATGTCAAATACCCCTTAAGATAAAAATGTTTCATATTGAACTTGTTTAAATAAATTCAATGTAAATAACTTTAATTTTGTTGGTTTTTGTTTGATTTAACTATAGTTTTGTCATATATGTATATTTATAATGAACATTAACTATCAAATTTTACGAATTAAAACAAAATTTAAATTCATTAAAATTGTTTCAATCTCAAAATTAAGTCCAATTCAGCACTGTTGATTCAAATTTGTTGGTATGGACACAAACTCTTCCTTGATATTGAAATGAATAACTGCTAAATGAATCTTGCCTTTATTTTGGAATACGCTTAAATATATGAAAATATTTTTTATATATGAAATTGTTTTTAAAGTAATAAAATTAAACAACAAGCATTATAAATATGTTATACAAAATATGTATTTATTAAACTCTCTCATTGTTTAAGTTTAAATTCATTAAATACTATTTACACGCATTTCTAAAATCAATTAACAAGCAATCTTGAGGTGCATTAAAATCGTTTGCTTTTGGCGAGGAAAAGTACTGCCGCCGCTAAATTTGATTGATCCTTTTTTATATACATAAGTACATACATTTTACATACATAAATTTATATCAGATGTAATTTTCCAACTGGGAGAAAAATATCCGGACCAGGATTCGAACCAGGGATCTCTTGGCTGAAGTCGCCAATGCTCTACTATCTGAGTTATCCCGGACGAATCTGGTGGAACTTTTTCACTCAGCTAACCTTATTGATTATAGCATCTGGTCTGAAATCTGGTTCAGCTCAACAGAATAAATCGCAGGTAATAAAACCCCAGAAATCGCTGGATACGTAATTACTCTAGATTAATTTTAACACAATTATTCTAATTGGTAAATAAATCATATCAGATGTAAATTTCGCCCAGTTGGAAATTTACATCTGATATGATTTATATTTTCCAATTAGAATAATTTTGTTAAAATTAATCTAGTGTAAGTAGTTTAATTAGTATTTTTTTCAAAATATTCTGACTATGCCCAGTAAGACCTTCCTTGTCAGTTCAATAATTTTTCAGCGTAACTGAATGCAATGGTAACAAAATAATATTTTAATGGTAATGATAATTTTGTTAATTTATAATGCTTGTTGAGCAATAAAGTTTACGTTAGAATTAATAGCATACGAAAAACCTATATATTCCAGATTCAGAAAACAAAATAATACAGCATAAAAACTAATCGGAAACTTTCCGAAAGTCAGTGGCAAGAAAAGAAACCTAATTTTTATAAGTATAATTTTGAATCTCAAAACTAAACTGATTTCTGAGATTTCTAAAGATGATGAAAGATTTACGGAATCGTGTACAACTCGTAAGAGGTTACTATACATTTTATTTCGTGGCTATATTACCCTCTTCAATTCTGAAGCTAAAATAATAATACAAATGCATGTAATAATAATACAATTCATTGGTTTTTTCCAAACAAAATTACATCGTAAATGACAGAAAAAATATCTTTTCTGAAATGGATCCTTTAGGCGCTTAGTAATTTAGGTTAAAAAATATGGATGTAAAACTACATACCCCCTTAAAAACACCAATTTAATAACCATTAACTTAAATTAACGCAAGCACAAATTTAAGAGCTTTAAACAAGTAAATAACCTACAATCCTCAAAATTTTTTATTGAAAAAGATTTAAGTTGAATACTTATGAAAATTTCTTACTTTTTTGGTCATACTGTCTTTTGCGCCTTTTTACACATTTTGCAAACTCAGATGAAAATAACATTTATTTTATGTGGGAATCAGCTTAGATGCTGCCATTTATTCGTTTGCTTTGAACGAAAAAAAACATTCAGCTATTAAGAAGTGATGTGAAAATGTAAAAAAATCGGACATTTTAGTTTTTATAAGGACTACACACATTTTGCAAACTCACAAGGAGAGGGACAACCTTGTTAATCACAGATTTTAATTATTTTAATATCTGTTGTAGGGTAGAGACCCCTTAGTGCCATGTTCAACGGATTTTATCCAACGCTCCTTAGTTCTTGAGAAACCGGGGGGTCTAATATTAGTACACAACTTAAATACTTACTTTGCAACCAAAATGCTGGGTTAGTCGCATCTCAGTTGGTATGGCATTTCCCGCCTTATCCGCGGGCCGGGGTTTGGTACCTGAATGCGCTACATTTGTTTTTCTCATTTTTTGTTTTATAAATATACTTGTAAGTATAACTTAATAATCTCATTGTCAATTACAATTTTTAATATTGTATATCAATTATAATTTAAACCTATTTATTTCTTTTTACTTTTAACTAAATAGTTGTAATTAAACATAAAACTGTTAATTTTTTTAAAATCACTTTTAAAATGTATTTCATATATTCTTTATCGATGCAATGATATTGAGCAATTGTGTCAATTCGTGATTTTAAAGAAACATCATTTACGCATTGCTTTAACAAAGGAAGTCAATGCAATAATACTATTATTCTGTTTTTAAAGTAACAAGCATAATTATATAAAAAATTAGTATCAGAATTAAATTACAACCATTTTTTTGCATATTAAAGATTTTTAAATTTGTAATAAGTATGCTTGCGCTTTCAATTATTTTGCTTTCTCCTTTATCTGCTTTTATTTTTATTTTATTTGAATATTCTTTAATTTTATCAAAACTAGATGGCGACACAACACATTTTGTCACGATTTTGGAATTTTTATCATTCAATAATAGATCCAATTTCTTTTTAAACCTCTTTAAAGGATGAGAAATAATAGTTTACAAATAAGAAATGATAAATTTAAGTTTGTTAACATTGTAATTAATGTATGATATTAAAATTTTAATTTAAATTATTAAATTATAATTACAAGTATATTTATAAAACAAAAAATGAGAAAAACAAATGTAGCGCCTTCAGGTATCGAACCCGGGTCCGCGGATCAGCCGGCAAACGCCATACCAATTGAGCTACGACTAACCTGTCACTTTGGTTGCAAAGTAAGTATTTAAGTTGTTAAGTTGTGTACTAATATTAGACCCCCAGGTTTCTTAAGAACTAAGGAGCGTTGTATAAAATCCGTTGAACCTGACACTAAGGGGTCTCTACCCTACAACATATATTAAAATAATCAAAATCTGTGATTAACAAGGTTGGCCCTCTCCTTGTCAGATGAAAATAACATTTATTTTATGTGGGAATCAGCTTAGATGCTGCCATTTATTCGTTTGCTTTGAACGAAAAAAATATTCAGCTATTAAGAAGTGATGTGAAAACGTAAAAAGATCGGACATTTTAGTTTTTATAAAAAAAACCCAGAAGTCCCAGTATGGGGACCCAGGAACCGAAGAGGTTAAGTTATTCTAGTTTATGTTTACTACGTTTCTTAGAAACTCTCCTCCTTTTAGGTAGATTTCGTATGAAATACTACCTATTGGGATCGTTCCTATGTTGGAATTTCTGAAAATTTTTTGCAGATCTGCACCGATCATGCCCCTAGAACCCAAAACCACCCTCAGTAAAAAACTTTATCTATCTATCTATCTATCTATCTATCTATCTATCTATCTACCTATCTATGTATCTATCTATCTATATATATATATATATATCACTTTCTTCTGGACACGATAACTTTCGTAATTCTGCACCAATCTCTTCCAAACTGATATATAAAATCAATGGCCATAAAATCTCGGTCAAGTTCGTTAATGGGCAAAATCGGACCAAGGGGATGGAAATAGGGAGGGGTTTTGTGAAAACAGAAAAACCCCCCATAACTTCTTAATTTTTGTACATATCAAATCAGTTTAAAGTTTTTATTACTTCTAAAAATAGGGTCAAAAATTTATGTATCACAGATTTTTGATGAAGTTAAAAATGGGCTCAAGGGTCGCAAAAAATAGGGTTTTTGGGAGAAAAAAAATCATAACTTCGTCAATTCTCAAGATATCAAATCCAATTAATTTTATTATAAATCTCCTTAACATTATCTACAACTTTTATATTCACAAGTTTTTGATAGGACCAATTCGTACCGCAAAAAAAAAAAAAAAATTAAAAACGAAAACAAAAAGGGGGTTTGAAGAAGAAAAAAATCCATAACTCCGTCAATTCAAAAGATATAAAATTCCCATTAATTTATCATATATCTTCTTAATATTGTCTACAACATCTATATAGACAAGTTTTGGATAGGACCAATTCTTACAGCAAAACAAATTAAAAATACATAGCGGTTGACGAAAAAAAATCATCTTAGTAAGGGTGTATTCAAATCCAAACTGCTTATTTTCTGACTCATTTTACAATTCATTTTTGCTCTGAAAGGCTTCCAATTGGTACGTTTTCTTACTCAGAAACTATATAAACTACCGTAATGGTCGATTGTTTGATAGAGGCAGAATATATTTTTTTAAATGCTGTTAAAAAGGGCACTTTGAACCGAATCTACCGAAGCGGATTGTGTTGGAAAAATCATTGTCACTCAAATCCAAACTGCTTATTTTCTGACTCATTTATAAATTCATTTTTGCTTTCAAACGCATTTAATTGGTAGATTCGCTTATTCAGAAACTGTATAATGTACTGTAATGATCGATTGTTGGATAGAGGCAGAATATATTTCAAAAAATGATGTCAAAGTGGGCATTTTGAACGGAATTTCCCGAAGCGATTGTGTTAGAAACGAAAAATATTGTTCTTTTGAGGAAATAATTGCTTATATACCAAGTTTTAATAAATTGAACAAAAAATAAAAACACAGGTCGCTTATAAATCTCTTCAAAAATCACGTCAGCAAGTTTCAAATTTTTTTTATATTAAAAATGAATCTGGAATTATGCCAGAAAATTTCGAGTTGTTGAGCATGGAAAAGTATTTTTTTGAATACCGCCCTAACATGATTCTTATAAAACCAGCTATTATATAAAAATGAAATAAAAACTCGTCAAAAGCGGCCAGATAAAATTGTTAAAGTGGATTTATCTCTAATCACGATTTAATTTTTGTTTGTGAAATTAGTATATTTGACTTCGAAATCTACCTCTACCTGTAGGCCGGGCCGGCAGGGATTTTTTTAGAGTGTAAATCTGTCCAATCGAGATTGACGTATAACTAGATGAAAAGAAAGTGGGAAACTGAAACAGCATTTCCATTCTAAACATTTCTACGTAATTTTCAAGTTTAATTTTCAAGCAGGATAAATAAATAAATAAAAGACCTCTGCAAACTGACGTTTTCACGTTACTAAACGAGGAACATAAATTCCTCGATTTTCAAATTAAGTAATTTTATTTGCTTCCCATTTTGCAGTCAGATCATCGGAGTGAAAAAAGAATTCGATAAATGAATCTGCATTTTCAAGAGGTTAATATACATTTTATTTCGTGGTTATATTATGTTATCTTAGTTTATGTTTATTATATTTCTTAGAAACATTCCTCCTTTTTTAGAGTGTAAATCTATTTAGTCTAGATTGACGTATAGCTAGATAAAAAGAAATTGGTAAACTGAAACAGCATTTCCATACTAAACGCACTTACGTAATTTAAAAAAATTTCTATTTCAAGAAGGATAAATAAATAAAATCAAAGACATCATTAAACTGTCAAATTTTTCGTTGTTTGGTTACTAAACAAAGAAAATTTTTCGATTTTCAAGTTAAATAATATTCTTTGCTTTATCCCATTTTACAATCAGATCATCGGAGTAAAAAAAGAATTGGATAAATCAATCTGCATTTTCAAGAGGTTAATATACATTTTATTTCGTGGTTATATTATGTTATCTTAGTTTATGTTTACTATGTTTCTTAGAAACATTCCTCTTTTTTTAGAGTGTAAATCTATCCAATCGAGATTGACGTATAACTAGATAAAAAGAAAGCAGGAAACTGAAACAGCGTTTCCTTTCTAAACATTTCTACGTAATATTTCAAGTTTCTTTTTCAAGTAGGATAAATAAATAAATAAATAAAAGATCTCTTCAAGCTGTCAAATTTTTCCTTTTCACGTTACTAAACGAAGAACATCAATTCCTCGATTTTCGAGTTAAGTATTTTTTTTTGTTTTTTCTTTATCCCATTTTGAATAAGATCATTGGAGTGAAAAAGGGATTCGACAAATGCATTTGCATGGAACTTGGAAAAAACACCATGCATTTTATTAACGTGCCAAAGCGGACTAAAATTAATAAATAACACAACATTAATCCCCCGCAGCATTTTAATTATAGGTAACTATTAGCTGATAAAATATATAGTAGAGTGCTCAATGTTGAATTGAATTTTACTCAATTGAATTTTCCTATTTCTAGCAGTTTTCGTACAGTTCGAAATTTCTGTAAAAACACCAAAATAAACATAGATTTTTTCTTAAATCTACACTAGTTCTCGGTTAAAAGCATTCCATCAATATTTTAGCTCGTTTATTTATGCCTTTTTTAGCTCACAGGCTATCAAAGCCTGAGAGCTAATGTGTCCACCAGTTATGTATGTATGTATGTACGTATGTACGTAACGCGATAACTCTTGATAGAAATATCCGATTTGCTTCACATTTCTTTTTCTCCGTTTATTCTGATAAGGCGCTTCCCCGGTCAGTTTTGGTGGTTCACTGGTTAAGTATAAAGGGGGGGGGGGCGGGAGCTAATCCTCCCTTTAACTTAAATAAATGGGTTTTTCAGGTTTTCTTCAAATTTGGTATACCGGTTAATTCTGATAAGGCGCCTCCCTTATTAGATTTGAAGATTCATTGTTTAAGTCTAAAGGGGGAAAGGGGGGCTAACACTCCCTTAATTTAGATAAATGTGTCCTTCTATCCGATTTGCTTCAAATTTGGCTATCGATTTATTCTAATAAGGCGCATCCCTGATTAGATTTGGAAGTTCATTGGTTAAATATAAAGATAGGAACGTTGAGGCTAATACCCCTTAATTTAGATAAATGGGTTTTTCTATCTGATTTGCTTCAAATTTGGTATTCCAATTTATTTCGATAAGGCGTTTCCTCTATGACATTTGGAGGCTCATTGGTTAAGTATAAAGAGGGGAAACGGGGTATTTTTTGAGGGACATTATTTTTTTTAAATAAGAGTATAATATACAATTAGTGTGAATAACCTGTGAGCTCCATGCCATCAGTTTAACTGGGAACCTTTCTTTCTATTTATTAACCCACTAAAGACTGACGTTGCGTTTTCGCAACGTTATGTTTGTGATTTTTTTTATTTTATAGTGAATATTTTTTTAATTATTGTATTATTACATTTTGTATACATGACTTTTATTTTTAAGGGAAAAAAATTGTCAATTGATTCGAGTTGTAAAAAATTAGAAATATAAAATGAAAAATATTTTAGGAATGTTTTGAAAATTTTTATTGATAAATTTCGGATAATGTTCATAGATGCACTATAAATAATAAAATAAAATTCAGCAATCCATGTTACAGCTATTGTAGCAGTCAAGCAGCAGTTACTATAAGTATGTATAGTAAATGTCATGTACCGCTACAT
Source organism: Maratus speciosus (assembly GCA_963932465.1). Taxonomy (NCBI): domain Eukaryota; kingdom Metazoa; phylum Arthropoda; class Arachnida; order Araneae; family Salticidae; genus Maratus; species Maratus speciosus. The sequence continues at coordinate 113,262,112 of OZ010799.1, forward strand.
AGTAAATGCTTCAAGAATTTTCATGTGCCAAAAAATGCCCTTGATTTGTACTTTCCGCAACATATCACATCTCTCATAAAAAATTGTAATATCGTTTTTTTTCACTTAATTAGACATTAATATGTATAAAATAAAATTTTATTTCGTTTGTATCAAGTATAAAAAAGTGCGGTACTTATTGGGTTAATTGGTGGAAGAAGTCAGCTCTTGCACCGAAAATATTGCAAATAGACAGAGTAAACTGGTAATCCGGTTCAATTTCATGTATCATATCTCTCATCAAAGAATTTGTAATATCGTTTTTTTTTCACTTAATTAAGACATTAATATGTATAAAATTAAATTTTATTTCGCTTATGTCAAGTATAAAAAGGTGCGGTACTTATTAGGTTAATTGGCGGAAGAAGTTAGTTCTTGCACCAGAAATTTTGCACATAGACAGACTAAACATGTAATCTCGTTCAATTTGATTTGTATCTTCACAGCAAGAACAGACAAATATAAATCTATATATATCTTGGAAAATTTTCTGTAAAAATTTCTCACGCCTTGCATTCAATAATATTTCAAATTTTAGTTGCTTAAAAGGCGTATAGCCAACTGAGTGAAAAAGTATCCAAGCCGGGAATCGATCCCGAGTCCTGGGTATAGCTCACCGACGTTCTACAAACTGAACCACTTGGAACGATACCCAGCCTGATGTGATAGGTGAGAACCTCTCACGCCAAAAACGAAAAAAAAATGTTTAATATAGCAGCTACAGTTCTGAAATTCTGCATATAGGCATCTAAGACATTAGTCTTCAATATTCCACATCAACCATCGCAATACAAATATTTCATACACACTCGGGACAATAATTATTGAACCACCGTCGTATTTTATTTTGTGGTTACATTATATTATCCTAGTTTACGAAACATTAATCTTTTTTTATAATGCAAATCTATCCAATTCAGATTGACATATATAACTAGATAAAAAGAAAGTAGAAAACTGAAACAGCTTTTCAATTCTAGAAATTTATACACTGTTAAAAAAAATACTGTCAGTTTTCCGGTAAGAATCGGATAAATAGTTGCCCTTATCGTACCGGAATTATTTCCGATCCAGCTCGGAATAAAATCCGTAAAAATAAGGAAATAGTCAGTAAAACGGTATTTTACGGATTTTATTCCGAGCTGGGTTGTAAATTATTCAGGTACGATAAGGGCAACTATTTTTCCGATTCCTACCGGAAAACTGGCATTATTTTTTTACAGTGTACGTAATTTTTAAAGAGGTTTTTTTTTTTTTTTTTAAGAATGATAAATAAATAATATAAAAGACCTCTTCAAACTGCCATAATTTTCCTTTTTTCGTTACTAAACGAAGAAAATAAATTCATCGAATTTTAATTTAAGCAATTTTATTTGCTTTATCCTATTTTGAATCGGATCAATGAAAAGAAAAAATAATTCAATAAATGAATTTGCATTGTCAGCTTTTTAATTCAAACAATTTTCCGTTTCTTCAAATTTGTAGAAAAATTGCTTATTAGAAGATTTTATATACGAGCCAATGTGGACTAAAATTAATAACTAACACAACATTAATCCCCAAAGAATTTTAATAATAAGTACGTGTTTGCTGATAATTAATTTAGTAAAGTACTCTAGGTGGTTATTTCTAAATTGAATTGAATTTTTCTACTTCTAGCAATTTTTACACGTTTAAAAATTTCTGTAAAAACGAAGAAAATAAACTGAGATTCTTCTTAAATTTATACTCGTTCTTGGTTAACACCATTCGATCAATATTTTAGATAATTGATTATGCGTTTTTTATTAATTAGTGGAAGATGTTAGTGCTTGCAACGGAAATTTTGTACATAGTGAAACTAAACGTGTAATCCAGTTCCATTTGATTTGCAGCTAATACACTGCAAAAACGCACAGGAACACAAGACAAATGTTAATTAATTATCAAAATTAATTATAACTATAAACGAAAATAAACAATAAACTTTTCAGTGTTATTCATGATTCCGACGAGATTTATTTATCACAGGAAACCCAAGAATACTATATATTTTCGATATTTAACAAAAGCATGTATGAAAACAAAGTTTCTTTTGCTGCCACTGATTTTTGGAAGCGTTTTTATATTAAACATTTTTAGGCATTCTTACTGCGTAACTGGAGTTATACATGCAACAGTAACAAAATACAGTCGAACCACGTTATACCGACACTCTAATGACCAGAAAAAAGTGTCGACATAAGCGGGGTGCCGCGGTAACTGGAGTTGGAGAAAAATATGTTTATAAAAAGTTGTATTTTTAATTAAATTAAGACAATTTTAAGTTCATAACTGTTCTTGAAGTTTTAAGCAATAAAACATTATTATTAAATAGAATATACACAAAAACAAAATTGAAAAGAATAAAAATCAGATTTATGATGACAGGGTTTTTTATTGTTACGTTAAATATTGATGAATTAAGGTTTGCTTATCCCTACATATGCTTCCTACAATTCTTTTTTAAATCCTATTCAATGAATTGTAATCAATATTCGTTGTTTCAGAAATGAGTTGAGTTGATTTTTGACGGCCGATTATCTACTCGAGGGATATAGGCCCTAGGGGGAGTGCCCTCCGTGGGGGTCTTTCTAAGGGAACCTAACCCGTATTTACGTATGGAAAATCCAAGGTTTCGAAGAAAACCACGAAAACTCCGAAACGGTTAGACCGACGGGCGCCATTGGGTTCGAACCCAGCACCTCCCGTCTACCAGCTTCGAGAGCAGAACCTCTCGGCCACTGGTGGGGCCTGTTTCAGAAATGAATGTTAGATAATTTCTGATCGTTCCAATGCAATGCAGTGCTTCGGTTTTAGTCGGATGAAAAACGCCGTGTAACCACAAAAAAGCGCCGCCTGACCTAAACAAAATGACCGCGAGTAGATTGATACGTATATCTGGAGCTTAAGTGGGTCATTCATAGTATGTGGGTTTATTTATTCAGATAAAGGATTGAAGTGAAATTTCTCATTTATCTGAACGGGTATTTTAGACACATTTGTGAAAAGTTTGGCTAAGACATTTCTTATCGCTTAATTTCAGTGCTTATAAGATGGATTATGAAAAATGAACAATTTAACTAAACCGTCGGGATATCCGGAGTTGAAAATTATTCAACGAAGTAAAATCCGGAGTTTATTTTCATTAAAATCATATACAGAAAATCGGGACTTTGAAAAACTGACGTGAAAACCGAGTGTCGGAATAACGAGATCCAACTGTAATATTAATTTTAATGTTAATGTTAATGTTGTTATATTAAAATGTTTGTTTAACATTAAAACGTTGACGTGAGAATGGATAGCATCTAAAAAACCGATGTTCCAGTTTGAGAAAAAACGGCTTAATACACAATACAAACTATTCGGAAACGTTTCCGAGAGTCAATGGCAGCAAAAGAAACATTTTTATTTTCTATAAATGCCATTTTAAATCTCAAAACGTTTTTGGCTTTTGAGATTTTTAAAGATAAAGAAGGCTTTTCAGAAACGTGGACAACAAGGAAGAGGTTATTGTATATTTTAGTTCGTGGTTATATTATATTTTCCTAGTTTAAGAAACATTCGTCCTTTTTTTACCACGAAAATCTATCTAGTCCAGACTCACATATACCTAGATAAAAAGGAAGTAGAAAACTTAAACAACATTTTCATTTTAAACATACCTACGTAATTTTTAAAGTTGCTTTTCAAGAAGGATAAATAAATAAAATAAAAGACCTCTTCAAACTGTCATATTTTTCCTTTTTACGTTACTTTAAACGAAGAAAATAAATTCCTTGATTTTCAAGTTAAGTAATTTTATTTGGTTTATCCCCTTTTGAATCAGATCATCGGAGTGAAAAAAGGATTCGATGAATGAATTTGCAATTTCATCTTTTTAACTCAAACATTTTTCTTTTTCTTGAAATTTGTAGAAAAGAGCTTGAAAAACTGCCTTATTAGCAGATTTTATTTATGTGAAAGCAGAACGAATTAAGATTAATACATATCACAATACTAAAACAACCACATTTGAATAATTGGTAAGTGTTTGCTGATAAATAATACAGCAAAGCGGTTATTTCTAAATTGAATTGATCTATTCGTAGTTTTCATAAAGTTAAAAATGCCAGCAAAAACGCAGAAAATAAACAGAGATCCTCTTTGAAAATTAATTTACATTTTCAACTTTTTAATTAAACAGTTTTCTGTTTGTCAAGGTCTGTTGAAAAACAGCATGAGAAGATAGCCTTATTAGAAGAATTTATTAAAATGCCAGACCAGAGTAAATTTAAGAAATAACACGATATTAACATACGGCGGATTTGAATATTAGATAAGTGTTTTCTGAAAAATAACATAGTAAAGCGGTTATTTCTAAATTGAATTGAATTTCACTAATTCTAATACTTTTTGTAATGTTAAAAATGTTTATAAAAACATCGAATATAAGCAGAAATTCTCATTGAATTTACACTCGTTTTCTGTTAACAGCATTTGATCAATATTTCAGATTGTTGGTTATAAGTTTTTTATTAATTGGTGGAAGAAGTCAGTTTTTACACCGGAAATTTTGCACAGCGAAAGACTGGATGTATTGAGGCCCAGTTTAATTTGTTTTGTAGCTGATATTGCAAAAAGAGACGAATGTTTCTTAATCAAGCGAAATCTAAAATAGTCACGAACATCTTCTCTTCCGTGTTACACATTATTCCGAAAAGTGTTTTTTATTTACCCAAGAACCTCTATATTTTCGAGATTTGAAGAATCATTTATAAAAAGCTTTTTTTTTTGTTGCAATTTATTTTTTGCCGTTTTTTTGTAGTTTTTTATAGTATATTACTCAGTTTTATAAAGCCAGAAAATCGGCTTTTAGGGTGCTATCAGTTCTCAATCAAGCACTATTACTGCTTAACTGATGTTATGCATGCAAGTGTAACAAAATAATTTTGATCTTATTCTTAATGCTAATGCTGTTAATTTATAATATTTGTTTAACAGGAAAACGTTTACGTAAGAATTGATAACATCCGAAAAACCTATATTCTAGATTATGAAAACGGGTTAATCATTTTGTGCACAGCTCTGCATATATGCAAACAACTGTGTTTTGAATTTAATAGATTTTTTTATTCGTACATACTTAATTCACACCACAAAATTAAAATAGCAATATTTGCTTTAATTAATAAGAGATATTCCGTATTTAAATAAACCAAAATTAACCATTTAAACTTTCTGGTGTAAAGTCAGATTCTCTGAACTACGTAATTTCTAGAACGTATTCTATCATGGGAATTAAAGGGTTAAAGGGTAAGTTTTATAAAAGAAATAATTATATAAAATAAAGTATTTGGAGACATACTTACTAAAATATTTACTAATTTGCAATATTTTAGTGTAAAACAGCCACACGACAGTAGTTTTTACATGTATTACAGATGTGCAACAGAAGAAATGTTTGTCGTATCATATGAAAAATGTATCTCTGATTTTTGTTTCATTATTTCCTGTGTAATAAACCTTTCAGAGAATCATATATAATTTTTTCGAAAATAAATAAAAAATCGCGCATTTAAGGGTTAATACAAATAAAAACTACTCGAAAACGTTTCTGAAAGCCAATGGCCGTTAAAGAAACATTGTTTTTGTAAATACTTTTTTAAAACTCAAAAATTTACTGGATTTTGCGATTTTAAAAGATAAAGGAGGCTTTTCGAAACGTGGAAAACTCGGAAGAATTTATTGTATATTTTGTTCGTGGTTATATTGTATTTCCCTAGTTTAAGAAACATTCATCCCTTTTTTTACTGCGTAAATCTATTTAGTGCAAACTGACATATACCGGGATAAAAAGGAAATAAAAAACTGAAACAGCAATTCATTTCTAAACACACCTGCGTAATTTTTAAACTTTCTTTTTCAAGAACGAAAAATGAATAAAATAAAAGACCTTTTCAAACTGTCATATTTTTCCTTTTTTTGTTACTACACGAAGAAAATAAATTCCTCGATTTTCAAGTTAAGTAATTTTATTTGCTTTATCCCATTTTGAATAGGATTACTGTGGAGAAAAAAGGATTCGATAAATGAATTTGCATTTTCGGCATTTTAATTCAAACAATTTTCTGTTTCTTGAAATTTGGAGAAAACAACTGGAAAAATTGCCTGATTGGCAAATTGTATTTATTCCTCAGAGAGGGTAAAGAATAATAAATATCACAATATTAATACGTGACGTATTGGGATAATAGGTAAGTTTTTGGTGATAAATAATATAGCAAAGCGGTTATTTCTAAATGAAATTGAATTTTCCTATTTGTGGCAGTTTCCATACAGTTTAAAATTTCTGTAAAAACACAAAAAATAAAGTGAGATTATCGTCAAATTTACGCAAATTATCGGTTAAAAATATTTGATCTGTTTATCTATAGTAATTTACAAATGGTGTCAGGACCTAGTAGAACAACTTAAATTTCAATGCTGTTGACTACAAGGTAAATTTAATTTAGTATTATGTTTTTTTTAATCAGTTCAAATAATAGATTTTAACTTTCTTTAATATTACCCATGACTAAGACCTCTGCCAGAGACTGGTGAAGCAATATTACTGGAACAAATAACTGGCATCTCCCCATTAAGTTAAATTAAATAACAATAAATTAGAAATTATTGCCCTAATGTATCACAGGCAACTTTTGACTAATTTCGACACATATAACTTTAAGAAAAAGGTGTAGAATACAAATGCAAATGTGCAAATGGCATGCATGGAATACAAATAGATTTAAAGCGATTTTTTTGAAAGCGATAGATTTAATTAGATTAAAAGCACTACCTTAATTTGAAAAATAAGATGCATGCTTCAAAATTGTACTTTTTGTCTTCTCAAAAGTTTCATCATCATTTAATATGCTCTTGGCCTACTAGTGGTAAATAAATTAACTCCAAAATAAAAAACAAGTTTCTAAGTTATCAGAATTTTACAGAAGTTACTGGTTAGGTGTCAATAATGGAGGCTTCCACCCAATGTATCGGTTACATTTAAAAACTTTTTTATGAAGCGCATAGAACACAAAACTAAAATACATAAAACATCTACACTGTAAAAAAAAAGACATTTTTACAGTACAAAGTACTGTTCATCTCGCGCACAAACTCGATCACAGTGAATGTGCTGTATCTTTCTTTGGTTTCCTGACTATATTAACATGGAAAATACAGTAGTTGCGTAAAATTAACAGCACAATGTGATGGCAATTTAGACACCAGCAGTTTGTGCTGTAAAAAATGCGTCCAAATTGCCAGCACATTGTGCTGTTAATTTTACACAACTACTGTATTTTCCATGTTAATATATAGTCAGGAAACCAAAGAAAGATATAGCACATTCACTGTGATCGTGTTTGTTCTGGCAAATCTACAGTGGTTTTTTTACAGTGTAGCTAACCCAACGCAAGCCGTAGATAGATGTAATTAATATGCACTGCCCAATTTTTGTGTATAAACTTTGCCTTGAATTTACATCATCCGGTGGCGCTGTACAAAGTAGTATTTTTACCCGACTGACAAGAAGGGTTATGTGTTTCATGCGTATCTGGGTATGTGGATTTCTTTATACCTTCAAAACATCCCAACGGCTGGATGGATTTTAAGGAATGAAGTCTCTATCGATTTGTCTTAATCGTTCGATGGTTATAGGCTAGGTTTTGTTTTTATAAATTCAAAATGGCGGCCGTAAAATACAAAATGGCGATAGAGACGAAAAAATTTTTTTACGCACCCTATTGAGTGGCATATCATTGGAAGATCTTTCAAAATGAAGACGATATTTCATTGACTATTTTACAGTCAGAAGTTTCGTTTAAATATTATACAACCTGGAAATTGTGCAGGTAGGATCACTAGCTTTACCGCAACTCTAACCTTCGTAGACATCTATAGGCCTCGTCAAAACAGTGTTTATAGATAGGAACTAACAATTAAACACAAAAATATGTAATATAAAAATAGTTTCACATTGATGAGAAATAATTAGTTCGCTTTTTACGCAGTCAGGTTTTTTGATTTTTTTTAATTTGATTTTTAATTGTTCTTTAACCTACCTACCTCTAATCGACTAGTGTCTTTAATTTATAGCATTCGATTCGAATCAGAATTTTCTTCATAAACTTATTTAAATAAAAGCCTCATAGAACTAAGCTCAATAGTTACGTTAAATAGTTTTAAATGAAAATTGGTGTATTTGTTTTTTACTAAGGTTCAGTAAAATTTCGATCGGGTAGTGAGCTGATGCAATTTCACTTCCTGAAGTGAGAGGGACAGTAGTGACAAAATTAAGAAAATTGCTTCTGTGCTCATAGTAAGTTATTAAAATTGAAATACGATATCTTTAACTAAGCAAAAATATGTTACATCATGACAAAATCATAAATAAATGAAAATAATAACAAGGGAAATTTAAGTATGGGACAGTAGTGACAGAGTTAGATAATATAGACGAACACGCGAACGCCGTTCGCAGAAAATTTTCAAAATTTGCAGACAGTTTTGATGTTTTGTTTTTTTTCAAATTTCTTTATAAAAAAAGAAATATAATATATATATATCAAGACCCCGGGCGGAGAATCGGTGCTATGCACGTCACAGACTCTTGAGGAGGTCTGCAGACTAATTTTCAACTGGAGGGGAAAAAAAGTTTTTAAAATTTTTAAGAAAAAGTCACAATATTAAGGAATGGTTTGTCTCAAAAACAGTAGATAAATTGATGAGTAAGAGTTCAGCTCTTCCATTCATGGACTAGGCTAATAACTTTTTTATTTTAACATTCATTTATTCATATTTCAGTCATTTTATAGATTAATGAAATAACAGTTTCGTTGAGCAATCATAAATTGATATCTTTATATAAGTTAATGATTAAAATATTTAACATTTTAATAAATATATATTTTTTAAATTTTCATTAGTTATTCTTTTATTCATTAGTTGTCTGTATTAAGCATACTATTCAATACTACATTTCTTGACTGAGTTTTAATAATGCTTGTGCTAATGCTAATGTAATAATGCTAATGTAAATTAATATATTTCTTTTAGTGGTGTTGCTTAGTAGCACTCCACTCACATATAACTTTTCATTTTTGCTGTTAGCGGCGATATAGGACCCGTGAGGGGCGCTGCGTTTTTTTTTTCAGAAAATTTTTAAGAAATTATTTGAGTTCGCAGACAGTTTTACATTTTATCTAAGTCTGAGTAGTGATAGGTTATAAACATATTCTTATCTTTGTATTTTGCAGCTTTTGAATTCCAGATTATTATACCCTGTAACTTTGTCGGCAATCAAGATTGCTGCATCTGCTGAATGTAGCTGTCCTCCAAATTTTATCTGATTTCTTGATGGTCATATGAGCAGTTTTGTACAAGGGGACCAGTAGTGACATAAAAGCGAGGGAAAAACATTTCTCTGGCCAGAATAAATATAAAATATTTATAATTTACAATATAAACTCTTTATGTCATTCTTTAGAACGTAAATTTTTTATTTTGTGTAGTAAAATTTCTAAAAATAGTTTGTCAGTACACTTAAATTTTTTTTTAAAAGATCAGTGTATGAAGTGGGGGGGGGGGCATGGGACAAAAGTGACAATTTGAATATTAAAAATATTATTGAAAACTTACAGTTATTTTCTTGAAAATTTTTTTCGAAATTGTAGAAAGGAACTACAGAATCCATTTCATTCTAACGAAAATTATATAAATTACAAAATGTAGCATATAATCCCAAGGGATGCAAATTACCCACTTATTGGAGATGTTGTCTTAAGCTCTAAATGCAAAATCATTAATGCATTTAGTATTTTTAATGCATAATTAATACTTTTAATGTTATTATATTTTTGTGACTCTTACAAAGTAGCATCCCGGTTTCGAAATCTAAGACTTATTCGATGCAAGAAAAGAAAACCGAATCTGGTAATACTTCAAACATATTTTCCTCTCTTTTCATTACATTTGAAATATGGATTAACATCATTAAAGTATCGCTCTTCTTGTTTATTTGGTAGAAAAGTTCAAAGTGTAAAATTTACATCAAAAATCTTTCCTGATGGAAAGAAAATTGAAAATGAATCAAGCATTTTCTTTCTAAACCAACTTTTCTTTTTCAAGTTAAGAAAAAGGAAAAAAAGTATAAGTAAATAGAATAAAAAATCTTTTCAGCTCTTTACATTTCCAGTTTTCTTGTTTTATAAAAAAACTTTTCTTTCATGGTCTAATACTTTTATTCTAGTTTATCACTCTTTTTTCATTCATTTTGTATTCTTTTCGATGAGAATAAAAAACTCAAATAGAATAAGCGTTTTTATCATCAGCATTACATTCAGAATTCATCATTAGCATTTTCTTTTAAGACATCGTTAAACTATTAAAATAATTTCTGGTGACATATCTTGTATTTTTTTCAAGTGTTTGTGAAGCAATGTTATTAAAAAGACCTTTATTAATAAAACAATTCGTTTGTGTACTTACTGTTATGGATAAAAATGTAAATTGAATAAAAGTTTTATAATTATCATTTACATTTCTTAATTAGGACTTTTTAAAATACTCTGTTAAACAAATCAAATATTAATTGTGGCGTTTCTAGTATTTTATTTTCAACATTATTCTCAGGTGTTTGCAAATTCATAAAAGAAATTCTAATTAATAAAAGAATTCATTATAATAATAGTTAAACTGAAATTTAAAATGTTGTTTTTAAAAGTATTTTCTTAATATTATTAATTAAAAAAATATCAGAAGAATGACGTATATAACAATACCCGAGATATTAAATTAAAAAAATAATTAAATAAATTAAATTTATAGACTGATTATCAGAATATTGTTACACAGCATCATTTAATTAAATAAGAAAACATTTTTTTCTGTATTATTCATTACTTAACAAAACAAATATTTGTTATTTATGCATGCTGAAAAATAAAATCATGATGAACTGAAATAACGTTTGAACGGATAAAGGTAGAAGTTGTAAAACAAGTGTCTACTTACAGTAAAACGACTATGTATCATATAAGAGTGATTGCAACGCGCCTAGGGGTAAAATTTTCTAGCTACCGATTCTATCTCGAAAATTATGAGATATAGCGAAAGAAAGTCTAATTACACGAGTATAGAACGTCTCGATATACATGGTGACTTTTAATTAACCTACAACTTTAATCTGAAATAACTTCTCAGAGCCTTACTAGAGGGCAGCACGAATGCGTGTAGTGAGAGAGGAGATAAAAGGAATTTGTTCAGTGTCAGTTCCATGCAATTTTGAAAATGTCTACCAAAGCGTCATATTCAACTGAAGATCGTATTTTTATTGTTAAAAATTGGTATTTGTGTGGTAAAAATGCAGCACTATTTCTACGGAAGTGGGCTTCAACATTCAGAAGCTGACCTAAGCCTTTCTAAAGCAATGGTAAGAGATATGATAAGAAAATCTGAAAGGTTTGATAATGTTAAAGATAATCTCAGACAGTCGTATTTCTCCAAATTCGTAATCTGGGTATGAACACCGATGAATATTGGTTCATGCAGGACGGTGCCCCTGCGGATAGAACAGGCAGAGTGTTTGACACCATTAACATTCTGTTTGGAACCCGAATTATTGCTTATCAATACCCGAACAACCATATTGGTGCATTGCATTCGCCACCTTGTTCAACGGATATGAATTCGTGCGATTTCTATCCTTGGGGTCACATGAAAGACTTGATGTACAAGAAGCCGACAGACCTCAATAGCCTAAAAAAATCCATTACTGACTCATTTACAAGCATTAAAAGAGAAACACTTGAACAAGTAACTGATAACTTTGTGACTAGATTGAGCTACTGTATCGCCTCTGAAGGTTCTCACTTTGAAAACCTTGTGCATTAATTACTTTTTCGACGTTCTTTAAAAAAAAAAAAATTTTTTTCTGTGCTATTTCCAACGATTCTTGTGTTATTTCATTTTAAAGTTGTAGGTTAATTAAAAGACACCTTGTACATGAAATATATGTGTTGCATGTAAAAATGGTATGATTAGAAGACCTGAAACGTAAATTCTTTGACAATCAATCATCGGCTTAAACTGTTCAAGTATGGCGTACTATTAATAGTATAAGTCTTTTCATTGAGTACTATTTTGTCTTTACAATTACTTTTGTTACTATCTACATCTAATAATGGTAGTATATGTATAGGCATTTCTTATTATGACTTCATTTATGTTTTGGCATTCAGTAATAATAATATTAATAATAATAAAATTTTTAATAAAGTTTGTTTAATTCTCTTTGCACCGTTCGCGTTTATTTTATTTTAAACATACACTCTATGGCCAATAATGATTGGTCACTTGTGATTTTAGATGATTTGTTAAATATCTAGAAAAATACATGAGGAATTATTCTGAAACGCCATGTGTGTAAACAAAACAGTATAGGTTATATATTTCCTCGAAGATTTTTTCCCTAAACCCCATAGGGGGACGTCAAAAAATTGAAAAAGAACGAATGTCTTTTGGATAATCCTGTAAAAACAAATGTAGCAAAAGCGTTCAAACTGTAGAATATGATTAAGAGGATTATTGTAATATACTGTGTTCATTTTTATGAGACTAGCATGTATACTAGTAGAGAAATTAAGGTTTATATAAAAACAGTCCCAAATTTTGTCAACTTTTTTGCTTATAATTTGCAGAGTTCTTCATATAAAAAAATGCTTTTTTTTTCAAAAAATATGACAAACAGTATTGAAGCAATATCCTATAATCAGAATTAAAAATTAATAAAAATTGGATGAAAAACGAGCAGATTTACTAAAAAATATTTCACTGCGCACGCGCGAATGCAATCAAATATAATGTGCATAATGTATTAGCTAAGTGTATAGAGCAACTTTTGTGAAAGTCTCAAAAACATAGCTCGAAAATTCTGAAAATTATCGTCGATAGAATAAGTTCGAAATCCGTTGTTCCCAAAAGGAAGCAAAAAGACGAGGAGTTGTATCCAAATATCTGTTGATTAGTGCCACGATAGCGTACACAATATTGTACGTACTACTATATTAACTATACGTTTATATATATTATTAACTAGGACTAACGGAGGACCGAAACTCTGATTTAATGAATATTTTATCAGATTTTAGGGTTATTTTAAACCGTTAATGGTGATCCGAAATAACATAAAATAACAGTTATGTCACACACCTGAATCACAATCAAATTTAATAAGATCACTGGGAAAACAAGCCTTTTTCAAAAAAGAAAGGAATAAAGTTGAGACATCTATTTACAAACTATGGGTCAAAATATATATGAGTTATTTCTCTGAACAAAGCAAATTTGAGCATCATATATTTTGAAAAATTGATATTTTTACCCTTTAAAATTGGGTTCTACTGTATTTAAGAAGTATCTCTAAAGAAATAGGTACTATCGGCAAAAATATTTTACAATATTAAACACAAAAATAAAATTTGAAACTTCACATAGGTAGAACAATGGTAAAGAGACACAGGGAAATGACGCTTAGACCGAGAAATGACATGGTGTGACAAAAAGTGAGGTTAGTTGTTCTACTATCACAACTATTGAACTTAAAGATAAATTTAAAACTGAATGCAAATAATGCTTAATCGCAGATTGATCTTTAATTATAAAATTAAGGCCTTTGTTCATACTTGGTTTTCGAAAGAGAACAATTGAAGATAGTTTCTCTGATGATACCACTGTTCACAGATTGAATTGTGGGGTAATATGACTGTTGCCAGATGTTAGAATCATTTCTTTCATTCCATGACAGGGGAATGACAATAAATCATATGACATTTTTTAATTATTTTTTCAGAAAAATGCGAAATATGAAATGTTTTTACTTTTTACTTTTTTTGCATTATATGCTAGTTTTTAATAATTTAAACAACAAATTTATCACAAATATATTTGAATGGTCACGTTTTAATAACCATTTTTGTGCTAAAGTGGGGGCAGGGACACACAGGAGAATGACATTTTACACATAAAAACTTGTATTTAAGTTGTATATGTTTAAAAATATTTATTTAATCAAGTTATACAAACATAAAACCATGTGATTAACTTATTTTAGCAATCTGTTTCATTTTTCATTTTTATACATGTTTGTTCATTACTTTTTAAGCGGGGAAAGAAAAATCGCTGTTTAGGAAAAATGATCCATATACAACATACATGTCGAATTGTCGAAGTCAAATAATATATCAATGCGACCCTAAAATTATCTGAGCTGAAATCTTACCCGGGCATTCCTGAACTTTCCATCTTGTTGGCGAGGACTACATCCCTGCTGTACACGTCGAACTGCCACTGCCTCTGCCCCATCACTCCCGCAAGTATAGCACCAGTGTGAATACCGACGCGCATATCTACACCAGAATTCGTCTTTTCACGAACAGATCTGAAAGAAAGGAGATAAATTCAAATTAAGTACAATTGAGAATATCTGAGAAATTAAAATTTTGAGAAATTCATTTAAAAAAACTCGTATTGAATTTTGAGATCATTTTAAATTTTGAGATTTCATTTTGAATTTTGAGATTTCATTTTCAATGAGATTTTGAGATTTTCATTTGATAAACATTTCATTGAGTCATTGAATTTGTTTGAGTTTTGAGTTTGATTGAGTTTTGAGTTCATTTGATGGAGTTCATTTCATTTTCATTAAGTTTTGAGTTTTTTAAAATTTGAAATCAAACAAACTTAATGAAACTCGAAATCTCGATGAAATGTTTGTCAAAATCTCAATGACAGTCTCAGAATCTCATTCAAAATGAAATCTCAAAATTAAAAATGAAATTTCAAAACTTAAATTTAAACATTTCATTAAGATTTTGAATTTCAATGAGTTGATTGGAGTTTCGAGTTTGTGTTTTGCGTTCATTTGATTGCTGTTGAATGTTCATTTGATCATTTCATTTTTATTAAGTTTTGTGTTTTGTTTTATGTTTTATTGACTTTCATTGATACTTTGAGATTTTATTTACGATTTTTTTCATTTGAGATTGAGAGTTGAGATTTCATTTGTGATTTTATATAAGATTTCAGCTTGAATTTTTAGAAATTCAAATTTTGCAAATTTTGGTCCCCCAACTGTGGATCGCGAATGATATTTTGATGAGTCGCTCATTGTTAGATCATTTCTTAAAATTAAATTATTAATTTGACCTGAAAAAATATAATGGATATAATATACTACAACTTTAAAAGTAAATTTCGTGAAGAAACATACATAGGCAACTTTATGAAGTCAGACTGTTTTGTTAATAGTATTTATGTTAAGGGCGACTTGAGAGTAAAATTAACAAGTTTCAACACTGATATAGACAAGCTCGTTGATACCCTGCTATAAATAGCACTAATTTTTTAAGTGTATTTTTCAATTATACAATTTTTAATAAAAGTATATAAGCTTAGAGAAAAGATGTTATCTTTTACTATACCATATTATTATCATTGTTATTATTAACATTGTAAATACATATTACTAATTTCATATATGCGCTGTCTAAGAATGTTCGCATTTTTCGTAGAATAAATTGTGTAAAAGCTTCTATCTTCACGTATTGTGTGGACTGCAAAAAAAATTAAAAGTTTAAGGTAGGTTGGATAACAATAACATTTGGGAACTACTACACTTTCAGAAAAAACTGTAAATTTATGAGCGTTTCCCCTTCAATTTTCACGGGCAACAGCCTTATTTGATGAAAAACGGTCTGATCCGTTAAATAAGCGGCCTTATCCCTTACATACTTAGAAAATTAAGGGCAATCCACATATTTTTACAGTTCTAGTCCATATGTTAGCAAAAATACGGATTAGTAATTGTATATGATTTTTTTTTTTTTTTTTTTTTTTTTTTTTTTTTTTTTTTTACGGGGTATGACTGGGATCTCTGCCGCCGGCCTCTGCCCGTAATTTTACAGCAATTTTTTTTAACGGTGTACGTTATTTAATTATAAGCAATATGCGGTCAATTACACAGAATGATTCATAAAGATGTATGCAGTTTCAGCACGCTGTAAAAGAAGAATATTGTTACATAATTTTTTGTTAATTGTAACAAAATTGTAGAAGAATATTTCATTTGTTGAGAGACAACTATAAATGGTCCATGTACGCAATCTCAATCACACGGCACACAAACAAGCCAATATTAAATTTCCGCCGAAACGCTAATTAACATGAATGAAATGCTACAACAGCCTTGAATTATTGTAATTTAAAATAATGAAACAAAATAACAAGAATTTTGTATTGTCAAATTTTATTTAGGTAAAAAGTGCTTATTTTGTTTTTTTAAGCATTTATGCAATTGTTAGTTTCATTGGAAGCACGTTCCTTGATATCCACGTAAATGTTTGCAAATGCTGTCCTGTCCATGTGCCGTACGTCGCCGTTTTTTTGTGATACTTGTATCTTTCCAACGCCATTTTTTACTTTTGAAAGCGCCTATAATTATGGGAAGGAGAAAATTGGGGTAGCCATTCGATAATTTCGAAATGTCTTCACTGTAACCGAAATCTCGCAGACTCCATTGTTCTCCTGCATTTATCCAGATATGCTACATACTTCAGACGCTGTTCTCACCTACTTTCAAATTTTAATTCTCTGCATTGGTGAACGTGCAGAACATTTACTGCTACAGCTTGTAAATATTTGTATTCACATAAACGTAATTTTCGGCGAAAGTTTGTAATCTGAAAGCTGCAACGCCCTCTACTGTCAAAAAGATTCACACAAAAAATTTTCTTTACCAAAAGAAAAAATCCCCTCTCATGAAAATAATTTTGTCTCAAACCGCTTTCGAATAAACTAATTCCTTCAGTTTTTAAGAATTTTTTAAAAGTTAACAAATTTAAGGGAGATCCGGTATATTATTTATACATTACATTGCAATATTAACAATATTAATACTTATAATTTTTTTTTCTTTTTTCCAAGTATTTAACTGCTAAGTATTTCATGTCAAGTATTATGACTGTTTTATAGGGTGTGAGAAAATGTTTCTTATAACGAGTTCTCTTGCAGTAATAATATAGAAGAAGTCTTATAAAAGATCAGCTTATGGTTCAGTTAAAACCAAAATCACGAACTTTAGGCGATACACATCTATTAAGCTGATTGAATCACAAAACATTTATTCTAAAGCAACACATCTTTCTCCTGTTTTACAAATAAAATCTTGTAACTTTTACGCGCTTATCTCTTAAGGACACTATTCCACTAATAACCTTTCTAGTTATAGAATACCACAATTATATTTATGAAGTAATTTAGAAAAACGAGAGCTTTAATAGCCGTTATTACTTAACACTGAAATAGCGCGAAGTATTTTTAGAGCCCGGAATCTAATGTGATTATTGCACTGAAATAAAACGATATGTTTTGCATGATGTGGAAACGTTTCATAAATTTTACTACAGCAATTTTTTCGTTATTTTAGAAACGTAAAAACAGGATTAAAAAGTAACCGCATTATGGTGAAATTTTAATTATTAAGTTCCATGCATACCAAATTTAATATGTCTATTCTGACATGCATTTTTAAAAAATGTATATTATGTATTTTTACATTCATAATCTATATAAATATGAAAATATTTACATTCGTACGCAAATATTTGCACGCACATAAACGCAATTTTCCACTAATTTTTGTAATTTGAAAGCTGCAGCTCCCTCTATTATAAAAAATGGGACTAAAACAAATCCACCAGCATGAAAATAATTTTGTCGCAAACAGCTTTAAAATACACTAATTCCTTCAGGTTTTTTTTTTTTAATTTTTGAAATGTTAACAAATTAATCAGGCATCCGGTATATAGGGTGATTCTAAATAAATGGGTAATCCCATTCATTTTAAGCACCCATTATTCTTTAAACATTACACTGTCATATTCATACTATTATAATTTCCTTTTTTCCAAGTAACTATTATTACAAATTTTATGTGGTCTCAGAAAATGCTTCTAATATCGAGTTATAATATAAAACAAGTCTTATAAAGATATCAGCTTAAAGTTCAGTTTAAAAAAATGAACTTTAGCCGATACACATCTATTAAGCTGATTGAATCACATAACACTTATTTTAAAGTAACGCCTCTTTCTCTTGTTTTACTGAATAAAATTTTGTAACTTTTACGAGCTTATCGCATAAGGATACTATTCCGCTAGTGCTCTTTTAAGTTATATAATACCACAATTATACTTATGAAGTAATTTAGAGAAACGAGAGTTTTCATAGCTATTATTACTTAAAACTGAAATAGTGTGATGTGTTATTAGAGAGCACGGAATTCAATGTGATTATTGCACTGAAATAAAACTATATGTCTCGCAGCCTGTGAAAACGTTTATTGATTGAATACATTTAATAAATTTTACTACTGAAATCTTTGTATTTTTTAGAAATGTAAAAACAGGACTAAAAATAACAGCATTATGAACAAATTTTAATAATTAAGTTACATCTATGCCAAATGTATTATCTCTATTCTGTCACGAATCTTTTTCTAATTTATTCTATATATGTTTATATTCGTAGTATATATGTATATATGCAAATATTTACATTCATACGTAAATATTTACATGCACATAAACGTGTTTTTCTACGAATTTTCGAAATTTGAAAGATGCAGCGCCTTCCATTGACAAAATATTTCACTAAAATTTTCTTGACAAAAAAAAAAAAAAAATAAATAAAAATAAATAAATAAATAAATAAAAAATAATAAAAAAAAATAATAATAATATCCGTCCGTATGAAATTAATTTTGTTGAAAACAGCTGTAAAATACACTAATTCCTTCAGTTTATTATTATTTTTTAACAAACGTATGAGGCAGCTGGTATATAGGGTGATTCCAAATAAATGGGTAATCCCATTCATTTTGAATCACCCTGCATTTTTTAAGCATTACACTGTTTTATTCATACTATTATAATTTAATTTTTTTCTAACTAATTATTATTACAAATTTTACGTGGTCTCAGAAAATGCTTCCAATACCGAGATATAATATAAAAGAAATCTTATAAAGAAATTAGCTAAAGTTCTGTTCAGAAAAAAAAAATCATGAACTTTAGCCGATACACATCTATTAAGCTGATTGAATCACATAACACTTATTCTAAAGTAACGCCTCTTTCTCTTGTTTTACTGAATAAAACTTTGTAACTTTTACGAGCTTATCGCATAAGGACACTATTCCGCTAATGCTCTTTTAAGTTATATAATACCACAATTATATTTATGAAGTAATTTAGAGAAACGAGAGTTTTCATAGCTGTTATTACTTAAAACTGAAATAGTGTGATGTGTTTTTAGAGATCACGGGATTCAATGTGATTATTGCACTGAAATAAAACTATATGTCTCGCAGCCTGTGAAAACATTTATTGATTGAATACATTTAATAAATTTTACTACTGAAATATTTGCATTTTTTAGAAATGTAAAACACAGAACTAAAAATAACACCATTATGAACAAATTTTAATAATTAAGTTACATCTATGCCAAATGTATTATCTCTATTTTGACGTGCCTCTTTTTGTTATTTAAACTATGCATGTTTACATTCATGCACCTTATATGCATCTTACGTAGCTGCAATTTAACTTATATAAAATACACACATCTATTATAATAAAGATAAATGTTTGTGTGCCTGTATTTTGTTTTCTGAAGAGACCACTGCACTAGAGCTGCAAGAGTTGGCAAGAAGGTACTAGACATGGAGCCGGCTGCTTAGCACATCAGCTTAACGAGTTAACGATTGAAATTCCAGGATTACACAGAACTCGATTAACATATTAAAAGTCAACTGTTCTGCCAAGTCATATCATTGTGGAAACCATCTGCAGACCCGATTTTAGTGGTTGAACGGTAGGTGTATCACTGTGTTTCAGTACAATCAAAGGTATAAAAACATTGAAAAATGGAAGCAAGGAAACACAATGGTAAACCTACCATTCAACCACGAATATCGAGTTTGCAGGTGTTTTCCACCATGTTATAACTTTGCAGACTAGCTGCATTTGAATTAGCGAATCGAGTTTTAATTGATTATGGAATTTCAGCCGTGAACTCGACGTGATTGTTTGTCATCGCCTCACGGTATATACTGTATGTCTGAAGTTTTGGACATTGAAGCCAACTTTTTAGATTATTGGGATTTAAAGCTATACGGGATTTCTAGCGTTTTTTCTCGCTCCTCAGTGATTATTGTCATTCTTAAAGGTAATCTCGTTTCAGTCTTTTAGTCCAATATAGTAAATCTTCTTATTTGTGATTTTAAAATTTTTTCCGAAACTTTTAGGCGCTTTTTACGCTTTGTCGCGTTCCGCGGTGATTTTTGACCTTTTTTTTCTGAACTGAAAAGAATTCTACTGAAAATGTTGTTACTGACATGATTCAATTCAAGTTGGAAGAATACGATGATGATTAAATATGAATTTAATCGTACTTGAAATAAAAAAAATCATAATAATTCAAGGTTTGTTTGTTTCGAGATCGGCGCTGAAGTATCCCCCAAGGCTGTACGCTGCCGAAGGCAGTTGTGACCACAATCCGCAGTTTGTTTAATTCAAGGTTTGCTTGAGGAAAAACGACCTCTGTATTTTTCTGGTATTTAAATATAACTTTCAATATAAGCAACAGGTAAGACAAACCATTTTTCAACAAATAAAAGTAACAGTGATTAGTTTGGAAGCTTCGATAATTAACAGCGTACATCCGATTCATTAATGGTTTTTATTGATTTTTCATAATTGTAAAAGTCCTTTTATTTCTAACTGTTATTGTAATTTTTAGGCCATTAAAAGCAATAAACCACTCTGCCGATAAAACTTTATGGTAAGTTGAGAAAGAATTTAAAAAACCAATTAAATATTAATACCGTTTTTATACCCTTTAATTTAACTTTGTTCATGTAGTATGTAAAGATTCAATTTTGTAATGCATTTTTTACTCACTTGCTAATATGCATGAATTATAAAGAATACAAACAGATACGTGTTTCAGAAGGCAATAGAACATTTTAATATGTTTAGAACTTAATTGTAAATTGATAGTTTAATTTCAAGTCATTTTTCCGTTAGCCGGAAGTAGGTGATGAATCGCCAAATTTTCTGTATGGCTACAACAGTATAAGAAATACAACAACAATGGAGTTATTTATGTGCAAACTACATTCACTGAAATACGCCCAAACATTTGTGAAAGGGCATCAATGAAATAGTATTAGCACTGAAAAGTAGAAAATAAAACTTAAATAAACAAGAAAGAAAAAAATCATGCGTATAGCATAGCTTATGAAACACTTTCCAATATATTCAAAATACTGTAACAAAACTGCACCGTTTAATATGTTGAAAAAGGATCTCTAATCGAACCACTTGGAAGCGCATAATACATTAGATAAACCGATTTCAGCAATTCTCATTTACAGTCGGAAAATTATCCGAATTTTTTGAGCAACCCTGTATATGATATATAGATTTGTATCTAGAAACTACAAGCTTGCAAAAATTTAGTTCAGTTAGGAAATACATACCACAGTTGCAAATTCCCTTTCAGCGATTTCCGCTAATAAGGAGAGTGGTAAGTAAATTTTATTGTGCATTTCTATATACGAGGTATACAATTTCTACACAGCAATTAAGATTAAAAAAATTAGTTAAAAAAATTAGCGCATACAGAAATTGAAAATGCACATCCAACAATTATTGGCTAAAAGACAGTACTATAACCTATTTCTTTTGTGTGTCGCTTTAAACGAACAATAAATGCTATGAACGACCTGTTCTGTAGTAATCATATTGTAATGAAGTTCAGTGATTTAAATCAGTTTCAATACATTTAAATAGTACAGTGAAACCTCGTTATCCCGACACTCTAATGACCAGAAAAAAGTGTCGTCATAAGCGGAGTGTCGCGGTAACCGGAGTTGGAGAAAAATATGTTTATAAAAAGCTGTATTTTTAATTAATTTAAAATAATTTTTAATGGATAACTGTTCTCGCAGTTTTAAGCAATAAAACTTTATTATTAAACAAAATAAACACAACAACAAAATTGAAAAGAATAAAAATCAAATTTATGATGACTTGTTTTTTTATTGTTACACGAAATATTGATGAATTAAGGTTTGCTTATCCCTAGATGTGCTTCCTACAATTCTTTTTTTTTTTTTTCAATATTATAAAACGAATTGCAATCAGTATCCGTTGTTTCAGAAACGGATGTTAGATAATTTTTGATCGTTTCAATGCAATGCATGTTTCGGTTTTAGTCGGATGAAAAACGCAGTGTAACCACAAGAAAGCGAAGCCTATAACCAGAACGAAAAGACCGCGAGTAGACTGATATGTCTATCTGGAGATTAAGTGTGGTCATTCATAGTGTGTGGGTTTATTTATTCAGATAAAGCATTGAAGTAAAATTTCTCATTTATCTCAATGGGTATTGCAGAGACTTTTGTGAAAAGTTTGACTAAGACATTTCTTACCGCTTAATTTCCGCTCATATATGATGGATTATGAAAAATGAACAATTTTCCTAAACCATCGGGATATCAGGAATTGAAATGTATTAAACGACGTAAAATCCGGAGTTTATTTACATTAAAATCATATACAGATATTCGGGACTATGAAAAACTGATGTGATTAGCGGAATGACGTGAAAACCGGGTGTCGGGATAGCGAGGTCCGACTGTATAATGTCATTAAAATACACTGCAAACGATTTTCCCTATTGACCATAATGTAAAGGAAAATTTTGAGTGTCCTGAAAATGAACTATTAATGCCACACACACGCTTTATATTCAGTTTCGCACAAGCCAAGATAAACTTCATTATTATATTCATGGAAATCCTATTATATTTAGGTCAGTTCCATCGTAGACAGACAGACAGTCAGACGATGAGACAAACCGAATTTATAAATACTTTTCAATTACGGTGGAAAGTGTTAAAAATAAAAATAATATTTTTTTTCTTAAAAATACGCTTTTATTGAAATATATAACAAAGATGCAATAGTAAAACACCACAGTCGCCGCTTATTAAGTTTACTGATTTTATATTGCCCGAGAAAAATGCTTCAATTTTATTCTATAGTTATAAAAGAAAAGAAAACTTCCAACTGAAATAGCTTATAATTTTGTAAAAATAGCTTCATATACCATGTATATAGCTATTAAGCTAATTTAAACAGAATCCATTTATTTTAAGGTAACATCTCTTCCTGTGGTTTTACAAATGAAATCTTCTAACCATTAAAAGCTTATCTTTTAAAAACTCAATTCCACAAATTCCTCCTCTGTCTAGCTCTAAAATACCACACTTTTATTTAAGAGGTAATTTACAGAAACATGAGTTTTCAGAGCTGTTATTCTTTAAAACTGAAATTACTACGGAGGATTTTATTGCGCCGAAATCTAATGCATTTGACGTTTATTGCAATGAAATGAAAGATATGTTGCGCAGACTGTGGAAATGTTTATTGCTTGTCTCAATTTCATAAATTTTATAATTGAAATAGTTCTGTTTTGTTTTGAAATGTAAGCTGTACGATTAAAAAATAATTGCTTTATAGTCAAATTTAAATTGCGCGTCCGATGAGTTAAAACTAACAAGAAAACAGGATTTCTGTTTTTTGAGTCACCGAGGAAAAAATATATCTCTCTATTCTAAAAAAAAGTAACTACCGCTGTCACCGCCGCCGGTTTTGAATTTTTTGTGACCGGAGATCTTTCTTCGTTAATATTAAGAAAAATAATGCATACAAAAATATGAAAATCGGTAGTATTATACAGAAATGTTTGATAAACACGCTGATGCAGACAGTTTTCAAAGTGAAGAATTATTTTAACAGATATTTAATGCTAAAGTTGGACAAAATCGTTCCATTAAAAAAGTTTTATAGGAGCAAAAACTGTACATCGGAATTTAATCATTTTTAGATCATTTTATGCATCAGAACTTCCCGGTGTGCAGACTGCACTCAGTTTATTAATTTGACTCATTTTCTGAGGTTTCATTTCTATTTTAAATTCAAATTTTCAGTATTTCAAGAGATATTTTTTACTTATTTTAGAAAATTATACTAATTTAACCTGTTGCCAACTGTATAAACAACGGAAACAATAATGTTTGCTTAAAATTAAAAATTTATTTTACACGTGACTATTATAAACAAGAAAATATAAAAAGCAGGAACTCATTGAGAATTATCACAAAAACCATATTACACGTGAATTTTAAAAGTGAAAGAATGTTGTAAAATAATAAATTCATTAACATGCGTTAGAAGTCTTAAATAGGAGAAATTACGTCACATTACACATTACGTAAAATGAACAAAAAATAATATTGCAAAACAGTTTAAATTTAAAAATTGCGCGAGACATTTATGTAATATTTTAAGATGATATTTTCAACTATTTTTATTAGGATAGGCAGATAATATTTCATTTCTAACAAAATTATTTTCACGTGAATAGTAAAAGGAGAAAGAAAAGTTTAGTGAAAATTACGTCAGATTAAAAACGATACATTTAAAGTGTCATAAAAAAAAAAAAAAAAAAAAAAAAAAACTTTCTTTTCGCTTTGCTAAAAAATACCGGGAGGCAAAGACTCTGTTTATTTAATTCATTTTATATTAGCTTATTTTGAAATGTCAACTGATTTTATTTAATCAAAGACGGAAACACCCATTGTATCATTTAACAGCCGCTGATTTGGCTTTAAAATTCCCCAATCAAAGAGAAATGAATAGAAACCCGTTTATAGGGAGATCGCCACTGTTTTTAAACTTATAATTCAATCTTCCGAAATATTTTTTAAGCCGATCAAATTAGCGTGATTTTAGAGTCTGCGATGTCTGAATGGGGGTTGACGAGCGTAGATCGTAGGGGGCAGCGCCCCCTAGTATATGTATATAAATGTAAATAATACAAAACATATTTCAGTTTTAAGACTTAAAACACACACTTTTATTTTATATAAAATGACGTCATTCGCATCCTTTGAAGAATTCCTCATTTATGATTCAGTTTTAAACAACATCTACACTAAAGTATTCATAGGACGTCACTATGGCTGAATAGTACACAAATAAAAAAGAAAATCCCTGCCGGCCCGGCCTACAGGCAAAGGTAGATTTCGAAGTTAGGTATACTAATTTCACCAACAAAAACTAAATCATTATTAGATATAAATCCACTTTAACAGTTTTATCTGTCTGCTTTTGACGAGGTTTTATTTCCTTTCTATAAAATAGCTGGTTTTATCAGAATTATGTTAAGGCGATATTAAAAAAAAATATTTTTCCATACTCAACAACTCAAAATTTTCTGGCATGAATCTGTTAATGAACAGATTCATTTTTAATAGAAAAAAAAATATGAAACATGCTGATGTGATTTTTGAAAAGATTTATAAGCGACCTGTGTTTTTATTTTTCTTTCAATTAATTAAAACTTGATTAATAAACAATTATTTTCTCAGTAGGGCAATATTTTTCGTTTCTAACACAATCGCTTCGGGAAATTCTGTTCAAAATGCCCACTTTGACATCCTTTTTTGAAATACATTCTGCCTCTATAAAAAAATCGATCGTTACTGTACATTATATAGTTTCTGAATAAGAGAATCTAGCAATTGGATGCGTTTGAGAGCAAAAATGAATTTAAAAATGAGTAAGAAAATAGACAGTTTGGATTTGAATGCACCCTTAATAAGATGGGTTTTTTTCTTCAACCGCTATGTATTTTTAATTTGTTTTTGCTGTAAGAATTGGCCCTATCAAAAACTTGTCTATATAAATGTTGAAGACAATATTAAGAAGATATATGATAAGTTCATGGAGATTTTATATCTTGTGAACTGACGGAGTTATGAAAATTTTTCTTCTTGAATCCCCCCCCCCTTTTTTGTTTTCGTTTTTAATTTTTTTTTTGCGGTACAAATTGGTGCTATCAAAAACTTGTGAATATAAAAGTTGTAGATAATATTAAGGAGATGTATAATAAAATTATTGGATTTGATATCTTGAGAATTGACGAAGTAAGGAATTTTTTTTCCCAAAAACCCTATTTTTTGCGCTCCTTGAGCCTATTTTAAATTTTATCAAAAATCTGTGATGCATGAGTTTTTGGTGCTATTTTTAGAAGTAATAAAAACTTTAAACTGATTTGATATGCACAAAAATTAAGAAGTTATGGGGTTTTTTTCGTTTTTCACAAAACCCCTCCCTACTTCCATCCCCTTTGTCCGCTTTTGCCCATTAACGAACTTTACCGAGATTTTATGTCCCTTGATTTTATGTATCAGTTTGAAAGAGATTTGGGCAAAATTGCGGAAGTTATCGTGTCCAGAAGAAAGTGATAACACAATTGCTTCGGGAAATTCCGTTCAAAATGCCCACTTTGACATAATTTTTTGAAATATATTCTGCCTCTATCAAAAAATCGATCATTGCGGTACTTTATATAGTTTCTGAATAAGCGAATCTACCAATTAAATGCGTTTGAGAGCAAAAATGAATTTAAAAATGAGTCAGAAAATAAGCAGTTTGGATTTGAGTGCCTCCTTAATGCAAAGATTTTTCCAAAAACATCCGCTTCGGGAAATTCGTTTTAAAATGACCACTTTAACAGCATTTTTTGAAATATATTCTGCCTCTATTAAAAAATCGACCATTACGGTACATTATATAGTTTCTGAGTAAGAAAACGTACCAGTTGGAAGCCTTTGAGAGTAAAAATGAATTGTAAAATGAGTCAGAAAATACGCAGTTTGGATTTGAATACACCGCCCTTAATTAGATGATTTTTTTCTTCAACCGCTATGTATTTTTATTTGTTTTTGCTGTAAGAATTGGTCCTATCCAAAACTTGTCTATATAGATGTTGTAGACAATATTAAGAAGATATATGATAAATTCATGGGGATTTTATATCTTTTGAATTGACGGAGTTATGGATATTTTACTTCTTCAAACCCCCTTTTTGTTTTCGTTTTTAATTTTTTTTGCGGTACGAATTGGTCCTATCAAAAACTTGTGAACATAAAAGTTGTAGATAATATTAAGGAGATTTATAATAAAATTAATTGGAATTGATATCTTAAGAATTGACGAAGTTATGAATTTTTTTCCCAAAAACCTTATTTTTGCGCCCCTTGAGTCCATCTTTAACTTTATCAAAAATCTGTGATACATAAAATTTTGGCCCTATTTTTAGAAGTAATAAAAACTTTAAACTGATTTGATATGTACAAAAATTAAGAAGTTATGGGGTTTTCGGTTTTCACAAAACCCCTCCCTATTTCCATCCCCTTGGTCCAATTTTGCCATTAACGATTGACCGAGATTTTATGCCCTTTGATTTTATGTATCAGTTTGGAAGAGATTGGTGCAGAATTACGAAAGTTATCGTGTCCAGAAGAAAGTGATATATATAGATAGATAGATACATACATACATATACACACACCCATCCATATATATATATATATATATATATATATATATATATGTATGTATGTTACGAAACAATTTAATAGGTTACGTCGAGATATCATGTAGTGCTTTTTATTGCATATTACTGGATTCATACCACATTTTAATCAGCCATTGGTGATGTTGTAAGCAATCCTACCACTTAGCACAAGCATTGCTAGTGAAGGTGTCAACTCTGTGAAAATTTAGCAGCTGTAGAGCGATGTTAATATTTGTAGAGTCCAATCAAACACTTATTATTTCATTATGAAAACAAGGTACGTTAGGCCGCGTGAATGGTGAAAACAGGCGTATGAAGAAATCGGGGGTTTTCCCAATTAAACACATGGAAACGTAGTCATAGGAAAACTGTTTATTCCATCAGAACATACCAACACTAAACAATTCCCGCAGGATGAGAAATCAGAGCATTCCACTCGAGCGTAAACTAGTTACTCATGCTAAATAGACGTTCTACATGGCTTAGGACACCGGGTAACCGGTTATGTAAACAATCAAACAGCTCAAAAATCTCTCATTCTGAGCTCATGCTCTCGCTATTTATTAGAATGAGCGGAGGAATTCCGATTGAAATGGAAACTTCAGGCTAAACCAACCAAAATCACGAACGAGCCTCGAAGTGAAACTGGGATCCGACTCTCAGCCAATGGAGAGCGATCAAGAAACGTCACAGGAAAGAATCCAGGCGCCGTTAATGGAATGATTTCGATGTGAAAAGGCTGACGCCTCGCGGGCGGGAAAATGAGATGAAATAGAATAAAAATGTAAAAATGGCTTTGATAAACATTCGAAAAATAAGTAACTGCGTTCAGAATTTTACAGTTTGGCAGACGATAAAAATTAATGAGGGGATTAAAAGTTTAGATTAGGTTTTGGAATAAATCTATTATTAAGATACGCGTTTTAAAATTATAGGAATTTAACTAGAAATAAATAATAGAGCGTATTAAAAAAAAAGGAAATAATGAATAGGCCGGCAATTTAGAATAATTTAAATGAATAGTAAAAGTAAAAATTTTTATATAACATATATATAAAGTTTTTTACTGAGGGTGGTTTTGGGTTCTAGGGGTCATGATCGGTGTAGATCTGCAAAAATTTTTCAGAAATTCCAACATAGGGACGATCCCAATAGGTAGTATTTCATGCGAAATCTACCTAAAAAACAGATGTCGTCACTTAAGAAACTCCAAAAAAAAAAAAAAAAATCGTGTATCTAATGATTCATATGCCTTCATTTGTTTATAATATAGATAATTAAATATAGTTTATAATAGCTTCATGTTTTATCAGAAATCATTAATTTATATTTTTTTCAAAATAGCACGCATTTTAACTGCATTTTGTTTTCAGTAGTTATGGAAAAACGGCAACAAAAAGATATAATTACTATTTTGCAAGTATTTTTTCTTTATTTTGTACAGAAATGGAGTACTTTTTGCCAAAATTAAACAAATGGCGCTAAAAAGTACAAAAAAATTAATATCTCAAAAATAAATGGAGATACAGTTTTCAAACAAATTGCATTAAAAAGTATTTTTTTTTCCAAGACGACGGTATAAAAATTGAAAATGTGCGATGCTTAGAAGGTAAAAAAATTGCAGTAGAGTATTTAACACTACAATGATACATCTGCTTTGTTTTATGGCTGGCTTATACAATGGAACGTTTTTTTTGGAGACACTTTATTTGCTGGGAGAAAGTAATAGCATATCGCGGGCAAATAAAAACTTTTAAATATTAAGTTCCATCCACACTGAATACTCCGTAATGTATTATTTTTATTCTTACTAGGAGCCCACTTAGTCCAGTGGTTAGCATACTGGTGACAAACTGAAGTACTTAGGTCTATGTTTATGGATTTGCAACCAGCAATGTCTTGGCGGGTAGACTGTGCAAAAAAATCGTGTATTTTCCGCGTCGAGAACGATAATTCCGGTACTTTCCCTTCAAAATTCCTCTTTGAAGGCACCTCTGCAATAGCAATATGTCCAAAATTGACCATTTGTTAGCAAAATCCGCATTCCATTATTCTGACATGCATTTTTATCTTACTTATATCATAGTTGCCAACTTCGCGAATTTTTGAATACCAGTAAATTCTTACAAAAATGCTTGATTTATTTAATTGCAGAAATTGTGGGATTATATAAAACCAATATTTCTGATAATATCATAAGACGAAACGTAATTTTTCACCTTGATTCAACATAAATGATTCAACAGTAATGACGCCCTAGCGTACAATATCCCCAGTTTGTGGTTCAATATCCTGAAAATAAATCCTGAAAACTTGAGCAAAGTGACGTATTAAAATTTAAAGTACAGAAGTTAAATATTTTTTTCTACCCATGCAAAATGACGTTCGAGAAACAAAATGATGTCGTAAAATAAATGGAACTGCAATTAATAATAATAATATATATTTCTTCTAATTAAATTCAATCCAAGAAATTGCTACTGCTACTTCTACTTTCAACTCTAGTAATTACTGGCTCTCTCATTTTCAAAACAAAGTGACGTATTTGTATAGATAAACAACATTTAGTTATAAAGATATTCTCTGATGATGAGCCTGGAAGGCTTGAAAGTACTAGGAAGTTTTAAATAAAATGTATATTTTAAACTTATAACATCTTTTTCATTACATTAGTCGCCTTTTAAGTAAGATTGTGGACCTTTTTTTAATGTTCACATTATATATTCAAGTATTTCTGCTTAAAAATATTGGTATTAAAAAAAATCGGGAGGATGGCATGTTATATGAATATTTACATTCATAGGCCTATGCATTTTATACAACCTCATTACACTTAAAATATTTTTAAATACAAGCAATAGATAAGACAAACCATTTTTCAAGAAATTAAATTAATAACAAGTATCGAGGAATCTACATAAATTCTCGGCACAACTTTCGACACACTAATAATTTCTATGGATTTTTAATGATTGCAGAAGTGCTCTTTTTCATATATGACATCGCAAGTTTTTGTCTATTAAAAATAATAAGCAACGCTGCATCTAAAAAATTATAGTAAGTTGAATAAGAATTAAAAATATTAGTTAAATATTAAAACAGTCTTTTAAATATATAATAATAATATATTATGGAGTGTCAATTTATGCAATTTACTCATACTGCTTTTATATTGCCTGAGGTTTAAAAAAAATTACTCTTTTTCCCTATAGTTATAGGAGAAAAAAAATTTCAAACGGAAATATCTGATAATTATGCGAAAATAGCCTCATATACTCGGAATACATATAGCTAATAAGCCGATTGAAACAGAAAACTATTATTCTAAGGTATCATTTCATCTTCTTGTTTTACAAATGAAATCTTGTATAACCTTTACAAGCTAATCTTTTAAAAACACAATTCCACTAATGCGCTCTCTAATTCCAGAATACCATAATTTTATTTATGGGGTAATTTACGGAAACGACAGTTTTCAGAACTGTTATTCCTTAAAACTGAAATATTATGGAGGATTTTAGTGCGCTGAAATCTAATGCAATTGCCGTTTATTGAAATGAAATGAAAGATAAGTTTCGCAGACTGCGGAAGAGTTTATTGATATAGTAAATTTAATAAATTTTACTTATAAAATCTTTGAGGTTTGTTTTGAAATGTAATAAGTACGATTGAAAAATAACTTTTTTATGGCCAAATTAAAATTGCGCGCGAGATTTGTTAAAACTAATAAAACCCTTTCATATTAAGTTACATGATGAATGCTTCATACTTAATGTATTACCTCTCTTTTGACAAGGGGCCCACTGGGTCAAGTGGTTAGCATGGTATTTACAAAATTAGGAACTTTGGGACTAATTTTATGGTTTCGCAATCAGAAGGGCCTGTTCGGGGAGACTGTGCAAAGAATTCAGGGTTTTTCTTGGTCGGAAAAGATAATCCCGGTAACTTTCCCTTAAATGTCCTCTTTGAAGGCAGCCCTCCTATGGCAATATGGCAAAATTTTTCCGTTTGTCAACAAAAGCAATATTTTATCATGCATCTTTATCTTACTTATGTGAATATTTACATTCATAGATCTTACGTACTTACATGGATCTCATAAAGCTGCATTTCTCTTATAATATACGAGGGCAAATCAACTTTATTGTTACAATGTTTATTCAACTGAATTGATGTGAAATTCGAGTAAACATTCTTTAACTGCTGTTGAGCAAAATCTTTTATGGAATTAATGCATACAAAAATTCTACCTAGCGATAAGCAGGTTTTGGACGCAGTTTAATGAAGCTATAAATAAGATTTGAAACATATTTCAGATATAAAATATTTTTATAGCAAAATAGCATGTAATTGCGTTGATACCATTGCATATTATTTCTTGCCTAAATAGAATATTCTTCATTACCAAGTAAGTAATTTGTTTGTCAGCAAGTTTAATAAATGTCAGAAATATATTTGAAGGATTTTATTCGAGTAATTAAAATGTTTATTCAGTTGAATGGATGTCAAATTAGAGTAAACATTCTTTAACTGCTTAAGAGCAAAATCCTTTATGGAATTAAATTTCATAAGAATTCTACCTAGCGGTAAGCAGGTTTTAGAAACAGTTTAATGAAGCTACGAGGGCAAATCAAGAAATAAGTTACACTTCCAAGTTATGGCCATTTGTTAAACTACATATACATATAAAATAGAAATTAAATCCTTTGTGCAGGAATATTAAGAAGCAGTAAACCAACGTTTAAAATGCACAAATAATGCGTGAAAAGCAGCAAACCGCTGTTTCGAATCTACAGCAAGATTCATCTTCAGTGCAAGATAGGGAAAAAAGAACAGCGTGCTAGAAAAAAGCAAGGCTGAGCAAAAATGAATCTCGCTGTAGATTCGAAACAGCTGTTTGCTGCTTTTCACGCATTATTTGTGCATTTTAAACGTTGGTTTACTGCTTTTTAATACATATACATAGGCAACACGGCTATGACAACCTGCAACGTAAGTTCACTTTTCCACATAGTCCCCAAGAGACTGTAAACATTTCTCGGAACGGTCAACCAACTTTTCGATTCCGGATGCGTAGAAATCTCCTCCAGCGCTGTGTAACCACCCGGAGACAGCGAAATCCAAGGTGCTCGTGAACAATGGAGAACACACTGCCGTACGAAATTTTTAGCATGTACGGATATTACGGACGAATATCGCGAAGGCTAGCCCGCAACGTCCAGTACCGTTGCAAATGTCGACCGTGTGGATGCGATCATTAGAGAGAATCGACGCATGACACTCCAGGATAATTGCCAACATGCCTAACAATATTTGGCTTTTTAAAAACACAATTCCACTAATGCGCTCTCTAGTTCTAGAATACCATAATTTTAGTTTTATTTAAAAGAATAATAAATACGATTGAAAAATAACCGTTTTATGGTGAAATTTAAATTGCGCGCCAGATTTGTTAAAACTAATAAAAACTTTTTAATATTAACGATTTTTGAAAGATAAATCCATCATATTTAATGCAATTTATTAAATTTATGGATTTTATATTGTACGAGAAAAAAGATTAATCTTTTTTTCTACAGTTATAAGAGAAAGAAATCTTCCAATGAAAATAGCTGATAATAATATGAAAATAGCCTTATATACTCGGAATATATCTATTAAGCTGACTGAAAGCGAAACCAATTATTCGAAGATAGCATCTCATCTTCTTGTTTTACAAATGAAATCTTGTTACCTTAACGAGCTTAACTTTTAAAAACGCAATTCCAATAATGCACTCTCTAGTTCTAGAGTACCATAGTGTAGTTTAAAAAATAATAAATATGATTGATAAATAATTCTTTTATGGTGAAATTTAAATTGCGCACCAGATTTGTTAAAATTAATAAAAATGTTTTAGTATTAAGTTACATTAATGCTGAATATTTTATACTTAATGTATTATATTTCTTCTGACTAGGAGCCCACTCATCACAGTAGTTAGCATGCTATTTATAAAATGTGGAAATTAGGACTTTTTTATGGCTTCGCAACAAGCACGGTCTGGGCTGGGAGACTATGCAAAGAATTCAGTGTTTTTCCAGGATAGGAACGATAATTCGCGTAAATTTCCCTTAAAAGGCCCCTGTGAAGGTACCCCTCCTATGGCAATATGGCAAAAACTTGCCGTTTGTTAACAAAATCCGTATGCGATATTTTGACATGAATCTTTATCTTACTTATGTGAATATTTACATTCATAGATCTTATGTACTTCCACTGTAAAAATAAATCTGCAATTTTTACAGAAAAAAAACTGTTTTAACAAAAAACAGCTTTTTTCTGTACAAAAATGCGGATTTCGTAATTTTTATAGAAAATATTTAACACTTCCCCCCCCCCCCTCCAAAAAAAAAATGTTTTAATGAAAAATTACAAATATTTCTTTGTAAATTAAACGATTTCACACACAGGCGCAAAAATTGACAGTTTTTTCTGCTAATTTGAAAGATTTTTTTTTACAGTGTATATGCATCTTATATAGCTGAATTCGCCTTATAATATACTTAAATACAAGTGCTAGATAAGACAAACCATTCTACACCAAATAAAAGTAATAGTGATTATTGAGGAAGCTTTCATAATTCACAGCACAACATTCAAGACATCAATGGTTTTTACATATTTTTCATGAGTATATCAGTCCTTTCATACAAGGTATCGAACATTTTTGGCTGTCAGAAACAATAAACAATTTCTGCCATTAAAACAAGATGAAAGTCGAATAAGAATAAAAAAACAGTTAAATATTAAAACGGTTTTTGAAATTTATATTAATCATATATAATGGAGTGTCAATTTATTAAGTTTATGGATTTTAAATTGCTCGAGAAAAAATATTAACTTGCGAAAAAATAGCAATTGCCGTTTATTGCGATGAAATGAAAGATATGTTTCGCAGATTGCACAAGTGTTTATTGATGTCGTAAATTTAATACCTTTTACTTCTGAATTTTGTTTTGAAATGTAATAAACACCATTGAAAAATAAATCTTTCTTGGTAAAATTTTAATTGTGCGCCATATTTTTTTAAAACTTATAAAAACGTTTTAATATTAAGTTACATTCATGCTGAATACTTCATACTTAATGTATTATCTCTCTTCTGACAAGGAGTTCACTCAGCATAGTAGTTAGCATACTGTAACAAAATGAGGAAATTAGGACTATTTTTATGGTTTCGTTACAAGCACGGCCTGGGCTGGGAGACTATGCTAAGAATTCAGTGTTTTTCCAGGACGGAAACGATAATTCGCGTCACTTTACCTTAAAAGTTCTCTGTGAAGGCACCCCTCCTATGGCAATATGGCAAAAACTTGTCGTTTGTTAATAAAATCCGTATCCGATATTTTGACATGAATCTTTATCTTAATTACGTGAATGTTTACATTCATAGATTTTACATACTTACACTGTAAAAAAAAAATCTGTAATTTTTACAGAAAATAAAAATGTTTTAAAGAAAAGTTACAGGTATTTTCTGTAAATTAAATGATTTTATACCGGCACAAAAATTGACAGTTTTTTCTGTCAATTTGAGAGATGTTCTTTTTACACTGCATATGCATCTTATATAGTTGCATTCCTCTTATAATAGACAGTGAAACCTCCTTGAACGGCCACCTCTAAACAACGAAAACCTCCGAACACCGGTCACAAGTTGATGGAACCAAACACGTTCCATAGCATTAACATTACTACTAAACTCCAAATAAGGAATTCTGAACAACGGCCACTCAAATGTCACGAGAAAATTTTTTTGCAGCTCCTGGTACAATTTCATATTTATTTGCAAACCGAAATGTGAAGCAGATCAAACAAAATTAACTTGATATGTGAACAAACAGAAAATGAAGACATTAATAATAATGGGGAAATTTCATATAATATTCTTAGAACGGCAGGCATAACTAACATAAAGGTCAGGTTGTTTGCAACTCTGGTAAAAAAAAAAAAAAAAAAAAAAAAAAAAATTGGCAGTTATTGCCACATTTGATTCCATACAGCAAATGGTGGAAGATAGGAGAGAGGAAGAGGAAATAGATAATAAAATCACCCAAAATTTTCAGTATTAATACATATACCAAAGATTTGAAGAACTTTCGTGAAATCCAAAATTTCTCATTAAATCATGATGATGAGTTCTATAACAAATCAAGTCATATTTTTCTTTCTTTGTAGAAACACATTTGCAGCAAAAAACAGAAAAAAAACAACAAAGCAACTGCAAATCACTGATTTTCTTATTATATTAAAACAATGACTGTGTGCATTTCTATTTAAATTTATGCAATTCTGATTTTTTTAAATGAAACCTCTGAATAACACCCACCTCTGAAGAGCGGTCACTTTTCACCGGTACCACGGGTAATCGTTATTCAGAGGTTACACTGTACTTAAATACAACAGCTAGATAAAACAAACAATTCTTCAAAAAATTAAAGTAATAGCGATTATTGAGGAAGCTGTCATAATTCACAACACAACATTTGAAACATCAATGGTTTCTATATAAATATTTTTCATGAGTGTATCAGTCCTTTTATTCATACATGGTATCGATCATTTTTGGCTATGAGAAGAAATAAACAATTCTGCCATTAAAAAATTATGGAATTCGAATAAAATAGAAAAAACGGTTCAATATTAAAACGAGTTTTGAAATTTATATTAATGATATTTAATGGAATGTCAATTTATTAAGTTTGCGGAGTTTAAACTGCTCGAGAAAAAAGATTAACTTTATTACTATAGTTATAATAGACAGAAATCTTCCTATGGAAGTAGCTAATAGTTATGTGAATATAGCCTCATATGCTCGGAAAACAGCTATTAAACCGATTCGATTGAAACAGAAGCCAATTAATCTAAGGTAACATCTCTTCCCACTGTTTTACAGATGAAATCTTGTAACCTTTATAAGCTTATCTTTTAAGAACACAATTCCACTAATGCACTCTCTAGTTCTAGAATATCATAATTTTATTTATGAGGTAATTTCCAGAAATGAGAGTTTCCATAGCTGTTATTCCTTAAAACTGAAATATTGCGGAAGATTTTATTGCACCGCAATCTAATGCCGTTTATTGCAATGAAATAAAAGATATGTTTCGAAGATTGCGGAAGTGTTTATTGATGTCGTGAATTTAATACATTTTACTTCCGAATTTGAGTTTTGTTTTGAAATGTAATAAACACGATTGAAAAATGACTCTTTTATGGTCTGATTTAAATTGCGCGCCATATTTGTTGAAACTAATAAAAAATTTTAATATTAAGTTACATTCATGCTGAATACTTTATACTTAATGTATTATCTCTCTTCTGACAAGGAGCCCACTCAGCACAGTTTTTAACATACTATTTACAAAATGAGGAAATTAGGACTATTTTTATAGTTTCGCAACAAGCACGGTCTGGTCTGGGAGTCTATGCGAATAATTCAGTATTTTTCCAGGACGGGAACGATAATTCGCGTCACCTTCGCTTAAAAGTCCTCTGTGAAGGCAACCCTCCTATGGCAATATCGTCGCTACCATGTCAAACTATCCAATGTGAAAACAGCGGGCTACTTTTTTAAAATTCAGATTTCTTGATTAGCACCACCTCTTTGAAATAGTAAAATTCGCCTTATTTAACCTTATTTAATGACTTATTAGTTAAGGTGAAAACAGAGGGAATTTTACCATTTCAGAAAAGTGATGCCAATCAACAAATCAGATTTTAAAAAAGTAGCCCACTGTCTTCACATTGGATAGTTTGACGTGGTAACCGACGATATGGCAGAAACTTGCTGTTTTTTAACAAAATCCGATATTTAGACATACATCTTTATCTTTCTTATATGAATATTTACATTCATAGACCTTACGTACTTACACGCATCTTATATAGCAGCATTTCTCTTATAGTTAAATACAAGAACGTTTAATACAAGCGCTAAATAAGACAAACCATTCTTCAACAAATTAAAGTAATAAATATTATTTAGGAAGCTTTTATAATTCACAGCAAAACATTTGACACATCAATGTTTCCTACTGATTTTTCATGATTGTAGGTACTCTTTTATTCCAACAAAGCATCGCAATTTTTTGTATATCAAATGCAGTAAACAACTCTCCCATTAAAACATTGTGGAAGTCGAATAAGAATATTAAAAAACAGTTAAACATAAAAACGGTTTTGAAATATATATTAATTGTATTTAATACAGTATCAAGTTAAGTTTACGGATTTTATATTGTTAGAGAAAAAAGATTAATCTTTATTTCTACAGTTATAATAAGAGAAAGAAATCTTCCAATGAAAATAGCTGATTGTTATGTGAAAATAGCCTTATATACTAGGACTATAGCTATTAAGCTGATTGAAACCGAAACCAATTATTCTACGGTAACATCTCTTCCTTTGGTTTTACAAATAAAATCTTGTAACCTTTACGAGCTTATCTTTTAAAAACACAATTCCACTAATGCGCTCTAGTTGTAGACTACCACGATTTTATTTATGAGGTAATTTACAGAAACATGAGTTTTCATAGCTGTTATTTCTTAAAGCTGAAATTATTGAGGAGGATTTTAGTGTACTTCAATCTAACGCAATTCCATTTATTGCAATGAAATAAAAGGTATGTATCGCAGACTGTAGAAGTTTTTATTGTTTGTTTAATTTTTATAAATTTCATGTCTGAAATGAGTTTTTTATTTTAAATATAAAAACATAAATAAACAATGACTCATTCACTAAAATAAAAGAAGTCGAAAATTGTACATCAAACGTGGCAAATGAGGTGCGTTCGTACTATGAGTAGTTTTATAAATATACAGATTTT
This sequence comes from Maratus speciosus, assembly GCA_963932465.1. Lineage (NCBI taxonomy): Eukaryota > Metazoa > Arthropoda > Arachnida > Araneae > Salticidae > Maratus > Maratus speciosus. The sequence goes on from OZ010799.1 coordinate 113,300,624, forward strand.
GGTGCAATAGCTGTTGCACTCACAATAGCTGTTGCAAAAATGCACGAGTACAAAATTTATTATGATTGTATATATTAAATTCAGTAATACGGAAATAATGTGACTTCATCTTAAATAGGACGTATTCACCATGTCAACCTAGAATAATTACCTATCATTGAACATCATTGAATTAATTACGTATGATAGGATTTAATATATTGAAGAAAACTTTTATTAATATCTCTTTAAGTTTTGATTCGATTTTCATACAATTTGAAATGATTCGGCAAAATTCTGCAACGATTATACGTACTAAGGATTTTGTAACGTTGGAATTTTGTGGAATCTTTACAAGTTTATATGTTAAGAACACAATTCCGATAATGATATCTCTAGTTATAAAATACCACCATCATTTTTAAAATTAGAAATGAGAAGAAACGAGACGTACTTTTAACATTCAATGGTTTCAAAACTATTTACAATGCATTCTGGAAATGGTACATAACTTAGTACTAAGGATTTTGTAACGTTGGAATTTTGTGAAATCTTTACAAGTTTATATGTTAAGAACACAATTCCACTAATACTCTCTCTAGTTAAATAACAGCAAGATTCTTTTAAAATTAGAAATGTGAAGAAATGAGACATACCTTTAACATTCAATGGTTTCAAAACTATTTACAATGCATTCTGGAAATGGTACATAACTTAGTACTAAGGATTTTGTAACGTTGGAATTTTGCGGAATCTTTACAAGTTTATATGTTAAGAGCACAATTCCGCTAATGATATCTCTAGTTATAAAATACCACATTATTTTTGAAATGAAGAATGAGAAGAAATGAGACATAGTTTTAACATTCAATGGTTTCAAAACTATTTATTACGCATTCTGGAAATGCTACAAAACTTGGTACTAAGGATTTTGTAACGTTGGAATTTTGTAGAATCTTTACAAGTTTATATGCTAAGAACCCAATTCCGCTAATGATATCTCTAGTGATAAAATACTACTACCATTTTTTAATGAGGAATGAGAAAAAAGGAGACATACTTTTAACATTCAATGGATTCAAAACTATGTACAGTGCACTCTTGAAGTGCTACACAGTTTGGTACTAAGGTTTTTGTTACGTTTGCATTTTATGGAACTTTTACAAACTTATATGAAACCCCTGTCCACCGAGAAAAAGGGCAAAATTGTAATGTTTTTTTTCTCTTAATTGTTTTTAAATGTAAAAAAAAAAAAAAAAAAGATGTTTTTTCCAACAGGATATATATATTTTTAATTACGTATAGGCATATAAAACTTGAGAGTAATAATCGTAACTTAATTTCTTAAAACTGGATTATATCTGTAAAGTTATATTAATTTATATAATGCTTCTATTGCAGTGAAACCTGCAGCTTAGTGAACGAATATATCAGTTCGCTGCGGTTAAGAACACAATTCGGCTAATGATCTAGTTATAAAATACTACAATCATTTTTTTATGAGAAATGAGACAAACCTTTAATATTCAATGGTTTCAAAACTAAATCTACTTCAAGCTACATAGCTTGGTACTAAAGATTTTGCAACGTTTGAATTTTGTAGACTTTAGATCACTAATTTGTTTACATTTTAAAACCCTTTCAGAATAGTTTTGTTTATATGGAATAACTATACGTCATAAATATGAAATACGAAAATAATAAAATCAAAAGTTTCTGAAAATGGCAAATACTTTATAAATTGTTCAATGAATAATTCTGATAAATTATAATTACTGTTGCAATACGTTACCCATTAAACATTTGATTCATGCTTAAGAACATACATTTTAAGGTTTTAAAATCTTTTCTTTTAACGTTACGAAGAGTCAAAGAATTTTGTTCAGTAAGGAAAGTCTGTGCAATTAAAAATTTAAATATTTTAAATATTTCCTAAACATAAAACTAAACCAGTAGGATGTGCCAATCCCAAAAATTTCTTCTATCTCATACATGCTAATAATTCAAAATTCGCTATCACAGAATGCCAAAATTAAATGACAATCTATGCCCATCATGAGGATTTGAAAGGTATATAGGTTCGGTGAATTGGAAGCATTGGAAAAGGAGATATAAGTATGGCATTGTTTCAAACAAATCATAGGAATTCGCAACTTACGCTCTTAGATGTCTGCAACCAAAATTTCCAACCCAAAGTGAATAAAATCAACACCTGTTTTCCAATATAACCCAAGTCTAATAAGGATCTATTTACGTGAGAATGTATCAGATTAAATTGCGTGCATTAGTTTTTGAGATATAGCTTTTGCGAAAATCGTGAAAAATTCAGTGTAGCAGTGCCACCCGTTGTGCGATTTGCATCAAAACCTTTCAGTTACAGCTTTTATCAACGTCTAACTGAGTCTGATTACATTCGGTGCATTAGTTCTTGAGATAGTGTTATTGCGGGAATCGTACAAAATGCAGTACAGCAGCATCACCTGCTGGGTGATATACACCAAAAACTAATCAGCACCAGTTTATATCAAGGTCTAACTGAATCTAAAGTTTTGTGAAATTCCGTGTATTAGTTCTTGATAGAAAATTTTTGTTACGCCCAGAAAATTTTTGTTACATACAGATAAACAGATTCACAGACGAAATCACAGAGTAACAGACAGTCATTATCTATAAACCATCAAATCGTGTTCAGGATGTTTAAAATGTTTAAATCCAACGAAAATCGAAAATCGAATTTTTTTACGAATCCAATACTTTCCTCTTGTAAAGATAGAAGAAAGTAAAAATTACAATATTTTAAATATTTTATGCACGTGAAATTAGAAAATTAAATTATTTTAAATATTTCAAAAAGTTAAAATTAGAAAATTAAAATATTTTAAATATTTTATAAACATAGTATTAAAAATTAAAAATTTTAAAATTTTAATAAACATACCATTATAGAAGCAAAATATTTTAAATATTTCATAGACAAAAAACTACAAAAAAAAATTCAATATTTCATAAAATTAAATTTAGAAAATTTAAATACTTTAAATACTTCCTAAACATAAGATTAGGAAATTAAACTATAAAAAATATTTCCTATACATAAGATTAAAAAATTAAAAAATTTTAAGTATTTGCTAAATATAAGATTAGAAAATTAAACCATAAAAAAATATTTCCTAAACATAAGATTAAAGAATTTAAATATTTTAAATGTTTCATAAGCATAAGATTAAAAATTTAATTATTTTAAATATTTCATAACCATAAGATTTGAAAATTGAAATATTTTAAATTTTTCCTGAAAATGTGATTAAACAATTAAAATATTTTAAATATATTTTAAACATGAAATTAAAAAAATAAACTATTTCAAACATTTCATAAACATAACATACGATTACAATTTTTTTTTTTTTTTAAAATATTTCCTAAACATAAGATTGCAAATTTAAAATATTTCCTAAACATATGATTACAATATTAAAAAAAAAAAAACATTTTTTTAAACATAAGATTAGAACATTAAAACATCTTCCATATATATATTACGCTATGGTACGTGGCACAGAAATCGTGATAATTTGTTAATTGTTTAATGGCAACACCGGAAGGAAACGCATCTCATTGGTTATTGAACAGCATTTAATGCATCACCATACCTATAAGGTTACCATAGGGGGGACCCTGATCTAACGCTAAGTTTGGCGATCAAAATTAGTCGCCATAAATAACGCCAACTTGGCGATATCTCTAATATTTCGCCAAATTCCCATAGACTTCCATTGTAAACCAATAGGGTTTACTTGCTGAGAGAAAATCAACACATTGAGATATTTTAATGCAACAATAACTAATATTAGATTAAGGGATTATATTAATTATATTTAAGAGTGTCCACGCAAATTAAATTATGAATAAAAGTAACGTGATACAATGCTTAGCATGCTTTCCACAACATAAATTTTAAGGGAGACCAAACAGGTCGCCAAAGGCGGCTAGTTTTAAATATTTCCTAAACATACGATTAGAAAATTAAAATATTTTAAATAATCTATAAACAAAAGATTTATCATACTACATATCATTAATCTGTTCAAATTTTTAACAAATGTACAGCTATTAAACTGATTATAATCTAAGGCAGCAATTATTACATAACGTTTCTTCTTCTTATCTTACAAATGATATTTTATTTTCTGTACAAACTTAAATTTTCAGAACCCAATCTCACTAATGCATTTTCTAAATATAGTATAGCACAATTTGGTTTATGATATAATTTAGAGAAACATTGGGTTTTATAGCCCTTATTCCTTAAAACTAAAATATTGCGACGGATTTTAGTGTATACCAGAAGCTAATGCGATTATCGTTTATTACATTGAAATAAAACTTATGATATCTCACGGATTGTGGAAATGTTTATTGATTGCATAAATAGTATAACGTTTTTCTTCCTGAGATTTCGTTTGAAGTACAAAATAATAAAATGTTCAGAAACTCTCAGCTATGAAAAGGGATCAGACATAAATAAGGCAAGAGACAAAATAACGTTTTTTGCTTTCTTCTATCTTTACAAGAAGAAAGTATTGGTTTCATGAAAATTTTCGAATTCCAGTTTTCAACGGATTTACACGTTTTATGGGTCAGAGATTCCAAAAAACATGTTTTTACAAAATGTCTGTCTGTGAGTCTGTGAGTCTGTCTGTCTGTCTGTATGTGACACAAATTTTGTGGGCGCTCTATCTCAAGAACTAATATGCACGGAATTTAATAAAAATTTATATTCAGGTAGTCCCTGATATAGATTAGTGCTGATTAGTTTTTGGTGTAAATCGCCCGGCAGGTGGCGCCGCTATGTAGTATTTTGCAGGATTTCCGCAAAAGCTCTGTCTCAAGAACTGATGCACGGATTTTTATAAAACTTCAGATTCCGTTAGTCCTTGACATGAATGAATGCTGTTTACGTTTTGGTGTAAATCGCCCAACAGGTGGCGCTGCTATGCTGCTTTTTGCAGGATTTACACTATTTTCGCAGTAGCTCTATCTCAAGAACTAATGCATACATTTTCATCAAACTTCGGATTTACTTAGTCCTTCATATGAAATGATGCTGACTACGTGTTGGTGTGTTGTGGTTTTGCATTTTGAACTATTTCTTCAATAGCTCTATCTCAAGAACTAATGCACGAATTTTCATCAAACTTCAGATTTGAGTATAACTTGATTAATATTGCTGCTGATTATGTGTTGTTGCAAATCGCTCAACAGGTGGCGCTTCTATGCTGCATTTGTCATGATTTGCGCAATACCTCTATCTCAAGAACTAATGCACGAATTTTCCTCAAACTTCTTATTCAGTTAGACGTTGACATAAGTTGGTGATAATTAGGTTCTGGTGTAAATAACCCAATAGGTGGCGCTGCTATGCTGCATTACGCTGGATTTACACGATTTCAGTGACAGTCATACCTCGAGAACTAATGCACGGAATTTCATATTTTTAGAATTCTCATGATGAACACAGCCATTTAATTTGGCACTGAGATAGTGAATTTTGAAGTATTGACATGTATGAGATAGAAGAAAGTTTTGTGATAGCCACAACATACTAGTTTTTCTTGTTTTCTTAAATGGGCAGAATTTTTATTAAAACTTTATTCAAAGAAAAACTTAATTCAGACTTCATATTTTGTAAACTAAAATTTTACTTTAAAGCTAAATTAATCTTTTACGATAATGTAATAAAAAAATCACGTTAAAACTAATATGTTGTCGCCAACTCAAAACTTTATTACATATAAATAAAATTGTCTGCAACTAAAGTTAAATGACAATCTTTTCGTTCTTTAGATATAGGAAAATCGTGGAAAACAGAGCATAACAGCGAACCTATTGGACGGTATAACCACAATCCTAATATTGATATATTTATGTAAATATCTAATAGAATATAAAGTTTGGTGGAATTCAAGTCATTAGTCCTTGAGATATAGCTATCATGGAAATCGGGGGGAAATGCAACGTCATCTGTTGGGCGATTTACACCAAAACCTAATCAGCGTCTCTTTATTTCAAGGTTTTACAGAATATGAAGCTTGATAAAATTCAGATATTAGTTCTTGAAATATAGCTATCGTGGAAATCGGGAAAATTCAGCGTCACCTGTTGGGCGATTTACACCAAAACCTACCGTATATCTCCGTGTATAAGCCAAGTATACGACTTTTCAGTGAAAAATTGTCCAAAATCGGAAACCCGTATGTAAGCCAATTAAAAAAAATGGTGATGAAAAATTCAGCGAACGAAAACTTAGCATTTTTTGTACTCTATTATAGGTATAATATATATAGAAATAGAAAATAGAAATCTAAAATAATAGAATCTACAATAGAAAAAAATTCGTTCTCCGAAATTATTGATCTCTACTATTCTGGCTTGGTGCGCTGCCAAATCTGTTTAATTGGGACCCGCTCATTCTGTTATGACTTGCTCCTTCATAAAAATCAGACCTCCTATTTTTGGCTTAACTTACTAAAAGATATGATCATTTGACCTTTCAAAAAATGTTGCGTCAATAATTCAATGGATGGAATTAGGGATGCTGCTATTTTTTAAGAAGATGCAGATTCTGACTGCAATGAATTAGACACTGTCGATATTCATACTGATTTACCAACGAAAGGAAGTGATTTTAAGGAGTTGCTTGAAAATTTTGATAATGATTTGTATAGGGAATGATGATTGGTAACTTTGTTCATGGTAAAAGAATGGAGTTTTAGAGTATTTATAGTAATTTGTAAGCACTTTTTTTATGTTTTTTATATTTACCATCTTTTCTGTTTTATTTTAGAATATCAATTTTTGAAATTTTTTTAGATTCGTGTATAAGCCGACCTCCTACTTTGGACCAAAAAAAGGCTCGAAAATTCTCGGTTTATACACGGAAGTATACGCAAATCACCGTCTATTTATGTCATGTAAAGGTCTAACAAAATATAAAGCTTGATAAAACTTCGTGAGATATAGCTAGAGTGAAAAATCCAGCACAACACCTTCTGGGCGATTTACACCAAAACTTAACCAGCGTCTATTTATATCAAGATGTAATAGAATAAGAAGTTCGATGAAATTCCATTCATTAGTGCTTGAGATATATCTATAGTGGATATTGTAGAAAATGAAGCACAAACGCTTACAATAGGGCGATTTAAAAATGCAGCATAGCAGCGTCACCTGTTGGGCGATTTGCACCAAAACCGAATCAGCAACTATTTATATTAACGTATAACTGAATCTGAAGTTTGAATATATTTTGTGCATTAGTTCTTCACAGAGAGAGAGCGCCCACAAAATTTGTGCTACATACTGACATACAGACATACAGACAGACTCACGTGCAGACATTGTCTGAAAACTGTGAAATCGTGTTCAGGATCTTCTAAAGCGTGTAAAGCCCTCTGAAACAGGAAAACAAAATTTTTCATGAATCCAAAACATTCTTCTTGTAAAGATAGAATAAAATAAACAAGTTGGAAATTGCACGCCAAACGTGGCAAATGTGGCGCGTTCGTACTATAACTAGTTTTATAAATATTTTTTGCACCACATATATTGTACTGAATGTATATTTGAGTGCACTTCATAAGTGCATATCCATTTCTTTCTGTTCGAAAGGCTGTAACATCATTAAAATGCTCTTGAAATATTTTTCCCATTGGCCGTAATATAACGGAAAAATTTTGACTATCCCTGTTATTAAACTATACATCCGATTTTCATGAAATTTGAAATGACTCCACAAAATTTTACAACAATTATATATTTAAAATTTCAGATCATTCGGTTTGGTAGTTCTTGCTCTGTTATTTGCGGACAGACGAACAGACAGACAGATGGACCGAACGATGACTATAGGTGCTACGTATTTATATAATTATGAACGCACCTAAAAAATTATATATGGCAAAAAGTACTTAAATTATACATCTGATTTTCATAAAATTTGAAATGACTCGACACAATTTTACAACAATTATATAGTTAAAACTAGGGGGCTCTGCCCCCTACGAGCTACGCTCGTCAACCCCCGTTCAGACACCGCAGACTCTAACAGCACGCTAATTTGATCGCCTTTAAAAAGATTTCGGAAGATTGAATTATAATTTGAATCTGACAATTATAATCTGACGTAATTTTCACCAAACTTTTCTTTCTCTTTTTAATATTCACGTCAAAATACTTCTGTTAGAAATGAAATATTATGATCATCTTAAAATGTCAAGTAAATGTCTCGCGCAATTTTTAAATTAAAACTGTTTTGCAATATTATTTTTTGTTCATTGTACGTAATAAGTGTAATATGACGTAAATTCTCCTATTTAGGACTTCTTATGTTACTGAATTTATTATTTTACAATATTCTTTCTCATCTAAAATTCACGTGTAACTATAGTTTTTATGACGTAATTTTCAATGAGTTCCTGCTTTTTATATTTTTTGTTTATAATAGTCACGTGTAAAATAAATTTTTAATTTGAAGCAAACATTACTGTTTGCGCTGTTTATACAGTTGGCAACAGTTTAAATTAATACAATTTTCTAAAATTTGTAAAAAATATCTCTCGAAATGCTGAAAATTTGAATTAAAAATAGAAATAAAACCTCGAAAAATTATTCAAATTAAAAAACTAACTGCAATCTGCTCACCACGAAATTCTGACGCATAAAATGATCTAAAAATGATTAAATTCCTATGTACAGTTTTTGCTCCTATAAAACTTTTTTAATGAAACGATTTTGTCCAACTTTGGCATTAAATATCTCTTAAAATAATTCTTCGATTTGAAAACTGTCTGCATCAGCGTGTTTATCAATCATTTTTCTATAATACTACCGATTTTCATATTTTTGTATGCAACAGTTTTTTTAATATTAACGAAGAAAGACCTCCGGTCACAAAAAATTCAAAACCGGCGGCGGTGACAGCGGTAGCTACTTTTTTTTAGAATAGAGAGATTTCAGACCATTCGGTTTGGTAGTTCTTGCTCTGTTATTTGCGAACAGACGAACAGACAGACAGATGGACCGAAATATGACTATAGGTGCTACATATTTATATAATTATGAATGCACCTAAAAAATTATATATGGCAAAAAGTACTTAAAGTATACATAAATGCTTAAAAGCATTTGAATAAATCGGCCTTATAAGTCTTATAATTTGTTATGAGCTTTTATATTTATTGTAATCACATTTAGCATATATATTTTCCTTTTAGTGTTAATAAGTGATTTTTCTTATGTAATTCTAAATCAATTACAGTTACAAATTTTTATTTCAAAGATTTAATTAAAGAAATAATGTATAAATTTAATGCATGTGAAGGCTTTCTTAGTCAATAAAAAATGCGAAAATATATGTATATATATTTTTGAAAGTCATTTACAACAATCCATTAAAGTTTTTGCAGGGTTGGCAAGTTTTTGACATGTGACGGTTTAAACCGATTTTAACCATGGTTAAAACCGTCGTGTCAAAAACCTTTCTGTCAAAAACGTCAAAAAGAGTCAAAAACCTAGTTTTAATAAAAATAATACCAAAAGAATTATTTAGCAGAGTTAGATAGGCTTTAAACAATACATTCTAAGTAAAACTGCATAAATACATTAAAACTGAGGGGTATAAACTGCAGAAATACATTCTTGAAACCTATTTGCATAGAATATGGTAAACTGCAAATTGATAGTTGCGTGATTTTTTTTTAAACTTGTGAATAAAAATTACCTAACTCTTATTTAATGATTTAGTTTATCATTAATGTATGTCTTTAAGATGAACAGTTAATAAATCCTTAATTATTTGTAATAATTAAAATTAGATAGGTTTAATCTAAATTTTGCAGAGATAAATAAATTGTTTAGATATTTTCATATTTTTTTGTGGCTAGAAGCACAGAGTAATCTATCACAATTGGTATCTAATGAGCGTATTTACTTTCCTTAAGATAGAGCAAATTCAAAGATTCCCTTCCAGTACAAAACAGTATTGCTATTGCAACAAAACCAATTTTTCTTACTTCCCCCCTATTATGTTCTTATGGATGGGGTTGTTTAAGGAGCTACCTTCACTAATGTGAAAACACCGGCCTGCTAATGTTAATCCTACAAAAGAATTTCTTTTTAAATATCTTGTTTGAAATTTCATAATTTTTAATGATTTTTTTCAAAGTAGAAATGAAAACCCCCACTCAATAATGTCAAATCTATGGTAGAAATTTTGTTTAATATTTCCATATTTTTAAATGTTTTTTGCATTGGATATCTAATGTCGATCTCTACAAAGGCCGTTTTTTAATTTTTCGATTTCGCTTGAAGTTATTATTATTATTATTAGGATACTTTCACTTTTGGAACAGGTTTCAAACTAAGTTAAGAATTTTTTTTCCTTATTGGTATGGCGAATTATTCATTTGTCCCTAATTTTAGGAGATATTCCATAAATAAGATAATTTCATCAGTAAGAGGTGATTGTGATTATCAGTCACTAAAAAAAAAAATAATATTGGCATAAAAGGATCAAAATATCATATTTTATCATTTTATCCTAACATTTCATTCTTTTCTCATTTGTAAAATAAATGTTATTTTTATTGTTCTGTGTTTGTACTAAATGAGGAAAAATAATGCTGCAGAGAAAATATTTCTGTTAAAGACTGTATATAGGGTAGATGTGCCAGTAATGAACACCCTTAAGGAATTTCTTTAAAAATTGTTTTTAGGTAGCTTTCATTACAAAAAGCTACCTATTGCAGCCGTTCGGAGGAAAGCGATTTCAAAAAATTTTGGTATATTTTCATCGATCATGACCCCCAGACCCCGAAACCACCCTCCGATTAAAAGTTGATATATATATATATATATATATATATATATATATATATATATATCCATATATATATATATATATCTGACCTTTGTCATACTCTAACTCTCGAATTTATGAACCGATTTGGATGTAATTCAGTATGTACATAGTACATACCAATGTCTCGACCGAGTTCGTTGGCCAGCATCATCCGCCGTTTTCTTTCAAAATGGCGGCCATTTAAAATTTTAAAAAAAATTTAAAACTTGAAATGTGGTACCAAAAAATTAAAAATGGAAATATATTTTTTTCTTATGTATTTGACCTTTATACAAAGATTCCGGAGCAGTTTTTGTTTCGTCTATATCTTAAAAAATGGCTGAGTTATAGCATTTTGAATTTCTAGCGTGGCTGACATTTTGAAACGTCCTGAATTTTGTCACGCGATAAAAGGCGTATTTATGAACCGATTTGGATGTAACTTCGTTTGTACATAGTACATACCAATGTCTCGACCGAGTTCGTTGGCCAGCTTCATCCGCCATCTTGTTTAAAAATGGCAGCCATTTAAATTTTTAAGAAAAATTTAAATTTGAAATGTGGTACCAAAAAATTGAAAATTGAAAAAATATTTTTTTATTATGTATTATACCTTGATACAAAGATTCGGGAGCAGTTTTTCTTTCGTCTATATCTTAAAAAATGGCTGAGTTATGGCATTTTGAATTTCTAGCGTGGCTGATATTTTGAAACGTCCTCATATTTGTCACGTGATAACAGGCGTATTTATGAATCGATTTGGATGTATCTTGGTGTGTACATAGTACATACAAATATCTCGACCGAGTTCGATGGCCAACTTCATCCGCCATCTTGTTTCAAAATGGCGGCCATTTAAAAAAAATTAAAAAAATTAAAATTTAAAATAAGATACCAAAAAATTGGAAAATGAAAAAGATTTTTTTCGTATGTGTTTGACCTTAATACAAAGATTCCGGAACAGTTTCTGTTTCGTCCATATCTAAAAAAATGGCTGAGTTATAGCATTTTGAATTTCTATTCTGGCTGACATTTTAAAACGACCTGATTTTTGTCACGCGATAACAAGCGTATTTATGAACCGATTTGGATGTTACTTGGTCTGTACATAGTACATACCAATGTCTCGACCGAGTTCGTTGGCCAGCTTCATTCGCCATCTTATTTCAAAAAGGGTTGCCATTTAAAAAAAAATTAAATTTAAAATTTAAAATGAGGTATTAAAAAATTGGAAAATGAAAAAGATTTTTTTATGTGTTTGGCGTTGATACAAAGATTCCGGAGCAGATTTTGTTTCTGAAAATTTGTTCTTTTGTTTATATCTGAAAAAATGGTTGGATTATAGCTCTTTGAATTTCTAGTATGGCTAACATTTTGAAACGATCAGGTATTTGTCACGCGATTTCGCCTATTTCCATGTAAGAATGCATGTGGATAATATACATCAACATCTCAGCCAAATATAAGTTACTTTAAATAAAAGCAGCTTGGATAAAGCTGACTAATTTCACAAAATTCTCATTCATAATGATTTAGTATTGATAAAAATTAGTATTGAATCTCCTATATTCGATTTTCACTAAATTGAGCTTCTTGTGTTTGAATAATATAAGTTGGCATTTTTAAAATAAGGAATTTGAAACCTACCTCTTCCTCCCGGCACTGGCCGGAAGGACTTTTTAATTAAGGGTGTATTCGAAAAAATATATTTCCAACTTCAACAGCTCGAAAATTTCCGAGACATTCCCAGACTCATTTTTAAAAGTAAATTCATGAAACTTGCTAAGGGGATTTTTGAATAGATGTATAAGAGGCCGTGTGATTTCATTTTCTGCTCAGTTAATTAAAATTTGATTTTTAAACAATTATTTTCTCAGTATGACCATTTTTTTTTTCATTCTCAGACCTCCCGTTTCGAAAAATTCGGTTAAAAACGCCAACTTTGACAGCATTTTTGGCAATATTTTCTGCATTTATCAAAAAATCGACAAGCACGGCCCATTATGTAGTTTCTAAATAAAAGAATTTGCCAGTTTGATGCGTTTGAGAGGAAAATGAATTTAAAAATAAATCAGAAAATAAGCAGTTTTGATTGGGATGCACCCTTAATAGTTATAATTATTATATTTTAGTTTTTTCAATATTATATTAAACTCAAAAATATTTAATATAATCTATTTTTATGGTATCATGATTGATTTCATTTGTTATAATGGCTTATTATTACAAAAAGTTTGTCTATATATATACATTTTTAAAAATAAGAAATGCAACCAAGTATGCTGAAAAGCCACAACAAAAATACACATAAAAATTTGGGCAATTTAGTCATAAACAAAGAAATAAATTATAATTTAATATTTGATTAGAGTAAAATAAATGCTAAAACTAAAGTGCACAATCATTAAATAAAAGCAATGTTATATCTTGCTATAATAGCAACTTTTTTTTGTTGTTGTCCTGACCATATTTAAATATTGGTATTTTTGACGGTTAAAACCGCTTAAAACGCGGTTTAAACCTATGTCATGTCAAAAACTGGTTTTTGACGGCTTAAACCCAACCCTGGTTTTTAGTAAATCAATATTCACAATTACAATTTCTTTTAAATTTCTTATGATTATTTATACAAAAATTCAAGAAGTTTATAAAATATTTATTCAATAGTTTTATGTGTTTTTCGATTGAAATACTTTACAACAACTTTGTATTCGTATATGCTCTTGAATATTTCATGAAATTGTTTTAAACACTATGTCGCTCTCTCATTTTTACTTTCTTCTATCTTTACAAGAAGAAAGTATTGGATTCGTGAAAATTTTCGAATTCCAGTTTTCGACGGATTTACACCTTTCAGGAATCAGAGATCCCAAAAACAAGTTCTTACTACAAAATGTATGTCTGTGAGTCTGTGACTCAAATTTTATGGGCGCTTTATCTCAAGAACTAATGCAATTTTTTTAAATTTAATAAAACTTTAGATTCAGTTAGTCCGTAACATAAATTGCTGCCGATTAATTACTCTTTGGGGGAAATTGCCCAACAGATGCTATGGTACATTATTCACGATTTCCGCAATAGATCTCAAGAATTAATGCACAGATTTTCGTCAAACTTCAGATTCAGTTATACCTTCATAGAATTTGGTACTGATTACTTTTTGATGCTGCTATGCTGCATTTTTCACGATTTCTATGATAGCTCTATCTCAAGAACTAACCCAGCAAAGAAAGGAACAGTAGGCCATCAGCTGAAAAAAAAAGATGGCAGCCAGCACTGCCATCAGCGGTAAAGTACAATGGTGCCATTACTTAAACCAATGCAAAAGTGTCCGTGCGGAATGGAGCTGGCCTATCAATGATGGCCAACAGCAGGCCAGCATTGGTATGCCATCACATTACTTCAATCCACTACTTTTCCTGCAGTGCTAGCATTTATCCCACTGCTATTCCTTTGCTGGCCCAACACTTTCCCTTACAAAAATTTCTTATAGAATTCTATATATAAAAAAAATATTATAGAACTATGGCCTTTTTTCTATAAGCTAGTTTCACCAAGAGTTATAGAAGTATCTATAATAGAAATGTCTCTAGAAATATTTGAACTTGCAGTGGTTTTTATGTGGTCACCCTCCCAAGTACTAACCGCGCTCGGTGCTGTTTGGTTTTCGTGATCGGACATGATCAAGTACTTTCAGCGTATTCTACGACCACTCATAGTTTTCGTGTTCTCATTACACTATTTAAAGTTTGTTTCTTTTGTGATTTACGTTCTCAATCATTAAACTGGTATAGAAATTATTGTATTATATAGAAATCCTATATATTTTTATACGCTTTTTTTAAATTATTGATTCTCAACTATGTAAATTATGAAAACTAAAATCCTTTGTAACTTAGTAAAACCAGATTTAAGGAGAAGAAAAGTGCGTTGAAATAAAGAATTTATTTATTTATTCATTTACTTATTTATTTTATTGGTGGCAGTGGTGCTGTATTATTTACAGTTTAAAAAATTAGCTTCACAGCTTAAATTGTGTTAAGATATTCATTTCAGGTATGTGTTCAAATACTTAGTGTCTTCGATATTCGCAACGCCACCTAGCGTAAGGTTTCCCAGCAATATTACTGCAAAAGTTCGTGCACTTCCATGTAGTGGTGGGCCAGCGCATGAGATAAAACGGAACCCCACAAGAATTTTATCTGATGATTTCCAACCGTAAAGTTGACTGAAGCTGTCCAGCAGTTGTCATGCAGTGGTAGACCATTAGCCAGCACTTCTCCATCATTGCCAGCACCTATCTTGCTGCTGGCCAGCAATTTCCTCTTTGCTGGGAATGCACGGATTTTCATCAAACTTTAGATTCAGGTATACTATGATATGATTTGGTGCTGATTATGTTTGTGTGTAAATCGCTCAACAGATGGCGCTGCTATTCTGAGTTTTCCACGATTACTGCAATAGCTCTATTTCAAAAGCAAAAGCATGGATTTTCATCAAACTCCTGATTCAGTTAGACGCTGACATAAGTTGACAAAAAACCTTCGATTTATTCTGTCGAGCTGATTCAGATATCAGTACAGATGCTGTGAAATTAAAGGTTAGTTGGGTGAATTAGCCCTCCAGATTCATGCGGGATGGCTCAGTTGGTAGAGCATTGGCGGCTTCGGCCAAGACATCCCATGTTCGAATCCTGTCCAGGAATTTTTTCACCCACTGTTGACATAAGTCGTTGGTGATTAGGTTTTAGTGTAAATCATTGAAGAGGTGGCGCATCTGTGGTGCATTTCGTAGGATTTATACGATATCAGCGATAGTCATATCTCAAGAACTAATGAACGGAATCTCATATCTTTAAAATCCTCATGATAGGCATAGATTGCCATTTAATTTCGGCACTGTGATGGCGAATTTTGAAGTATTAACATGTATGAGATAGAAGAAAGTTTTGAGATTGGTACATCCGACTAGTTTTTTTTATTTGCTTTTTCCATGCCTTTTTTTTTTTTAAATTTTAATTACAGAAAAATTCAGTTACGTAAATTTACTATTAAAAAATTCCTTTTCAGTAACAACTTTAAGTTTCTAATTCTTACCTAAGCCGATAAACTGAAATTGGGAAATGTTCAGTGAAAAAAAAAAAGAAAACAAAATACAAAAAACAAGAACTCGTTAGCATTGAAAAAATTATTCTATCTTCTCTGGTATTTTTTAAGTATTAGTTACAAATAAAAAACTGATCTTCAATTAATAATACATTAGATATTACTGATGATAATTCATGAAAAAGAAAAAAAAAGCATTAAATGCGAAGTATCCTTTGCGATAAAAGCATTGTTCAAATATGTATTCTAATTAACAGTTAAACTTATTTTAATGATTATTTTTAATTAATAAAAGAATTTGAAATTCTGTTTCTATAGCAAGTGAATATTTTAAGTAAATAAATATTCTTCATTAGAGAAACATTTAATAAGCTTTGAGAATTCATTATAATCAAAAGGCAGTCGGTTTCTTCGAAATTTGTAAAATATTGAGGAAGAAATTTTTAAAATTTTTATATTGTTTCTAATTTTAAGTCTTTCATATTCTGCGTGGTTAATTCAATGATATCCCGTGATAGTTACTGATTCTAGATTGCCATGGTGATTACTTAATGTTTAAGATGGAGTCCTATTATTTCCGTGTTACTGAATTTAATATATAGAATCGCAATAAATTTTGTATTCATGTATTTTTGCATAAAAGTGCAACAGCTATTACACCAAGATTTGAATATTTATAAACCTAGTTATACTACGAAAGTACCTCATTTGTCATGCTTGATGTACAATTTTCGCCCTTTTTTCTTTTTCTATGCTTTTCTTTTTATTTTTCCTTTATAAATTTTAATTACAGAAAAATTCAGTTACGCAAATTTAATATTAAAAAATTCCTTTTCAGTAACGACTGGTTTCTAATTCATACCTAAGCCGATAAACTAAAATTGAGAAATGTTTAGTGAAAAAAAAAGGAAACAAAATACAAAAAACAGGAACTCGTTGGCATTAAAAAATTTATTCTATCTTCCCTGATATTTTTTAAGCATTAGTTACAAATAAAAAAACTGATCTTCAATTAATAATGCACTAGGCTTTACTGTTGAAAATTCATAGAAAAAGAAAAGAACAACATTAAATGCAAATTATACTTTGCGATAAAAGCATTGTTTAAATATAGATATTCTAATTAGCAGATAAACTTATTTTAATGGTTATTTTTAATTAATAAAAGAATTTGAAATTCACTTTTTATAGCAAGTGAATATTTTAAGTAAATTAATATTCTTCATTAACCAATTACCCGCTGGTGTTGCGTTCACAAAACGATCAAAATAAATGCACATATTTAAATTATTTACATACACACCTCTATTTTTCAATTAAAAAATTGGCATTACTTAAAGACGTAAAATGTTTAGATCATATAAGGCGAAAATTATTTTTCAGAGTTTGTGGTGGTAAACGACGTTCAGCTAAAAAGTTGAAAACCCCAACCTTGTAGTTTTGGCGGGTAATGGGTTAAAGAAACATTTTATAAGTTTATTAAGCATTTATTATAATCAAAAGGTAATCTGTTTTTTAGAAATTTGTAAAATATTGAAGAATAATTATTTTTAAATTTTTATATAGTTCCTAAATTTAAGACTTTCTATATCCTACGTAATTAATTCAATGATATCCCATGATAGGTAATGATTTTAGGTTGCATGGTGATTACGTATTGTTTAAGATGGAGCCCTATTATTTCCGTATTACTGAATTTAATATATAGAATCATAATGAATTTTTTATTCATGCATTTTTTGCAAAAGAGCGCAACAGCTATTGCACCAAGATCTGAACATTTATCAAATTAGTTCTAGTACGAACGCACCTCATTTGCCACGCTTGATGTACAATTTTCGACTTTATTTTTCTTCTTTTTCCATGCTTTTTTACCTTTTTTCTTTTTAAATTTTAATCACAGAAAAATTCAGTTACGCAAATTTAATGTAAAAAAAAATTTTTTTTAGTAATAATCTTAAGTTTCTAATTCATTCCTAAAGCCGATAAACTGTAATTGAAAAAAGTTTAGTGAGGAAAAAAAAAAAAAACTCGTGTTGGCATTAAAAAAATAGCCTACCTTCTCTGATATTTTTTGTCATTTGTCACAAATAAAAAACTTATGTTCAATTAATAATGCACTAGGCATTTCTGATGAAAATTCATGGAAAAAGAAACAGAAAAAGGATTAAATGCAAATTATACCTTACGATAAAAGCGCTGTTCAAATATATATTCTAGTTAACAGATAAACTTATTTTAATCATTATTTTTAATTAATAAAAGAATTTGAAATTTCCTTGCAAGTGAATGTTTTAAGTAAATCAATATTCTTCATTAAAGAAGCATTTTCTAAGTTTTGAGAATTTATTATAATCAAAACGTAATCCGTTTCATGAAAATTTATAAAATATTGATATAGAATTTTTTTAAATCTATATATCGTTTCTAAATTTAGGCCTTTCATGATAAAAATAATTTATTATTAATAGAAATCGATGGAGGATCATGAATATTTCGTCAAAATTATTTTCAGAGCTGAGAACTAGTTTCCTAGTTAGAACTAGTTAGTTTTAAGTTTTTATAAAATAAGGAAATTTAAGTGACTGAAATTTATTTCTAAAATAATTTGCATATAAGAACATTTTTAAACTGACAATTTTTTTTTAACCTTTTCAGGCGACGGAATAAAATTAGGCATTTTTATGTAAATTTTAATAAAATCAAATTTATAACTAGCACTAAGTTTTTAACCATTTGGAAAAATGGTTATTGTCCTCGGTCAAGGTAGGAAATCAAAAACATATCTGAATCTTTTTATTAATTAAATCCTCATTTTATTCGTTTTCTGATTGGTCTATACAGTAATCTGTATTTCCCTTTACTTTCAACAGAGATGGATACCTTCTGTTGCCAGTTTGACAAAAAAGTAATAAAAACTACAAAAAAAAATAATATTAACTCAGAAAGAAATTGAGATACAGCTTTCAAACAAATTGCATTTAAAAGTACATTTTTTTTCTTTATACGACGGTGTAAAAAGTAATATTGTGGGATGTTTAGAAGTTTAAGAATGAAATTTCATTTACAATTGGTACAGGGATATTAATGTTTAATCCATGGCGTACGTAATGTATGACCAGCTCCGTAGAAGTTTAAAAATTTACAGTACCGAAAAATCTAATCCATGGCATACGTAATGTATGATCAACTCCGTGCGATTTTTTTTGTCTTAAATTTTAGTCTTTGAAAAAATCATTTTCCAAATGGCCGTTGTAATTTGTTAAATTGCATTAAATTTTTTTTTTAATTTGTTTTTTTTAACCATTTAGAAAAATGGTTATTGTCCTCGTCAGGGTAGGAAATCAAAAGCATATCTGAAGCTTTTTATTGTTTGAATCAGCATTTTATTCTTTTTCTGATTGGTCTATATACTAACCTTTACTTTCAACAGAGATGGATACTTCTGTTGCCACTATGACAAAAAGTAATAAAAACTACAAAAAAATAATAATAATAAGAAAAATTAATAACTCAGAAACAAATTGGGATACAGCTTTCAAACAAATTGCATTTAAAAGTACATTTTTTTTTCTCTATACGACGGTGTAAAAAATAATATTGTCGGATGTTTAGAAGTTTATGAATGAAATTTCATTTTAAATTGGTCGATGGAAAAGCCTTTTCCCGAACAGCCAATGAAATGCTTGGATAATACGCAAGTTTCAGGTGGATAATACGTACGAGTCGCAGGCGATTTTTGTCGCTTGCAATTTTTTAGTGTAATAACACTACTAATAATTAATTCATGGCGTACGTAATGTAGGATCAACTCCGTGCGATTTTTTATGTCTTAGAATTTAGTCTTTGAAAAAATCATTTTCCAAATTATCGTTGTAATTTGTTAATTGCTTTTATATTTCCTTTTATTTTATTTTATTAGCCTCCGGTACGGTATGCTATTTCTTTCTCCCAGCTTATTTTGTGTCCAAAAATAACGTTGCCTTACAGAAGCTAACCGTAAAACAAAGCATTACGATTAAATAGTCTTTAGCATTTTTTTAACTTCTAAGCATCGCCCATTTTCAATTTTTATACCATCGTATTGGGGAAAAAAAGTTCTTTTAAATGCATTTTGCTTGAAAACTGTATCTCCATTTATTTTTGAAATATTATTATTATTATTATTTTATTATTTTTTTTTTTTTTTTTTTTGTCGACAGAGTTGCTTTTTATTTTCAGACGTCGTAAAACTGCCTTAATATAATAAAATGACCTGAATAACGAAAATAGGGGTACTTCTTCATTATCCCCTGGACCATTTCCAATTAAAACAAGTTGGAAATTGTACGTCAAACGTGCCAAATGAGGTACGCTCGTACTACAACTATTCTTATAAATATTTAATAGGTGCAATTACTTGGTGCAATAGCTGTTGCACTCTTATGCAAAAATGCATGAATACAAAATGTATCACAAATTATATATTATATATATTAAATTCAGTAATATGGAAATAATATGACTCCTTCTTAATTAGGACGTAATGACCATGGTAACATAGAATACCTATCATGGGATATCATTAGATTAATTACGTATGATAGGATTTAATAGAATAATCACTATGGCAACCTAGAATCTTTACCTATCGTGTGATATCATTGAAATAATTATATATGATAGGACTTAATAGAATGATATAAACGTTTATTAATATATGTTTTTAAGTTTTGATTCGATTTTCATAAAATTGGAAACGACTAGACAAAATTCTGCAACAACGGAGTTGCATTTCGAAATCGTCTGCATGCGATAGAGATAAATTTGAAAAAGAAAATCCTCATTGAAAATTATTTAAAAAACAATGAAAATTAAGTAAATATCGATACAGTTTTCAAACAAATTGCGTTACAGTTTTCAAACAAACTGCAATTGTAAGTACCCCCCCCCCCCATTCGATGATGTAAATTTGAAAATGTCCGATATTTAGAAGTCAAATTTAGTACAAGTCAAATTTAATCGTCTGCCGTTGCCTAAGTGAAAATGACTTCAGCGTTACGCACTCACACGTTCATCCTTTCTAATACATATATCAGGTGTCTCAAAAATGATTGATGGATTTTAAAATTCCATAACTTGCAAACGGGGACAGATATTAAAAAAATTCTTGCAGAAGTATTATGTAAGCTGTCAAGAGTTTTTATGCTGTAATTCTCAGTTTCAGTTACAAATAGCATCGATAGATGGCGCTGCAAGCAATAACCGCTAAATCCAGGTTCGATTTTTCGGCCTCTCTCTTCTTCCATTCGAAAAAAGGAGATTGAAATGTATTGAATGGATCCCGAAGTACCAAAAATTGGGTCTGGATTGAGCGCCTATTGCTCTCAGCGCCACCTATTGTTTCAAATTCGAACTAAAATCAAGAATCAAAAACTCCTGACATCATACATAACCCTCCTGCAAGAATTTTTTTAATATCTGTCACCTTATGGAAGTTATTGAATTTTAAAATACATCAATCATTTTTGGGACACCCGGTAGATAGATAATACAATTAAACAAAAACCTAATTTGCAGAACAAATTAAAAAAACAAAATTTATTTCCTAAATTGTTTAAGCCCGAGAAGGGGCAGATATTAAGATATTTCATTCAATTCGTTCTACATTTAATGTTAAATTTTTGTAACAAATAAGTTAAACCAATTGAACATTTAAAAATTAAAATGAAATTCATACAATATAAACTTTAAACACCTATATACTTAGATTCCGTTCAAATGAAATCGAAATAAATCTTAGACTTTTTTAAAGTTTTGTATTTTGCATGTATCTTATCATATTATGTACAATCGTCATAAACATAATGCAAAATCTGCAGTACAAATATTTACAACTTAAAAATGGAAAAAGTCTAAGATTTATTTCGATTTCATTTGAACGGAATCTAAGTATATAGGTGTTTAAAGTTTATATTGTATGAATTTCATTTTTATTTTTTAATGTTCAACTGGTTTAACTTATTTGTTACAAAAATTTAACATTAAAAGTAGAACGAATTGAATGAAATATCTTAATATCTGCCCCTTCTCGGGCTTAAACAATTTAGGAAATAAATTTTGTTTTTTTTAATTTGTTCTGCAAATTAGGTTTTTGTTTAATATGTCAAGTTTTTTAATAACTACTGAATTCAGACGAACACATTTCAAAATTAATGGAGGGTATATCATCATCAGGCTTTGATTTGTGCGACATCGCATCACAATTTGTGATGCAATTTACGTATGTATAATTCAAAATGTTTCACCAGTGCAGTAATGCAGGTTGCTGTAGTTTGGCCAAAAAATTACAATCTGAACTTAAAAAAATCTGCTTGAAAATGTCATTTTTATTTCCGCTATGACGCCATATTCATCTTCTTTTTAATTCTTAAAAAAAACTATTTCAGTTTCTTCAGTTTCATGTTTCACGTGAAAATCATTCAACTAAATATAGGCAAATTATTATTACGGCTTTTGAATTATTTACAACAATGAAGGAAAAAAAGTTAAATTTTATTAGAAAATGTCCGTTGATTCTCAATGAAAAAAGCGAAATTTGGAATTATTAAGAAAAATATTTGAATAATGTAAATAAAAATTTGCCCATGTTACTCTCTAGATTATAATCCACCTATATGCAAAGGCGTTTTATGATTCGTTTTGACCCTGACGTCAGGCAAAAGTTTTTACACTTTGAATTTATAAAATTATTAGAATTAGCAAAGAATTAAAAATGAGTGGCATCAGGGACAAAAAGGTGGGAAGAAAAAATGAAAATTTATCATCTCCATAGGCTTTTCTATGTTAAATTAACATTGAGAAGTGACACTGGAAATAAATAAGTATTGCGCTGCCGCGCATTACTTAAATGAAAACTTTTGAGCAGAAAGTAAGTTTTCAGTTGTAAAGTGCCATGTGATAAAAATAAAATTTCTTAATAGACATATACAGTAGACGTTCTCAAATCCACAATCGTCTAAAATCCGCACATCATCACACATGTAAACAATAAAACTTTCAGTAGAGACAAAATTACAGAATTTTTTAGTTTTATATCATTCTATATTTATTTAGTATGTAATTCGCGATAATATGACTGAATTTATGGCTTTTCATGAAGAAAGCATAAATCTATTTCTGAAATAAATCAAGATATTGATGATATCACTGGTAATCGCAATTATTTTACTAATATATTTATGTATTAATCAAGCTTTTTTGGTTATTAAGTCTGACTAAACCTGAAATAAAACTTCCATACTTTATGATTTTTATGTGATATAATAGGATACTTTTAAGAGGAAAGATCTCTTGAATAATTCAAGAAAAATATATCTCATCTTTATAATGCATATTTAATTACACATTATTAATTATTTACTTGACTTTTAATAATTTAATCATTTTTAAAGTTACCTTACTTTTTATTATTTTAGTTTATTAATTTATTTTATTATTTTAATATTTTACTATATTGTGAGCATTCATTATAATTTCCATTGCATTATTACATGCAAATTATTGTTTAAAAAATGTAAACAAAGCAATAACCATAAATCCACAAAATTCTAAAATCTGCGCAACCTCTGGTCCCAAGCTGTGCGGATTTGAAGTAGTCAACTATAATTCAGAGAAAAAATTAAATAGCCTTATTTTTAATTAATTAGAGAACAAAAATAAAATATTTCAAATGAATTTGAAGCAGTAGGCCGAATACTTTAAATAATCAATATTCATCACGAAACAAAATTTTCAAAATTCTGAAAATTAATTATAATAAGAAGAAATTCATTCCCATGAAAATTATAAAATGTTTAGAAATATATTTTATATTTTCTCTCCAATTTTCTCTTCTTTATAATACGAATGCTTAATCAGTGATATACACTGGAGCATGAGCGTGAATATTTTATAGAAATTATTTAACTACATTAACTTTAAATTTTTAACCATTTTGAACTTTTATTTTATTTTTTAATCTTTTTCGAACTAAGATTAACTTTCAATGAAGAATTTCATTGTTTAATTAATTTATGTATGGAGGCAAATTTCAGTTTCAAGCTCTTTCTAATGTTTTGCAGATAATAGAAAAAATAATTAAGTATTTTTGTGCAGATTTTACAAAATCAAAATTAGTATTAACTCTCAAGCTATCTTCTTTTCAGTTTTATTCAAACTTCAACGACATAAATTTATATTTTAAAAAATTAACGAATAAAGACAAAAAATTAATGCTTGGAAATTTATTCTTTAAATATTTTTTTTTATGAACATAACTTTAAGCTGACCGTTTTTCTAAACTTTTGCAAGCGACAGAATAAAATTAAAGAACTTTTTTTTTATACTTTTTAAAACAAAATAAAAATTAGTAATATGGTTCAATGTTCTAATCTATATATTTTTCGCCTTTCATTGTTTTTAAGAAAACTTTCAAAAGCAGAACTTATGCGTTAACTAATTCGTACTTCGAGGCAACTTTAATCTGCATTATTTTATTCAATCTTCACATACGATAAAATCAAAAATAATTATACAAAATTTTAGTATTTCATTTTGTTTTTAAAAATTTAAAAACAAAAATTTTGAAAAGCAAAAAGTTATGCTTCTTCCGTGATATATTTTATTAATCAATTACAAAAATTAATTCAAATACTTTGAATTAATCATTTGGTATTTTGAGCGCTTTAATATGAACGATTTTTTAAATCAAATTTCTAATTTTTTTAAATATTTTAATATAAATTTATTTCATAAGCATAAAGTTTACATACGAGACAAGATTCGCGCATTATGAGTTGATGAAAGAAATTAAACAAATATTTTATGTAACATGTTATATACTGTAAGTAAATCAATTTTCTTTATTCTTTAAATTCATTAAGAATAAAGAATAAATAAGAATACATTCTTATAATTTTATTCTTTAAATAAGAATTTCTTCTTATTTAGTGAATAAAAATGATAAGAATTTATTCTTTAAATAATTTTTATATGGAAACAACTGTAAGCTGAACTTTTTCCTAAGTTCTTGCAAGCGACAGAATAAAATTAAAAAACTTTTTGAGTCATAAAAAAAAATAGTATTATGGTTCAATTTTTAAAATATATTTTTTCCCTGCGTTAACTAATTCTTACTTCGAGAAAACTTTAATCTGACTTTTTTTTCTAAATCTTCAGATATGATAAAATCAAACATAATTATAGAAAATATTAGTATTTTATTCTGTTTTTAAAAATTTAAAAACAAAACTTTTGAAAAGCAAAAAGTTATGCTTCTTCCGTGACAAATTTATTAATCAATTACAAAAATTAATTTAAATACTTTGAATTATTCATTAGGAATTTTGAGCGCTTTAATACGAATTTAACGAGTTTTGAAATTAAATTTGTGAATTTAAAATATTTTATTATAATTTGTTTCATAAGATTAGATACGAGACAAGATTCGAGCATTATTATTTCATGAAAGAAATTAAAGAATTAAATTAGTATTCATCTAAGCTGCCTAAAATACATTTAAATCATTTTTATTTTAAAAATGCAAACTTAATCCGAAGACGTCTTTTTTTTAAAGAAAAAGATACATAACTGCAAAAATGTAAGTTTTATGCTATATATACCACATTTATTTATTTATTTATTTTTTACAATTATCGTTTAAACATTGTTAAATTTAAAACACTCAGATTATAATGACAATCACTTTTAAATTAATGTTTATGTAATTACTTTAGAATACATTTATCACGCTTTTATCTTTAAAACACAAATTTTATTAAAAAATAAATAAAAATAAAAAACAAAAACAACCATTAAAATTTATTCTACTTACAGTCTTTTAGACTGTATATTTATATTTTTAATAAGCTTTTTAAAAACAACCGTTTAAAGTTTTTTAAACTCCAAACAATTTCAGCCTATTCGAAATCTCTTTTAAATTAATTACCGCACAAGCCGTTTAAAATGCATTTGAATTACTGTTACTTTAATAACGCAAAAGAAATCCGAAGAAATTTATTCCCTGTAAAATAAAAATTAAGTAAAGGAAAAAAAATAAGCTTTAGGCTACATAATTTTTTTCATATGATGATATATATCTAAGTTTACAAAAAATATTTTTTAACAAGACTAAAAATTAAGCAATAAAATCCTAGTTTTGGTCGCAATTTATATGCATTAAATATTAATGAAGAACTTAGACTGTTTTGAATAATTTATTTAGCAAATTCTAAAGTATGTTTTTTTTTATAACAATTACGAGAGTTTTTGACTACGTAAATATAAAGTATTTTCTCACACAACTTTTTCTTTTTTAAGGACAGTTTCTTGTCTGAGAAGCAAATTAATTAGCCTTTAACTTCAGTTATAAAAAAATCCAAAACAAATATTCGAGTAAAGTTTGCGAAAGTTTATTAAAGAAGGGAATATTTAATTAAATTGAGCCCGTTAAATACTCTTAAAATGTTTTGAAAAGAAAAATAAACGGTCAAGTGCGAGTATTACTCGCACACAGAGGGTTCCGTAGAATAAATATATGAATTTGTAATTGTATTATAAAAAAAAAAAAAAGTTGCCAGAAGAATATTAAGACTTTGTAAAAAACTATACAACGTAGGGTTGGGTATAGCTGTATATATTAGAAAAGTGTAAATATTATACCATGTATACCATGAAAGTTCAACGAGATATGGAACCTAAATAATATCAAATATAGCTATTCGTATAACTCTTTTTTTAATATTATCCTAATCTCTTTATGATGAACTTAATTCGGTATTGACAATAAAAGCAGTGCATAGTTAAACCATTTGGCATTTCATAAAACTAAATTCAGTGTAGCAATAACCTTTATTTCTACAGTGTAGCTAAAACAAAACCTTTGTTCAAAGTTTAAATTTGGCATTGTGCTAAGCGCAATCGAAAGCGCGTTTCGAAAGGGGGTCTCAAAGTTGCAACGCCGCCTTGCTCAGTTATCGCTTGGTCAAACTATCACGAATCCCACAGTATTTATGCGATTCATCGTAATTAAACCTTCCGAGGGCAGTGCCTTTAAAAAAAGGACACCTAATTTTAATTCCAAAACAGACAAACGGCACAAAGAATATTTAATTAAAATTTTCTTTTTATCATGTACGTGAAAATAAGCAAGTTCGCATTTTCAAATAAATTCGTTCATAAATTCTGGTGTCAGTTCATTATTTCATAAGTTTATAAATAGAATTACTCCGCGCCAAAAATGGTTAAGCAGTCGTAGGACTCTTAAAGCTTCAAAATTTAAGAAATTTTAAGTTTTTTAGATGTTAAACTCCTATCATTTATGAATATTTTGTTATAATTGTTTCCTTGAAACCCATTAGAACAAAAGTTATGGCTTTTATAATTATACCCGCTCAATAACTGAAGGGGTGTTTCCGAAACTTTGAAGTCATTTTTCTCCAAATGGCGTTTTTTGGGCATAACGCGCAGGATACCTCAAAAACTTCTGAATATTTTTTCATGAAATTTTCAAAACATATATTTCATGTTAGTCTGTATAAACTGAACCTAAAACTTCCTTTTTATTGTTCAAAAAAATATTTTTTTAGATGATTTTACTGTTGGAATTTTCAAAATTTTGTATTAGCTAAATGCAACATTGCATTAAAAATATAAAAATACTTTAAATACAAATTTATTTAAGTTCAGGGAAATTGTTACTATCTGAAGTATAAGTAAGCACCAACATTTTCATTCTAGTTGCAATATTTATTTTGTAATTCTGAGCGTAAACTGTTATGCCAATTTTTTGTTCGACAAATGTCTAACAGTTTCGAGCCCCCTATAAATACTAATTCTGTATCTTGCAATTTTTTAAATACATCAAATGAAAGAACATACTTATATCTTTCATCCCAACTAAAATTGTGTTTTAAAATCATATACATTTTAAGTCATTAAATGTTGAAAATGGTCTTTTTTCTTCCTTTTTTCCACTTTTTAGGTTCCCGAGACCCCTTAAATTAGTATGTTTTTAGCAATTTGACGTTTATTGCTTTTATACTGTTACTGGACATTACATTACACATATATAACATTAAAAGTTGTTAACTAGGCATAGAATACGCCGCCCCTCGCCTTTTATATATCCAAAACTGGCCGTATCTTTAAAGGTTAATATCTCGGCTAATTACCCATGATTTTTTTTGAAAATCATTATGAACAATGCTTTTATACCTCTGCAACGATAGGTATATCCATCCATGCTCAACAAGTTTTCTCAATGCCCGTAAATCGATATTTGTGTATAACAGAAAAATGCTAATTTCTCAAAAACTATGTGACCTAGGTTAATCGCTATAATTTTTTGGCAAGGTTTATATTAACGTCTACTACCTCTAACTTTTTCATAATTTAGTTTCAATAGATTCGGAATTATATGGGGGGGAACGTATTTTTGCGCTACATTTTCGACAATATCTTTGAAAATATAATGCTTAAAATTAAAAGAAATGTATTTTTGAGTTCAGCGTTACGAAAGCTTTCACAGGATACCCCACATGATATACAAAGAAAAGATTTTTTTTTCAAGTAGCATAATTAGCCCCTCTACATTTTTACTAAATATATTTATGAATGTTTATTAATCTGAAAATATGTGGGTCAATGGTCTTTATTACTTCCCCGAATTTGGACTTTCCACGTTCCATAGTTTACGAGTAAAATGGCTGTGACAGACAGACAGACAGACAGACAGACACAGGAGTGATCTTATAATGGTTTCGTTTTAACTTTTTAAGTACGAAACCCTAAAAAATTAAGTATATTTGAATGTATGAAGACCTCAGCAACATAATTCAGACATTTTTATAGGATTAATTATTAAATTTTCGAAGGAAAAATGTTTTAGGTAGCTTTCATTACAAATAGCTTCCTATTGCAGACGTTCGGAGGAAAACGATTCCGAAAAATTTTGGTATATTTTCACCGATCATGACACCCAGACCCCGAAACCACCCTCTGTTCAAATGTTGATATATATATATATATATGTATGTATGTATGAAAGGATAAAAATAAATAAATAAAATGAAACCCCTTTTTAAAATTCAAAATTTAAATGAAATTTTTATGTCAGGAAACTCAAACTTAGTTTTCATGGACTCTTAAATCAAATAATTAAAAAGATTTTCTTCATCATAAAAATCTTTGGCACTAATTGATATTTATGAAACAGATTTGGAAAAGAAATTATCCTTTGTTGACAGAAGACATTTATCATAAAACATATTAAATTATCTTGTAAATATCATCATAGTTTATAGCATAAACAGATTGGTTCATGCTCAGTTAAGTCATAAAGTTTAATCAAGTTTCTCCAGATTGACAGCTAGTAATTTCAGATCAATAAATCAAAGTAAATATGTTTAAAGTACAAAGTTAAATTAGTGTCAAAATCAAATATTGATGATTACATTATAAGAATTAAATCATAATTAACTTTGTCTGATTTGACAGTTCATACTATGATTACCTCATAAATAATATTAAACATTAAAATTAGAATTAGCTGTGGGTGATGCAAGCCCTGTATAATATTAGAAAACTCATCATTAAAAATAGTCTTAGCCAATAAAACTAAAGGTTCCTCCTTTTATGGAGAAGTCTGCTCTCTGGCAGAACTAATGTGAACTACCCCTTATATATGCGGACGAGCAGGTTTTTTGGGGACTCTCTCTCTCTCCCTTCTAATCATGACCAGTTTAAGGAACATATGGCGCTCAAATGAGCGTGTCCCTAGGATATCTGGCATTGGTTAGGGCAGCCAGCTGGACCTGGATTAAAGCAGAGTATGTAACAAATAGAGAATAATAAAACAGGTCCCAAGAGCTCTAATGTCTAGTTATTGTTTAGTCCATCGGCCACAAATAGTAGTACACAATTCTCGAACAGTTCTAGGGCAAAGTAAACTCCAGGATAGACGGTATGCGAGCAGTAGACCGGGATACGGTCATTACATGTATACAGGGTGTATCTAAACTCTTGGGCAAAACTTTAAGGGGTGATAGTACACATCAATACAAACAATATTAAACAGGAAACTAAGGGTCCCAAACTTCTTCCGAAGGAGATATGCGCCATTAAAGTTCAGGTTCCAAAATTTCAAATGATTATTAAAAAAAAGGGAAAAATTGGTCGACTCGTTTGCGGTTTTCGCTAAAACTGTTCTTTATGTCAGTATTTTCTTGAAAATAAATTTTAAAGATACAGTTCAAAAAATGCGATAGAGGGCACTTTAGACTTTGGAGTAACAAACAACTATTTTTTACCGTTATTTTTTATATTTCATTAAATGCTTTCGAAAGCTTAGACTTAGACTTAGATTTAAATTTAAATTTTGAGCTCAATATCTGAATCGTTGGGAGTGGCTAATTAGCGGGAACTGAACTGTGTTTAGGGAGAGGGGAGGGGGGGTCAAATTTCAACTCCTGAACACAGTTCAGTTTGCACTACTTAACCACTAACAACGATTCTGATCTGAGCTCAAAATTTAAGCTTTAAGCTTTAAGTTTAAGCTTTTGAAAGCATTTAATGAAATATAAAAAATAACGGTAAAAAATAGTTGTTCGTTACTCCAAAGTCTAAAGCGCCCTCTATCGGGATTTTTTTAACATTATCTTTAAAATTTATTTTCAAGAAAATACTGACATAAATAATAGTTTTAGCGAAAACCGCAAACGAATCGACCAATTTTTCCGTTTTTTATAATCATTTGAAATTTTGGACCCTAAACTTTAATGGCGCCTATCTCGTTTGGAAGACGTTTGGGACCCTCAGTTTCCTATTTAATATTGTTTGTCTTGATGTGTACTATCACCTCTTAAAGTTTACAAGAGTTTAGATACACCCTGTATACAGTTGGTGATCGATTAACGAACTGTCCGGGTTACGAACTCTTTCGCGAGATATTTTTATGTTCGGATAATGAACACATGTTCGGTTAATGATTGGTTAGGGCAGCCAGGGGGGCAGCCAAATGTTCGGTTAATGAACATCTCACAAAACAAAGCCATGAAGAAGCAATGCTGTGTTTCAGATTTTCCGAGCTGTGTTTAATTGCATTATTGTCGACTTGGAGAACATTTTAGCAGTTGTATACTTATGGCCTAATTAATTCATGGGCTACAGGGGATTCGGGCCCTACATTTAAGGATACCCATATTAGAATAGACAGACCAAATACATTAATTTTTATATTTAGTGTCTCTTTTTAAAGAAATGCTTTGAGTTGTTGCAATTATTTTAATTGAAATTTAGTTCATAAATTATTAATAGGCTGACAGTTTACTTGAGCTTTATCAAACCCTGCAGTAAACACGATGTTTTAGAGAACTAAGGAATTTTTGAAAGGTCAAGCTGACAATTCGATATGATTTAATGCCGTAGCCATAATGTAATTCTAAAAGTTTTTACAAAGTCATGTCCTTTATATTTTTTTAAATACGCCACGACACGTACAAAGTCATCAAAATCTGATTTGTCCATATTAATTAAGGACGTATTTTAACGGTATTAAAAAGAGAAGATTCATATTATATTTCATACATTATTTTGCCTTTAAGAACGAATTAATTGAATTCCCATAAAAAACAATACAAAATCTATGATCGGTTAACGAACAATTCGGTTTGCAAACATTGTTTTGGAACGGATTAAGTTCGTTAACCGATCACTTACTGTATATATAATATATCTTATCTTTGTCATTCTGTAACTCTTGTATTCTTGAACCAATCAGGATGTAACTTGGTGTGTACATATCTCATACCAATATCTCGACCAAGTTCGTCGGCCAGCTTTATCCACCATCTTGTTTCAAAATGGCGGCCAAAAAAAAAAAAATTCAATTTAAAATGAGGTACAAAAAATCAGAAATTGAAAAAGATTTTTTTCTTATGTGTTTAACCTTGATACAAAGATTTCGGAGAACTTTTTGTTTCGTCTACATCTTAAAAAATGGCTGAGTTATAGCACTTTGAACAGGGCTCATAAGGGTCCTTGAATTTCCAGGCTAAGTAATTCTTCGGTACAAGTATTTTCTTATGGAAAATATCTCCTTAAATAAGGCAAAATTTTGTCCGTTTAAACTAAATTTATTTTTCTATAAAAAAATTTCTGATATTTGGCCTTGAAAATAACGGTACCCGTACGAACCCTGTTTGAATTGCTAGTGTTGTTGATATTTTGAAACGATCTGATTTTTGTCACGCGATAACACGCGTATTTATTAACCGATTTGGATGTGACAAAGCATGTGCATACTAAATAGCAATGTCTCGACGAAGTTCGTTGGCCAGTTTCATCCGCCATCTTTTTTCAAAATGGTGGCAATTTAAAAAATGTAAAAAAATTAAAATTTAAAATGCGGTACAAAAAAGTTAGTAATTGAAAAAGATTTCTGTTTTTAAGTGTTTGACCTTGATACAAGGATTTCGGAGCATTTTTTGTTTTGTCTTTATCTTAAAAAATGGCTGAGATATAGCAGTTTGAATTTCTAATGTGGGTGACAATTTGAAAAATCTTGAAAAATCTGATTTTTTGCCTGCGACAGCACTCATATATATCAACCGATTTCAATATCAGTGAGCATGGGCACAGGAATTGCTAAGATCTCGATCAAGTTCATTGGTTAGCTTCACCCATCATGTTGTATTAAAATTTCAGACACTTCACTATATAGCCGAATTTGGCGACCAAACATAAATCACTTTAAATAAAACGAGCTTGGATATAACTAATTTCGCGAAATTCTCATTCATATTCAGTATTAATAAAAACTAGTATTCAATCTTCTATTTTTGGGTTCCACTAATTTGTGGCTCGTGTGTTTGAATAATATACGCTAGCTTTTAAAAAATAAGGAATATGAAAGCTACCTCTTCTCCCGGGACGGGCTGTAAGGACTTTTTATCATCCCCTAATATTAAAATTGAGTTATATTGTACTATTTAAAAGTATTTTTTAGAAGAATAAGTCGGAAATTGAACGTCAAACGTGGCAAATGAGGTAAGTTCGTACTATAAATAGTTTTATAAATATTCAGATCTTGGTACAATAGCTGTTGCAATAGCTTCTGCAAAAATGCAAGAATACAAAATTTATTACTATCATATATATTAAATTGAGCAATACGGAAATAATATGACTCCATCTTAAATAGTACGTAAGCACCGTGGCAACGTAGAATCATTACTTATCAGGGGATATCATTGAATTAATTACATATGGTAGGATTTAATAGAATGAAGAAAACTCTTATTAATATATTTTTAAATTTTGATTCGATGTTCATAAAGTTTGAAATGACAGAATTCTGCAGCGATTATATATATTAAATTTTAAACCATTCGGTTGAGCAGTTTTCGCGCTGTTATATGCGGACAGACAGACGGACGGACCAGACGATGACTATAGGTGCTACGTATTTATATAATAACGAACGCAACTAAAAACGACTTCAAAAAATAATGATTTGTTGCCTTACATCATTGATATTGATTTATTGCAGGAGAGCCGCTGCATTTTAGCCAGAGTTTGTAGCACGACAATGCGTTTTTCAGGAATTTTTTTTATTGTTAACCGCATTGAATTTAAATTCATTGTCGCAAAGATTGCTCATTTTGACGCGCATTTGAAGATCCTATATTGGAGTGCTGAACTTAATTACCTCAAAGCTGTTGCTGTTGAACGTGGTTATTCCTCTAATATTATAGATTCTAATTATAAGAAATTGACGAAACCCGTCCATTCTGAAAAGCATGCCAATTCCAATACTTCAGTTGTGTTGTCATTTTTTCCTAAAATCAGTCAGCAAGTAGCTAAAATCTTAAGAAGATTTGATTTTAATGTTACATTTTCTCCTGTTAATAAAATCTCTTTTTCATATCTCAAACATTCCAATAATTGCCTAGATAACCGAGGTATTTACCAAATCTCTTGCCAGTGTGGTCTATTTTATATTGGTCAGACTAAACATGCTCTTAGATTTCGTTTAAAAGAGCATGAAGGTTATGTTAAAAATCAGGAGCTTAAACGTTCTTCTAATGCTCAACATTGTTGATCTTTTCAACATAGGTTCAATTTTTCCTCAGCCATCATTATCCAGAAATGTTCTTCTAACCTTGATCTTGATTTTTGGGAAGCTTACCACATCATTAAAAATTCTCACTTTTTAGTCAATCACTTATCTAGTACTCCTGATTTTCCAAGTATTTGGAAAGCATTAATTTAATTTCCCCTTTTTTGGTTTCTTTTTCTCTCGTTCTCCTTTAGATGTCGCTACTTGCCACTCAATTGTTTCCTCTGCTTCTCTCTCATTGGTTGTTTTTGTCGCATTCGCTACCTGCATAGGGTATATAATATCTCTGTCATTTAGCTCAGCCTTGCTTTTCTAGCACGCTGTGCCTTGCCCTATTTTACACTGAAGAAAAATCTAGCTAATAGATTCGGAACAGCTGTTTGTTGCTTTTCATATACTATTTGTACATTTTTAAACGTTGGTTTTCTGCTTTTTAATAGTGTTGCACAAAGGCTTTATTTGCTATTTTTATGTATCAATTACTCGTTATTCATAGTTCCATGGATGTAACAGTCAGTTTTGAACACAAGAAAGTAGTAATGACTAATCAGGAATTTTCCATTATCATTTTCTCTTTGGAAACTAATATATTTTAGTTTACGAAAGCTGTAGAAGTTTTCTTATCCCACAAACATAAAGGATTCTAACATAAATTGAAAATTAAAAAAGCATCCTTTTCTGTCAAATATACTTTTCAATTAACCATCAGCTTCGGTAAAAGAATTTTAAAACAAATATTTACCAAACTGTTATGGCAATTAGTTAAAAATGCGAAAATCAATACTTAATAGAAATAAGCGCTTCAAAAAAGTATGAAATGCCACGAAAAACATGAAAATTTAAATTAGAGTGTTTCAAACTTTTGTAAAAGATTTTAAAAGACGATTTTTGCAATTTTTATGAAAGACTTCTAGCTAAAGAAACTTTTACAAAAGTCTTCCGGTGTTCATTTTAGTATCTTACATTTCACAAAGAAGTGAATTATATTAACTTAACTAACTGTAAAAATATCTTGAAAGCACGTTTATTTGAAATTTATTTGATCACATTTGGAGAGCACATTTATTTAAAATTTATTTGATTTTTTTTTTTCAAATAATACTTAACAGGCGCCAGACATTTTGTGAAATAAATTTGTTCAACTTCATAGCTGCTATCTCTTACGCTTTTTTTACCGGGAGATTCTCAAAAGGTGGGATCATTAAACATTAACTATATGTAATTATTAAAATTTTCAAATTTAAGGCCAATTTTTTTTAATAGTATAGTATTTTGTCTATAAATATAATATATAAATATTTTTAATAGTATGTCTGCAAAATTATATACAAACATTAAAAGACAGCAACTATTCTGGAAAATTAATTATTAAAGCATTTAATTAGCAGTTGTGTACGTTACAAATTTTGGACATTTTTTCGTACGTACGTTACAGATTTTGGATGTTGTTCTTAGTATTTAAAAAATTCTTAAGACTAAGAATGTGGTAAATGTATCCTATAATTGTATGCGTATACATATATACATGTATAATTAACTTTTTGTTATCCTGTAATAATAATAATAAAATCAAATGTTTTGTTACGTGCGTTACTTTCGGACATAACAAAATACAGAAAAATTCTTTATAGAAAAGTCCTTCTATCTTCAAAAAAGCAATAAATCAGCCTGCCATCTCTTAAAGAAATTATCAAAAAATCATCCGTTGCAACATCATCCGTGTTCCCAATCAACGAATGCATAAAGGATTATGCATTCGTTGTTTACCATTAGAACCACCTGGAAAAAAGTTAAAACTCTTTTTCTTGGAGGTACATTGGAGCAGTTAACGTTATGAATGTCCGAAATTGGCCTCTTTAGCATGAAATAATAAAATTTTAAGATATTTATACAAAGCTTTTACAATAAATTATGCCATTTTCTGTCTCTGAATAGAATTAAAAACTCAGTGTAAAAAAAAAAAAAATAAAGTCAATGATAATTAAAGTTATGTTTGAAAGGCTTAAAGTTATGACGTATGTCCAGTTCCCACCTTTTGAGAATCGCTTTACCAGAAAAATTTAATAGGAATATTTACCTCATTTCATCGGCAGATTACGATGATTAAAAAAGATAAAATTTACTATTTCATTTTTGTGGTGCGAAAAAGCATAAGAGTTGGCAACTATGCAACTTGTACAGATATTAAAATATCTTACTAATACTAATATTTCTTTTTATAAGCGAGATAATATAATTATTGTCAACGACAGAAAGTTTATTGTTTTCAATCACTGGGAAAATTCTGAAAATTCAAACTGATCATAGAAAGAAACCAACGTTTTACACCGCTCAAAACAATTAAAGGATATTTGAAGTTTTATATAAAATAAAGATATAAACGAAATTTCTTTGCCGAAAATAGAAGAAGAGAATCACAAATGCAAATTTTTCTGGTTTTCAAACTGTGGAGTATGCAAATTTTGAGTTCGACGTCAAAAACGTCGCTTCAGCGGCAGCGAATGAAATTTGACTTTCAACTGGATAAAAGGAAATGAAGACAAGCATGATCGGCATTCAGTGATTGCTTTGTTTCGATGAGTACGATGTCTCAGCGAAGTCATTTGACAGATTCAGAAGCTTTGAGAATTGTTGGTAGGTTAGAAGGGGGCCAAACTCAAGCCGAAGTAGCGCAAGCCATTGGAGTGTCACAAAGTGTCATTTCCAGGATCTGGAACCGTTTTTTGGAGAGTGGATGTGCAGGCCGAAGACCAGGGCAAGGTCGTAGACGGGCAACAACGCCCAATGAAGATCGGTATTTAGCGTTAACAGCTCGGAGACACCGAACCATGAACGCTACTCTTCTCCAACAACACCTTCGCTCGGCTACAGGCACCACGATTTCAACTCAGACTGTCCGAAACCGGCTCCATGCTGTAGGTCTGTATGCTCGCCGACCGATGGTATGTGTTAGATTAACATCAAGGCATCGTCGCTACCGCAGGGAGGGGGCAACCGAGCATGTCAACTGGAGGAGAAATGAATGGAGCAATATTCTGTTTTCTGACGAGTCCCGTTTTTCTGTGCATCCGGATAATAGGCGTATTTTCATCTGGAGGGACCGTGGCAGTAGGAATAATCCTGCGTTCGTGCACGAAAGTGTCAGATTTGGCGGTGGAGGAGTGTTGGTGTATGGTGGCATCTCCATTGACGGGCGCACTGACCTCTACATCATTCGAGATGGAGCTCTGACGGGTCGCCGATATAGGGATGAGATCCTCAGGCTTATTGTAGTCCCTTATGCTGCAGCAATCGGAGATAACATTTAATGGACGATAACTGCAGGCCACATCGTGCAAACCTGGTGGAGGATTTCCTTTTCGAGGAAGGAATCGTTCGAATGGAATGGCCAGCGTGTTCTCTAGACATGAATCCAATCGAGCACGTTTGGGACGCTCTAGGAAGACGAGTTTCTGGCCGCCAACAACCCCCACAAACTCTCCAAGAACTGGAAAGAGCTCTTCTGGAAGAGTGGGGCAGAATACTCCAACTCGTCATTAATAGCCTCATTGAGTCCATGCCTCAAAGGTGTTCAACGTTGCTGGCCGCCCGAGGAAACCATACCCCCTACTGAAAATGATTTTCTTTGAAGAAAACACCTTTTCTTATTCTTTTTTTCTCATATGCACAAATTGTGTTTTTTTCCTTTAGTACACAAATGCGCAATAAAATGCATTTTTTTCTGCCAAACATGTGTAATTTATTCTCATATAACCTACTATGTCTGTCGACCATGTATCAATCAGCTAAACAGTTTACCAGATACAAAATCCACCTAAAACTGCAATATCCTTTAATTGTTTTGAGCAGTGTATTATGAAGAAGAACCTGCTACTGATTCATTTCTTTATATTATTCACCGAGAATAAAAACAAAAAAAATACAAACTTAACCGAGCTTAAGTAACTTAATAAACGTATTAAATTTCAGCTTATGGATTATTCCTCATCACTTAGTATTACTTTTATTTTTTGAAAAGGTGGTTCTTATGCACAGTATAATGAAGAAGAACCTGTTACTGATTTATATCTGTATATAATTTATCTAAAATAAAAACTGAAAGGTACGAATTTTACCAGAAACCTAAGCAACTTAACCGAGCTAAAGCATCAACTTAATAAACTTACTAAGTTTTGTTGAATATGGAAGACTCCTTATTAGTAACTATTACTTTCATTTGTTGAAACTGCATTTTGCATGAATTTTATTTTTTAAATGAAAAAATCGCGAAAAATACTGAAATGAATATATATTCTATTTGGTATTTAAACCGAGACGGAACAATTAGGTTTTTACCGATTGCGTCGAAATTTTCACACATTTTATTTTGTAAAAAATATTCTTGCCCGTCCGAACGTTTCGAAACTTCTATAGGCGATGTAAATCTGGTCTATTGGGAGGCTCTAAAAGATTGTATTAAAAAGCAGAAAAACCAACGTTTAAAATGCACAAATAATATATGAAAAGCAGCAAACAGCTGTTTCGAATCTACTAGAGAGATTCTTCTTCAGTGCAAAAGGAACAGCGTGCTAGAAAAAGCAAGGCTGAGCAAAAACATAGACAGAGACGCGCTGGCTTTTATACCCTATGCGGGTGGCGAAGGCGCCGAAACAACCAATGAGAGAGAAGCAGTGGAAACAACTGGGTGGACAAGTAGCGCCATCTACCGGAGAAGTAGAGAAAAGAAACCAAAAAAGGGGAATTAAATTAACGCTTTCCAAATACTTGGAAAATCTGGAGTACTAGATAAGTCATTGACTAAAGAGTGAGAATTTTTAATGATATGGTAAGCTTCCCAAAAATCAAGATCAAGGTTAGAAGAACATTTTTGGATAATGATGGCTGAGGAAAAATCGAACCTATGTTGAGAAGAACAAGAATGTTGAGCAATAGAAGAACGTTTGAGCTCCTGATTTTTAACATAACCTTCATGCTCTTTTAAACGAAATCTAAGAGCACGTTTAGTCTGACCAATATAAGAAAGACCACACTGACAAGAGATCTGGTAAATGCCCCAATTATCTAGGCGATCAACGGGGTGTTTGAGATTTGAAAAAGGGATTTTATTAACAGGAGAAAAAATAACTTTAAAATCAAACCTTCTTAGGATTTTAGCAACTTGCTGACTGATTTTAGGAAAAAATGGTAATATTTATATTATAATAGTAATGGCTTTATTTGCTATTTTTATCTAAAAGATTGTGTTAAAATATGGACGTTTAGTTACTTTTAGTGTAGAAAAAATATCGTCTCCGTGAGGCGCAAAGTCACCTACATTCGCCGGTATATTTGAAAGGGTTAAAATTCATATTTTTTAAAACTAATTACACCAACGATTAGAAGAAGGTTTCAGATTTAAGAGCTTATTTTTAGCTTGTCGGTACCTATAAAATTACGCCCTGGAGGGGTATTGCCACAAGGATAAATTTTGTTTTCGAAAAACGACCCATTTTGATTTTTTCTTTCAAAGGGTTAACTACGACATTAAAAAAAATTAATTATGGCATTTGGGGCTTAAGAGAACGATCTTTCGGAATATGTCTTCCAATTTTAAATTTATCCTGCGGTTTGGCCGATTTAACTTAAAACAAAGCTATTAAAAACACAAATAAAATCGTTCTCTAAAATATCGTGTTTACTGCAGGGACCGAAAAAGTTTAAGTGGAGCCTAGAGCCTGTTAAGAATTTGTGAACTAAATCTCGATTAAATTAATTAATTTGCAGTTGAAAATCTTTGAAAAAGGACACACAATATAAAAATTAATGTTTTTGATATTATTCACCTTCATTCTTATTTGGGGCACTAAAATGTAGGATCCGAACCCCCGTAGCTCATGAATTAATTAGGACATGCGTATACAACTGTTAAAATTTTTCTCTAAGTCGACAATATGCGCAATTAAATACAGCATGGCAAATCTGAAACACTTCATAACTTCTTCTTGGCTTTGTTTTGTGAGGTGTTCGTTAACCGAACATAAAAATCTCTCCTGAAAGTGTTAGTTAACCGATCTGTTCTTAACCCGAACAGTTCACTAACGGATCACCCACTGTTTAGATTAATTAGTTTTCTTAACCAAAGTATACTTTTTTCGGATGCTATACATCCTAAAGTAAACATGTTCATGTTCAACAAACAGGATTTACAGATAAGCATGATAAAATAAGCATATTAACATTAACATTAACATTAAAATCAATATTATTTTGTCACTCTTGCATGTATAAATAGATCTACGCAGCTGAAAATGTTTAATTGATAATAACAGTATCCTAAACATCAGTTTGAGAAAACTTATTAACGCACTATAAAAACTAATATATTTCCGGAATATTACTGAAATATTTCCGAAAATCAGTGGCAGCAAAAGAAACTTTGTTTTTATAAATTCTTGTTTAAATATCCAAAATATATTGCTTTCTGGTGTTTCTAATTATAAAGAACGCTTTTCGGAATTGAGGGTAACTTGTAGAGTTCATGGTATATTTTCATTTATGGTTATAATATACAATGAAACTTCCATTTAACGAAGTTTTATCGTTACACTTAAACATTTCGCTATGAAGAAAATTCGTTAAATAGAAATCAACTCAAATTCATGAAATTCACATACTAAAATACACATGCATAAAAAGAAAAATACACATAAAATGGAACTATTGAAAAAATGTATTTTAATTCGGGCAGTAACTTTTTTAATGCTATGTACACAAATAGGAAAAATTCAATTAGAATAATGTCTAAAAAAGCACATAATAAAGAGGGATAAGCAAAAACTGAAGCGTAGCGTACCTTTTTTCATTTTTCTCAGTATTGCAAACACTTAACTTTCAAAAAGTCTGTAATATTATTTTGTACGGGTTTCTTGTAAAATATACACTGTTCATAAAAATTTTTACTTTTTGTAAATATCCGAACAATTCATCTGACATGTAAGTGTCCGAACATTTTCGTGGAACTGGAATCTTCTTCTTATTGTATCGAAGGCTTTTAACCTTTCTTCTTTTGAATAGAAATGTTGAAATAAATAAATAATTTCATTTTAATACAATCCGCTGAAATGAATTCATTCATTTACCGCAACAGCAACCTCTCCATTTGAGTGTTGCACACTCACGAAAGTGGAATAAACTTCGTCATATAGAATATATTTTTTGTAATATGGAGATTAATTTATATGTCTAATAGTGTTCAAAGTCAAGGTTCAGCAGAAAATTTCGTTAAGTAGAAAACTTCGTTAAAGGGAAGTTTGACTGTATCTATAGTAGCATGCATTGAAAGTTGATAAATTGAAATATGCACGTATGTGATAAATTGTATGTAAATATTACATGCTGCCCCAAAAAGATCGAATCTCTTTTTAACTTTTTACGTGTTGGAGATATGTCGGAAGTGTAAATTGCACAAGTGTTCAAAATGTGACAGGAACTATAATTGGTGTAGATGATTTTTTTAGTGACGAAAAATTTATAAAAGTTAGTGCATCATAACTCGGTGAGTTTTGGTCGTAGAAGAATGAAACTTTCACTGTTTTACCTGTCAGAGTGCAAAGAAAAGTTTTCTAAACATTACTTACAGTCTGTAGCGATCGTATAAAAATTTAAAAGGTGTATTTTATTTAAATTAATGGCAGGAATATTTCATCAACATAGTCTTAATCCTGCATTATTTCGAACACTTTTGCAATTTACTTTACCTGTAAATATTGCTGCCAATTTTCCCGCGTAAAACGGGGCTTCAAATTCTCTGGACATCATTAATTCCTTACAGTTTATTTAGCCACCTTTAATCGCAGATAATTCTGCCATTAGATAAGGCGAAAAAAAATTACCTTAAAATACTGATGAACCCCGATTTACGCGGTACACCTGGCAACACTACTTGCAAAACGTTAAACTTTCTTTTCAGTGTTTTGAAAATAGCCTGTATAAGATGAATATAAGGATGTATGACTGATATAAATATGCAAGATGTATGTGTGTGAACAAGAATTTTGGAATCTATAAATTTCAAACACTTTCAAACACATTTTCAAACAGGGAAGCTCCACTGTATTTCCGTAGATTAGGACACATTTGTAATTTTTTTAAATAGTGTATAGAGCAGAAAACTTAAAAACTAAGAAGTATTTGTTAATCTTAAAAATCTTTCGATAGAGCAGTTTTTATTGCTGTATTTCTTGTTTTCAGCACTTTCTAACATAGTTGAAAAGGATTTATGAATCCGGCCTGTCTGTCTGCCCGGCTGTTTTTCTCATGCTCCGACTCACGTAAATACAGCCAGATGGCCTTGAAATTGATACATTTAATTTGTGTTTACGGTGGCATGTTCGATATTTAAATTGAAGTGTATAGCATTAAAAAGTTCATTTATAGGGACCCTCAAAATAATTCCATTACATTACGACTTAAGGGAAAAAATCGTTTGTGGTGTATTTTAATGATTTTACGCTATTTTAAATATATTGAAACGTA
The DNA here is from genome assembly GCA_963932465.1 of Maratus speciosus. NCBI lineage: Eukaryota > Metazoa > Arthropoda > Arachnida > Araneae > Salticidae > Maratus > Maratus speciosus. The sequence goes on from OZ010799.1 coordinate 113,343,258, forward strand.
TATATCACTGACAAGTAAAGCTACTATAGTCTGTGGCGGCGAATATCGATTTTTATAGCTCATTCGATTCGTCTCATCCAGCTTAGTAATTTTATGCCTCGCATATCGGCTATTGAGTTTTTAGAGTGACAGGGCCCGGGTCAAAGTTCAAAATTTCTTTCATTGAAAAACCTATGCCTTCAAAATAATAAGTGCGATTAATGTTTACTAATTGTTTTTACAGTGCCATATATTGCCCATAACTACTATAAGGTTATATTATTGCTGTTATTATAAGAATTTGTAATAACAGATAAAACATTCGTATGCTTCTTGACAGGCAGGTTTTCGCAAGTTAGGATGTCCTCGTCTAGTTCAATGTTGCCAGTAGGCTACTTTTTCTAAATTTAAATTTTTTGATTGGCACCACTTTTCTCAAATGGTAAATTTCCTCTTGTTTTCTCCTCAATTAATATGTCATTAAATAAGGTTAATTTTACAATTTCAAGAAATCTGAATTTGAAAGACAACACTGATCTACTTTTGTTCATTCTGTCAATACTTTTTCCGAATTACGAGGAAATATCTTTGTAACCACACATTGTCTGTTCTTTTGGCAGATTTTCAGCCACTTCGTAATTTGTGGAACGTCTGAGTACGGTCGCATGAGAAGGAATTTTCTGCTACTGTTTTATTTTCGGCAGCTCGCATTATGCAAATTTTTAAACTTTGACCCGGCCACCTGTCATTATTAAAGCTCAATAGCCGATATTCGAGGTAGCAAATTACTTAGTTCGATGAGACGAATCGAATAAGCTAAGATAACCGAAATTCGCCGCCACAGACTATATAGTAGCTTTACTTGTGAGGTGTACTACAAAGCGCTTACTGTAGAATCTGGTGTGCTCATAATTTATCGCTCATTTACAGGGACACACTGAAGTACTACGTAATATACATATGAATCTATAGATCATATACAGGGCTGTACAAAAAAATCGGATATTTTTCGCAATATTCATGGTAATTGCAGAGGTTGTGTTTTCAAATGCGTCATGCACTTTCTAAATTGTTTATTTAGTTAGACTATCGTTTTAATATAAAACATTATTACCACTGACATTATGTACATAATCGCTCTGCCTTCATGCACGGTCAAGATTAAACCTTTGCTATTGTTAATTTTTACCATATATGTCTCTTTTTTTCCCCTACGTTTTTTGCATAATTGATTAAAATCTTATGTTGTTTTGTAAATATTCTCTGCTTTATTGTTTATGGTATTATGTGCTTTAAAATATTCACAATTAGTAGTTATTGTGTAAATATTTCCTGAAACAGTCAATTATATGTTAGAAAGAAATCTCTCAGAATTACCTCACAATAGGTAAGAATCTAGTGTTGTACACATTCCTAGCACTTTAGAAATGAAGCTTTGTATTGTAGATATTGTAAATATTTTCACTGTTTTTATGAGTTAATTATTTTAACAAGCAGAAAACAACATGAGTTCTGTGGCTGAACATGTATATTATCATTTTTCATTTTCATTCATTTTCATCAGAAATTTGTATTTTTTACTTAGAGGTAGTGTTGTAAAAATTTATGTGGAATGTGCAATTTTGTAATAACTAGCGTTTCATTTAAAATTATTTCAGTTCTCATATAATTCATACCTTGTATTGCTTAGTAGTAAGCTCAGACAACTGGGTTGCTATCTGAAATTAATATTGTGATATCTTTTTCAAATCTTTCAATAAACGTGAGTCTTAGTAAACATACTTCGCCAGGCTTCTTGTGCTTAAGCCATAAGGTAGGCCTCCTGCCTGGTCAGAACTTTAACTTGTTTATTTAGATATATTTCACCTTAATAAATTGTAAAGTTTTGTTACAGTTTTCTGAATGTGTTGGAAAATGTTTCATAACACAAGCCTGCAAAATTTGGGTTGTGTCATATTGCTTAGCTTTTGATAATTGATTCTTACTTATTTTGTTGCGCTGAATCCGAAAATGGCATTCATTTTTTTTTTTACCATCACGTCAGGATTTTTTTACAAAATTTTTACTTTCTAACTTTAAAATGTACGATTTGCAAAAATTTCTGACTTGATGGTTCAAAATGAAGGTTATTTTCAGATTTAGTGATAAAAAGTACATAAAAATCAAATATCAAAATTTAAAAAACACAACCATCACATCTATTTCATAGTATAGTACCAGAATTTTGCTATTTTTGGACTTTGAAATTAACGATTTGCGAAAAATCCTGACTTGATGGTTGAAAATGAAATTCCTTTTCAAATTCAGCTCTAAAAAAAATCAGTTATCAAAAGTTAAGAAATACAAACATTCCCTGTTTCTTTCAGTATCAGATGTTCTCTATTTTTTTACTTTTTACTACTAGAATTTGATACTTTACTAAAATTTACGATTTGCAAAAATTCCTGATGTGATGGTTAAAAAGGAAGGTCATTTTCGAATTCAGCGGTAAAAAATACATAAAAATCAATTATCAAAAGTTAAACAACACAACCATCGTAGGCTAGTGTAATCTATGCCGGGCGCATGATTTTTCGTTCTTTTGAAACGTAAAATCACATATTGAATTTCCCTTGCCACTTATAAAACTGCTTCTGCTCCGAAAAATTTTAATATACTTAACTAATTTAATTTTTGAGGTGCACTTCAGTGCAATTTCTTTATTAGAAGAAATGTAATTAACTTGACTTAGCAAATGCTAAAATATTTACGCAATATACCACTTACTTGAAAAACTCAATATGATTTTAAAATCCTATATTTGAAACCTAAATTATTCTAATTAAAGACAACTTGTGAAATCTTGGTCGTTGTTTAAAAATGAAATACTCTCGAACAAATAATCATTTTGTCTGAGTGACAGATTAATTAGCACTTAACTTTAGTTATAGTGAAGTTAAAACAAATATTTGAGGAACGTTTGCGAAAGCTAATTAAATATGTTAAAGTAATACATATTTCACAGAATGAGTGCTTTGCGTAATTTTAAAATACTTTGGATCCAGAAAAACTTAAATGTCCAGAAGGGATGTTAAATGTTAAGCTAAAGATTTTAAATCTCTTTAAGGGGAAATTCTACTTCTTTGGTCAAAAATTTCAGTTTCTTTTTTCTTTTTTTTTTTTTTTTTTTCTTTTTTTTTTTTGCAATTTTTAAATGTGTAGATTGTTACTTTAAAGCGGTTTCGTGATAATTTAAATCCTTATACAAACTTTTCCGCTCATTGTACGTAATGCCGCTCGCTGAACGCTATTGTTAAACTTTAAGGGGCCAGGTAACCTTTGAAGCGTCCAAAAATCGGATTTTTTTTAAAATAGCTTATAATTAAATATGATTCTTTGGAAACATTTAAAATCAAACCCCGTACAAAAATTCGCATTAGAAGAGAAGTTATGTCTAAAACACTTTGAGCTTTTGCTATATGATCAACGGGTTTTTCAATCTTTAAAGCCAATTTTCTCAAAACAGCGATTTTGATCATTGCGCGCACGATTTCTCAAAAACGGTTGCCTAGAATTTCACGAAATTTTTGGTGTATGTATTAAACGTACAGAAGAACAAAATGACCTATTATTATGTTTCTCAAGTAAGAAGTTTAGAATTCACGGCTGCTTTTGTATTAAAAAAAATCTCGATATTTCGAATTACTCTAAAAAAAATTTTTTTCTCGAGATCTACAAGTTTTATTTTTTTCATTGTAGGTCATTTTGAAAACACTTTATATCTGAACTCATTAAAAAAATCTTGGCTTGTTTCAGCCATTGAAATGGGAAAAATCATGCGCGCAATGCATGCAAGAATAATTCTTTCGTAAAAATTGTATTATCTTTAAAAAAAAAAAAAAAAAAAAAAAAAACTATATATGTGTATACCTTTTCTAATACCTTTGATTGATAAAATAAATCGTTCCTTACATGTGTTTTGAATTTTATAATTAAAAGTTAATTAGTTAAAGAATGACTGCAATTCATACATAGGTCACTTTTCCATGTACTTTATTGGTTCAAAGGTTACCTGACCCCACTTGTTTATTTCGAACCTCTATTTTTTAAACGGGGCGTCCACTTTTTACGTGAACTACTCATCCGATTTCGTACATTTAGTATGCGTTTGCTGGACCATATATCCCCAAAAAGTATAATTTTGATGGGTAATTATTTTTTGATCCTTCAAAATGTAAAAATAATTGGTCAAGTGCGAGTATTACTCGCATACAGAGGATTCCGTACAATATATCTATTAATTAGTAACTGTAATCTATATCACGCTATCGTACGTGACACACAAATCGCGATTATTTGTTGATTTTTTAATGGCAACGCCCAAATGAAACACATGTCATTGGTTATTGAACACCATTTAATGCATCTCCATACCTATAAGGGGGGGGGTTACCATAGAGGGAACACTGTTCGGTACAAATACCGTCAAGTTTGTCGCCAACTTGGCGTTATATCACGAAATTTGGCGACCAAAATTAGTCACCAAAGGTGACGCCTTCCATTGTAAACCAATAGGGTTTACTTGCTTACAGAAAATCAACAAATTGAGCTATTTTAATGCATCTCTGCACTCTGACAAGTAAAACAGTGAAACTTCTATTCTTCTACGACGGAAACTCACCGAGTTATGATGCAGTGACTTTTATAATTTTTTCATCACTAAAAAAATGTCTGCCCAATTATAGTTCTTGTCACATTTTGAACACTTGTGTAGTTTACATTTCCGACGTATCTCCAACACGTAAAAAGTTAAAAAGAGATTCAATCTTTTTGGGATAGCCTGTATATTTATATACATTTTATAACATACGTGCATATTTCAATTTATAAACTTTCAATACATGCTACAATAGATATTTTCAAACGGAAGTCCTGAATATTTTCCAAATTGTAAAACTGTTTGAATATAAACAAGTGAATACGTTTTCCTTTTAATATAAAATAGATAAGATCAATATTAGAGACATAATTGTAGACTATTTTCCTATAATCGTATTCAAATATGGATTGATTTTCTTTCACTTCGGGTTTATTTCGGGTGCTGGTCGTGTTTTGGGTTGAAGATTTTTTTTAAAATTTTTTTATGTGTCCGTGCTGGTTTACGGGTTAACTTTAATCATAAATTTCGGGTTCGGACTCTATTTTTATTATGAGCTACAAGATGTTTTCTAAAACAATTATAAGCATACGACGGTGTATCAATACGTTTTTGCACTCACATAGAAATAATTGAGTAAAATTTATGAAATTGCTACATTGTAATAGTCCTTTTCTATATAGTCACCGTTCATAGTAACACATTTCTGCAAGCGGTATTTCAAAGAGAGATGGGAGGATGTATTCCAAGAGGCGCGTAGTAGACGCAAAGGGGGGAATTTTTCTAACCCGTTAAACGCCAACGCTCCCGTTGCGGGAACAACTTTTTATTATTTGTTTTCTCAAAATACTTTTAAACTATTTAAAAAATACATTTTGTATTTAAAAGTTAATAGTATGGAGTCTAATATATATATTTTTTTCAGGATGATATATATATTTTTTACAATTTTTTGAAGCTTTTTTAAAAAAGAGAATTTTAAGTTTTCGATTATCTCAAGTAAAAGCAGTGAAAAGAAATAAAAAAATTCTTTATTTTTTACAAATACAGTGAATATTTAAAGTCAACATTTCAACTAATAATCCATTCCGAACCCAAAGTAAATATACCCATTTAAAGTTATATTAGTCAGGTTTCTTTTGAATGTTCCCATAAAGGGAGCTTTGGCGGCTTGTGCTTACACTTCCCCCTTTATCTGCAAGCGCGCTTCCATAAAGAAAGAATGTGTTTCTAAACAGTAAGTGAAAAGAAATCTGTTAACTGTTCGAAGAAAAAAAGGTGATTTAGAGACCATATGACTATTAGGTATAGTAATTATAAATTGTGTTTAAGGGCATTTTGTATTCATTCTTATGATTAGCAATATTATTTCAGTTTGCTTGAGTGTGGACGTTTAATATTATATATTTAAAAAAAAAAAAAAAAAAAAAACAACAACAACAAAAAAAAAAACAGAGCCCCTTTGAATAAGATTAGATTTAATAAAAAGAATCACTAACACCTTAAAACAATAAAAGTTATATTTATAATGTCTATCCGTTTTAGAAAAAAAAAAAGAAAAAAAAAAGGAAAAAAAGATGTAAAATAAAAAAGAGAAAAAAATACAGGATTGCGTTATGAGTGATTGTAAATTATTACTAAAACATTAAAATAAGAATTTTTTCCAATTTCATGTAACAAGAAATTTGAGCATAAAAAAAGTTATAATAAAGTAGAACATAGCAGCTACTTTTGAAATAGACTTCCATAGGCAGATTCATATACCAAATACAAAAAGAAAAATTCCGAAAATTCCGAATTGTTTCATTTTATATTAATTTTACTAACGGCGATAATTTTGTAGATAAAATTTTCAATACCCGCATGCCTCTTATTACAGAAGTAATAAAAATAATGTATTCTATTAAATAATTGGAATAGCATAGTGCGGTAATAGTAGCGTGAAAGCATTTTTTTTTTTAAATGAAAGATGTCTTAATTTCCATTTCTAAAACAATTGCTTTATTTGAAACAAATAAAAGAGAAAATTTAATACATCATTTAGAAATAATATATAATTATAATTAACAGACGAGTCGATGTAATAAACTATTTCAATATAAGTACATAGAGTAAACCTAAATGTAAAACATGTATATATGTGTGTGTGTGTGTGTGTGTGTGTGTGTGTGTGTGCGTGCGTGTGTATGTGTCTATGTAGTGTATAATGCAATATAATGTTACATCAGAGTTTTCCTTGAAGGTCTGTAGAAAACGTATCGGAAAATAATTAAAAAAAATTAAGAATTGCTTTATATTTCTGATACTTTGACTACGCGTTCAAAAAATTTTAATAAAAGTGTTTTTCAGATATTAATATTAAATTTTTAATATATGTATTTTTAGTAATTATTTATATGTTTGTATAAAATTGTTTGCAGATTGCCAAAAAATGATGTTTTATTATTTTTTTCTAACCGCAATTGCATTGGGGCAGGAGAAAATAACGTGCGGTTCCTTACGATTCGGAGAGAGGTTCAACCCCCATTAGACGCCAACGCTCCCGCTACGGGAACATGTTATATATTCTAAACGGTTACAGTTATTAAAAATATTTCAACTGCTTTATCATATTGTCATCTTATGTACATAAAAAACATATATAAACTTTATTTAGTTAACGCGCTTAATATAGCGGCGCTTAATGGGCTAACTTTTACCGACTCCCACATGTGACATATTGTTGGAAACGCCTGTGACCGATTATTCATACTATGCACCTCCCGATCCCCTCCCCCCAAATTTACCCCCGGAGGCATGAAGGATGTCCGCAAAAGTTAGAAAAGTGCCCCGAAGGGAAAATTTTGGAAAGGGCTCGGGAGGTGCTTAGCATGAATAAGTGGCCACAGGCCTTTCCAACAATATGTCACATGTGGGGGTCGGTAAAAGTTAGAAAGATGCCCCCCTTTGGGTCTACTATCGCGCCTCCTGGAATATATCCTCCCCCCTCTCTTTGAAATAGCGGTTGCACAAATGTATTACTGTGCACACTGACTATATAGAAAACGGCTCATAAAATGTAGCAATTTCATAAATTTCGCTCAATTATTTCTATGTGAGGGCAAAAACATATTGTTAAACCATTGTATGTATAAGAGTAAGTAGTTTTTACATAATAACAGGCGAGAAAATAAATTTGTAGAAAATTTATACAAATGCTTTTAATGAAAGTAAGTTGAATATTGACGTTTATTAAGTTTAAGTGAAAGTTTATTTAAAACTTATGTAAATTTTGCGATGAAATGCTCAATTTAATTCGAGTATTTTTAACTGCTCCAAAAGTTTTCGCATATTTATTCATTTTTTTGCTATGCATTTAAAATTTGAATTGGAAAATGGAATAAGCTAGCTTATCCTTTAGAAAAAAGAGTTTCAGGGAAGCAGTTCTGCAAACATGCATTTCATTTAAAATGTTTAAATATGATTTAATAAGAAAATGCTATAGCAGACTAATATATAGAGTTAAAAAAATATTTTTTTCTAAATGCGTTTTGTAAGGAAATCAGTACTATAACGTTAATCATTAAATTATGGTATGCTTTTAATATAAACTTCACTAGATTTTATACGAATTGTATATTTCCAACTGAGCGAAATAACGCCCAGGCCGGGAATCGAATCCAGATCCTTGGCTTATAGGACCAATGTTCTACCGTTTAAGCTAACTGGTCTGACAATCAGTGAGCATATTTTGCTCAGATAAACTTATTGGTAATAACATCTTATCTCTCATGTAGACAATTCAACAGAATAAACCGCAGATAAAGGAACTCCATATAAACGATGAGTACGTAGATAAACTATTATTTTAACACAGCGATGACAGCGATGACCACCTCGGGAACTCAGCTTTCGCTTTAGAGTGTTAGTGCAATCCCGAAGGGTATAATTATTTTAACACAATCAAACTGATTGGTAAAGTTATCATACGAATTGAATTCAATAATGTTATCTGAGCCAAAAATGCGCACTAGTTGTTGGCCCAGTTAGCTTAAAACGGTAGAGCATTGGCCTGTAAGCCAAGGATCTGGGTTCGATTCCCGGCCTGGGCATTTTCTCGATCATTTGGAAATATTCAATTCGTATGATAACGTTACCAATCAGTTTGATTGTGTTAAAATAATAGTTCACTAGATTTATTTACGGCTGCGGTAATGCAGGGTTTCCATGACAGAATGTCGCAGTTTTAAATGTTAATACTATCAACTGTAAGCGTTGTACAGTCGTGGAAAAAAAAAGTAAACACCCCCTACTAACTTCTCAACAAATTATCGTAGAAGAAAGTTACTGGTACCGAACGATTAGAAATAAAGTTTACTTTTAAATGATGTATATAAAATTTGTTTAAAGGGCCATCTACATATTAAAACGAACCATAACTTTGTTTTTTTCAATGACAGTACACAATTCTGACAGCATAAATAAACTCTACACCTTTCAATTAGCCTATAAACAAATTTTTATGCAATTCGTGCCATAAGTTTCCGAGAAATTAATTATTTTAAAACGAGCGTATTTTAAGGGCTGTATCCAAATTGAAGTTCCGAACTCGATTGATAACCGAGAGAGCCGCCTTCGTGATTAAGGCACGTTTAAGCGTCAATGAAACCCGTTTGATTACCGGATAGCAGAATAAATTTCAAAAATTTACTCACTTCTATCATGGACGGCCCCTTAAACTATCATTTTGTCGTTTTTTAAGCATAATTTGAAAACTACTCGGAAGAAAAATGTGAAATTACGGATATCCATAAAGCAGGACTTAATAAATCTAAATCCATAAAAAAAAATTGTATGTTGCAATTCATAATTTTTTCGAATATTAATTTCATAATTCATAATTCATATCATAAAACTATAAAAATTGCAAATTCAATCTTTGGGTATAGTATTATTGTTACACAAAAAATTAGCTCATTAGGAGCATAATTTCAGGAGATATAAATAAAAATATGAAAATGTAATTTAACATTAGGAGTACTAAATTTTGAATGTCTATAATTCAAAAACTTATCATTCGAATGACTTGAAATTTGGTTTCTAGGCATATTTTGAACCGAAGATTTGAAATATCTCATTAAATTCGGGTACTGCCATTGAAAAATATGAAATTTGGATTCGTTTTAATATGTAGATGGCCCCCTAAGCAAATTTTATACACACCATTTAAAAGTAGACTTTATTTCCAATCGTCCGGTACCAGTAACTTTCGTCTACGATAATTTGTTGAGGAGTTACTAGGGGGTGTTTACTTTTTTTTTCCACGACTGTACAATGTTGGTTCAACATAAACAGTTTTAGATAAGCGCATGCGCGAGTACTCCTTTATTATTGACTCGCTTGCAGTGCCACATACGCAAAATGGCGATTCCTGAGCGTAAAGCGTTATTGCTGGGCCGGAGATTTAAAAGCCGTTAGATCCATGCGATTTTTTTCCTGTGGAGCTTTATAAAAGATTGTGTCTATGTTCCCCCTCTACCTAATGATTTTCCAGAGTGGAGACACAGAATTGGAGAGGCTATTGCTTCTATGACTCCGGACTTGTTAACCGAAGTGTAGGATGAATTGCACTTCAGGTTGGACGAGTGCCGTATAACTAAAGGTGCACCTATTGAACATTTGTAAGACAAACTAGCTTAGTTGTAAATAGTCTAAATTAAACTGTTATACTATACCATTGAAAGTGGGACAGTCTTTTATGGACACCCTGTATAATACATAAAAAACGTAAGTTTAACAGCCATGTAATCTAACTACGCGCTTAACCCTTTATCTACTGACGGTACTTATTAAGTACCATTAAAAAAAAAATAACAATTTAACAAATTACAACGACCATTTGGAAAAGGATTTTTCAAAGACTAAAATTTAAGACATAAAAAATCGCACGGAGTTGATCATACATTACGTACGCCATGGATTAAACGATAACATTCCTGGAACCATCGTGAACAAATTTTAAAAGAAATTTCAGTTTTACAATTTTCGGTACTGTAAATTTTTAAACTTCTACGGAGCTGGTCACACATTACGTACGCCATGAATTAAACATTAATAGTGTCATTACACGTAAAAATTGCAAGATTTCCTGAAACTTGCGTAGTATCCAAGCATTTCTTTGTCTGTTGTGGAAAAGGCTTTTCTATCATCAGATTTCCAAAAAATCTCACGACCAATTTTAAATAAAATTTCATTCTTAAACTTCTAAACATCCGACAATATTACTTTTTGTACCGTCGGATAGAGAAAAAAATGTACTTTTAAATGCAATTTGTTTGAAAGCTGTATCTCAATTTGTTTCCGATTTATTAATTTTTTTTGTAGTTTTTATTACTTTTTTGTCATAGTGGCAACACTCTGTTGTCCATCGTTGTTAAAACCAAAGGGAAATACAGATTACTGCATAGACCAATCAGATAACGAATAAATTGCGGATTAAACGAATGAAAACGTTCAGATATGCTTTTGATTTCCTACCCTCACGAGAACAATAACCATTTTTCCAAATGGTTAATAACTTGTTGTAAAATTCATTTAATACATATATTAGTTGTAATACAGTTTAGAATGAGTTATAGATACATTACTTTATCTTGTTCCAAAAGCATTATAGGTTACACAAAGCAAAAATATTTTTAAAAGGATGATTTCTTTTGCCTTTGCATCTTTTCCGCTTTCTTGGCGTTGGATGGGGGGGGGGGGGGACTTTTCAATTAGAAAATATTTCTATATTTCTATTATAAGAACATTATATTTGTACATTTTCTAATTCTACAAAATGCTAAGAAAAATATTTAAAATAAGATATTTGAGTGGGGTTATAAATATTGCACAAAATCCCTAAAAATTCAAATTTAATGAATCCTTCTAAATTCTTCAATCCCTCTAAAATCCTTCTAAAATGTATTAAATGATTATGTAAATCTTCTAATGTAGTTTAAACAAATGCCGAAAAATGCTTTAGAAGATAAAATTTTCATGAATTCATAATTCAGTAGATAAAGGGTTAAGCCGCTGAAATGAGCAGAATCCAAAAAGTTGCAGGAAGTAGCGAAATTTTTGGTGAATACTTCGGCTATTAACTCCTGGCATGCGGCCAAACGAAAGTATGGCTTTTAAGAAATTTAACCCTTTCTGCCCGATGTTACTTTAAAGTGCCACTAAAATAACGTGTTATAAAATTCATTTAATACATCGATTAATAGTAATACAGTTTAGAATGAGTTATAGATACTTTACTTTTTCTTGTTCTAAAAGGATGATTAGTTGCATAAAGGAAAAATATTTATAAAAGGAGAATTTCTTTTGCCTTTCCATATTTTCAGCTTTCTTGATGTTGAAAGATTAGGAAGGAAAAGTTTCAATTCGGAAATATTTTTGTATTTCTATTGTAAGGATATTATATTTGTAAATTTTTTAATTCTACACAATTCTAAATAAAAATATTTTAAATAAAATATTTGAGTGGGGTTGTACGTATTGTACGAAACCCCTATAAATTCAAATTTAATTATGAAATTTTTCTTGATCAATAATTTTCATGAATTCATAATTTGGGACATAAAGTGTTAACCGTTTTGAGACGGCATTCCCTACACAAATTTTATTTGTTTGGCACCGCTTTTTTTAAAATAATTCTCTTTACTGGTAAAATACCAAAAAATGTATTAATTAAAAAAGACAAATATTACATTTATTTATTAATGGTGCCAAAACTAATTTCCACATGCATCTTTGACTATGCATATATGCATTACCCATCCCGAAAGGGTTAACGGGCAATCTACAAAATTATATTAAATGAAAAAAATCTATTAGAAAAAATGCTTTTAACCTATTTTCTGTAAATCGCGAAGTCCGGGTTTTATTTCCTAGCATAAATATAATTAAAAAAAAAATTATTAATGTATTAGATATTCACCTTTCATCTACAGCTGTACAATTACAAAATACTTAAAAAATTCTTAGAAAAAATCAAGTAGTATTTAAGTTTAAGCTATTTTTTTATGAAAAAAAAAGTTTAACATTGGAAATATCTACACTGACACGATAAAACGGTTGCTTAGTCATATTTAATGAAAAAAAAAAAAAGCAAATATTTGAAGATAGTTTTTGACTAGAAAGTAAATAAAAAAAATCTTATTCATATTTTTTTCCTCGCTTCTGAGTAACCTTCAAAAATTAAATATGTTTGATTTCTTGATACAAAGAATCTGTTAAAAATTCATTTATATTTTAATCTGTTATTTGCTTTTTTTTTCTCTCTGTATATTTTTATTGTAACATAGAATTTATAATTTTCTGTGTTTAGTTTAAAAACTATCAACGATGGATGGCATAAAAACTTATTTACCGTAGCAGAAGTCGGACCGATCCCCTTTCTGACTACCAATATTTCTAAACAATAATTATCTCAAACAATTTCATGAAATGAACGATAGAGATTATTATTTTTAAAAAAAACCGTTGAAAAAAAAAGTAATCACGTAACCCCTGATGTAATGATATTAAAAATTATTATGATGATATATACTACAATTACAGTGTGACTTCAAAAATCCGGCATCAAAACCATCTTTTCCATTCCTTTTTTTTTTTTTACATTTTCAAGTTATCGGGGAAGAAAAATAGTTATTCTTTATGAATTAATAACTTCAAGATAGAAAATAGAAATGCAAAAAAAAAAAAAAAAAAAAAAAAAAACTTTTTTTTTTTTTTTTTTTTTTTTTTTTTTTTTTTTTTTACATTTGGCTGTGGCAATTACTTTCAAAATAATTTTCCTAGGAACTGCACTGTTGCTTAGCAACGGGGACAACTTTGGCGAATGTATAGCACAACACATGTCCGGAATGAATTTTCGGCAACGGTGACATAAATGATGAGGAAGAATTTTTAGGCTTTCAAATTTGCCGTGAAAAGGCCGCAATTTATGAGCTGATTGAACATGGAAAATCTGAACATGCATCAAGTGTGGAAAAAAGAGAGATAGATGATAGGCTAGACATTGACGAAAATTCATCAACAACGAACAATTCGACGGACAGCCATATAGCTGACGCTGTGCTAAATAGAACCACCGATAGTGCTAGTAACAACTCAGAAGACGAGAATGAACAACCGGTCGAAGAAAAGGTGTCGCTAAAACATGCATAAATTTGATTGGAGAATTAATAAGGCTTTAGAGAAATAAGACTGTATTTCCGAAAGAGATATTTTTCATTTGTATATAAAAAAAATAAACAAGTAAATAAATAAATAAACCTTGTTAAAGAACTGCAAAAAAAATTGAAGCAAACAAAGTAGACATTGTTGTTTCCGAAATTACAAGAGAAAAAATAATTTCATTTTTAATTAGATTTTTTTTTTTTTTTTTTTGTAACATAGAAAATATCATACAAAGTAAGTTTTTTTTTTTTTTTTTTTTTTTTTTTTTTTTTTTTTTAATATTTAATTTGCTTTTTTTCTCATATAATTATCACTTAATAATGAATTAAATTATGTGTAAGGGCACCATTAAGAATATAGTGCTACGTTTGATATTCCTAGTTACTACTTTTGATACTCCTTCAAAAATCCGGCATAGTCTCGGCCCCGATGATGCCGGATTTTTGAAGTTATACTGTAATACTATAATTACACAGTGTGTACATAAACAAATATCCCAACATTACAGGGTAAGGAGGGGTACAGGTAAAAGAAAACAGAAAAATGTACAACCTTGTTGTTCAATCAGAAATAAAAATAACAGTTCAAAGTTTAAATTCAACAAGGTTATAAGGGTTCAATGTGAGCCCCTCCGGAAACACGAACGATATCGAGCCGGTACGATAACCCACCCTACACATTTTTCGGCATGTTCGGTATGACTGTTTAAATGGCTGAAGGTATGTCTCTCCTAAGTTCGTCAACGCCAGTTGGTAGCGGTGGAACAAACAGCTAATCTTTGATAAAGCCCACAAAATAAATAAATAAATAAATAAATATTTAATTAATTTTTATCGACAAAAATCACTGTCTTTTGTAATACCCGTATTATATTTATACTCATCCTATACCATCTCTTCAGACAAATTTATCATAGTAGCTATCACAACATAGGCATTTTCCCATTATCTGTGATTACACTTATATAAAAAGACAATGACAGAATTATTTTTTCATTTAAAAAATTCAAATTCTTTATCTTGTTTGTATACTTTTACATAAAATCAATTTCTATAAGACATATTTCGTAAATTTTCATAAAAACTGTAAGACATATTTCGTTATTTTTCTTAAAAACATATATTTTAACAGTTTTAATGTATGCTATATAACAAGCATATTGTGTGCAATGCATCGTATATGCTTTCCAGCTCCTTAAAAAAAGCTTTCACCCTTCTTTGGAGGCTTCCTCAGTTTGAAATGATGTTGTTATGCAGTTCGCATGAGATCTTATAGCTTTCCCTCTTCTGTCTTTCGTTTTCCCCTTTATTCCAACATTCTCCGACAACGAGTGTCGATAGTTGAATGTGTAATGTCGTTGCATATATTATCTTTTTCTAAGCTGATTTCTATGGTTTCTCTCATTAATGAGTTAAGGAGTTTTTCGTAATTGGCTATTTTTTCTATTTTAATTGATTGTGGTTTCAAGGTTTCTTTTTATATTTTTTCATGAAAGGACCGTTGTTTGGCTATTGTATTTTAGATCGCGAAAGTGTTCTTTATATCCTTCATCAATTTTTCCCTAAGTCATCCCTATGTATGTTATTTTTTTATTTTCGAATTTCGAAGCTTTAATTCCATAGAACCCCACTGTTTGCAGTACCTCGTACCTTTCGGCTTCGTTTCTAATCATTTTAAATAGGGAGGGGTTAGTCGGGATCAGAACTTGTTTTCCAAGTTTATTTATTTCACGTTTTATTTTTAGTGATTATCCAGTCATAAATGGCAGGGGGCGGGGGGGGGGGGGTTATAATCTTGTTTACTTTGTCTGGGTTGGATCCAGTCACTTCTTTCTTT
Source organism: Maratus speciosus (assembly GCA_963932465.1). Lineage (NCBI taxonomy): Eukaryota > Metazoa > Arthropoda > Arachnida > Araneae > Salticidae > Maratus > Maratus speciosus. The sequence goes on from OZ010799.1 coordinate 113,358,913, forward strand.
AGCTTTTCTAATTATTTTATCTATTGTTTTTCGTGGTGTCATTAAGCCCTATTTTTTCAATAATTTTCAATTCTTCATTAAGTAATTCGTTGAACATATATATAAAATGAGGGAAAAAGAGGGGAAGCTATAAGATCTCATGCGAACTGCAAAACAACATAATTTCAAACTGAGGAAATCTCCGGAGAGGGGTGAAAGTTTTTTTTTTTTTTTTTAAAAGGAGATGGAAAAGTATAGACTATGCATTGCACATAAAATGCTTGTTATGTAGCATACTTTAAACCTGTTAGAATATATGTTTTAAAGAAAAATAACGAAATATGTTTTATAGTTTTTATGAAAAATAACGAAATATGTCTTATAGAAATTAATTTTAATGTAAACGTATACAAACGAGTTAAAGAATTTCTTAAATGAAAAAATAATTGTGTAATTTTTTTTTATATGACTGTAATCACAGATAATGGAAAAATGTCCATACTGTGATAATAATGCCTGAAGGAAATAAGATAAGTATAAATAAATAAATATATAAATAAAAAATAAATCACATGGAGTTATGTCAGGGCTGCGAGAGGCCATTGATGAAGAGCATAGTCCTGGTATGCTCGGCGACTAATCCACTGGTACGGCATTTTCGTAAACGTTCAGTTATTTTTGATTTCTATTAAACAACATGGTTGTGCAGCTTTTTGTGTAAAGTTCCAAAAAAAAAAAAACTGTAAACCTGGGATATTCATTTATGCAAAAATTGCATTACAAGCATAGAATACTTGTGCACTAAGCTATTTTTTAAAATAAAGTCTAGTGCATTTTTTTAACTAGGGGGCTCCGTCCCTTGACTCGCTATGCCCCCCCCCCCCCCACGCAATCGCTTCGCGATTCCTTCGGGTATCGCGAAGCAATCCCTATTTTCCAGCCAACTCCAGACGTAATTGTTTCGCGTTTTTCTCGATCGCTTCGCGATCCCTTATTTTTTATGCATTCAATTTTTAGATTGCACTCGGTAAAAACGCGCTCCTCCCCAAATCCTGACAAATTTATTTCCTTATCACAAAGCACATAATCATTAGAGCTTACAGAGTTTTATAACTAGTAAATCTGCAGATCAGGAGCCTCAACGTCAGCTGTGCAAGTCTTTGTTTTTAAACACACTTTGGTAATATTCAATTTCCTGCTAAACGCAATTTAAAGTTTTCAAATTACTTAATTATTTATAAGAATAAAAAAATACGAAGTTTTCATATATTAGAAAAGTTAAATTAAAAACGTTGTTATGTAAGGATATTTTGAAAATTTCATGAGCTACTAATTCTGGTATTTTTTTAGATAACAAAGTAGATTTCTTCAGGGGGGCTCCGCCTTCTTGAACCCCTCATGGTCTCATTAAATTTAGATACATAACTTTTTATTGGTTGCGCTAATGGTTACTGTAAATCTTAGATTTCTTTTTAGACTTCCGAGCCTTATTTTTCAATACCGGTGGACAGAAAATGATTTACATTGAGGCAATTATATTAAAAGTTTGGTTTTGTGAACGAAAATGTAATTTCCTTTTAAAAATAAAATAATTTTCATTCATTTTTTTCTGAAATGAGGCGGCATTAAGAAGTAACACTCGTCAAAAAATATTTTTTCAGAAAATCAGTTAATGCTTGGTTTTTAAGAAAGAAAATATTTATTTCCCGATACAATGACGTCATTTTCGACAGAGATAATTTTGCGGTGCATAATTTTGACATTTACTATCTATTTGCTTTTCAAAAGTTTTTTTTTTCTCATTGAAATTTTCGATTAAAAATTAAACATTTCTGTTAGGCGTGTGCAGACGATAAACCGTTAGATATTGGTAACATTTTTTTAAATAATAAGATTTAATCTAACACAAGGCCCTTTTATTTCAACCTCAATTAGGAAATTTCATTATCCGTAATTTACCATTTAAATCCTTCAATCATATGAGCCATTTTCTTTCAACAAATAAAAATGGAAAAATCGTCTGAATTGCTATAGAAAAGCATTATTGCGCAAAATAAAACATTCTATATTTTCCGAACGAATGAACCAAACATAACAAAAAACTATACAGCTAAATCCGGGTACTTCACCAACATACCCACTTAATTTCAAGCTAATCGTATGCTTTTTGCGGCAGTTATCGCAGAACAGACAGACAGACTAACAGACAGAGTAACAGACAGACTAATAGACAGACTAACGGAAACCAAAACTTTTCGTGTCTCCACAGTAAGCCTTCACTGACGTTTCGGCAATTATAAGGACTAGTAAATCTGCAGATCAGGAGCCTCAACGTCATCTTTGCAAGTCATTGTTTTTAAACACTCATTGCATAATATTCAACTTCCTACAAATCGCTTTTTAAAGTTTTCAAACTACATAAATATTTATGAGCATACAAGATACTTCGTAAAGTTTCAGAAATTAAAAGTGTTAAACAAGTGGTTGTACATTGATGTTCTGAAATTCTGATGAGCTACTTATTCTGGTAACTTTTTAAATCAAAAATTGCATTTCTTCAGGGGGGCAGAGCCCCCCTGAACCCCCCCGTAGTCTATTTAAATTTACATTCGTAATTTTTTATTGATTGTGCGGATGGTTATAGTATATCTTGGATTTTTTTTTACGCTGTGATTATAAATTAATAAAATTTAAATTTAAAATAAAATATTCATGTTAACCGTACAGAGACAATAAACCTTGAAGTGACGTCAAAAATGTAACCCTAAAATCCGCTACATTCGGCACAACACAACGACGTGCTTTAAAAAAAACAAAAAAAAAACGGATGAAGTTAAAGAATTTGGTCCCTGTTCCACGTGCTTGTTTTGTTTGGGCCGAATGAGGGCATTTAAATCTGAGCGATGACGCACATCGTATTGCAAACTGTTTTTACGGCATACTGCATCTCCATCTATCTCTTTCCTCCGTGAATAATAGTTATTTTTATTTTACCCAAGATCTTTTTATTCCAGCATCTTTGTTTTCGATAAATGACGTCTAATTCACCTGCTATGCGTACTTACTCAAAACTTTTCATCTTGTTATATTAAGAAATACTCGAAAGTTTTCTTTTTATTTTTAATATGCCGCCATATTAATTTTTCTATTCTTAATTTTATTTTTCATTTTCCTGTTTCACGACAAAACATTTCAATTGAAAATTGTTTAAAAGAAAATATTATTCCGGGTTTTGATTTTCTTGGCAACAATTAAAGAAATATTGGTAAATGTTATGGGAAAATGTTACGTTATTCTCTATTAAAATAATGAACTTTTGTATTTTTAAGCAAAATATATCAATAAAATAAATAAAATAAATGAAATATTGCCTATTTTTATTTCTGGGCTAAAATCCTTCTGTATGAAAAGATACAAATGCATTAATTCATCTGTTTTGACGTTGGCTTTACTCAAGCATTATACACGCAATTATACTAATATTATTAGGACCAAATACGTTGCTAGGCAACAGAGAAAGAAAAGGAAAAAAATGAAATATGCATTATGTCAATTTGATAAAACAAAATCCTTTATATTATTGGAAAACATGCATAAAATTCCCCTCAATATTATAAACCTAATTAAAAAAATCTCGCAAATATATTGACATAATTTATTGTAATAATTTAATAATGTTATTTAAAAATTTCAACATAAAAAATTAACCATTTAAATCCATTTGTCATATGAGCCATTTCTTTCAACAAATGAAAATCTGAAAATCGTCTGACTTGCCATTGAAAAGCATTATAGAGCAAAATAAAATGTTCCATGTTTCCCGAACGAATGAACCAAATTTAACCAAAAACTATACAGCTAAGTCCGGGTACCTCATCAACATGCCCAGTGAATTTCAAGCCGATCGGATGCTTTTTGCGGCAGTTATCGCGGAACAGACAGACAGACTAACAGACAGACAGACTAACAGAAACCAAAACTTTTCGTGTCTCCACAGTAAGCCTTCACTGACGTTTCGGCAACTAGTAAATCTGCAGATCAGGAGCCTCAACGCCATCTTTGCAAGTCATTGTTTC